>CM060376.1:10169435-11369435 GCA_030545235.1 Helianthus tuberosus | reverse complement strand
TCACAATGGTGTAAAACTAAAATGGGACATACCGGGCTAGGATTCGAGTTACAGGAACAATGGCCAAATGAACCACCCAAGAATGGAATCGTCGAGCGAAAACACCTGACAACCTCCTAGAAGCAGCTTTTCTTGACACCAGACCTTTCTCCATCAATTAGGAATCTGTTGCCGTCACTAAACACATTCCTTAAATTGTAGCCATTTTTTGAGTGTTTATTTTTTGGTGTCTAATCCGCATATATATCAACATTGCTCTTGATTTTGTTGAATGTATATCTCTTAAATGTTAAATATACATGTGTGAGTTTGTTTACGAAGATTTTTCATTGCCGAGAACCTCGATCAGAGAGTAAAAAAGGCGTAAGGTTCACAATGGTGTAAAAATAAAATGGGACATACTGGACTAGGATTCAAGTTACAGGAACAAGGGCCAAACCAACCACCCAAGAATGAAATTGTAGAGCGAAAACACTTGACAACCTCCTGGAAGCAGCTTTTTTTGCCACCAGACCTTTCTCCATCAATTAGGAATCTGATGCCGTCACTAAACACATTCTTTAAATTGTAGCCATTTTTGAGTGTTTATTTTTTGGTTTCTAATCCGCATATATATCACCATTGCTCTTGATTTTCTTGACTGTATATCTCTTAAATGTCAACATATACACGTGTGATTTAGTTTACGAAGATTTTTCATCACCGAGAACCTCGATCAAAGAGTAAAAAAGGCGTCAGGTTCACAATGGTGTAAAACTAAAATGGGATATACCTGGCTAGGATTCGAGTTACAGCAACAAGGGCCAAACCAACCATCCAAGAATGGAATCGTCGAGCGAAAACCCTTGACAACCTCCTGGAAGCAGCTTTTCTTGCCACCAGACCTTTCTCCATCAATGAGGAATCTGATGCCGTCACTAAACACATTCCTTTAATTGTAGCCATTTTTTGAGTGTATATTTTTTGGTTTCTAATCCGCATATATATCACCATTGCTCATGATTTTCTTGACTGTATATCTCTTAAATGTCAACATATACACGTGTGATTTAGTTTACGAAGATTTTTCATTGCCGAGAACCTCAATCAGAGAGTAAAAAAGCCGTAAGGTTCACAATGGTGTAAAACTAAAATGGGACATACCGGGCTGGGTTTCGAGTTACAGGAACAAGGGCCAAATGAACCACCCAAGAATGGAATCGTCGAGCGAAAACACTTGACAACCTCCTAGAAGTAGCTTTTCTTGACACCAGACCTTTCTCCATAATTTAGGAATCTGTTTCCGTCACTAAACACATTCCTTAAATTGTAGCCATTTTTTGAGTGTTTAATTTTTGGTTTCTAATCCGCATATATATCACCATTGCTCTTGATATTCTTGACTGTATATCTCTTAAATGTCAACATATACACGTGTGATTTAGTTTATGAAGATTTTTCAGTGCCGAGAACCTCGATCAGAGAGTAAAAAAGGCGTAAGGTTCACAATGGTGTAAAACTAAAATGGGATATACCGGGCTAAGATTCGAGTTACAGGAACAAGGGCCCAACCAACCACCCAAGAATGGAATCGTCGAGCGAAAACACTTGACAACCTCCTGAAAGCAGCTTTTCTTGCCACCAGACCTTTCTCCGTCAATTAGGAATCTGATGGCGTCACTAAACACATTCCTTAAATTGTAGCCATTTTTTAAGATTTTATTTTTTGGTGTCTAATTCGCATATATATCACCATTGCTCTTGTTTTTCTTGACTGTATATATCTTAACTGTCAACATGTACACGTGTAATTTAGTTTACGAAGATTTTTCAATGCCGAGAACCTCGATCAGAGAGCAAAAAAGGCGTAAGGTTCACAATGGAATAAAACTAAAATGGATATACCAGACTAGGATTCGAGTTACCTGAACAAGGGCCAAACCAACCACCCAAGAATGGAATCGTCGAGCGAAAACACTTGACAACCTCCTGGAAGCAGCTTTTCTTGCCACCAGACCTTTCTCCATCAATTAGGAATCTGATGCCGTCACAAAACACATTCCTTAAATTGTAGCCATTTTTGAGTGTTTATTTTTTGGTGTCTAATCCGCATATATATCACCATTGCTCTTGATTTTCTTGACTGTATATCTCTTAAATGTCAACATATACACATGTGATTTAGTTTACGAAGATTTTTCAATGCCGAGAACCTCGATCAGAGAGTAAAAAAGGCGTAAAGTTCACAATGGTGTAAAACTAAAATGGGATATACTGGGCTAGGATTCGAGTTACAGGAACAAGGGCCAAACCAACCACCCAAGAATAGAATCGTCGAGCGAAAACACTTGACAACCTCATGGAAGCAGCTTTTCTTGCCACCAGACCATTCTCCATCAATTAGGAATCTGATGCCGTCACTAAACACATTCCTTAAATTGTAGCCATTTTTTGAGTGTTTATTTTTTGGTGTCTAATCCGCATATATATCACCGTTGCTCTTGATTTTCTTGACTGTATATCTCTTAAATGTCAACATATATGTGCGATTTAGTTTACGAAGATTTTTCAATGCCGAGAACCTCAATCAGAGGGTAAAAAGGCGTAAGGTTCACAATGGTGTAAAACTAAAATTGGATATACCGGGCTAGGATTCGAGTTACAGGAACAAGGGCCTAACCAACCACCCAAGAATGGAATCGTCGAGAGAAAACACTTGACAAACTCCTGGAAGCTGCTTTTCTTGCCACCAGACCTTTCTCCATCTATTAGGAATCTGATGCCGTAACTAAACACATTCATTAAATTGTAGCCATTTCTTGAGTGTTTATTTTTTGGTGTCTGTTAGGAAACTTTATTAGTAAGTATTGAAGAAAATCAAAATCAACTGAATCTATGAAGAAGATCACAGTCCTGAAGATCACAAACATGAATATGAAGATCAGATGGGACAATTGAGATGCACAACATCTACTTCAAAGAAACACAGTTTGATCAAGAGCTGAATTGGATTATCAAAGAAGGTCATTTCTGATGGATCTGATACAATTTCTGATGAAATATCATCAGTTTCTGACGATTCTGATCATCAGGATTTTTCTGATGATTTGTTCATCAGAATTTCTGATGAAGTGGTTTATCAGAATTCTGATGAAGTACCCCACTTGTCTGAAATTGGCTCTATCCTGCCACAATTACCGAAGCAAGTTGACATTATTGGATACCATGATGAAAAAGGCAACTTGAACGTTGGATTCAATGAATATGTCAATTGGCCACTTTTTGCAGGACTTATTGCATGAATAAACTATTGTTTATTCATGCACCCAACCTTCTATAAATAGAAGGCTCAACCAGGAGAAGCAAAGTGAGTTTGAAGCTTATCATTCATACATACATCAAAACTCCATTACCCTCTCACCCACAGAATTCAAGATTCATTTGTACTAGATAATAATCTTACAATCACCTTGTAAACCATTTTGTTTCAAAGTGATATAAACTTGATAATTCTGTAGGTCTTGTTTCTTGAAAGTCTGATTTCCATTTCCGCACATCTTTTTCACATCTACTAAAATCACTTGCCATATTACGTGAAAAGAAGTTGTTTTAAGGCCATACTGGGTCCAACAATTGGTATAAGAGCTGATTGAATAAACTATTTTCAAACGATCAATCGCTCATCTTCTTTTCTCTAAATATGGCCAGCTTTCAATCCTGGAATAATGCTTTTAACATTGGTTCTATGTCCAAACCTCCAACTCTGGTCAGAGAGGAATACCCCCAATGGAAAATCAGGATGGTCAATTTCCTTAATGGTCATGACCGAGATCTGTTTCAATCCATTGAAAGGGGTCCACATGCACCAATGACAGATATACCAGCTATTCCAGCAACTGACCAATCACCAGCAATCCCTGCCTCCCGCGCTCCCAAAAGTGAAATAAACTGGAGCGCGGAAGACAAGGAACTGGTGGCTGGGGATGAAAGGGCAAAGTCACTTTTAATTATGGCCATCCCCAATGACATATTTTCACAAGTTGATGCATGTGCATCAGCTAAGGAAATATGGGATCAGTTGGAAAATCTTTGTGAAGGAGGAGAAAGGATGAGAAGAAACAAGAGAACAAATAATGTCTCATCTTATGAAAGGTTTAAAAGTTTGCCAAATGAAAGATTAAATGACACATATCAAAGATTTACAAAACTTTTAAACGAGCTAAAGAAATTTGGAATAACAAAGTCAAATGATGAAAGAAACATAAAATTTCTTGATGCCCTTCCTAGAGAATGGAGAAGTCTAACCATGACTTTATCATCAACCTTAGAACTAGGAAACATGAGTCTTCATGACTTATACAGCATCTTGGTCCCTAGAGAGGAAGAAATATTTGAAGAAACCATTCAAAGAGGGGGATCTTTAGCTCTTATCTCAAACTCACAAAGAACAATACCCACCAATGATCCACAACCATCAAGCAGCCAAAGTTTTGAAATTTCTGATACTTCATCAGATTTTTCAGCTTTTGCTGAGGCAATAGCACTGCTCACCAAAACATTTGAGCAGAGGTTGAGGGGAGGTACCCAGAGATACCAGAGGAGTGACAGAGGAAGGATGGATGGAAGATCTAAAGAAGAGGTTAGATCTAAGGATAAAGGGAAGGCTGAAGTTGTGTGTTACAAGTGTAAGCAGAGAGGTCATTATGCATCAGAATGCAAGACCAAAAAGCTGAAGGATGTTGCCTATTATGAGAAAAAGCTTGAAGAAGCAAAGAAGCAGCAACAAGTAAGCTTAAGCTTAATTGCTGGAACAGATACATGGTTATCTGATGATTCTTCTTCTGATGAAGAAGAAGAATTGACAAATTTCTGCCTCATGGCACTTTCTGAAGGACTACCAGAAACTTCAGAACAAAAGGTAAATTTAGACAATCTTGATCTTGAACACAAGCTAAACAAGCTCATGTCAGATTTTATAAATCTGCAAGAAAAACATCAATCAGACATTAGAAAATCTGATGAGTTGCAAAGGACTTTGAATAAAATCATTCTTGAAAACCAACTTCTTATAGAGGACAGTTTAGATCAAAGAGCTAAAATTGAGTTTTATGAAAATGAAAGAAAAGATCTTTACAAGAAAATCAATGACAAAGAAATCAATGTAAGAGGTTTTCAACAAGCCAAAGAATTCATAAATTTTATTGAGTCCACACCAAAGAACAAAGGAGAGGGTTTAGGTTACACAAGATCAAATGGAAATAAACCCATTGTCTTTGTAAAAGCAACTCATCAGAATCCTGATAAATTTTCATCAGAATATGAATCTGAATCTTGCAAAACAACCTGTTCTGAATACTCTTTTAAAAAACCAAACTTCAAAACAAACAAAAGTGAATGCAGTCAAGAATCTGTAAAGACTCTAGAAGCAGTTCACTCATCGTTTCAAAATTATCCACTCATTCCATCACAAGAAGAAATATCAGAAAATTCTGATAACTCTTGTATGTGTGTTGACACACTGAAGCTTGTTCAACACCATCTTCAAAAGAAAAATGTAAAATCTGTTAATGGCTCAGCATATAACAAAGTTTTTGATGCAAAACCAAAGAAGAAGAAATAAAACTATTAGGATTCCATCAGAAACAGTACCCAAGCATGCCTGGGTACCAAAAACCCTCTAATCATTTCATTTCAGGACCATCATGTGCAACAGATCTGGTACTGCGACTCAGGAAGCTCCAAGCACATGACTGGGGACAGGAGCTTACTCAGAAACTTTGTTTCAAGGCTGGGTAGAATGGTATATTTTGGAAATGGAGTGAAAGGGAGGATCATGGGATATGGATGCATAAGGTATGGATGTTTGACCATAGAGAAAGCAGCCTATGTTGAAGGCTTAAAGTATAATTTGCTGAGTTGTGGTCAATTCTGTGACAAAGGTTTTCAGGTAACCTTTTTACCAGAAAAATGCTTGTTCATAGGTATAGATGATAATAAAATCTATTTAAGTGGGAAAAGAATAAGAAAATCAATTTACTATTTTGACTTCAAAGAAGAAAGTGAACATCCAAAACTATGTTTATTTTCAAAAATCAACAAAGGTAGTAGTTGGTTATGGCACAAAAGGCTTACCCATTTAAATTTCAAAAACCTAAGCAAATTAGCAAGCAAAGGTCTGGTAAAAGGATTACCTTTGATATCCTCTAAGAAGGATAAAATTTGTGAAGCATGTGAGATGGGTAAATCCAAGAGAAGCTCACATAAATCAATTTCTGAGTCTTCTATTTCACAAAATTTGGAACTTTTACACATGGATTTGTGTGGACCCATAAGTACAGAAAGTTTTTCTGGAAAGAAATATATACTAGTAATAGTAGATGACTTTTCCAGGTACACATGGGTAGAATTTTTGAGAAAGAAAAGTGAAACTCATGATCTGATCATTAATTTTATCAAGAAAATTGAAAATCTGTTAAAACTAACAGTCAGAAGGATCAGATCAGACAATGGAACAGAGTTTAAGAATTCAAAAATTGAGAATTTCCTTGTAAGTAAAGGAATTTCTCATGATTTTTCTGCTCCCAGAACACCCCAACAAAATGGGTTGTTGAAAGAAGGAATAGGACCTTGGTAGAAGCTGCTAGAACCATGCTTGCTTATGCTAAGCTGCCCACTCACTGTTGGGCAGAAGCTATAGCAAATGCATGTTTTACCCAAAACAGACCCATAATCAACAAAAGGCACAACAAAACACCTTACAACATTATCAATGGAAGAATTCCAAGTATAAAATTTTTGCATACATTTGGTTGTAGATGTTTTGTTTTCAATGATTTTGAAAGCCTTGAAAAATTTGACAGAAAAGCAGAAAAATGTATTTTTCTTGGTTACTCTTTGTCATCAAAAGCATATAGAATTTTTATTCTCAACACAAGGACAATCAGAGAAAGTCTGTATGTTTCATTTGATGACTCATCAGAAACAGAGGTTTCTGATGAATACATGAAAGAAATAATTTTTTCTGACAAACAAGAAAAGTATGAACATCTCTTTGAAATTATAAATGAAGATTTCCTAGAACATGATAATCCTTTCACAAACAAATCAAAAGATACTTCATGTACTAACTCTGCAGAACAAATGTGTAGTACATCAGAACCTCAGAATTCTGATATCTTACACACAATTGAAGCACCTGTTCAGGGGGAAACTTCAAATCCATCAGAACCAACAACTTTTCACAACAAGTTAAGATGGATCAAAGGACATGTTCATTCTGACATCATTGGCAATCCTGCAGATGGTGTCAGAACAAGATCTGCAACTGCATATGAGTGTGCATTTTCTGGGTTCTTAAGCAAAGTAGAACCCAAATCTGTCAAAGAAGCTCTAAGTGACCCAGACTGGATTCAGGCCATGCAAGAAGAGCTTGATCAGTTTGAAAGGAGCAAGGTATGGGATCTGGTACCCAAGCCAAAAAACAAATCTGTCATAGGCTCAAAATGGGTATTCAGGAATAAATCTGATGAGAATGGCATAATCACAAGAAACAAAGAAAGGTTAGTGGTCAAGGGTTACTGTCAACAAGAAGGTATTGATTATGATGAAACTTTTGCACCAGTAGCTAGATTAGAAGCGGTAAGAATTTTTCTTGCTTATCCTGCGTCCAAGGATTTCAAAGTTTATCAAATGGATGTAAAATCAGCTTTTCAGAATGGTAAAATTGAGGAAGAAGTTTATGTGCAGCAACCAGAAGGCTTTGTTGATCCAAAATTTCAAAATCATGTTTACAGATTAAACAAAGCCTTGTATGGGTTAAAGCAAGCTCCTAGAGCCTGGTATGAAACTCTATCAAACTTCTTACTAAATTCTGGGTTTACCAAAGGTACTATTGACACCACTCTTTTTCTCAAAACACACAAAGGTCATACTCTGCTGGTCCAGATATATGTTGATGACATTATATTTGGATCAACAAATGAAAATTTTTGTGACAAGTTTCAAAAATTGATGACCAGCCACTTTGAAATGAGTATGATGGGTGAGTTAACCTTTTTCTTAGGGTTACAAGTTAAACAAAGAATTGATGGAATATTTTTGAGTCAATCAAAATATGTGAAAACAATTCTACAAAAATACTCACTTGAAAACGGCTCTGTTTCAAAAACTCCCATGGCAACAGGGAACAAGTTAGATTCTGATAAAGATGGAATAAGTGTTGATATTAAAACCTATATAGGGATTATAGGATCGCTGCTATATTTAACTGCAAGCAGACCAGATATCATGTTTGCAACATGCTTTCTAGCCAGATATCAATGTGATCCCAAAGAATCCCATCTAAAAGCTGTAAAAAGGGTTTTTAAATATCTTAAAGGCACATCAGAAATTGGTCTCTGGTATCCTAAGGATACAAACCTTGAATTAATTGCATACACAGATGCAGATTATGCAGGCTGTAAAATTGACAGAAAAAGCACATCTGGTGCCTGTCAACTCTTGGGAGAAAAATTGGTATGTTGGGCAAGCAAGAAACAAAACTGTGTTGCCACATCAACAGCAGAATCAAAATATGTAGCAGCAGCAAGTTGCTGTTCACAAGTGCTGTGGATGCAAACTCAATTGAAAGATTATGGAGTAACTCTGACAAAAATTCCAATTCTATGTGACTCAAAGAGTGCTATTGCAATAACAGAAAATTCAGTTCATCACTTAAGAACCAAACACATAGATGTCAGATATCACTTCATAAAAGATCATGTGGAGAAAGGTAATATTGAAATGTATTTTGTACCAACTGAAAACCAAATTGCTGATATCTTTACAAAGCCTCTTGATGAAAAGAGACACAATTTTTAATCAGCAAACTTGGCATGGTTAATCTAAATGATGAAGATTTTTCAGAAAAGACAAGGACACAAATTGAAAACCAAATTGATGATCATCAAAGTTCTGATAATCATAGAACAAATCAAATGGTTTCTGACAAAGCAATCCATCAATCTGATGGAACATCAGAAAATCTGATGAATCATCAATAAATGATGATTTATCAGATAATATGAAGAAATATCAGAGTATCTGGTGAAATCACCAGAAGTTCTGATATAAAATCAGAAACCAGGTTGAAATATCAGAATAATTTGTAATCACCATAATCTTCCATCTTCATAAATTGCATATCCCACACACACACATATTGTATATATTTATATTTGTGTATTTTTTGTTTTTATATTTTTTTCTTATTAAAAAAAAACAAAAAGGGGGAAAAGTAACATGCATACTGATGAAGTTCCATACAGCTGTGAAAATCAACCGTCTCAAAATTTTTCCAGATTATTGAATTTCATTTTTCTTCTGCAAATGCATGCAACGTCATTTTTTCATAAGAAACTTAAGTGACACGTAGGCACTAGAATCATTAGGAGCTATGAAAGTAGCCGCCTAGTCATTAAATGCTTACTCACACATGGGGCTTAGAAGACTGTCACATTCACTGTTACATTCATTGTTACCTTCACTGCAACATATATCGTCTTAATTGAAGAGAAAAGGGTTGGCTGTTAATATCATTTATAGGGAACCATCACTTTCATCTATAAATATTAACAACCTGAAAAGAACTTACCTCACATCAAAATCATCTCTTCAAAAGCCCTTCGACATAATTTTTCTTATCTTAAAATGGGTCGCCCAAAATTGATGAAAGCTACTCAATTCCCTCTCCCATTTCACAGACTTCATAATCTTAGATTAAGATCCAACTTGGAAGGACTTGCATGGGAGGACTGCAGGTTTGTGTACAATATGATCATGCGAAGTCCTTTGGGCTTTGCTGTATCATCACATGTCACCATTTATCCATAACTTCTCCAAGAGTTCTGGTGGAACTCTCAAATCATTTTTAGTGGTACTTCCGTGTGGATTGAAAGTGAGGTTATGGGGGTAAAAATTACCCTAAAAGAGGAAATAATCAGAAATGTCCTCAAACTGGGTAATGATTATGAAATCAAATTTCTAGAGAAGATAAATGTGCAACAGACCTTGACTGAAATGGGCTATCATACCAACAACTTGTCAAGGACTGTTAGCAAATCAGGTTTTATACCACCTTTCCAGTTTTTGGTAACACAGCTAAGTGTCTGCTTCTCTAAGAAGATTGGACACTTCAACGAGCTGTCTCATAAGATGATGGAAGTAGTTCATGCTGTTGTACAGGAAAAACCTTACAACTATGCTAAGTTTCTCATGAGAGACCTAGAAGCAAACATCCACGACCGTCAACCCTTTCTGATCTACCCTCGATTCGTAACCAAGGTGATCACAAGTCAGCTGGACTTCGGAGGAGTGAGAAGTTGCTATCCAAGGGCCGAGCTAGTACTTCAAGAAAACATTAGTGAAGCCACCCTGACGCCATCAACGAATCACACCGGTCGAATAACCAGTCTTTGGTTATATGTGAAGTGCATGTACAACGTGTTGTAGGAGGAGGAGTTGTTATTTGTTTTTCTTTGCTGTGTGTTTTATGTTTTTTTTGGGTTTATATATATCAGGTTTATTTTTTTTTCTTCTTTCATTCAAAAAAAAAATGATTCAATAGATCTAGGGGGAACTAACACAACATGTCTGATAAAAACAAGGAAAATCTGGTGAAACTCACATGAGATCTGACAGGATTTAGTGAAAACTCAGAAAATCTGACAATCAATCAGAAAATCTGGTATTTATTCAGAAAACTCATTAAGCCACACAAATCTGATCATTCACCAGAAAATTTTCAAAGTAACCAGAAAATCTGACAATAAATCAGAAAATCAAATTTTTATCAGAAAAATCTCTGGAAAGCCAGGAAGTTTGACATATCATCAGAAAAACAATGTTTTTAACCAAATTTAAAGAAACTTATGAACATCTATTTTTTTTTAAAAATAAGTTTCTTTCAATTTTTTTTTCTGAGGACTGGAACAAGCTGTATGAAAAATACTTCCTATATATATCAGAACAAAGGTATGGAGTTCAGAACTGCAAGACTGCAATGAAAGTAAAAATCTCGGAACTCTACTTGTTCCCTCTCATCTAAAAAAAAAATAAAAAAAAAATGATGATTCATCCTCTGTAAATGAATCAAATGGATTCTGATGATATATGAAGAAAATACAACTCTCAAAAGTTTTATTCAGAATTTTCTGATATATATCATCAAGAGGAAAACCTGGGAAGACACACAAACTCGGAAAAGGTTTCTATTGGACCTTTTTGAAACTAAAAGGGTCCCACATAGAGAAAAGGTGCAAGTTGGACATTAGTGTTTATCTGAAAAATAATTGGAATCTCTAAGTCTCTTTAAAGGATTTACATTAAATTAGAGATAAACCAAATGTTTTACAAAAATGGATGTTTCCTTAAAGAATTAAAGCATCATAAAGGTGTCATTAACCACCTTGAATACAAACAACCCACGACAAACACTCAAGAATCTCTGTCTGTACACACTATAAATACCTCATTCAAAAACAGAGTCTTCCATCTTCAACCTTCAAATTCGAAACCCTAAAACCCTTCTCCGAAACAAAAACCAAAATTCTCAATGGCAGCTATCAACATCAACATACCACCAACAGAACACTCTGTTCCCTTCATCACTAAAACTGAAGTTCTTCCACTAAAGAGCAACAACGAAGCAATGAATGATAACATTGAACTGTATGATTTGAAGTGTCAAATTCTCATTGAATTTCTGACCAGATGCCCTATAGCTCAAGCCCTCACAAAGACCAGAGAAGTACCAGAAGAACTGATACATCAAGTTGCAAAAACTCTCAAAGTCTCAAATCAACTCGAGCTAACAGCACATGTGTGGGGAAATATCTTTATTACTATATCACCAGATAAAATAAGGGAATGTTTGGAACTACCCTTAAGCCAAAGCTATGAAGAAGCACCAGTAAAAGAAGATATGTTCTCACAACTCGATGCTGTAATGGGTTACAAGACAAAGATTTCAAAGATCAATGAATTCAAGAGAAACAAGCTACCTGCCTTCTGGCAAGTTCTAATGGAAATTCTGAACAAGTGTCTATCTTCAAAGATTGGAGGTACATATCAGATAGATAAGAATATTCTAACAATCATGTTCAGTCTCATTAGTGGGTTGAACATTGATTTTGGAACAGAAGTATTTATTCTGATCAGAAGATCAATTCTGACAAACACTGGGAGGATAGATTCACATCTACCCTTTCCCAGATATCTGTCAATCATAATTTCTGATGCCTTTTCCGAAAGGAACCTAGAAATTCCAGCATCAGAAAATATGTGGAAAACATAAATTATGAGACCTTGGACTGCCATAGGATCTTGGACGTCAGATTATGATGTGCCTACTCTATCAGAAAGAATGATGAACCGGATACCAGAAGATTCACCATACAGAGCAGAATATCTGAAGATGTTGAACAAAAGGCCAGAGAACAGAGGAATTTTTGAACATGTGTCCCCCATGGAGCATGATGCACAAGAGTCAAGCACACCAAGAATGGAACAGCAGGGTGAATCTGATCCTCATCCAGCTGATGAAGATGTGAATATGAGTCCTGTGGCAGAAGAACATCATGCTGAAATCTCACATATGGGAGAAACAGGTGCACAACACTCCAAACTAAACATATTTCATTTCTCTGAGAGTGATTCTGATGAATCAATTCAAGGAAAACATGAAATTTTACTTAGAGGCACCATTTCTGAAAAACAAAATGTGAGTGAAACTAAGGACCCATTTTCTGAATCAGATTCTGAGGAGGAAAATGTGGTGGCAACAGGTGGAGATCAGCCTGCTGATCAAGGAAACCTGGATGAGAAAACTAAGAGTTTCTCAACAACTCATGGAGAACCTGAAAAGGTTCAAGGATATGAGGAAAACCAGAACTTGAATGTGTTTCAATTTTCTGGTGAGGATATAGAGAATTTGGAATCGTCCAATCCTCTTAACCTCAGAACAACAGAGAATGTGTTTTCTGCTGGTATTAGAAGGGGAACATCAGTTGTTTCTCCTATTTCCCAAGGACATCAATCTATGTCCCCTAAACAACTTCACAAGGAACTTGAAGATACAACTGCTACTGAAAAAATAGCAACAGAAGGAAAACTTGATCTGATACTAGAAGAAACCAGAAATCAAAAGTCAGATATCAAGGTTTTGTCAGAAACTGTCAAAGCTGTGCAGAAGCAAACAGAAGACAATGCTGCAACCCTCAACAAACTGCAAAAGTCATCAGAAAATAAAGAGAGCTCATCAGAATTAGAGAAGGCTCTTAAGGAGCTGCATGATATCAAGAAAAAGATGGCTGAGGTTGCAACTACAGGAGAAAGCTCAAGTTCAGGGAAGATTCTTGAAGAAATACAGTTCCCCAGAGCCAACAACAGCAGCATGGCTGAGGCTTTTGAGAAACTGTTGATGGAATTGACTGCACAAAGAAATCAAGAAAATCAGGAGTTTCAGAAAATGAAGAAACAAGAAGAAACAAATACTCAAATTCTCACTAATGTTCATTTGTTAGTAGAGAGATTGTAGTATAATGTTGCTAGAATAGCAAAAGTTGATCTTCATGAACTGAAAGCCCCAATTCCACAAGAAAGACAAACAAGGAGATCAGAAACTACTCAACAACAACCAGAAACCATTCAACAAGTTCAAACCAAACAAACATAAACTTCAACAGCTCAAAAACCGAAGCTACCCATGGGTCCACCTCCAGATAAACAAAAGTTACTCATGGGTCTTCCACAAAATGTCCCAAAGCCAGACACATCAAGGGTACATCAGAAAGACCATGTTCCATTTCAGTCATCTTCTACAGCCATCACAGGAGAAACAGAGTTAAGCATAAGGATGGATACAAAAGAGAAGAGAAGAATGGAATTTGAAGTGACTTCCTCAAAAAGGCCAAGAAAAGAAATGATAGAAGATTCAGAAGGGAACATCAGAGAAATGGATGTGGTGAAAGGTGATTTACACACTATTATGTACCCTGAAGAACATCTAAAGGATTACTATTGGAAAGGTCCAGAAGACAACCCAAAGAGACCACTCTCTCCATTGAGTAAAGGTATTGTTGAAAACAGAAACAATGGAGGTTGGATAATTCTACACAAGCATATGACCAATCCAATAGTATCAATTGAAAGAATTGATACTTTGACCACTGGGGGAGGTGTCTTAGGTTATGAAGCACAGAACAAGTATACCCTGATCAGAAAAGATAACAGTGAACAAAAGGTTACTGATGCAAATCTGGCTGATGATATTCACCCATTAGGAATAGTCAAAATGAAGAATATCATTGATGAAATGAAAGGTAATTCAGCTGTGGTCAGAAGAGCCCTTGAAAGCCTCAAAAGTGCAGGAGCAAAGCTGTACAAAAGAGCTGCACTGGCAGACTTTGATCTAACTATCAATTTTGAGTACAACAACAAGGTATTGATACATCCTCCCAACACCAGAATTCCAGCTGAAATCCCTTCCAAACTAGTGAGAACTGGAGCAATCTTTGACCAACCAGAAATGTGTGTAGTCTTCAAAGATGCTAATGAAGAGAAAGCTTTATTCAGAACAGTGATATATGCAGGTATTCAAATCAAACTCTAAAATATATAAGGAATTGAATGAATGAAAAACAAGAGCAACTCAAGAAGAAGGGAAAGAACAATGAACAGCTGAGAAAAACAATTGAAGAATGCATTGAAATCTGGATGGAAGCAAGAGGATGGTACAAAGAAATGTACAAAGAAACTCAAAAGGCAATTGATCACAAGAAAAGGCTGAAACCAGGAGACAAATACAGAAGTGGAGTGAAGATCAATTAATGAATTAATGAGATCGAATTCCTGTTTTTGAACAATATTTTAATTTTGTCTGATTTATGTCTGGCTTGACTATGTTCTATGTTTGTGAACTTAGTTGTTTTTTAATTTTCTCTTTCAAGAAAGTTGTTTATGTTAGATATAGATAGTTCATTTTCTTACAATACTTAGGGGGAAACTGTAAGGAAACTTTATTAGTAAGTATTGAAGAAAATCACAATCAACTGAATCTATGAAGAAGATCACAGTCCTGAAGATCACAAACAAGAACAAGAAGATCAGATGGGACAATTGAAATGCACAGCATCTACTTCAAAGAAACACAGTTTGATCAAGAGCTGAATTGGATTATTAGAGAAGGTCATTTCTGATGGATCTGATGATATTTCTGATGAAATATCATCAGTTTCTGACGATTCTGATCATCAGGATTTTTCTGATGATTTGTTCATCAAAATTTCTGATGAAGTACCCCACTTGTCTGAAATTGGCTCTATCCAACCACAATTACCGAAGCAAGTTTACATTATTGGATATCATGATGAAAAAGGCAACTTGAACGTTGGATTCAATGAATATGTCAGTTGGCCACTTTTTGCAGGACTTATTGCATGAATAAACTATTGTTTATTCATGCACCCAGCCTTCTATAAATAGAAGGCTCAACCAGGAGAAGCAAAGTGAGTTTGAAGCTTATCATTCATACATACATCAAAACTCCATTGCCCTCTCACCCACAGAATTCAAGATTCATTTGTACTAGATAATAATCTTACAATCACCTTGTAAACCATTTTGTTTCAAAGTGATATAAACTTGATAATTCTGTAGGTCTTGTTTCTTGAAAGTCTGATTTCCATTTCCGCACATCTTTTTCACATCTACTGAAATCATTTGCCATATTAAGTGAAAAGAAGTTGTTTTAAGGCCATACTGGGTCCAGAGAGTAAAAAAGGCGTAAGGTTCACAATGGTGTAAAACTAAAATGGGATATACCGGGCTAGGATTTGAGTTAAAGGAACAAGGGCCAAACCAACCACCCAAGAATGGAATCGTCGAGCGAAGACACTTGACAACCTCCTGAAAGCAGCTTTTCTTGCCACCAGACCTTTCTCCATCAATTAGGAATCTGATGCCGTCACTAAACACATTCCTTAAATTGTAGCCATTTTATGAGTGTATATTTTTTGGTTTCTAATCCGTATATATCTCATCATTGCTCTTGATTTTCTTGACTGTATATCTCTTAAATGTCAACATATACACGTGTGATTTAGTTTACGAAGATTTTTCAATGCCGAGAACCTCGATCAGAGAGTAAAAAAGGCGTAAGGTTCACAATGGTGTAAAACTAAAATGGGATATACCGGGCTAGGATTCCAGTTACAGGAACAAGGCTCAAACCAACCACCCAAGAATTGAATCGTCGAGTGAAAACACTTGACAACCTCCTGGAAGCAGCTTTTCTTGCCAACAGACCATTCTCCATCAATTAGGAATCTGATGCCGTCACTAAACACATTCCTTAAATTGTAGCCATTTTTTGAGTGTTTATTTTTTGGTGTCTAATCCACATATATATAACCGTTGCTCTTGATTTTCTTGACTGTATATCTCTTAAATGTCAACATATATTTGCGATTTAGTTTACGTAGATTTTCAATGCCGAGAACGTTGATCAGAGGGTAAAAAAGGCGTAAGGTTCACAACGGTGTAAAACAAAAATTGGATATACCGGGCTAGGATTCGAGTTACATGAACAAGGGCCTAACCAACCACCCAAGAATGGAATCGTCGAGCGAAAACACTCGAAGCAGCTTTTCTTGCCAGCAGACCTTTCTCCATCTATTAGGAATCTGATGCCGTCACTAAACACATTCATTAAATTGTAGCCATTTCTTGAGTGTTTATTTTTTGGTGTCTAATCCGCATATATATCACCATTTCTCTTGATTTTCTTGACTGTATATCTCTTAAATGTCAACATATACACGCGTGATTTAGTTTACGAAGATTTTTCAATGCCGAGAACCTCGATCAAAGAGTAAAAAAGGCGTAAGGTTCACAATGGTGTAAAACCAAATTGGGACATACCGGGCTAGGATTCGAGTTACAGGAACAAGGGCCAAACCAACCACCCAAGAATGGAATCGTCGAGCGAAAACACTTGACAACCTCCTAGAAGTAGCTTTTCTTGCCACCAGACCATTCTCCATCAATTAGGAATCTGATGCCGTCACTAAACACATTCCTTAAATTGTAGCCATTTTTTGAGTGTTTATTTTTTGGTGTCTAATCCGCATATATATAACCGTTGCTCTTGATTTTCTTGACTGTATATCTCTTAAATGTCAACATATATTTGCGATTTAGTTTACGTAGATTTTTCAATGCCGAGAACCTTGATCAGAGGGTAAAAAAGGTGTAAGGTTCACAATGGCGTAAAACTAAAATTGGATATACCGGGCTAGGATTCGAGTTACAGGAACAAGGGCCTAACCAACCACTCCAGAATGGAATCGTCGAGCGAAAACACTCGAAGCAGCTTTTCTTGCCACCAGACCTTTCTCCATCTATTAGGAATCTGATGCCGTCACTAAACACATTCATTAAACTGTAGCCATTTCTTGAGTGTTTATTTTTTGGTGTCTAATCCGCATATATATCACCATTGCTCTTGATTTTCTTGACTGTATATCTCTTAAATGTCAACATATACACGCGTGATTTAGTTTACGAAGATTTTTCAATGCCGAGAACCTCGATCAGAGAGTAAACAAGGCGTAAGGTTCACAATGGTGTAAAACTAAAATGGGACATACCGGGCTAGGATTCGAGTTACAGGAACAAGGGCCAAACCAACCACCCAAGAATGGAATCGTCGAGCGAAAACACTTGACAACCTCCTAGAAGTAGCTTTTCTTGCCACCAGACCATTCTCCATCAATTAGGAATCTGATGCCGTCACTAAACACATTCCTTAAATTGTAGCCATTTTTTGAGTGTTTATTTTTTGGTGTCTAATCCGCATATATATATAACCGTTGCTCTTGATTTTCTTGACTGTATATCTCTTAAATGTCAACATATATTTGCGATTTAGTTTACGTAGATTTTTCAATGCCGAGAACCTTGATCAGAGGGTAAAAAAGGTGTAAGGTTCACAATGGCGTAAAACTAAAATTGGATATACCGGGCTAGGATTCGAGTTACAGGAATAAGGGCCTAACCAACCACCCAAGAATGGAATCGTCGAGCGAAAACACTCGAAGCAGCTTTTCTTGCCACCAGACCTTTCTCCATCTATTAGGAATCTGATGCCGTCACTAAAGACATTCATTAAATTGTAGCCATTTCTTGAGTGTTTATTTTTTGGTGTCTTATCCGCATATATATCACCATTGCTCTTGATTTTCTTGACTGTATATCTCTTAAATGTCAACATATACACGCGTGATTTAGTTTACGAAGATTTTTCAATGCCGAGAACCTCGATCAGAGAGTAAAAAAGGCGTAAGGTTCATAATGGTGTAAAACTAAAATGGGACATACCGGGCTAGGATTCGAGTTACCGGAACAAGGGCCAAACCAACCACCCAAGAATGGAATCGTCGAGCGAAAACACTTGACAACCTCCTAGAAGTAGCTTTTCTTGCCACCAGACCTTTCTCCATTAATTAGGAATCTGATGCCGTCACTAAACACATTCCTTAAATTGTAGCCATTTTTTGATTGTTTATTTTTTGGTTTCTAATCTGCATATATATCACCATTGCTCTTGATTTTCTTGACTGTATATCTCTTAAATGTCAACATATACACGTGTGATTTAATTTACGAAGTTTTTTCAATGCCGAGAACCTCGACCAGAGAGTAAAAAAGGCGTAAGGTTCACAATGGTGTAAAACTAAAATGGGATATACCTGGCTAGGATTCTAGTTACAGGAACAAGGGCCTAACCAACCACCCAAGAATGGAATCGTCGAGCGAAAACACTTGACAAACTCCTGGAAGCAACTTTTCTTGCCACCAGACCTTTCTCCATCTATTAGGAATCTGATGCCGTCACAAAAGACATTCATTAAATTGTAGCCATTTCTTGAGTGTTTATTTTTAGGTGTCTAATCCGCATATATATCACCATTGCTCTTGATTTTCTTGACTGTATATCTCTTAAATGTCAAGATATACACTCATGATTTAGTTTACAAAGATTTTTCAATGCCGAGAACCGCGATCAGAGAGTAAAAAAGGCGTAAGATTCACAATGGTGTAAAACTAAAATGGGATATACCGGGCTAGGATTCGAGTTACAGGAACAAGGGCCAAACCAACCACCCAAGAATGGAATCGTCGAGCCAAAACACTTGACAACCTCCTGAAAGCAACTTTTCTT
The DNA here is from genome assembly GCA_030545235.1 of Helianthus tuberosus. Lineage (NCBI taxonomy): Eukaryota > Viridiplantae > Streptophyta > Magnoliopsida > Asterales > Asteraceae > Helianthus > Helianthus tuberosus. Next base: position 11,350,198 of record CM060376.1, on the reverse strand, counting down.
GCCACCAGACCTTTCTCCGTTAATTAGGAATCTGACGCCGTCACTAAACATATTCCTTAAATTGTAGCCATTTTTTAAGATTTTATTTTTTGGTGTCTAATCCACATATATATCACCATTGCTCTTGATTTTCTTGACTGTATATCTCTTAAATGTCAACGTATACACATGTGATTTAGTTTACGAAGATTTTTCAATGCCGAGAACCTCGATCAGAGAGTAAAAAAGGCGTAAGGTTCACATTGGTGTAAAACTAAAATGGGACATACTGGGCTAGGATTCGAGTTACAGGAACAAGGGCCAAACCAACTGTGACAACTCGTAATTTAGAAACCTTCATTGTATCCCGATGTAACATACTCGAACGTTATGTGACTAGTTGACTTGTTGGTGTAATGATATAAGTGAACATCCTATGTGATTATGTGTTATGTTTATATGTATGCTTGCATGTATGCGACCCGAGACACAAGAACCCGACTCGAGACCATGCGGTCTCGAGTGAATAGTGTAACTGTTGGGCCGGTTGGGCCATGTCCCTCTTCACCCCACTCGAAAACCCACTAGGGTGAACCAACTTAAGAGCTAGTATATAACTTATACTCCTAGCCAACTTTGCCATTCTTTGAACAACACACACTCTCCTACACACACACTCCCACATTCTCTCTCACTAAACCCTGAGTCTCAACATCCTTCTTCCCTCATTCTCGGATCCAACCGGCAACACAAGAGCTCTCGGTTCAAGCTTAAGACCTCCCTTGAAAACTTAACGGTTAGTGATTTATGTTATGCGTTATATCTCGGTTGCTGATGATGTGTGACATTTCGGTTGATAATGATGTGTTTCGGTTGATAGTTATGTATGATGAAGTTATTTGATAATGTGCTTACTTGTTAAGTTTATGCATATTGGATATATCCTTCTTGAATATACGATACTAAGATTGTTGTTATATGATGATGTAAGGTCGGTTTGGTAGAGATAATACGTGATTGATCATGAATGTTGGTAATCGGTTCTATATAGTTGGATCCGAAAGGTTTGGTCATGTTTAGGTTGAATAAGGAAGTTGTTATTCATAAAATCGGATTTGCATTTGTTTAGAGATTTAGGTTGACTTGAATGAACATGCTTGTAAATGATGAAATAAATGAATAAGGGTTGATTGTGTTATGAATATTTGATGAACTACTTGAATATATGAAGAACAACATGAACATGATATGAATGTGTCTTGAACATTTGAAAACTAGTTGTTTGATCCATTTTAGTAAATTGTTAGACAAGAAAACATGTTTATATGGATAGTACATAAGGTTGCATGAAATGGAAATTCTATTGGTTAGTACACTTTGTAGAATCAGCAGGTGCTGGGAGTCGAGACCTTTGGTTTCGACTCGAGACCATCTAGAAGCCAGCTCGAGATCAGCGGTTGCGAGTCGAGAAACTCTAGTCTCGACTCGAGACCACAGCTCCCTCACACAAAACAGCATGACTCGAGACCATGGTTGCTAGTCTTGTTGCGACTCGAGACGTGACCCGAGACCTCCGCGGTTGCGACTCGAGAACTCATAAGTACAACTCGAGACCGCACAGTCTCGACTCAAGACCATATGCACGTACACTGTTTTGGACTTGCATTGTTACGGGCTTAGATGATTGGGCCAGACTCTTGGGCTTTGTTTACTTGTATACATGCTACTGTTCAACTCGTAGGTATTATTGTAAACCGCCATGTTTATACCTGTATGCCATGAATAATACCCGTGTGCAACTTGCTAGTTACGTGTAGAAAACATACGTGCATCTCTTGAACCTGACATGTATGATGACCATGTTAGGGCGTGGTTGACCACTAGCATCTAGACTCGACTTTTCTGTGTATCTACCGAGCAAACCAAGGTGAGTTCACACCCTCTACAAAGCATGGGATTCCCAGGGGTTGGGAATGGGGTTAAGGAACGTGGATTCCTCGTCCTTTCTTGGGTAGGACAGCATTGGTTCAGGAATATAATTCCTCGTCCTCATGGACAGATAACTCGTACTAGACCAAAACTCTATCACGAAGTCCCTCCTTTTTATATCGACTTAATCGACGGGCCAATGGCGAGCGGGTCATTTGTTAGGTAGCGCTATTTAGGTCTGACAAGCCTCACACCGTGCCGCAGAGGACGGGCGTGAACTAATGGATCTGGGCACGTCAATGATGATAGACATTGACAGTTCAGGGCACATAAACATGACTACAGTCAGCAGTCGATATGGTAACGAGTCTAGTGTATACATGGGGTAGCCCCCACGGCCGAAATGCCAGATAACTAACACGGGGTAGCCCCCACGGCTAGATTGCCAGAATAACCGGGAATATACAAGTCACGTTTTCAACTATGGGGTAACCCCCCCATGGCGGGATGCCAGATAAAGGAAACTGTTTTCGAAACAACTTAAAACGAACACCCAACTGTGAACTCACTCAACCTGTTGTTGACTCGTTACTACATGCTTTGCAGGTCAATAGGTACTTAGCTGGAGCTTGCATGGAAGAGAGTCGTTGTGGGACATGGACATCTGTGTGCCATGTTAAACTTTGAAACAATTAAACTTATGTTTTGGTTTTAAATGTTATGCTTCCGCTTGCAACTTAAACTATGTTTTGTTTGGACTTTATAACTACTTACATGCTTGTTCAATATGATTGGTGGCTGGATCCTGGTCAGTCACGCCTCCAAGCGGTGGTATTCCGCAGGTGGATTTTGGGGGTGTGACAGATTGGTATCAGAGCCATTGGTTATAGAGAACTTGGTTTTAATAAAGGAAAAGGTTTTATTAAAATCAGACTATAACCTGTACAGTGCTCTACGATCCACAACGACGCTTCACTCCACATGCAAGGCTCAACATTCTAGGTGATGTGATCTGTGTATATATATTGCCTACTTGTTAGTTACGTAGTACATTGCTCATGGTATGCTCGGTTAGTATAACTACTGTTACTTGAACACGTGTGTGCTTTCTCTCGTCTGTCATCGCATTTTTGCGAACCTCTCTCACTCATGTTCCTCTTGGTATGAAAATCATGTCTGGACGCGTTAACATGACACAAGCCCAGTTGACGGCTCTGATTAAAGAACGAGTTGCTGCGGCACTTGCAGCTGCACACGCAGGAGGTATATCCTGCAGTCCAAACTCATTCTAGGATCTTTAGATCCTACTCTCGTGAACCAACCTTTGTGTTAAACTCTGTCTTTCTTTCACCCACAATAGGTCAACTTGCTCAGCCACCTGTGTGCACTTTTAAAACTTTTATGGACTGCCGACCAACTACTTTTAGCGGCACTGAAGGAGCAGTAGGTCTCCTCCACTGGTTTGAGAAGCTCGAGTCAGTTTTCGAAATGTGTGAGTGCCCTGAGGCGCGCAGGGTGAAGTATGCTACCGGTACTCTCGAGGGTTTAGCCCTCACCTGGTGGAACGCTCAGGTCCAAATGCTGGGGTTGGTTGCTGCCAACGCCACCCCATGGGAAACTTTTAAAGAGATGATCAAGGAAGAATACTGCAGTCGGGATGACATTCATAAGTTGGAAGTCGAGTTCTTCAACCTCAAGATGACGGGGTCAGAAATTGAGGCGTATACCAAGAGATCGAATGAGCTTGCATCATTGTGTCCTACTATGGTGGAGCCTCCAATTAAGCGAATTGAACTCTTTCTCAAGGGCTTGGTGCCAGAGATCCAAAGTCATGTGACTTCAACAAACCTCGTCACCATCCAGCAAGTTGTTCAGTTGGCTCACCGTCTCACTGATCAGGCGGTGGAGCAGAACAGGTTACCAAAGCGTATAAGTGCTACAACTACTTCAGGTGCTCTTAATGACAACAAACGGAAATGGGATGGAGCTTCAAGTAAGGGGTCGACTTCTGTTCAGTCCCAGTCTCAGCAGAGAAAGAATGATGACTACAAGAGCCCTAGTCAGCAATCATCTGGTGGTCAAAGTCATGGTGGGTACAAAGGGAATCACCCCAAGTGCAATCGCTGCAGCCTGCACCACAGCGGGCCATGCACCAGGGGTAACTGTCATCGGTGCAACACGCCAGGTCACGCTGCAAAGGATTGCAGGAGCTTATATCCTGCCAATCAGAATCGTCAACAAGCTCAACAGAACCAACGCCAGCAGCAGCAGCAAGGTGATAGCAAAGGGTGCTTTCAGTGTGGAGCTGAAGGCCATTTCAAGAGGGATTGCCCCCAACTGAACAGGAACCAGAACAACAACAACAATAACAACAGTCAGGGGAATGGTAACAATGGGAACAACAACAACAATGGTGCCAGGGGGCGGGCGTTCGTGATTGGCCAAGGTGAAGCAAGGAATGACCCCAATGTTGTGGCGGGTAAGTTCCTTCTCGACGAATTTTATGTTACAGTTTTATTTGATTCGGGTGCCGATACTAGCTACATGTCACTAGAAGTTAGTCGAATGCTTAAACGTATTCCAACACCTTTGAACAACAAGCACACTGTAGAGCTAGCAAATGGTAAGAGTTTAGAAGCCACACACGTAGTCAGGAGTTGTAAACTTGTTCTTGCTAACCAGACTTTCTCTATCGACCTTATTCCTATCGTCTTGGGTAGTTTCGACGTTGTCATTGGGATGGATTGGTTATCCCAACACCGAGCGGAGATTCTTTGCAATGAGAAGATTGTTCGTATTCCTAGTTCCGGTGGTGAACCTCTCATGATTCGCGGCGACAAGAGGGGTGCTGTTGAGAACGTCATCTCTTTCCTCAAGGCCCAGAAGTGCTTGCGAAAGGGCCACACTGCCATTCTGGCTCTCGTTACTGACACCTCGGAGAAAGAGAAGAAGATAGAAGATTTTCCAATTGTACGCGACTATCCTGAGGTATTTCCTGAGGAATTACCTGGTCTTCCACCTCATCGCCAGGTCGAGTTTCAGATTGAACTAGCTCCTGGAGCTGCACCTATAGCTCGTGCACCTTATCACTTAGCTCCATCAGAGTTGGAAGAACTCTCTACACAGCTACAAGAACTCTTGGATAAGGGTTTTATTCGTCCTAGCTCATCGCCCTGGGGAGCTCCAGTGCTATTTGTGAAGAAGAAAGACGGTACCTTCAGAATGTGCATCGACTACCGGGAACTCAACAAGGTGACCGTGAAGAATCGCTATCCTCTACCACGCATTGACGACTTGTTCGACCAGCTACAAGGGTCGAGCAACTATTTGAAGATTGATTTGAGATCGGGTTATCACCAGCTGAGAGTCCGAGAAGAGGACGTCTCCAAAACGGCTTTCAGAACTCGTTATGGCCACTATGAGTTTTTGGTCATGCCTTTTGGGCTGACAAACGCACCTGCGATTTTCATGGACTTGATGAATCGAGTGTGCAAGCCTTACCTAGACAAGTTCGTTATAGTCTTCATCGACGACATCCTGATCTATTCTAAAAGTCAGGAGGAACACGAGCAGCATCTACGACTTATGTTGGAACTCCTTCGAACAGAACAGCTTTATGCAAAGTTCTCGAAATGCGACTTCTGGCTTCGTAAAGTCCATTTCCTAGGCCACATAGTGAACAAGGATGGGATTCATGTGGATCCGTCCAAGGTGGACTCGATTAAGAACTGGCCTGCACCTCGTACACCAAAGGAAATTCGCCAATTCTTGGGATTGGCAGGTTACTACAGGAGGTTCATTAAGGATTTTTCTAAGATCACACAGCCTCTCACCTCACTAACGCAGAAAGGCGTTGTTTATCGATGGGGAAATGCACAGGAGTTAGCATTTCAGCATTTAAAGGATAGACTTTGCAGTGCACCTATCCTTTCCTTGCCCGAGGGCACAGACGACTTCGTGGTCTACTGCGACGCATCAATCCAGGGTCTTGGTTGTGTATTGATGCAACGAGATAAAGTTATAGCCTACGCCTCATGCCAACTTAAGGTTCATGAAAGGAACTACACTACACACGACTTAGAGCTGGGAGCTGTTGTTTTTGCACTTAAGATATGGCGACATTACCTGTACGGTACCAAATGCGCCATCTACACCGACCACAGGAGCCTCGAGCACATCTTCAAACAGAAAGAACTAAATATGCGACAACGACGATGGGTCAAACTACTGAATGACTACGAGTACTCGATCAGGTATCACCCGGGCAAGGCCAATGTTGTGGCCGACGCCCTCAGTCGAAAGGACACCGCGCCTAAGCACGTGCGAGCTTTACAACTCACTATACATTCTAGTCTTCCTTCCCAAATACGAGCTGCTCAGATAGAAGCATTGAAACCAGAAAACGTCAGGGCGGAAGCCCTACGCGGCTCAAGGCAACGCCTAGAATAGAAGGAAGACGGTGCCTACTACGTCACGGGACGCATTTGGGTCCCACTCTATGGTAACTTACGAGAGCTTGTGATGGATGAAGCACACAAGTCTCGCTACTCGGTACACCCTGGTTCGGATAAGATGTACCACGATCTCAAAACTACGTATTGGTGGCCTAGCATGAAGGCCCACATAGCAACCTACGTCAGCAAGTGTTTGACTTGAGCGAGAGTCAAGACAGAATACCAGAAACCCTCAGGCCTACTCCAACAACCAGAGATACCTCAATGGAAATGGGAGCAAATTTCCATGGATTTCGTTACTGGCCTGCCTAGATCCCAGCGCGGAAATGATACTATCTGGGTGATCGTGGATCGACTCACAAAGTCTGCTCACTTTTTGGCTATCAAGGAGACAGATAAATTCTCCACTCTAGCAGAAGTATACCTCAAGGAAGTTGTTTCGAGGCACGGGGTGCCCACCTCTATTATCTCGGATCGAGATGCGCGTTTTACGTCAGAGCTGTGGCAGGCGATGCACAAATCCTTTGGCTCACGATTAGACATGAGCACAGCGTATCACCCTCAGACGAACGGACAGTCCGAGCGCACTATTCAAACCTTAGAAGACATGCTTCGTGCATGTGTAATCGAGTTTGGCAACAGCTGGGAAAAGCATCTGCCACTTGTGGAATTCTCGTACAATAACAGCTACCACACCAGCATTAAAGCTGCTCTGTTTGAGGCATTGTACGGGCGTAAATGCCGGTCGCCTCTTTGCTGGGCAGAGGTGGGGGATAGTCAGATCACTGGTCCAGAACATGTGGTGGACACAACCGAACGAATTGCTCAAATTCGACAACGCATGGCGGCAGCTCGTGACCGTCAGAAAGTCTACGCCGATAAGGGCAGGAAACCACTTGAGCTCCAGGTTGGGGAGCGGGTACTACTCAAAGTTTCACCCTGGAAGGGTGTGGTTCGTTTTGGTAAACGAGGCAAACTTAACCCGCGATAAGTCGGAACTTTTGAAATCATCGAGAAAATAGGCAGGGTGGCCTACAGACTGAACTTACCAGCAGAACTCGGTGCAGTTCACAACGTTTTCCACGTGTCGAATCTGAAGAAGTGTCTGTCAGATAAGACCCACATAGTTCCTCTGAAGGAACTCACTATCGACGAGCAGTTACGATTCGTCGAGGAACCAGTTGAAATCATGGACCGGGATGTTAAGGTCCTCAAGAGCACTAGAATACCTCTCGTTCGAGTTCGTTGGAACTCACGTCGCGACCCATAGTTCAGCTGGGAACGCGAAGATCAGATGAAACGAAAGTATCCCCAACTGTTCGCAAACAGTACAACCACTACTGAGGCTGAAGCTACGGAATTTCGGGACGAAATTCCAGATCAACGGGGGGAAGATGTGACACCCCAGGAAAACTGGGAAAACCATACAACTTAACTAGCTTCCTCAGTGAGTGCTTATCAAATTTCGGGACGAAATTTCTTTCAACTTGGGTATAATGTGACAACTCGTAATTTAGAAACCTTCATTGTATCCCGATGTAACATACTCGAACGTTATGTGACTAGTTGACTTGTTGGTGTAATGATATAAGTGAACATCCTATGTGATTATGTGTTATGTTTATATGTATGCTTGCATGTATGCGACCCGAGACACAAGAACCCGACTCGAGACCATGCGGTCTCGGTGAATAGTGTAACTGTTGGGCCGGTTGGGCCATGTCCCTCTTCACCCCACTCGAAAACCCACTAGGGTGAACCAACTTAAGAGCTAGTATATAACTTATACTCCTAGCCAACTTTGCCATTCTTTAGACAACACACACTCTCCTACACACACACTCCCACATTCTCTCTCACTAAACCCTAAGTCTCAACATCCTTCTTCCCTCATTCTCGGATCCAACCGGCAACACAAGAGCTCTCGGTTCAAGCTTAAGACCTCCCTTGAAAACTTAACCGGTTAGTGATTTATGTTATGCGTTATATCTCGGTTGATGATGATGTGTGATATTTCGGTTGATAATGATGTGTTTCGGTTGATAGTTATGTATGATGAAGTTATTTGATAATGTGCTTACTTGTTAAGTTTATGCATATTGAATATATCCTTCTTGAATATACGGTACTAAGATTGTTGTTATATGATGATGTAAGGTCGGTTTGGTAGAGATAATACGTGATTGATCATGAATGTTGGTAATCGGTTCTATATAGTTGGATCCGAAAGGTTTGGTCATGTTTAGGTTGAATGAGGAAGTTGTTATTCATAAAATCGGATTTGCATTTGTTTAGAGATTTAGGTTGACTTGAATGAACATGCTTGTAAATGATGAAATAAATGAATAAGGGTTGATTGTGTTATGAATATTTGATGAACTACTTGAATATATGAAGAACAACATGAACATGATATGAATGTGTCTTGAACATTTGAAAACTAGTTGTTTGATCCATTTTAGTAAATTGTTAGACAAGAAAACATGTTTATATGGATAGTACATAAGGTTGCATGAAATGGAAATTCTATTGGTTAGTACACTTTGTAGAATCAGCAGGTGCTGGGAGTCGAGACCTCTGGTTTCGACTCGAGACCATCTAGAAGCCAGCTCGAGATCAGCGGTTGCGAGTCGAGAAACTCTAGTCTCGACTCGAGACCACAGCTCCCTCACACAAAACAACATGACTAGAGACCATGGTTGCGAGTCTTGTTGCGACTCGAGACATGACCCGAGACCTCCGCGGTTGCGACTCGAGAACTCATAAGTACAACTCGAGACCGCACAGTCTCGACTCGAGACCATATGCACGTACACTGTTTTGGACTTGCATTGTTACGGGCTTAGATGATTGGGCCGGACTCTTGGGCTTTGTTTACTTGTATACATGCTACTGTTCAACTCGTAGGTATTATTGTAAACCGCCATGTTTATACGTGTATGCCATGAATAATACCCGTGTGCAACTTGCTAGTTACGTGTAGAAAACATACGTGCATCTCTTGAACCTGACATGTATGATGACCATGTTAGGGCGTGGTTGACCACTAGCATCTAGACTCGACTTTTCTGTGTATCTACCGAGCAAACCAAGGTGAGTTCACACCCTCTACAAAGCATGAGATTCCCAGGGGTTGGGAATGGGGTTAAGGAACGTGGATTCCTCGTCCTTTCTTGGGTAGGACAGCATTGGTTCAGGAATATAATTCCTCGTCCTCATGGACAGATAACTCGTACTAGACCAAAACTCTATCACGAAGTCCCTCCTTTTTATATCGACTTAATCGCCGGGCCAATGGCGAGCGGGTCATTAGTTAGATAGCGCTATTTAGGTCTGACAAGCCTCACACCGTGCCGCAGAGGACGGGCGTGAACTAATGGATCTGGGCACGTCAATGATGATAGACATTGACAGTTCAGGGCACATAAACATGACTACAGTCAGCAGTCGATATGGTAACGAGTCTAGTGTATACATGGGGTAGCCCCCACGGCCGAAATGCCAGATAACAAACACGGGGTAGCCCCCACGGCTAGATTGCCAGAATAACCAGGAATATACAAGTCACGTTTTCAACTATGGGGTAACCCCCCCACGGCGGGATGCCAGATAAAGGAAACTGTTTTCGAAACAACTTTAAACGAACACCCAACTGTGAACTCACTCAACCTGTTGTTGACTCGTTACTACATGCTTTGCAGGTCAATAGGTACTTAGCTGGAGCTTGCATGGAAGAGAGTCGTTGTGGGACATGGACAGCTGTGTGCCATGTTAAACTTTGAAACAATTAAACTTATGTTTTGGTTTTAAATGTTATGCTTCCGCTTGCAACTTAAACTATGTTTTGTGTGGACTTTATAACTACTTACATGCTTGTTCAATATGATTGGTGGCTGGATCCTGGTCAGTCACGCCTCCAAGCGGTGGTATTCCGCAGGTGGATTTTGGGGGTGTGACACCAACCACCCAAGAATGGAATCGTCGAGCGAAAACACTTGACAACCTCCCAAGAATGGAATCGTCGAGCGAAAACACTCGAAGCAGCTTTTCTTCCCACAGACCTTTCTCCATCTATTAGGAATCTGAAGCCGTCACTAAACACATTCATTAAATTGTAGCCATTTCTTGAGTGTTTATTTTTTGGTGTCTAATCCGCATATATATAACCGTTGCTCTTGATTTTCTTGACTGTATATCTCTTAAATGTCAACATATACACGCGTGATTTAGTTTACGAAGATTTTTCAACGCCGAGAACCTCGATCAGAGAGTAAAAAAGGCGTAAGGTTCACAATGGTGTAAAACTAAAATGGGACATACCGGGCTAGGATTCGAGTTACAGGAACAAGGGCCAAACCAACCACCCAAGAATGGAATCGTCGAGCGAAAACACTTGACAACCTCCTAGAAGTAGCTTTTCTTGCCACCAGACCATTCTCCATCAATTAGGAATCTGATGCCGTCACTAAACACGTTCCTTAAATTGTAGCCATTTTTTGAGTGTTTATTTTTTGGTGTCTAATCCGCATATATATAACCGTTGCTCTTGATTTTCTTGACTGTATTTCTCTTAAATGTCCACATATATTTGCGATTTAGTTTACGTAGATTTTTCAATGCCGAGAACCTTGATCAGAGGGTAAAAAAGGTGTAAGGTTCACAATGGCGTAAAACTAAAATTGGATATACCGGGCTAGGATTCGAGTTACAGGAACAAGGGCCTAACCAACCACCCAAGAATGGAATCGTCGAGCGAAAACACTCGAAGCAGCTTTTCTTGCCACCAGACCTTTCTCCATCTATTAGGAATCTGATGCCGTCACTAAACACATTCATTAAATTGTAGCCATTTCTTGAGTGTTTATTTTTTGGTGTCTAATCCGCATATATATCACCATTGCTCTTGATTTTCTTGACTGTATATCTCTTAAATGTCAACATATACATGCGTGATTTAGTTTACGGAAATTTTTCAATGCCGAGAACCTCGATCGGAGAGTAAAAAAGGCGTAAGGTTCATAATGGTGTAAAACTAAAATGGGACATACTGGGCTAGGATTCGAGTTACCGGAACAAGGGCCAAACCAACCACCCAAGAATGGAATCGTCGAACGAAAACACTTGACAACCTCCTAGAAGTAGCTTTTCTTGCCACCAGACCTTTCTCCATCAATTAGGAATCTGATGCCGTCACTAAACACATTCCTTAAATTGTAGCCATTTTTTGATTGTTTATTTTTTGGTTTCTAATCCGCATATATATCACCATTGCTCTTGATTTTCTTGACTGTATATCTCTTAAATGTCAACATATACACGTGTGATTTAATTTACGAAGATTTTTCAATGCCGAGAACCTCGATCAGAGACTAAAAAAGGCGTAAGGTTCACAATGGTGTAAAACTAAAATGGGATATACCTGGCTAGGATTCTAGTTACAGGAACAAGGGCCTAACCAACCACCCAAGAATGGAATCGTCGAGCGAAAACACTTGACAAACTCCTGGAAGCAACTTTTCTTGCCACCAGACCTTTCTCCATATATTAGGAATCTGATGCCGTCACAAAACGCATTCATTAAATTGTAGCCATTTCTTGAGTGTTTATTTTTAGGTGTCTAATCCGCATATATAACACCATTGCTCTTGATTTTCTTGACTGTATATCTCTTAAATGTCAAGATATACACTCATGATTTAGTTTACAAAGATTTTTCAATGCCGAGAACCTCGATCAGAGAGTAAAAAAGGCGTAAGGTTCACAATGGTGTAAAACTAAAATGGGATATACCGAGCTAGGATTCGAGTTACAGGAACAAGGGCCAAACCAACCACCCAAGAATGGAATCGTCGAGCCAAAACACTTGACAACCTCCTGAAAGCAACTTTTCTTGCCACAAGACCTTTCTCCGTTAATTAGGAATCTGACGCCGTCACTAAACATATTCCTTAAATTGTAGCCATTTTTTAAGATCTTATTTTTTGGTGTCTAATCCACATATATATCACCATTGCTCTTGATTTTCTTGACTGTATATCTCTTAAATGTCAACAAATACACATGTGATTTAGTTTAAGAAGATTTTTCAATGCCGAGTACCTCGATCAGAGAGTAAAAAAGGCGTAAGGTTCACAATGGTGTAAAACTAAAATGAGATATACCGGGCTTGGATTCGAGTTACAGGAACAAGCGCCCAACCAACCACCCAAGAATGGAATCGTCAAGCGAAGACACCTGACAACCTCATGGAAGCAGCTTTTCTTGCCACCAGACCTTTCTCCATCAATTAGGAATCTGATGCCGTCACTAAACACATTCCTTAAATTGTATCCATATTTTGAGTGTTTATTTTTTGGTGTCTAATCCGCATATATATCACCATTGCTCTTGATTTTCTTGAATGTATATCTCTTAAATGTCAACATATACACGTGTTATTTAGTTTACGAAAATTTTTCAATGCCGAGAACCTCGATCAGAGAGTAAAATAGGCGTCAGGTTCACAATGGTGTAAAAATAAAATTGGAAATACCGGGCTAGGATTCGAGTTACATGAACAAGGGCCAAACCAACCACCCAAGAATGGAATCGTCGAGCGAAAACACCTGACAAACTCCTGGAAGCAGCTTTCCTTGCCACTAGACCTTTCTCCATCTATTAGGAATCTGATGCCGTCACTAAACACATTCATTAAATTGTAGCCATTTCTTGAGTGTTTATTTTTTGGTGTCTAATCCGCATATATATCACTATTGCTCTTGATTTTCTTGACTGTATATCTCTTAAATGTCAACATATACACGCGTGATTTAGTTTACGAAGATTTTTCAATGCCGAGAACCTCGATCAGAGAGTAAAAAAGGCGTAAGGTTCACAATGGTGTAAAACTAAAATGGGACATACCGGGCTAGGATTCGAGTTACAGGAACAAGGGCCAAACCAACCACCCAAGAATGGAATCGTCGAGCGAAAACAGCTGACAACCTCCTAGAAGTAGCTTTTCTTGCCACCAGACCATTCCCCATCAATTAGGAATCTGATGCCGTCACTAAACACATTCCTTATATTGTAACCATTTTTTGAGTGTTTATTTTTTGGTGTCTAATCCGCATATATATAACCGTTGCTCTTGATTTTCTTGACTCTATATCTCTTAAATGTCAACATATATTTGCGATTTAGTTTACGTAGATTTTTCAATGCCGAGAACCTTGATCAGAGGGTAAAAAAGGTGTAAGGTTCACAATGGCGTAAAACTAAAATTGGATATACCGGGCTAGGATTCGAGTTACAGGAACAAGGGCCTAACCAACCACCCAAGAATGGAATCGTCGAGCGAAAACACTCGAAGCAGCTTTTCTTGCCACCAGACCTTTCTCCATCTATTAGGAATCTGATGCCGTCACTAAACACATTCATTAAATTGTAGCCATTTCTTGAGTGTTTATTTTTTGGTGTCTAATCCGCATATATATCACCATTGCTCTTGATTTTCTTGACAGTATATCTCTTAAATGTCAACATATACACGCGTGATTTAGTTTACGAAGATTTTTCAATGCCGAGAACCTCGATCAGAGAGTAAAAAAGGCGTAAGGTTCACAATGGTGTAAAACTAAAATGGGAAATACCGGGCTAGGATTCGAGTTACCGGAACAAAGGCCAAACCAACCACCCAAGAATGGAATCGTAGAGCGAAAACACTTGAAAACCTCCTAGAAGTAGCTTTTCTTGCCACCAGACCTTTCTCCATCAATTAGGAATCTGATGCCGTCACTAAACACATTCCTTAAATTGTAGCCATTTTTTGATTGTTTATTTTTTGGTTTCTAATCCGCATATATATCACCATTGCTCTTGATTTTCTTGACTGTATATCTCTTAAATGTCAACATATATTTGCGATTTAGTTTACGTAGATTTTTCAATGCCGAGAACCTTGATCAGAAGGTAAAAAAGGTGTAAGGTTCACAATGGCGTAAAACTAAAATTGGATATACCGGGCTAGGATTCGAGTTACAGGAACAAGGGCCTAACCAACCACCCAAGAATGGAATCGTCGAGCGAAAACACTCGAAGCACCTTTTCTTGCCACCAGACCTTTCTCCATCTATTAGGAATCTGATGCCGTCACTAAACACATTCATTAAATTGTAGCCATTTCTTGAGTGTTTATTTTTTGGTGTCTAATCCGCATATATATCACCATTACTCTTGATTTTCTTGACTGTATATCTCTTAAATGTCAACATATACACGCGTGATTTAGTTTACGAAGATTTTTCAATGCCGAGAACCTCTATCAGAGAGTAAAAAAGGCGTAAGGTTCACATTGGTGTAAAACTAAAATGGGACATACCAGGCTAGGATTCGAGTTACCGGAACAAGGGCCAAACAAACCACCCAAGAATGGAATCGTCGAGCGAAAACACTTGACAACCTCCTAGAAGTAGCTTTTCTTGCCAGCAGACCTTTCTCCATCAATTAAGAATCTGATGCCGCCACTAAACATATTCCTTAAATTGTAGCCATTTTTTGATTGTTTATTTTTTGGTTTCTAATCCGCATATATATCACCATTGCTCTTGATTTTCTTGACTGTATATCTCTTAAATGTCAAGATATACACTCATGATTTAGTTTACAAAGATTTTCAATGCCGAGAACCGCGATCAGAGAGTAAAAAAGGCGTCAGGTTCACAATGGTGTAAAACTAAAATTGGAAATACCGGGCTAGGATTCGAGTTACACGAACAAGGGCCAAACCAACCACCAAAGAATGGAATCGTCGAGCAAAAACACCTGACAAACTCCTGGAAGCAGCTTTTCTTGCCACCAGACCTTTCACCATCTATTAGGAATCTGATGCCGTCACTAAACACATTCATTAAATTGTAGCCATTTCTTGAGTGTTTATTTTTTGGTGTCTAATCCGCATATATATCACCATTGCTCTTGATTTTCTTGACTGTATATCTCTTAAATGTCAACATATACACGCGTGATTTAATTTACGAAGATTTTTCAATGCCGAGAACCTCGATCAGAGAGTAAAAAAGGCGTAAGGTTCACAATGGTGTAAAACTAAAATGGGACATACCGGGCTAGGATTCGAGTTACCGGAACAAGGGCCAAACCAACCACCCAAGAATGGAATCGTCGAGCGAAAACAGTTGACAACCTCCTAGAAGTAGCTTTTCTTGCCACCAGACGATTCCCCATCAATTAGGAATCTGATGCCGTCACTAAACACATTCCTTAAATTGTAGCCATTTTTTGAGTGTTTATTTTTTGGTGTCTAATCCGCATATATATAACCGTTGCTCTTGATTTTCTTGACTGTATATCTCTTAAATGTCAACATATATTTGCGATTTAGTTTACGTAGATTTTTCAATGCCGAGAACCTTGATCAGAGGGTAAAAAAGGTGTAAGGTTCACAATGGCGTAAAACTAAAATTGGATATACCGGGCTAGGATTCGAGTTACAGGAACAAGGGCCTAACCAACCACCCAAGAATGGAATCGTCGAGCGAAAACACTCGAAGCAGCTTTTCTTGCCACCAGACCTTTCTCCATCTATTAGGAATCTGATGCCGTCACTAAACACGTTCATTAAATTGTAGCCATTTCTTGAGTGTTTATTTTTTGGTGTCTAATCCGCATATATATCACCATTGCTCTTGATTTTCTTGACTGTATATCTCTTAAATGTCAACATATACACGCGTGATTTAGTTTACGAAGATTTTTCAGTGCCGAGAACCTCGATCAGAGAGTAAAAAAGGCGTAAGGTTCACAATGGTGTAAAACTAAAATGGGACATACCGGGCTAGGATTCGAGTTACCGGAACAAGGGCCAAACCAACCACCCAAGAATGGAATCGTCGAGCGAAAACATTTGATAACCTCCTAGAAGTAGCTTTTCTTGCCACCAGACCTTTCTCCATCAATTAGGAATCTGATGCCGTCACTAAACACATTCCTTAAATTGTAGCCATTTTTTGATTGTTTATTTTTTGGTTTCTAATCCGCATATATATCACCATTGCTCTTGATTTTCTTGACTGTATATCTCTTAAATGTCAACATATATTTGCGATTTAGTTTACGTAGATTTTTCAATGCCGAGAACCTTGATCAGAGGGTAAAAAAGGTGTAAGGTTCACAATGGCGTAAAACTAAACTTGGATATACCGGGCTAGGATTCGAGTTACAGGAACAAGGGCCTAACCAACCACCCAAGAATGGAATCGTCGAGCGAAAACACTCGAAGCACCTTTTCTTGCCACCAGACCTTTCTCCATCTATTAGGAATCTGATGCCGTCACTAAACACATTCATTAAATTGTAGCCATTTCTTGAGTGTTTAATTTTTGGTGTCTAATCCGCATAAATATCACTATGACTCTTGATTTTCTTGACTGTATATCTCTTAAATGTCAACATATACACGCGTGATTTAGTTTACGAAGATTTTTCAATGCCGAGAACCTCGATCAGAGAGTAAAAAAGGCGTAAGGTTCACAATGGTGTAAAACTAAAATGGGACATACCAGGCTAGGATTCGAGTTACCGGAACAAGGGCCAAACCAACCACCCAAGAATGGAATCGTCGAGCGAAAACACTTGACAACCTCCTAGAAGTGGCTTTTCTTGCCAGCAGACCTTTCTCCATCAATTAAGAATCTGATGCCGTCACTAAACATATTCCTTAAATTGTAGCCATTTTTTGATTGTTTATTTTTTGGTTTCTAATCCGCATATATATCACCATTGCTCTTGATTTTCTTGACTGTATATCTCTTAAATGTCAACATATACACGTGTGATTTAATTTACGAAGATTTTTCAATGCCGAGAACCTCGATCAGAGAGATAAAAAAGGCGTAAGGTTCACAATGGTGTAAAACTAAAATGGGACATACCAGGCTAGGATTCGAGTTACCGGAACAAGGGCCAAACCAACCACCCAAGAATGGAATCGTCGAGCGAAAACACTTGACAACCTCCTAGAAGCAGCTTTTCTTGCCACCAGACCTTTCTCCATCTATTAGGAATCTGATGCCGTCACTAAACACGTTCATTAAATTGTAGCCATTTCTTGAGTGTTTATTTTTTGGTGTCTAATCCGCATATATATCACCATTGCTCTTGATTTTCTTGACTGTATATCTCTTAAATGTCAACATATACACGCGTGATTTAGTTTACGAAGATTTTTCAGTGCCGAGAACCTCGATCAGAGAGTAAAAAAGGCGTAAGGTTCACAATGGTGTAAAACTAAAATGGGACATACCAGGCTAGGATTCGAGTTACCGGAACAAGGGCCAAACCAACCACCCAAGAATGGAATCGTCGAGCGAAAACACTTGACAACCTCCTAGAAGTAGCTTTTCTTGCCACCAGACCTTTCTCCATCAATTTGGAATCTGATGCCGTCACTAAACACATTCCTTAAATTGTTGCCATTTTTTGATTGTTTATTTTTTGGTTTCTAATCCGCATATATATCACCATTGCTCTTGATTTTCTTGACTGTATATCTCTTAAATGTCAACATATATTTGCGATTTAGTTTACGTAGATTTTTCAATACCGAGAACCTTGATCAGAGGGTAAAAAGGGTGTAAGGTTCACAGTGGCGTAAAACTAAAATTGGATATACCGGGCTAGGATTCGAGTTACAGGAACAAGGGCCTAACCAACCACCCAAGAATGGAATCGTCGAGCGAAAACACTCGAAGCAGCTTTTCTTGCCACCAGACCTTTCTCCATCTATTAGGAATCTGATGCCGTCACTAAACACATTCATTAAATTTTAGCCATTTCTTGAGTGTTTATTTTTTGGTGTCTAATCCGCATATATATCACCATTGCTCTTGATTTTCTTGACTGTATATCTCTTAAATGTCAACATATACACGCGTGATTTAGTTTACGAAGATTTTTCAATGCCGAGAACCTCGATCAGAGAGTAAAAAAGGCGTAAGGTTCACAATGGTGTAAAACTAAAATGGGAAATACCGGGCTAGGATTCGAGTTACCGGAACAAAGGCCAAACCAACCACCCAAGAATGGAATCGTAGAGCGAAAACACTTGAAAACCTCCTAGAAGTAGCTTTTCTTGCCACCAGACCTTTCTCCATCAATTAGGAATCTGATGCCGTCACTAAACACATTCCTTAAATTGTAGCCATTTTTTGATTGTTTATTTTTTGGTTTCTAATCCGCATATATATCACCATTGCTCTTGATTTTCTTGACTGTATATCTCTTAAATGTCAACATATATTTGCGATTTAGTTTACGTAGATTTTTCAATGCCGAGAACCTTGATCAGAGGGTAAAAAAGGTGTAAGGTTCACAATGGCGTAAAACTAAAATTGGATATACCGGGCTAGGATTCGAGTTACAGGAACAAGGGCCTAACCAACCACCCAAGAATGGAATCGTCGAGCGAAAACACTCGAAGCACCTTTTCTTGCCACCAGACCTTTCTCCATCTATTAGGAATCTGATGCCGTCACTAAACACATTCATTAAATTGTAGCCATTTCTTGAGTGTTTATTTTTTGGTGTCTAATCCGCATATATATCACCATTACTCTTGATTTTCTTGACTGTATATCTCTTAAATGTCAACATATACACGCGTGATTTAGTTTACGAAGATTTTTCAATGCCGAGAAACTCTATCAGAGAGTAAAAAAGGCGTAAGGTTCACATTGGTGTAAAACTAAAATGGGACATACCAGGCTAGGATTCGAGTTACCGGAACAAGGGCCAAACCAACCACCCAAGAATGGAATCGTCGAGCGAAAACACTTGACAACCTCCTAGAAGTAGCTTTTCTTGCCAGCAGACCTTTCTCCATCAATTAAGAATCTGATGCCGCCACTAAACATATTCCTTAAATTGTAGCCATTTTTTGATTGTTTATTTTTTGGTTTCTAATCCGCATATATATCACCATTGCTCTTGATTTTCTTGACTGTATATCTCTTAAATGTCAAGATATACACTCATGATTTAGTTTACAAAGATTTTCAATGCCGAGAACCGCGATCAGAGAGTAAAAAAGGCGTCAGGTTCACAATGGTGTAAAACTAAAATTGGAAATACCGGGCTAGGATTCGAGTTACACGAACAGGGGCCAAACCAACCACCAAAGAATGGAATCGTCGAGCAAAAACACCTGACAAACTCCTGAAAGCAGCTTTTCTTGCCACCAGACCTTTCACCATCTATTAGGAATCTGATGCCGTCACTAAACACATTCATTAAATTGTAGCCATTTCTTGAGTGTTTATTTTTTGGTGTCTAATCCGCATATATATCACCATTGCTCTTGATTTTCTTGACTGTATATCTCTTAAATGTCAACATATACACGCGTGATTTAGTTTACGAAGATTTTTCAATGCCGAGAACCTCGATCAGAGAGTAAAAAAGGCGTAAGGTTCACAATGGTGTAAAACTAAAATGGGACATACCGGGCTAGGATTCGAGTTACAGGAACAAGGGCCAAACCAACCACCCAAGAATGGAATCGTCGAGCGAAAACAGTTGACAACCTCCTAGAAGTAGCTTTTCTTGCCACCAGACGATTCCCCATCAATTAGGAATCTGATGCCGTCACTAAACACATTCCTTAAATTGTAGCCATTTTTTGAGTGTTTATTTTTTGGTGTCTAATCCGCATATATATAACCGTTGCTCTTGATTTTCTTGACTGTATATCTCTTAAATGTCAACATATATTTGCGATTTAGTTTACGTAGATTTTTCAATGCCGAGAACCTTGATCAGAGGGTAAAAAAGGTGTAAGGTTCACAATGGCGTAAAACTAAAATTGGATATACCGGGCTAGGATTCGAGTTACAGGAACAAGGGCCTAACCAACCACCCAAGAATGGAATCGTCGAGCGAAAACACTCGAAGCAGCTTTTCTTGCCACCAGACCTTTCTCCATCTATTAGGAATCTGATGCCGTCACTAAACACGTTCATTAAATTGTAGCCATTTCTTGAGTGTTTATTTTTTGGTGTCTAATCCGCATATATATCACCATTGCTCTTGATTTTCTTGACTGTATATCTCTTAAATGTCAACATATACACGCGTGATTTAGTTTACGAAGATTTTTCAGTGCCGAGAACCTCGATCAGAGAGTAAAAAAGGCGTAAGGTTCACAATGGTGTAAAACTAAAATGGGACATACCGGGCTAGGATTCGAGTTACCGGAACAAGGGCCAAACCAACCACCCAAGAATGTAATCGTCGAGCGAAAACATTTGATAACCTCCCAGAAGTAGCTTTTCTTGCCACCAGACCTTTCTCCATCAATAAGGAATCTGATGCCGTCACTAAACACATTCCTTAAATTGTAGCCATTTTTTGATTGTTTATTTTTTGGTTTCTAATCCGCATATATATCACCATTGCTCTTGATTTTCTTGACTGTATATCTCTTAAATGTCAACATATATTTGCGATTTAGTTTACGTAGATTTTTCAATGCCGAGAACCTTGATCAGAGGGAAAAAAAGGTGTAAGGTTCACAATGGCGTAAAACTAAAATTGGATATACCGGGTTAGGATTCGAGTTACAGGAACAAGGGCCTAACCAACCACCCAAGAATGGAATCGTCGAGCGAAAACACTCGAAGCACCTTTTCTTGCCACCAGACCTTTCTCCATCTATTAGGAATCTGATGCCGTCACTAAACACATTCATTAAATTGTAGCCATTTCTTGAGTGTTTATTTTTTGGTGTCTAATCCGCATATATATCACTATGACTCTTGATTTTCTTGACTGTATATCTCTTAAATGTCAACATATACACGCGTGATTTAGTTTACGAAGATTTTTCAATGCCGAGAACCTCGATCAGAGAGTAAAAAAGGCGTAAGGTTCACAATGGTGTAAAACTAAAATGGGACATACCAGGTTAGGATTCGAGTTACCGGAACAAGGGCCAAACCAACCACCCAAGAATGGAATCGTCGAGCGAAAACACTTGACAACCTCCTAGAAGTGGCTTTTCTTGCCAGCAGACCTTTCTCCATCAATTAAGAATCTGATGCCGTCACTAAACATATTCCTTAAATTGTAGCCATTTTTTGATTGTTTATTTTTTGGTTTCTAATCCGCATATATATCACCATTGCTCTTGATTTTCTTGACTGTATATCTCTTAAATGTCAACATATACACGTGTGATTTAATTTACGAAGATTTTTCAATGCCGAGAACCTCGATCAGAGAGTAAAAAAGGCGTAAGGTTCACAATGGTGTAAAACTAAAATGGGACATACCGGGCTAGGATTCGAGTTACAGGAACAAGGGCCAAACCAACCACCCAAGAATGGAATCGTCGAGCGAAAACAGTTGAAAACCTCCTAGAAGTAGCTTTTCTTGCCACCAGACGATTCCCCATCAATTAGGAATCTGATGCCGTCACTAAACACATTCCTTAAATTGTAGCCATTTTTTGAGTGTTTATTTTTTGGTGTCTAATCCGCATATATATAACCGTTGCTCTTGATTTTCTTGACTGTATATCTCTTAAATGTCAACATATATTTGCGATTTAGTTTACGTAGATTTTTCAATGCCGAGAACCTTGATCAGAGGGTAAAAAAGGTGTAAGGTTCACAATGGCGTAAAACTAAAATTGGATATACCGGGCTAGGATTCGAGTTACAGGAACAAGGGCCTAACCAACCACCCAAGAATGGAATCGTCGAGCGAAAACACTCGAAGCAGCTTTTCTTGCCACCAGACCTTTCTCCATCTATTAGGAATCTGATGCCGTCACTAAACACGTTCATTAAATTGTAGCCATTTCTTGAGTGTTTATTTTTTGGTGTCTAATCCGCATATATATCACCATTGCTCTTGATTTTCTTGACTGTATATCTCTTAAATGTCAACATATACACGCGTGATTTAGTTTACGAAGATTTTTCAGTGCCGAGAACCTCGATCAGAGAGTAAAAAAGGCGTAAGGTTCACAATGGTGTAAAACTAAAATGGGACATACCGGGCTAGGATTCGAGTTACCGAAACAAGGGCCAAACCAACCACCCAAGAATGGAATCGTCGAGCGAAAACATTTGATAACCTCCTAGAAGTAGCTTTTCTTACCACCAGCCCTTTCTCCATCAATTAGGAATCTGATGCCGTCACTAAACACATTCCTTAAATTGTAGCCATTTTTTGATTGTTTATTTTTTGGTTTCTAATCCGCCTATATATCACCATTGCTCTTGATTTTCTTGACTGTATATCTCTTAAATGTCAACATATATTTGCGATTTAGTTTACGTAGATTTTTCAATGCCGAGAACCTTGATCAGAGGGTAAAAAAGGTGTAAGGTTCACAATGGCGTAAAACTAAAATTGGATATACCGGGCTAGGATTCGAGTTACAGGAACAAGGGCCTAACCAACCACCCAAGAATGGAATCGTCGAGCGAAAACACTCGAAGCACCTTTTCTTGCCACCAGACCTTTCTCCATCTATTAGGAATCTGATGCCGTCACTAAACACATTCATTAAATTGTAGCCATTTCTTGAGTGTTTATTTTTTGGTGTCTAATCCGCATATATATCACCATTACTCTTGATTTTCTTGACTGTATATCTCTTAAATGTCAACATATACACGCGTGATTTAGTTTACGAAGATTTTTCAATGCCGAGAACCTCGATCAGAGAGTAAAAAAGGCGTAAGGTTCACAATGGTGTAAAACTAAAATGGGACATACCAGGCTAGGATTCGAGTTACCGGAACAAGGGCCAAACCAACCACCCAAGAATGGAATCGTCGAGCGAAAACACTTGACAACCTCCTAGAAGTAGCTTTTCTTGCCAGCAGACCTTTCTCCATCAATTAAGAATCTGATGCCGCCACTAAACATATTCCTTAAATTGTAGCCATTTTTTGATTGTTTATTTTTTGGTTTCTAATCCGCATATATATCACCATTGCTCTTGATTTTCTTGACTGTATATCTCTTAAATGTCAAGATATACACTCATGATTTAGTTTATAAAGATTTTCAATGCCGAGAACCGCGATCAGAGAGTAAAAAAGGCGTCAGGTTCACAATGGTGTAAAACTAAAATTGGAAATACCGGGCTAGGATTCGAGTTACACGAACAAGGGCCAAACCAACCACCAAAGAATGGAATCGTCGAGCAAAAACACCTGACAAACTCCTGGAAGCAGCTTTTCTTGCCACCAGACCTTTCACCATCTATTAGGAATCTGATGCCGTCACTAAACACATTCATTAAATTGTAGCCATTTCTTGAGTGTTTATTTTTTGGTGTCTAATCCGCATATATATCACCATTGCTCTTGATTTTCTTGACTGTATATCTCTTAAATGTCAACATATACACGCGTGATTTAATTTACGAAGATTTTTCAATGCCGAGAACCTCGATCAGAGAGTAAAAAAGGCGTAAGGTTCACAATGGTGTAAAACTAAAATGGTATATACCGGGCTAGGATTCGAGTTACAGGAACAAGGGCCAAACCAACCACCCAAGAATGGAATCGTCGAGCCAAAACACTTGACAACCTCCTGAAAGCAACTTTTCTTGCCACCAGACCTTTCTCCGTTAATTAGGAATCTGACGCCGTCACTAAACATATTCCTTAAATTGTAGCCATTTTTTAAGATTTTATTTTTGGTGTCTAATCCACATATATATCACCATTGCTCTTGATTTTCTTGACTGTATATATCTCTTAAATGTCAACATATACACATGTGATTTAGTTTACGAATATTTTTCAATGCCGAGTACCTCGATAAGAGAGTAAAAAAGGCTTAAGGTTCATAATGGTGTAAAACTAAAATGAGATATACCGGGCTAGGATTCGAGTTACAGGAACAAGCGCCCAACCAACCACCCAAGAATGGAATCGTCAAGCGAAAACTCCTGACAACCTCATGGAAGTAGCTTTTCTTGCCACCAGACCTTTCTCCATCAATTAGGAATCTGATGCCGTCACTAAACACATTCCTTAAATTGTATCCATATTTTGAGTGTTTATTTTTTGGTGTCTAATCCGCTTATATATCACCATTCCACTTGATTTTCTTGAATGTATATCTCTTAAATGTCAACATATACACGTGTTATTTAGTTTACGAATATTTTTCAATGCCGAGAACCTCGATCAGAGAGTAAAAAAGGCGTCAGGTTCACAATGGTGTAAAACTAAAATTGGAAATACCGGGCTAGGATTCGAGTTACAGGAACAAGGGCTAAACCAACCACCCAAGAATGGAATCGTCGAGCGAAAACACCTGACAAACTCCTGGAAGCAGCTTTTCTTGCCACCAGACCTATCTCCATCTATTAGGAATCTGATGCCGTCACTAAACACATTCATTAAATTGTTGCCATTTCTTGAGTGTTTATTTTTTGGTGTCTAATCCGCATATATATCACCATTACTCTTGATTTTCTTGACTGTATATCTCTTAAATGTCAACATATACACGCGTGATTTAGTTTACAAAGATTTTTCAATGCCGAGAACCTCGATCAGAGAGTAAAAAAGGCGTAAGGTTCACAATGGTGTAAAACTAAAATGAGACATACCGGTCTAGGATTCGAGTTACAGGAACAAGGGCCAAACCAACCACCCAAGTATGGAATCGTCGAGCGAAAACACTTGACAACCTCCTAGAAGTAGCTTTTCTTGCCACTAGACCATTCTCCATCAAGTAGGAATCTGATGCCGTCACTAAACACATTCCTTAAATTGTAGCCATTTTTTGAGTGTTTATTTTTTGGTGTCCAATCCGCATATATATAACCGTTGCTCTTGATTTTCTTGACTGTATATCTCTTAAATGTCAACATATATTTGCGATTTAGTTTACTTAGATTTTTCAATGCCGAGAACCTTGATCAGAGGGTAAAAAAGGTGTAAGGTTCACAATGGCGTAAAAATAAAATTGGATATACCGGGCTAGGATTCGAGTTACAGGAACAAGGGCCTAACCAACCACCCAAGAATGGAATCGTCGAGCGAAAACACTCGAAGCAGCTTTTCTTGCAACCAGACCTTTCTCCATCTGTTAGGAATCTGATGCCGTCACTAAACACATTCATTAAATTGTAGCCATTTCTTGAGTGTTTATTTTTTGGTGTCTAATCCGCATATATATCACCATTGCACTTGATTTTCTTGACTGTATATCTCTTAAATGTCAACATATACACGCGTGATTTAGTTTACGAAGATTTTTTAATGCCGAGAACCTCAATCAGAGAGTAAAAAAGGCGTAAGGTTCACAATGGTGTAAAACTAAAATGGGACATACCGGGCTAGGATTCGAGTTACAGGAACAAGGACCAAACCAACCACCCAAGAATGGAATCGTCGAGCGAAAACACTTGACAACCTCCTAGATGTAGCTTTTCTTGCCACCAGACCATTCTCCATCAATTAGGAATCTTATGCTGTCACTAAACACATTCCTTAAATTGTAGCCATTTTTTGAGTGTTTATTTTTTTGGTGTCTAATCCGCATATATATAACCGTTGCTCTTGATTTTCTTGACTGTATATCTCTTAAATGTCAACATATATTTGCGATTTAGTTTACGTAGATTTTTCAATGCCGAGAACCTTGATCAGAGGGTAAAAAAGGTGTAAGGTTCACAATGGCGTAAAACTAAAATTGGATATACCGGGCTAGGATTCGAGTTACAGGAACAAGGGCCTAACCAACCACCCAAGAATGGAATCGTCGAGCGAAAACACTCGAAGCAGCTTTTCTTGCCACCAGACCTTTCTCCATCTATTAGGAATCTGATGCCGTCACTAAACACATTC
This sequence comes from Helianthus tuberosus, assembly GCA_030545235.1. Lineage (NCBI taxonomy): Eukaryota > Viridiplantae > Streptophyta > Magnoliopsida > Asterales > Asteraceae > Helianthus > Helianthus tuberosus. The sequence goes on along the minus strand of CM060376.1, from coordinate 11,323,959 downwards.
ATTAAATTGTAGCCATTTCTTGAGTGTTTATTTTTTGGTGTCTAATCCGCATATATATCACCATTGCTCTTGATTTTCTTAACTGTATATCTCTTAAATGTCAACATATACGCGCGTGATTTAGTTTACGAAGATTTTTCAATACCGAGAACCTCGATCAGAGAGTAAAAAAGGCGTAAGGTTCACAATGGTATAAAACTAAAATAGGATATACCGGGCTAGGATTCGAGTTAGATGAATAAGGGCCAAACCAACTGTCACACCCCCAAAATCCACCTGCGGAGTATCACCGCTTGGGAGCATGACTGACCAGGATCAAGCCACCAATCATATAGAACAATGTATAAAGTAAAAGTAATTGCAATTTAATCAAACCAATCCATATGAAAGGTGTTCCAAAACATAAGTATGTTATCACTGAATAGCGGAAGCGTATAATTAAACCCAACATAAAAAAAGTATGAAATGGCATAACGTCTAATCAAGCATTCATGATCCATGTCCACAACGACCGCGCCTCCCGTGCAAGCTCCATAAGTACCTAAGGTCCTGCAAGGCATGTAACAGAGGATCAACAACTAGTTGAGCGAGTTCACAGAAAGTAAATGCGTAATAGTAAGTTCGTATGTAACATGTGGCTCTACTGGGCCGATAGTACGTTCTATTGGTGGGGGCTTCCCATGTTGTATATCCCCTAGACTATTCGTAATCATAAGTATCCTTCCCAATCCAAGGATAGTAGTAAGTATAGGTTTACGCGGGTTTTATGTAAGTGCCCTTCCCAACCGAGGACAGTACGTAGCAAGTACGTAGGTTTAGCGCTGGCGTCCTTCCCAATCCGAGGACGGTAGTACGTAGGTTTAGCACTGGCGTCCTTCCCAATCCGAGGACGGTAGTACGTAGGTTTTACGTAGGTTTAGTGCTGGTGTCCTTCCCAATCCGAGGACAGTACGCAGGCTTTGCGTAGAATTTGGCACAGGCATCCTTCCCAATCCGAGGACCGTGGTAAATAGTCTAGTGTAACGTAAGTACAGGTAATCATTCAATCCCATTCCCAACCCAACTGGGGAATCCCATGCCTTGGTAAGAGTGTGAACTTACCTTGGTTTGCTCGGTATGCTAAGTATATGCTCGCAAGTAATCACTCACGTCCGATTCAAGATGAAGAAACAAGGATTCGAGAGCTAGGGATGATGGTGAACAATGGTTGTTGCCGTCGCACAGACGAGAGAGAGTTCTAGGGTTTTTCTGATTGCCTAACTTGTGAAACTGAACTCGTTTCACGTAAATATTCGCGAAATAACATTCTGGGCCGTACTAGGCCTTTGGCGAAACTGGGCTCGGCGAAACAGCCTGTTTCGTCGAGAAGGTGTTGACGAAACTGATTTGTTTCGTCGAGATCGATCTTGGCGAATCTCACTTATGTTTCGTCGGATTCTTATATGGTTTAACAGTTTAAGTTTTACAAACAGTACACATGTTATACAATCACACACAACCATGCAAACACACTAGGTTTTATCATAACACAACTAAATAGTCAAAGTCAACGTGCATTAAATGCAAATAAAGAATGTCGGAAATTCGAGTTGTCACATTATCCCCAACTTGAAAGAAATTTCGTCCCGAAATTTAGCATGCGGTTACTGAGGAAAGCTAATGGTGTGACGTTGTTTACCTGAATTGTATCGCGGCTCCCCGAGCATGTTTGCGAAGATTACTTGTTTTCTTGGGGTGTCACATTATCCCCCCGTTGATTTGGAATTTCGTCCCGAAATTCTGCATTGGTGGCTTCAGCCTCAGTAGTAGTTGCATTGGTTCCGAATAACTGGGGATATTTGAGTTCCATTTGATCTTCGCGCTCCCAGGTGAACTCTGGGCCGCGGCGGGAGTTCCAATGAACTCGTACAAGAGGGATTCTCGTGTTCTTGAGGACCTTAACATCCCGGTCCGTGATTTCAACAGGTTCCTCGACGAAGTTCAACCGTTCGTCGATAGTGAGTTCCTTCAAGGGAACTACGTGGGTCTCATCTGACGTACATTTCTTCAGATTCGACACGTGAAAGACATTGTGAACTGCACTGAGTTCAGGTGGTAAGTTCAATCTGTAGGCCACTTTGCCTATTTTCTCAATAACTTCGAAAGGTCCGACGTATCGTGGATTGAGTTTTCCGCGTTTGCCAAAACGAACCACACCCTTCCAGGGTGAAACTTTAAGTAGCGCTCGATCCCCAACCTGGAATTCGAGTAGTTTCCTGTCTTTATCAGCGTATACCTTCTGACGGTCCCGAGCTGCCGCCATGCGTTGTCGTATTTGAGCAATCTTTTCAGTAGTATCAACTACCATTTCTGGACCTGTGATTTGACTTTCTCCCACCTCTGCCCAACAGAGAGGTGACCGGCATTTACGCCCGTACAATGCCTCGAATGGAGCAGCTTTAATGCTGGTGTGGTAGCTGTTATTGTATGAAAATTCCACTAGTGGCAAATGTTTCTCCCAACCATTGCCAAAATCAATTACGCACGCCCGAAGCATGTCTTCTAAAGTTTGAATAGTGCGCTCAGACTGCCCATCGGTCTGAGGATGATACGCCGTGCTCATGTCTAAACGAGAGCCAAAAGATTTATGCATTGCTTGCCACAGCTCTGAAGTAAAACGTGCGTCACGATCAGAAATGATGGAGGTGGGCACTCCGTGCCTCGAGACCACTTCTTTTAAGTAGATGTCTGCTAAGGTAGAGAACTTGTCTGTTTCTTTGATAGCCAAGAAGTGAGCAGACTTTGTGAGTCGATCCACGATCACCCAAATAGTATCATTTCCGCGCTGAGATCTAGGTAACCCGGTAACAAAATCCATGGAAATTTGCTCCCATTTCCATTGTGGTATCTCAGGTTGTTGGAGTGGTCCTGACGGTTTCTGATATTCTGCCTTGACTCTCGCACAAGTCAAGCATTTGCTAACGTATGTGGCTATGTGGGCCTTCATGCTAGGCCACCAGTATGTAGTCTTAATATCGTGGTACATTTTATCCGAACCAGGATGTACCGAGTAACGAGACTTGTGAGCTTCATCCATTACCAGCTCGCGTAAGTTGCCGTACAGTGGGACCCAAATGCGTCCTGTTACGTAATAAGCTCCATCTTCCTTCTGTTCTAAGCGTTGCCTTGAGCCGCGTAAGGCTTCTGCCCTGACGTTTTCTGGTTTCAATGCTTCCACCTGAGCATTTCTTATCTGGGAAGGAAGACTAGACTGTATAGTGAGTTGTAGAGCTCGTACGCGCTTAGGCGCGGTATCCTTTCGACTGAGGGCGTCAGCCACAACATTGGCTTTGCCTGGGTGGTACCTGATTGAGCATTCATAGTCGTTTAGCAGTTCGACCCATCGTCGCTGTCGCATATTCAGTTCCTTCTGCTTGAATATATGTTCAAGGCTTCTGTGATCAGTGTAGATTGCACATTTGGTACCGTACAAGTAGTGTCGCCATATCTTAAGTGCAAAAACAACCGCTCCCAGCTCTAAATCATGCGTAGTGTAGTTTCGTTCGTGAATCTTAAGCTGGCGCGAAGCATAAGCAATAACTTTATCCCGCTGCATCAATACACATCCAAGACCTTGGATAGATGCGTCGCAGTAGACTACGAAATCGTCCGTGCCTTCAGGCAGTGAAAGGATAGGTGCGCTACAGAGTCAATCCTTTAAGTGTTGGAATGCTGTTTCCTGTGCGTTACCCCAACGATAAACAACACCCTTCTGCGTCAACAGTGTAAGCGGCTGAGCGATCTTGGAGAAGTCTTTGATGAACCTTCTGTAGTACCCCGCCAAACCCAAGAATTGGCGTATTTCTGTCGGTGTGCGAGGTGCAGGCCAGTTCTTGATCGAATCCACCTTGGACGGATCTACATGAATCCCATCCTTGTTTACCACGTGGCCTAAGAAGTGGACTTCACGAAGCCAGAAGTCACATTTGGAAAACTTAGCGTATAGCTGTTCTGTTCGTAAAAGTTCCAGTATAAGTCATAGGTGCTGCTCGTGTTCCTCCTGACTTTTCGAATAAATCAGAATGTCGTCGATGAAAACAATGACGAACTTGTCGAGATAGGGTTTGCACACCCTGTTCATAAGATCCATAAATACGGCAGGCGCGTTCGTTAGCCCGAATGGCATGACCATAAACTCGTAGTGGCCGTAGCGTGTTCTAAACGCTGTCTTGGAGACGTCCTCATCCCGGACTCTCAGCTGGTGATATCCTGACCTTAAGTCTATTTTGGAGTAATAACTCGACCCTTGCAGCTGGTCGAATAAATCATCTATGCGCGGAAGAGGATAACGATTCTTGATCGTCACCTTGTTGAGTTCGCGGTAGTCTATACACATCCTGAACGTACCGTCTTTCTTCTTTACGAATAACACTGGGGCTCCCCAAGGCGAAGAGCTAGGACGTATAAAACCCTTTTCCAAGAGTTCTTGTAGCTGCTTTGACAGTTCTTCCAATTCAGTTGGAGCCAAACGATAAGGCGCTCGAGCTATGGGTGCTGCTCCTGGAGCGAGCTCGATCTGAAATTCAACTTGACGATGAGGCGGTAACCCAGGTAATTCCTCAGGGAACACTTGAGGAAAGTCACGTACTACAGGAATATCTTCAATCTTTTTCTCTTTCTTCGAGGTATCTGTAACGAGTGCTAATATAGCAGTGTGCCCCTTGCGTAAACACTTCTGAGCCTTCAAAAAGGAGATGATGCCACTCACGACACCACTCTTGTCGCCTTGCACTTCGAGAGGTTCCTTGCCCGACCGAGGAATACGAATAACTTTTTCTTTGCATAAAATCTCCGCTTGTTGTTGAGATAACCAATCCATACCAATGACGACGTCAAAACTACCCAAGGTTATAGGAATGAGATCTATGGAGAAAGTCTGACCAGCGAGGATAAGATTACACCCTTTAACTATGTGTGTGGCCTCTAGGCTTTTACCGTTAGCTAATTCTACAACATGTTTGGTGTTTAAGAGAGTTGGTGCACGTTTTAACATTTCACTAGCTTTTAGAGACATGTAACTTGTATCCGCACCAGAATCAAATAGTACTGTAACATAAAAGTCGTCAAGAAGAAACTTACCCATAACTACGTTGGGATCATTCCTCACATCACCCTGACCGATCACAAACATACGGCCTCTAGCACCATTGTTGTTATTGTCCCCACCGTTGTTGTTGTTCCCATTGCCCTGGTTGTTGTTGTTCTGGTTTCGGTTTAGCTGAGGGCAGTGTCTTTTGAAATGACCTTCGGCGCCACACTGGAAACATCCTTTGTTACCCTGTTGCTGATTTTGCCGTGCTTGCTGCTGCGGCTGATTCTGATTTACAGGCTGTGGGCTCCTACAATCCTTGGCCTCATGGCCCGTCCTGAAACACCTTTGACAACGACCCCGGTTACACTGGCCATTGTGGTGCTTGTTGCAGATGTTGCACTTTGGGAGGTTCCCTCGATAACCACCCTGCTTGTGACTGCCCGAAGAGTGCTGACTAGGGCTCTGGTAGTTGTCAGTCTTTCATTGCTGAACTTGGGACTGAACTGAAGCTGATCCCTTGCTGGAGTCCCCCTCCCATTTTCGCTTGCTGTCACTGGGAGTAGCAGGAGTAACCGAAGTAGTAGCTGTAGGGGTAGCGTTGATGCGTTTGGGCAACCGGTTCTGCTCCACCGCTTGATCAGTGAGACGGTGAGCCAACTGAACAACCTGCTGGTAAGTGGCATGATTTGCTGAAGTCACATGACTCTGGATCTCTGGCACCAGACCCTTAAGATAAAGTTCAATACGCTTGTCCACCAGAGTCGGACACAGTAATTCAAGCTCATTCGATCTCTTTGTATACGCCTCAATTTCCGACCCTGTCATCTTGAGGTTGAAAAACTCGACTTCCAGCTTATGAATATCGTCTCGACTGCAGTATTCTTCCTTGATCATCTCTTTGAAATTGTTCCATGGGGTGGCGTTAGCAGCAACCAACCCCAGTATTTGGACTTGAGCTTTCCACCATGTGAGGGCTAAACCCTCGAGGGTACCGGTAGCATATTTCACCCTGCGTGCCTCAGGGCATTCACACATCTCAAACACAGACTCTATCTTTTCAAACCAGTGCAGGAGACCTACGGCTCCTTCAGTGCCGCTGAAAGTGGATGGACGACAGTCCATGAAAGTCTTGAAAGTGCATACAGGTGCTTGACCTGTTGTGTAAAAGAATTAGGACAAGTTTAAACACGAGAGTTGATTTAGGAATGTAGGATCTAAGGATCCTAGTGTGAGTTGTAACTGCAGGGTATACCTCCTGCTTGTGCGGCTGCAACTGCCGCGGCAACTCGTTCGTTAATGAGGGCCGTCAACTGGTCCTGAGTCATGTTGATACGTCCAGACATGATCTTCATAGGAAAGATAACGTAAGTGAGATAGGTTCGCGAATAGTGCGATGACAGAAGAGAGTGAGCACACAAGTGTTCTCATGCAACAACAAATAGTGAGCAATGTAATCTAAGCATACCACGAGCAAAGTTCTATGTAATTCTAGTATGTAGGCAATAAACATAAACCTTATTACCTAGGATGTCGAGTCTTGCACGTGGAGCGAAGCGTCGTTGTGGATCATTGAGAGACAGTTCTGGTTATAGTCTGGTTTTAATAAAATCATTTTCCCCATATCAAAACCGAGTTCTCTATAACCAATGGCTCTGATACCAATCTGTCACACCCCCAAAATCCACCTGCGGAGTATCACCGCTTGGGAGCGTGACTGACCAGGATCAAGCCACCAATCATATAGAACAATGTATAAAGTAAAAGTAATTGCAATTTAATCAAACCAATCCATATGAAAGGTGTTCCAAAACATAAGTATGTTATCACTGAATAGCGGAAGCGTATAATTAAACCCAACATAAAAAAAGTATGAAATGGCATAACGTCTAATCAAGCATTCATGATCCATGTCCACAACGACCGCGCCTCCCGTGCAAGCTCCATAAGTACCTAAGGTTCTGCAAGGCATGTAACAGAGGATCAACAACTAGTTGAGCGAGTTCACAGAAAGTAAATGCGTAATAGTAAGTTCGTATGTAACATGTGGCTCTACTGGGCCGATAGTACGTTCTATTGGTGGGGGCTTCCCATGTTGTATATCCCCTAGACTATTCGTAATCATAAGTATCCTTCCCAATCCGAGGATAGTAGTAAGTATAGGTTTACGCGGGTTTTATGTAAGTGCCCTTCCCAACCGAGGACAGTACGTAGCGAGTACGTAGGTTTAGCGCTGGCGTCCTTCCCAATCCGAGGACGGTAGTACGTAGGTTTAGCACTGGCGTCCTTCCCAATCCGAGGACGGTAGTACGTAGGTTTTACGTAGGTTTAGTGCTGGTGTCCTTCCCAATCCGAGGACAGTACGTAGGCTTTGCGTAGAATTTGGCACAGGCATCCTTCCCAATCCGAGGACCGTGGTAAATAGTCTAGTGTAACGTAAGTACAGGTAATCATTCAATCCCATTCCCAACCCAACTGGGGAATCCCATGCCTTGGTAAGAGTGTGAACTCACCTTGGTTTGCTCGGTATGCTAAGTATATGCTCGCAAGTAATCACTCACGTCCGATTCAAGATGAAGAAACAAGGATTCGAGAGCTAGGGATGATGGTGAACAATGGTTGTTGCCGTCGCACAGACGAGAGAGAGTTCTAGGGTTTTTCTGATTGCCTAACTTGTGAAACTGAACCCGTTTCACGTAAATATTCGCGAAATAACATTCTGGGCCGTACTGGGCCTTTGGCGAAACTGGGCTCGGCGAAACAGCCTGTTTCGTCGAGAAGGTGTTGACGAAACTGATCTGTTTCGTCGAGATCGATCTTGGCGAATCTCACTTGTGTTTCGTCGGATTCTTATATGGTTTAACAGTTTAAGTTTTACAAACAGTACACATGTTATACAATCACACACAACCATGCAAACACACTAGGTTTTATCATAACACAACTAAATAGTCAAAGTCAACGTGCATTAAATGCAAATAAAGAATGTCGGAAATTCGAGTTGTCACACCAACCACCCAAGAATGGAATCGTCGACCGAAAACACTTGACAACCTCCTGGAAGAAGCTTTTCTTTCCACCAGACCTTTCTCCATCAATTAGGAATCCGATGCCGTCACAAAACACATTCCTTAAATTGTAGCCATTTTTGAGTGTTTATTTTTTGGTGTCTAATCCGCATATATATCACCATTGCTCTTGATTTTCTTGACTGTATATCTCTTAAATGTCAACATATACACGTGTGAGTTAGTTTACGAAGATTTTTCGATGCCGAGTACCTCGATCAGAGAGTAAAAGAGGCGTAAGGTTCACAATGGTGTAAAACTAAAATGAGATATACCGGGCTAGGATTCGAGTTACAGGAATAGGGGGCCAACCAACCACCCAAGAATGGAATCGTCAAGCAAAAACACCTGACAACCTTATGGAAGCAGCTTTTCTTGCCACCAGACCTTTCTCCATCAACTAGGAATCTGATGCCGTCACTAAACACATTCCTTAAATTGTATCCATATTTTGAGTGTTTATTTTTTAGTGTCTAATCCGCATATATATCACCATTGCTCTTGATTTTCTTGACTGTATATCTCTTAAATGTCAACATATACACGTGTTATTTAGTTTACGAAGATTTTTCAATGCCGAGAACCTCGATCAGAGAGTAAAAAAGGCATCAGGATCACAATGGTGTAAAACTAAAATTGGATATACTTGGATAGGATTCGAGTTACAGGAACAAGCGCTAAACCAACCACCCAAGAATGGAATCGTCGAGCGAAAACACTTGACAACTCCTGGAAGAAGCTTTTCTTGCCACCAGACCTTTCTCCATCTATTAGGAATTTGTTGCCGTCACTAAACACATTCATTAAATTGTAGCCATTTCTTGAGTGTTTATTTTTTGGTGTCTAATCCGCATATATATCACCATTTCTTTTGATTTTCTTGAATGTATATCTCTTAAATGTCAACATATACACTCGTGATTTAGTTTACGAAGATTTTTCAATGCCGAGAACCACGATCAAAGAGTAAAAAAGGCGTAAGGTTTACAATGGTGTAAAACTAAAATGGGATATACCGGGCTAGCATTTGAGTTATAGGAACAAGGGCCAAACCAACAACCCAAGAATGGAATCGTCGAGCGAAAACACTTGAAAACCTCCTGAAAGCAGCTTTTCTTGCCACCAGACCTTTCTCCGTCAATTAGGAATCTGATGCCGTCACTAAACACATTCCTTAAATTGTAGCCATTTTTTAAGATTTTATTTTTAGTGTCTAATCCGCATATATATCACAATAGCTCTTGTTTTTCTTGACTTTATATCTCTTAAATGTCAACATATACACGTGTAATTTAGTTTACGAAGATTTTTCAATGCCGAGAACCTCGATCAGAGAGTAAAAAAGGCGTAAGGTTCACAATGGTATAAAACTAAAATTGGATATACCGGGCTAGGATTCGAGTTACATGAACAAGGGCCAAACCAACCACCCAAGAATGGAATCGTCGAGTGAAAACACTTGACAACCTCCTGGAAGCAGCTTTTCTTACCACCAGACCTTTCTCCATCAATTAAGAATCTGATGCCGTCACAAAACACATTCCTTAAATTGTAGCCATTTTTTGAGTGTTTATTTTTTGGTGTCTAATCCGCATATATGTCACCATTGGTCTTGATTTTCTTGACAGTATATCTCTTAAATGTCAACATATACACGTGTGATTTAGTTCACCAAGATTTTTCAATGCCGAGTACCTAGATCAGAGAGTAAAAAAGGCGTAAGTTTCACAATGGTGTAAAACTAAAATTAGATATACCGGGCTAGGATTCGAGTTACAGGAACAAGGGCCCAACCAACCACCCACGAATGGAATCATCAAGCGAAAACACCTGAAAACCTCCTGGAAGCAGCTTTTCTTGCCACCAGACCTTTCTCCATCAATTAGGAATCTGATGCCGTCACTAAACACATTTCTTAAATTGTATCCATATTTTGAGTGTTTATTTTTTGGTGTCTAATCCGAATATATATATATATATCACCATTGCTCTTGATTTTCTTGACTGTATATCTCTTAAATGTCAACATATACACGTGTGACTTAGTTTACGAAGATTTTTCACTGCCGAGAACCTCAATCAGAGAGTAAAAAAGGCGTCAGATTCACAATGGTGTAAAACTAAAATTGGATCTACCGGGCTAGGATTCGAGTTACAGGAACAAGGACCAAGCCAACCACCCAAGAATGGAATCATCGAGCGAAAACACTTGACAACCTCCTACAAGCAGCTTTTCTTGCCACCAGACCTTTCTCCATCAATTATGAATCTGATGCCGTCAGTAAACACATTACTTAAATTGTAGCCAATTTTTTAATGTTTATTTTTTGGTGTCTAATCCGCATATATATCACCACTGCTCTTGATTTTCTTGACTGTATATCTCTTAAATGTCAACATATACACGTGTGATTTAGTTTACGAAAATTTTTCAATGCCGAGAACCTCGATCAGAGAGTAAAAAAGACGTAAGGTTCACAATGGTGTAAAACTAAAATAAGATATACCGGGATAGGATTCGAGTTACAGGAACAAGGGCCAAACCAACCACCCAAGAATGGAATGATCAAGCGAAAACACCTGACAACCTCCTGGAAGCAGCTTTTCTTGCCACCAGACCTTTCTCCATCAATTTGTAATCGGATGCCGTCACAAAACACATTCCTTAAATTGTATCCATTTTTTGAGTGTATATTTTTTGGTGTCTAATGCTCATATATATCACCATTGCTCTTGATTTTGTTGACTGTATATCTCTTAAATGTCAACATATACACGTGTGATTTAGTTTACGAAGATTTTTTGTCACACCCCGACTTTCCACGTATTACCGGTGGGCCCGACGGGGAGTATCGTGACGTAGTTGATATCATCATAGTCAAACAACACAATATATATGAATGCACAGCGGAAGCAAAAGATAAATTATATTACAATCCGAGTATAACGTGATGTCAGAGTATTACAACGGAAAGTAAAGGATCCACAGGCGGATCTTAAAACATAAACATTGTTCAACAGACTTTAGGCGCCTAGAACTTGCAAGATTCCTTATAAACGCCCTGAGCTTCCAGCCAATTATGTTCAGTACCTGCCACTTAACCCTTTTGGAAAATACGTCAGTTTTCACTGGTAAATACACTCAACCGACTCATTTTGAAAAGGTTTAATAAAATTGATTTGAATGTACGTGGCACGAACTCTTTATAACTTGGGACAATTATATTTATAATCTTGTATACAGATTTACATGTTCGTTGTACGTTCAGGGCCCGATGTAGAAACCGAGTCAGATTAACAGACACGCCACAAGTATAGGCCCACAAGAGAGTGAGATACCGTTTTCCCTTAAGCAACTGTCAGGTGTATGCCTACACCCCGTGCTTAAGAATTGGCCATTTTAAAATACAATGATGTCAAGGATATCCGGGACATGGTCATTAACCCCTAAAGGCTTTTATTTCAAACAATACAGATTAAAGCGGGTTACCTTAATAATTTAATCAAAATACAACTAAACATTCAATACCCGACCAACCGGTATTATTATGATACCTATCCCAAGCCCGTATAGGGAAAATAAGTTAAGAGTATTTACCTGAGCTAGCTCCTGTCTTAAATAGCAAGAATTTAATAACTCAGCCGTATTCACTTAAGTAAGCGTAGGTACAATTTACCGGAAGGCTCTAGTCTGGAATGATGGTGTAAATAACCAATTAGAATGATGACGGGTCTTTAATTAAGCCTAAGCTTAGACCGGTTAGTCTTAAAGAAAGATACGGTTCAAACGCATGATAAAGCGAAGACCGGATTAGAATGTGGTTTTGACCCGAAAAGCTTGTATGCTTGTTTAATATGGGTAACTTAAGCACATTCTGGATTTTGAGATAAAAATGATATGGTTTGACCCGTTTCGGCTAATATATGCAAACTAGTTACATAAGCCGATCCGAACGCGAAAAGTGCGTAACGAGTAACCAAATAAATCATATACAGGTTTCCTAAGTTAATATGCCTTTAATATGTTGTGATATCAGTAGGATAACTTCCATTATGCCCATAACGAGTTTAATCTCAAAATAAGCCCCGTATACATCAGTAAAATAACTTATTTTAATAGGTCATATTAGTTCATAATAGGTCTTATATGGCAAAATGGTTTTAAACCCAAACTATGCGTTTAATACGCGTAAAAAGTCATTTTAAGCGATTTTCGGGTTATACAGGAAATCTGAGTTTTCTGATCAGGTTATAAAGTTCAAAAATACTTTATTTATTATATAAAATTAGTAGCATTTGGATTGGTATCAAAAGGGCTTGTAAAACTCATTTATGGCCTAAAAGGGCATAATCGGTATTTACCGAATCAACGCCATAACCTTAGGTTATGAGCAGGTTAAAAATAATTAAAAATCTTTAAAATCTCAAAATATTATATTACATTAGTGGGTAAAAGGTTTGGTGTCAAAATTTGGGTTTAGATAGGCTTTATGCTAATTGCGCCGTTTAATTAACAAAAAGCTTCTTAAATGCGCTATTTAGCATAACTCCTATTCTGGACCTCGAACTGATATGAAACTTTAGGGACATGTTTATAAATCAGTAACAAAGGTTATTGTCTTTTCATATATCCAAAATTCCCGTTTTATGGTCAAAAGGGCATATTGGTCAACATTTAAGCAATTAACGGAAACATGTAAACGAATCGGATAATCAATGAACCAACCACAGAGGGTTATGCTAACATGTAGCCTGGTCCTAAGGAAGCTCTAAGGCAATTACAAATCATACTAAATCGGGTCAGAACTGAAGTCAAAGCAAAAGTCAAAGTTTTGCGACTTTCGGTTCCGAACCGGGTCTAAACAGAAAATTATCGGGTCGAACATGTTTAGACATGTTCTTACATTTATTACTAAGTTATATGAATGATAAAATAGGTTGCATGTCTTCTACATTGTTAATTTGGCGTTAATTCGCAAATTAAGGTTCTGTTGACTTTTTCTAATCAACTTTGACCCGACATTTGATCTAGTTAGAGTGGGAATCAGAGGGAGCCCTTTTAAGGGTTTAATGCCCACATAATTACCAACTTATAACTACTTTCAATTCGACTAATCACTGGACCATTATTGATTAATCGTGAAGTCAACCTTAATTACGACGGTTTGACTTTTAAGCTAAAACTAAGCAAAAACTAAGCAAAAACTCAACTAAGAAAGGTTAAGCATACTTACTGAAGTTCTATGCACGATTAGGAAGGACTTGGGTTTGCTCTTAAGCCCAGGAAGCTCCACAAGTGCAGATGGAATGAGTGATCACAAGTTGCAACATGAATGGCCTTTTTATAGTGATTTTGATCCATTAGATTGTTGATAACTCATGCTACCATGGATCCCAGATCATTTAGAAGTGCCCCTAAGGCCTAGGAACATGTAGGGGGCGCCCATGAAGTGTTAAAGGGCAATACATGACGTTTACATGGGCTGAACAGGCAACAGAAATGATTTTACGCATCTGGCATGTTCACGCGGGCCGCGTAGACTCTTAAGGAGTCTTACGCGGGCCGCCTAGCCTCGGCTGATCTGAAACCAACTTTCAATAATTGCCATTTTTAGTCCCTGTTGATGTTTAAGGCCATTCCTGACATGTTTAAGGCCCGTAAAGCCATCATTAAGGCCCTAAAGTGATGCCTAAACATTGTAGACACGAAACATGCTCAAAAATATGCCGGATGTTGGTTCGTTTGGTCGTATGATCGCGATGTTCGCTTAATTACGACGGAATGCGCATAAGCGCGAAAAACGATCCAATTGACGCGACGAATGGATTTTTCTTATTCCAAACACTAAAATAAAATAATTTAGTGCTTACATAAATTTTTGGATGCCCGGGGATATACAGAATGTGAGATATGCGCGAAAATGCAAACTTGTGCACTTTTTGACACTTTTAGTCCCTGCATGACTTAAAAGCTTATTTTTGTGCACCAAACACCTCTAAGCCTATATCTAAGCTATATTAGGGATAATTATGGTATGTTTATCTCATGGTCATATTCCGGAAGGTCCGATAATATACGAATCGGTATACTTTAGCAGTTTGACGCTTTAGGTCCTTCTAATGCGCAAACTTGCGTAACTCATCATTTAATAGCATTGAAGCCTCATTTAATTCATATTAGGCATTCTTGAAAGTATTATTAAACATCAGAATGCTTCGGGCTCGATAAAAGGTCATTCAGAGGTATAATTAAACATATTGACACTTTTAGTCCCTTATACTTGCAAAGTTGCGCGTAACTTCACTTTTGGGCATAAAAACCTTGGGTGGCCAATGATTGGCAATCCCGAGAGTATAATAAAATATCATGAGGCTCTCAGTTAGTTAAAAGGTCACTCAGAGGTAAGAATTATCATGTTGATGCTTTTAACCCTTTTCTGCGCAAACTTCCAATTAATTACATAAACGGCTACACTTGATTAACAAGTGGCTCATTTCTGAATATAAAACCGTAAAAGGTTATTTAGAAGCTTATTTTGGGTATGATAATACTTCCAGTTCTTTCATAATCAAAGTTTTCGATTTTTCAAAAAATTAGTCCCTTAAATTCAACGTTCGACTTCATTAGGGTTTATTACACGTGTCAATACTTCATTGGACGTGATTTTTCGAGGTGTTACATCCTCACCCCCTTAAAAGAAATCTCAACCTTGAGATTTTCTTAAAGTAAAGGAAGTACTTTCTGTCGTATCGTGAATTTAACTTCCATAGTATATTTGGGCCCCCAAGGGTATCCCAGTTGACCTATACAATAGGTGCATACTTTCTTTTGGAGCTCCTTAACCTGTCGATTCTCAATCGACATAGGTTGCTCATACTATCATAGTTCTGCATATCATTATGTGATAGTGCTTTTCGACTTATTGGTGACACGTCGCTAAATCATTAGTGTGGGTCACATTGCGCGTTCCACCAAGCTCCTAAATTAGGTCTTAGCTCGTAAGTTATTTAGTCTTGATACATTCGAATCCTCGAATGACTTTATATATTCCGAGCTTAACTAACCTGAAACTTACAACTCGGCACACCCTTCTAGGGTGTTATCTTTTGTTGAACCTTATCTTTTAACCAGAACTTAGGAGGGTTGCTATTTTCATAAATCCTTGATTTCCTGCCGTATACTGGTAACTTACAATCGATTATGGATTTGTATGATCTTATTCGTTGTCTCCAATGAAACTTTCAGATCCTGATAATTGGACTTCCCAAAGTCTTGTCCATCCAACGGATGTTTTGATATTTCATCTATACAAAGTCTCCAAAGGAGCCACCTTGATACTTATATACAACTATTATAGAAAAGCTTATCTTAAGGTGAGATGGTTATCCCAACCATTGCTTAAAACTATTCTTAAGGAATAGCTAATCCTTATGGCTAGTTAAATAACTCTACGATCCTGGGTAGTTGATGGTGATTCTTAATCGTTGTCTAAATAGGGTTGCGGTAATGAATGCATAAGCAAAATGAACCGTCTTTCTTATTTAGCAATATCAAACTCTCGGAATATTAAGTTAGGCTATATGAATCTCTTATCTTAAAATTTACTTAATTAGGGTTTTGATTGTTCCATAATCAATCATGGAGTTCTACAACACTCCAACCCAAAATGGGATGTTAATCTTAACTCTACTCGCCTCTCGGGAGGTAAACAGGGTAGTCTTTGAAGAAGGTAATCAAGACACACGGAGATTACAGAGATTTTTCCAAATCTCGGCTCCAGTTCATTTATCTTTGCCTGTGTCAGATAAGTGGCATATTTATGTTATGAGTCCACAGATTTAATCAGAGACACTTACTTGGACAATTCCATTCTGGATAGCTTCTTTGAATACCATTAGTTGACTTTAGTACCATATGATTATCGGGATATCTTTGTGGTTCCATGCATTAAACCTCCATACTGATCAGGCATGGAAGCAATCTATGGAACTTATTAAGATACATCAATTTTCATACGGCGGTTTTGTCATACCATTTGGTATTCGTAATCAATAGGGATTAAAGAGATATCAATTACATGCGAATGTCCTTTATCTATAGAGAGGGTACATTTGAATTTTATGACTCAAAGATTTCTGACAGGAACGGAAGAAATGGTTCCTATTACTAAATGAATCAATTTCTTAGTTGCGATCCGACAAATACGATTCCTCATCCTCATGGCCTTATATACTAACCATGGTTTCATTAAACCATATAGGCCAATATAGCATTTACATTCTTAATGAACGTTATTTAATACATATCAATTATACTTAGCCTAGGTCACAAAAGACCATTAATGGCATTTAAAGTTTGGTCCTAATCCATCATCTTTTTGACAGGGAATCAAAATGTCACATCTGTCTTTATTATAGTGATGAATTTGGATAGCTTGAAAGTTTGCCATAAGGATATCAGAAAAGAGTGATTCCTAATAGATATAAAATATCAATCTAAGATTTGTTGGAGCATTTTGCTATAGTGTCATCGGCCAATTTCTACCTCGCATTAAATGACCGGAGTCCTAATCAGGCGGAGACAGCAGTTCTCAACATTTATCGTTCATTATAGAATCATATGTGTCAGCATCATATAAATTTCTGCATAGACTGCTTGATAAGGAAAGGTACCTGTTATACAATTATTATTCAGCACCGTCTCCTGGGCGTTCATCATGCGTTTATTTTCTTGGCCTCTTCGGGCTTCTTCTGATTCCTAGGGCAGTTGGTCTTGATGTGCCCCTTCTCGTTGCAACCATAACAGGTTGCGTCTCTCAATTTCTTGCAATCCAAGGTTTTATGTTCCTTAGACTTGCAAACCCCACAGGGTAGAGGCTGAGATTCAAATCTGCATTTCCCGAGGTGGTATTTTCGACAGGTGTCGCGCCTGATCTTCCCACCCGACTGCTGGCTGTCTTTGTTAAACCCGGAACTCTTCTTATCCTCAGAGTTCCTCTTCCTATCGGAGCGATGAGAATTCTCACCCTCCCTTTTACGCTTTCCATCTTCAGAGGCTTTGGAAGCCTTGTTTCTGACCACATCGAGTGTGAGAGATAGCGACAGATCTGCCGCTGACCTGAATGTAGTAGGTCTTGAAGCCTTAACACTGGCTTTGATTTCTGGGGCTAAACCCCCAATGAAGCGAGCAATTCTCTTGGGTTCTGGTGTTACTAGGTAAGGAACCAGCCTGGACAGGGTATTGAAACTGGTGAGGTAAGCTTGACAATCTAAGTTTGTCATAACCAACGATAAGAAATCTGACTCAATCCTCTCAACCTCGTGTTGAGGGCAGTAGTTCTCCATAATGAGAGCAACAAACTGTTCCCATGACATGTTGTAAAGTGGGATCTTCCCAGCAGCTTGAATGAGAGCCTTCCACCATGCTAGTGCCTCTCCCTTGAACGATTGGGATACATACTTCACTACATCCCTCTCAGCACAACCGCTGATATCGACAACGGTGTCCATTTCATCCAACCAGGTCATACAATCGATTGCCCCTTTCTCCCCAGTAAAATCCCGGGGTTTGCAGGAAACAAAGTATTTATAGGTACAGGACTTGGTACGCGGTTCATTATCGAACACTATCCTCTTGGATGGAACACTGTGTTGATTAGATGAATGTCGATCATCATCCTTCTTTGGTTCCTCTTTCTTAGAGGGTGGCTTGCTGTGAGCCTCTGAGTGAGTCTTAGGGACAGACTTAGAGTGGGATACAGATGAGGTTTTACTATGCGTCCCACTATACTCCCTAAATTGCTCCTCTACAGCTTTAGATACAGCTGTATCAATCAGTGTACGAAGTTCTCCTCTGGTTATATTAATCTTATCATTCTCATTATTCTCCAGGGGATGACTGTTGATCTCTTCAGAGTCAGCCATGTAGTCTTAATTACTACAAAAAGAAAATAAGGGCAAGGTTTATTTAGAAGCCCATACAGTTTTATCGTTTTAAACGATTTATTAACCATGGTAATATAAACCATATTGGTTAATTTGTTAGTTATATTTAATTAGCATTTTCACTATAATTTATCCTAGTTATAAAACATTAAGGATATTAAGGTGGCGCAAAGGCCTAGTCACAAGGACGGTTTTAAATTTATAAGCCATGATTTCAGAGAATCGAGGCGTTAAGGGTTGAATATATTTCATTACCTTTTCTTGACAGAGAGTTAAAGACTTCAACTGTCTTTTGTCCCTTAGGACAATAAGTATGGCCCGTAGGCATTTCATCACTTATGGATGTTTATAATATGATCATCTTCATTTGATGATATTAGTCAAGATCGCATTGATCATACAAACTATTATGCTTGGACGTAGTCCAACATCTTTAGACGGGGGTCAAAGACCACCACTGACGTTGTCTTATCGGACAACAAGTTTGGCCCGTAGGCACTTCATCACTACTGGATGTTTATTTCAAATAAGGGAATTTAGATTAACCCCCTTTTTAAAGATGGTCTGTGTGACTTTAACGATTCACAGTTTGCCAAAAATGTTAACATACTTACAGATGTTAACAGTGATTGGAATCTTTTAGATAAGTTTTACCGTCTTGGCCATGTCTACAATGACATTTAGGCTACGTTTTACCTTTAAGACTCTTTTAATATTTAGCGCAGAACATCCTAAATTGAGATGTAAACAAGGATCTGAATCTAATTGTGGAACTACCGTCTTGGCCCTGTCTTAAAACGACACATGAGCTAGGTCCTGTCCCTTTTTAGATTTTGCCATCTTATTATAATGGTAGATCTTATACTATAGGAATGATATTTTTAAATATAATCGTTCCATTAAAATTTAAACAAGTATATGGTTGCCCTAAACGGGACTTCTACAGAAAATGACTCGCCCATGTAAGGGCAAATAAGAAAAATAACAAAGGAACAAATAAGGACAAAATAAAACGAATTTGGATTAGTCCTATGTTCTCGTCTAGACTCAAGAATGTGCAACAGTGTAACTGAGATTAAACATAAAAGACTAGTGTTTAATTCACTCAGTGTTGGCTCTGATACCAACCTGTCACACCCCGACTTTCCACGTATTACCGGTGGGCCCGGCGGGGAGTATCGTGACGTAGTTGATATCATCATAGTCAAACAACACAATATATATGAATGCACAGCGGAAGCAAAAGATAAATTATATTACAATCCGAATATAACGTGATGTCAGAGTATTACAACGGAAAGTAAAGGATCCACAGGCGGATCTTAAAACATAAACATTGTTCAACAGACTTTAGACGCCTAGAACTTGCAAGATTCCTTATAAACTTCTTGAGCTTCCAGCCAATTACGTTAAGTACCTGCCACTTAACCCTTTTGAAAAATACGTCAGTTTTCACTGGTAAATACACTCAACCGACTCATTTTGAAAAGGTTTAATAAAATTGATTTGAATGCACGTGGCACAAACTCTTTATAACTTGGGACAATTATATTTATAATCTTGTATACAGATTTACATGTTCGTTGTACGTTCAGGGCCCGATGTAGAAACCGAGTCAGATTAACAGAAACGCCACAAGTATAGGCCCACAAGAGAGTGAGATACCGTTTTCCCTTAAGCAATTGTCAGGTGTATGCCTACACCCCGTGCTTAAGACGTGGCCATTTTATAATACAATGATGT
This sequence comes from Helianthus tuberosus, assembly GCA_030545235.1. Lineage (NCBI taxonomy): Eukaryota > Viridiplantae > Streptophyta > Magnoliopsida > Asterales > Asteraceae > Helianthus > Helianthus tuberosus. Next base: position 11,304,135 of record CM060376.1, on the reverse strand, counting down.
CAAGGATATCCGGGACATGGTCATTAACCCCTAAAGGCTTTTATTTCAAACAATACAGATTAAAGCGGGTTACCTCAATAATTTAATCATAATACGACTAAACATTCAATTCCCGACCAAGCGGTATTATTATAATACCGTATCCCAAGCCCGTATAGGGAAAATAAGTTAAGAGTATTTACCTGAGCTTGCTCCTGTCTTAAATAGCAAGAATCTAACAACTCAGCCGTATTCACTTAAGTAAGCGTAGGTACAATTTACCGGAAGGCTCTAGTCTGGAATGATGGTGTAAATAACCAATTAGAATGCTGACGGGTCTTTAATTAAGCCTAAGCTTAGACCGGTTAGTCTTAAAGAAAGATACGGTTCAAACGCATGATAAAGCGAAGACCGGATTAGAATGTGGTTTTGACCCGACAAGCTTGTATGCTTGTTTAATATGGGTAACTTAAGCACATTCTGGATTTTGAGATAAAAATGATATGGTTTGACCCGTTTCGGCTAATATATGCAAACTAGTTACATAAGCCGACCCGAACGCGAAAAGTGCGTAACGAGTAACCAAATAAATCATATACAGGTTTCCTAAGTTAATATGCCTTTAATATGTTGTGATATCAGTAGGATACCTTCCATTATGCCCATAATGAGTTTAATCTCAAAATAAGCCCCGTAGGGGTATTTTGGTCATTTTAAAGGTTGTAAAAGAGTTTAAATGAAGTTCTGAGATCCGGGTCCGAATACATTAGTAAAATAACTTATTTTAATAGGTCATATCAGTCGATAATAGGTCTTATATGGCAAAATGGTTTTAAACCCAAACTATGCGTTTAATACGCGTAAAAAGTCATTTTAAGCGATTTTCAGGTTATACAGGAAATCTGAGTTTTCTGATCAGGTTATAAAGTTCAAAAATACTTTATTTATTATATAAAATCAGTAGCATTTGGATTGGTATCAAAAGGGCTTGTAAAACTCATTTTATGGCCTAAAAGGGCATAATCGGTATTTACCGAATCAACGCCATAACCTTAGGTTACGAGCAGGTTAAAAATAATTAAAAATCTTTAAAATCTCAAAATATTATATTACATCAGTGGGTAAAAGGTTTGGTGTCAAAATTTGGGTTTAGATAGGCTTTATGCTAATTGCGTCGTTTAATTAACAAAAAGCTTCTTAAATGCGCTATTTAGCATAACTCCTATTCTGGACCTCGAACTGATATGAAACTTTAGGGACATGTTTATAAATTAGTAACAAAGGTTATTGTCTTTTCATATATCCAAAATTCTCGTTTTATGGTCAAAAGGGCATATTGGTCAACATTTAAGCAATTAACGGAAACATGTAAACGAATCGGATAATCAATGAACCAACCACAGAGGGTTATGCTAACATGTAGCCTGGTCCTAAGGAAGCTCTAAGGCAATTACAGATCATACTAAATCGGGTCAGAACTGAAGTCAAAGCAAAAGTCAAAGTTTTGCGACTTTCGGTTCCGAACCGGGTCTAAACAGAAAATTGTCGGGTCGAACATGTTTAGACATGTTCTTACATTTATTACTAAGTTATATGAATGATAAAATAGGTTGCATGTCTTCTACATTGTTAATTTGGCGTTAATTCGCAAATTAAGGTTCTGTTGACTTTTTCTAATCAACTTTGACCCGACATTTGATCTAGTAAGAGTGGGAATCAGAGGGAGCCCTTTTAAGGGTTTAATGCCCACATAATTACCAACTTATAACTACTTTCAATTCAACTAATCACTGGACCATTAGTGATTAATCGTGAAGTCAACCATTAATTACGACGGTTTGACTTTTAAGCTAAAACTAAGCAAAAACTCAACTAAGAAAGGTTAAGCATACTTACTGAAGTCCTATGCACGATTAGGAAGGACTTGGGTTTGCTCTTAAGCTCCAGGAAGCTCCACAAGTGCAGATGGAATGAGTGATCACAAGTTGCAACATGAATGGCCTTTTTATAGTGATTTTGATCCATTAGATTGTTGACAACTCATGCTACCATGGATCCCAGATCATTTACAAGTGCCCCTAAGGCCTAGGAACATGTAGGGGGCGCCCATGAAGTGTTAAAGGGCAATACATGACGTTTACATGGGCTGAACAGGCAACATAAATGATTTTCCGCATCTGGCATGTTCACGCGGGCCACGTAGACTCTTAAGGAGTCTTACGCGGGCCGCCTAGCCTCGGCTGATCTGAAACCAACTTTCAATAATTGCCATTTTTGGTCCCTGTTGATGTTTAAGGCCATTCCCGACATGTTTAAGGCCCGTAAAGCCATCATTAAGGCCCTAAAGTGATGGCTAAACATTGTAGACACGAAACATGCTCAAAAATATGCCGGATGTTGGTTTGTTTGGTCGTCTGATCGCGATGTTCGCTTAATTACGACGGAATGCGCATAAGCGCGAAAAACGATCCAAATGACGCGACGAATGGATTTTTCTTATGCCAAACACTAAAATAAAATAATTTAGTGTTTACATAAATTTTTGGATGCGCGGGGATATACAGAATGTGAGATATGCGCGAAAATGCAAACTTGTGCACTTTTTGACACTTTTAGTCCCTGCATGACTTAAAAGCTTATTTTTGCGCACCAAACAACTCTAAGCCTATATCTAAGCTATATTAGGGATAATTATGGAATTTTTATCTCATGGTCATATTCCGGAAGGTCCGATAACATACGAATCGGTATACTTTAGCAGTTTGACGCTTTAGGTCCTTCTAATGCGCAAACTTGCGTAACTCATCATTTAATAGCATTGAAGCCTCATTTAATTCATATTAGGCATTCTTGAAAGTATTATTAAACATCAGAATGCTTCGGGCTCGATAAAAGGTCATTCAGAGGTATAATTAAACATATTGACACTTTTAGTCCCTTATACTTGCAAAGTTGCGCGTAACTTCACTTTTGGGCATAAAAGCCTTGGGTGGCCATTGATTGGCAATCCCGAGAGTATAATAAAATATCATGAGGCTCTCGGTTTGTTAAAAGGTCACACGGAGGTAAGAATTAACATGTTGACGCTTTTAACCCTTTTCTGCGCAAACTTCCAATTAATTACATAAACGGCTATACTTGATTAACAAGTGGCTCATTTGTGAATATAAAACCGTAAAAGGTTATTTAGAAGCTTATTTTTGGTATGATAATACTTCTAGTTCTTTCATAATCAAAGTTTTCGATTTTTTGAAAAATTAGTCCCTTAAATTCAACGTTTGACTTCATTAGGGTTTATTACACTTGTCAATACTTCATTGGACGTGATTTTTCGAGGTGTTACATTTTTCGATGCCGAGAACGTCGATCAGAGACTAAAAAAGGCATCGGGTTCACAATGGTGTAAAACTAAAATGGGATATACCGGGATAGGAATCGAGTTACAGGAACAAGGGCCAAACCAACCACCCAAGGATGGAATCGTCAAGCGAAACCACTTGACCACCTCCTGGAAGCAGCTTTTCTTGCCACCAGATGTTTCTCCATCAATTAGGAATCTGATTCCGTCACTAAACACATTCCTTAAATTGTAGCCATTTTTTGAGTTTTAATTTTTTGGTGTCTAATCCGCATATATGTCATCATTGCTCTTGATTTTCTTGATTGTATATCTCTTAAATGTCAACATATACACGTGTGATTTAGTTTATGAATATTTTTCAATGCTGAGAACCTCGATCAGAGAGTAAAAACGGCGTAAGGTTCACAATGGTGTAAAACTAAAATGAGATATATCGGGCTAGGATTCGAGTTTAGGAACAAGGGCCTAACCAACACCCAAGAATGGAATCGTTAAGCGAAAACACCTGACAACCTCTTGGAAGTAGCTTTTCTTGCCACCAAACCTTTCTCCATCAATTAGGAATCTGATGCCGTCACTAAACACATTCCTTAAATTGTATCCACGTTTTGAGTGTTTATTTTTTGGTGTCTAATCCGCATATATATCACCATTGCTCTTGATTTTCTTGACTGTATATCTCTTAAATGTCAACATATACACGTGTGACTTAGTTTACGAAGATTTTTCAATGCCGAGAACCTCGATCAGAGAGTAAAAAAGGCGTCAGTTTTACAATGGTGTGAAACTAAAATTGGATATACCGGGATAGGATTCGAGTTACAGGAACAAGGGTGAAACCAACCACCCAAGAATGGAATCATCGAGCGAAAACACGTGACAACCTCTTGGAAGCAGCTTTTCTTGCCAACAGACCTTTCTCCAACAATTTGGAATCTTATGCCGTCACTAAACACATTACTTAAATTGTAGCCATTTTTTTAATGTTTGTTTTTTAGTGTCTTATCCGCGTATATATCACCATTGCTTTTGATTTTCTTGATTGTATATCTCTTAAATGTAAACATATACACGTGTGATTTACTTTACGAATAATTTTCAACGCCGAGAACCTCGATCAGAGAGTAAAAAAGGCGTAAGGTTCACAATGGTGTAAAACTAAAATGGGATATACCGGGCTAGGACTCGAGTTACAGGAACAAGGGCCAAACCAACCACCCAAGGATGGAATCGTCGAGTGAAAACACTTGACAACCTCTTGGAAGCAGCTTTTCTTGCCACCAGACCTCTCTCCATCAATTAGGAATCTGATTCCGTCACTAAACGCATTCCTTAAATTGTAGCCATTTTTTGAGTGTTTATTTTTTGGTGTCTAATTCGCATATATATCACCACTGCTCTTGATTTTCTTGACTGTATATCTCTTAAATGTCAACATATACACGTGTGATTTAGTTTACAAAGATTTTTCAATGCCGACAACCTCAATCAAAGAGTAAAAATGGTGTAAGGTTCACAATGGTGTAAAACTAAAATGAGATATACCGGGCTAGGATTCGAGTTACAGGAACAAGGGCCAAACCAACCACCCAAGAATGGAATCATCAAGGGAAAATACTTGACAACCACCTGGAAGCAGCTTTTCTTACCACCAGACCTTTTCCATCAATTAGGAATCTCATGCCGTCACTAAACACATTCCTTAAATTGTATCCATTTTTGGAGTGTTTATTTTTTGGTGTCTAATCCGCATATACATCACCATTGCTCTTGATTTTCTTGGCTGTATATCTCTTAAATGTCAACATATAAACGTGTGATTTAGTTTACGAAGATTTTTCAATGCCGACAACCTCAATCAGAGAGTAAAAATGGTGTAAGGTTCACAATGGTGTAAAACTAAAATGAGATATACCGGGCTAGGATACGAGTTACAGGAACAAGGGCCAAACCAACCACCCAAGAATGGAATCGTCAAGCGAAAACACTTGACAACCTCTTGGAAGCAGCTTTTCTTGCCACCAGACCTTTCTCTATCAATTAGGAATCTGATTCCGTCACTAAACACATTCCTTTAATTGTAGCCATTTTTTGAGTGTTTATTTTTTGGTGTCTAATCCGCATATATATATATATATATATATATATATATATATATATATATATCACCACTGCTTTTGATTTTTTTGACTGTATATCTTTTTAAATGTCAACATATACACGTGTGATTTAGTTTACGAAGATTTTTCAATGCCAAGAACCTCAACCAGAGAGTAAAAAGGCATAAGGTTCACAATGGTGTAAAACTAAAATGGGATATACCGGGCTAGGATTTGAGTTACAGGAACAAGGGCCAAACCAACCACCCATGGATGGAATGGTCAAGCGAAACCACTTGACCACCTCCTGGAAGCAGCTTTTCTTGCCACCAGACGTTTCTCCATCAATTAGGAATCTGATTCCGTCACTAAACATATTCCTTAAATTGTAGCCATTTTTTGAGTGTTAATTTTTGGCGTCTAATCCGCTTATATGTCATCATTGCTCTTGATTTTCTTGATTGTATATCTCTTAAATGTCAACATATACACGTGTGATTTAGTTTACGAAGATTTTTCAATGCCGAGAACCTCGATCAGAGAGTAAAAAAGGCGTAAGGTTCACAATGGTGTAAAACTAAAATGAGATATATCGGGCTAGGATTCGAGTTTAGGAACAAGGGCTAAACCAACCACCCAAGAATGGAATCGTTAAGCGAAAACACCTGACAACCTCTTGGAAGCAGCTTTTCTTGCCAACAAACCTTTCTCCATCAATTAGGAATCTGATGCCGCACTAAACACATTCCTTAAATTGTAACCATTTTTTGAGTGTTTATTTTTTGGTGTCTAATCCGCATATATATCACCATTGCTCTGGATTTTCTTGACTGTATATCTCTTAAATGTCAATATATACACGTGTGATTTAGTTTACGAAGATTTTTCAATGCCGAGAACCTCGATCAGAGAGTAAAAAATGCATCAGTTTTACAATGGTGTAAAACTAAAATTAGATATACCGGGATAGGATTCGAGTTACAGGAACAAGGGCCAAACCAACCACCCAAGAATGGAATCATCGAGCGAAAACACGTGACAACCTCTTGGAAGCAGCTTTTCTTGCCAACAGACCTTTCTCCAACAATTTGGAATCTTATGCCGTCACTAAACGCATTACTTAAATTGTAGCCATTTTTTTTAATGTTTATTTTTTGGTGTCTTATCTGCGTATATATCACCATTGCTCTTGATTTTCGTGTTTGTATCTCTCTTAAATGTCAACATATACACGTGTGATTTACTTTACGAATAATTTTCAATGCCGAGAACCTCGATCAGAGAGTAAAAGAGGCGTAAGGTTCACAATGGTGTAAAACTAAAATGGGATATACCGGGCTAGGATTCGAGTTACAGGAAAAAGGGCCAAACCAACCACCCAAGGATGGAATCGTCGAGCGAAAACACTTGACAACCTCTTGGAAGCAGCTTTTCTTGCTACCAGACCTTTCTCCATCAATTAGGAATCTGATTCCGTCACTATACACATTCCTTAAATTGTAGCCGTTTTTTGAGTGTTTATTTTTTGGTATCTAATTCGCATATATATCACCACTGCTCCTGATTTTCTTGACTGTATATCTCTTAAATGTTAACATATACACGTGTGATTTTGTTTACGAAGATTTTTCAATGCCGACAACCTCAATCAAAGAGTAAAAATGGTGTAAGGTTCATAATGGTGTAAAACTAAAATGAGATATACCGGGCTAGGATTCGAGTTACAGGAACAAGGGCCAAACCAACCACCCAAGAATGGAATCGTCAAGCGAAAACACTTGACAACCACCTGGAAGCAGCTTTTCTTACCACCAGACCTTTCTCCATCAATTAGGAATCTGATGCCGTCACTAAACACATTCCTTAAATTGTTTCCATTTTTGAGTGTTTATTTTTTGGTGTCTAATCCGCATATACATCACCATTGCTCTTGATTTTCTTGACTGTATATCTCTTAAATGTTAACATATACAAGTGTGATTTAGTTTACGAAGATTTTTCAATTCCGACAACCTCAATCAGAGAGTAAAAATGGTGTAAGGTTCACAATGGTTTAAAGCTAAAATGAGATATACCGGGCTAGGATTCGAGTTACAGGAACAAGGGCCAAACCAACCACTCAAGAATGGAATCGTCAAGCGAGAACACTTGACAACCTCTTGGAAACAGCTTTTCTTGCCACCACACCTTTCTCCATCAATTAGGAATCTGATGCCGTCACTAAACACATTCCTTAAATTGTATCCATTTTTTGAGTGTTTATTTTTTGGTGTCTAATCCGCATATATATCACCATTGCACTTGATTTTTTTGACTGTATATCTCTTAAATGTTAACATATACACGTGTGATTTAGTTTACGAAGATTTTTCAATGCCGAGAACCTCGACTAGTGTGTAAAAAGGCGTCAGATTTACAATGGTGTAAAACTAAAATTGGATATACCGGGATAGGATTCGAGTTACAGGAACAAGGGCCAAACCAACCACCCAAGAATGGAATCATCGAGCGAAAACACTTGACAACCTCCTGGAAGCAGCTTTTCTTGCCACTAGACCTTTCTCCAACAATTTGGAATCTTATGCCGTCTGTTGGGATTGAGCCCTACCAGAGGAACAGATAATGAAAGCCAAACCCGGTTCGCAATAGTGGATTCACAATAAGCAGATGTTTACATTAAGCTTTCCCCTTGACAGTGGTTATCTAACAACTGATATACTTTAAGTACTGTTCATAAGAACAACTGATGAACCAAACACTGATGAGACGCTAAAGATTGCTAAAGACAAACACTGACGCTCTATCTACTGCTGTCTTTTGAGTACTGCTGAAGACACAAACACTGCCCATTCAAGTACTGATCACCTTTGAAGAAAGCACTAATGCTCAACATCAGTGCTTAGGCTACAACAGTGGAAAGTGAATCAGTAGTTTACCCATGTTTTGTATTTCATTATCAATCAGTTGTTAGACATCAGTAGTTTGTATAGAACAGTGTTTACAGGTTGTTAGGTTGTTAGATGTCACTTTCTTGGTGACGTCAGCTGAGATACATCAGTGGTTTGGTTTGCCTATAAATATAACAGTACCCTGTACTGTTATATTTGATCATTTTGAGAGAGTTCTTCTCCTCAATTCAATCCTTTCATCTTGTGCAATCCAACCTTGGGGTATTAGGCTGAGGGGGAGTTTAGTGTGTAAGCTTGCATTGTAATCTTTTGCTTTGAATTGTAATCTTTCGACTCTATGAAAAGCAATTGTTTATCAAACTATAATCTCCTTTGATTGTGTTTACAAAGTTTGTTTTCACTTCCGCTGCACTTAAATTTCTGTTCATTTTTGTTTGATTTATCCAAATTATACAAATAAACACAATCACGAGAGCCTCAGATCCTAACAATTGGTATCAGAGTCTGGACAGTCAATTTCGATTTAACAGTCAAATTGACATAACAGTTCAGCTCAAAATTCATTGATACTAAGGTTGGTTGTATTCAGTTGAAAAACAGAGTAACGGGTGATAACGCTTAAAGTTGTTATTCAAATACTCTGTAAAACATCCAAGATGTCATATGACACACAAATCTCACAAAACGAGTGTTATCATGCACAAGTCACTCATAGTTTTCAGATCTGCAAACATGTCTGTTAAACTATGGAATTATTTCTTCTTTTCAAAATTGATTTCAACTGTTGATATGAAATTTGTGATGTTCTCATTCAATGCTAAATTATGAACCTCAGATTAACAAAGACCTATGTTCATAAAACATTAGTGTTTTTGATAACCTATAAAGAGGGAAATTAAAACTTTAGTCATTCAAATCTTATGTGTTGAAAACAGGTTGAGACCCTCAAAAGGACAAAATCAACTATGTTAAAATACATTCAGAAAATCAGGGATCAACATAGTCCATATCATATGTAGTGTGAGATTGGTTGAAAAACCTGTGCAAACATGACCAATTCTCTCAAAACATTACTGCAAAATGATATTGGATTAAGGCTTCTCTCAACAAAGACCTCCCAGTAAGTAATTCATTACTTATAAATGGGAAGGGTAAAAAGGGAAGAAGAAAATTCACAAAAACTCAGAAGTGTGTTTATCTCAAAACTTTTGAAGTCAGAAGAAAAGAGTATAAACATAAAACACTTAAGAGTCAAAGTTTGGGGTAACAATGGTCATTAAGCAACTATGTGCAACCATTGGTTCAGGAAAATTCAGGTTACAATAGTATTCCCAGTAAATGAACTTAAAAGAGGACTAGACAAATTTTCAGAATCTTCACATGGTAACGAGATCTATAACAGGATCTTTAAAACTCATATGTCCTTGTGTCCTCATGTTTGCAATCAACTGACAAGAAAATGGTACCAAACAGTGGTCAAAATGTATTCAAAATTTCCTACCACTGCTGTCAAACCACTGACCATTTTCATAAACTTGAGAATGATATGATTACGTATTTTATTGAAAATTTACCAGATCCTTTTGACGCTGTTCTCAGAAAAGCCTTTAACCATTTTTATACAAAGGATTTTCTCAAATAACCAGGATATATTATTCGTTTTTTTTAAGAATAATATATTTTGAACTTTTGCTTGTTTTTGTTGGCAATAGTTCTGTTACCTGTCAGGATATAGTACTTTTTTTGTTGGTGTTATTGTCCTCATAAATGGGTCAAAAGGAAATGGTACTTATGTCAAGGTCATGTCATACTCAGGTTTGTTTTAAACACTAATCAAAGGTTGATTGCCAAAGAGTGCTTAAACTACTGAGGCACTTATGTTTTAATTTGATATTAAACGAAAATGAGTTGCCTTTGCAAAAAGTTCTCATCATCTGGGGTACTAACCACTGTCAGAAATTCGTAAAAGCTTCGGAATGTGAAAAGGACATGTGGCAAAACCTTGAATGAAAATCTCTTTAAATGTTGCTGACATAATGGGCTTTCAAATCGCTACCATTATCTCACCCCTAAACACTGCTTTGTTCAAACATCTGTTCTCTAACTACTGTCCACCGTTGAAAGTCAACCACTGTTCTTCCATCTTCATTGTAAGCACTGATATTAAAAATCTGCGTTACAACCACTGATATGCTATCCACTGATAGTAAAAATCACCCACTGTCCTCATTTTGACCGTTGTAACCACTGATATTTGCTTCATCAGTGGTTTCCAAAACAACTGTTCTCCATAATTCATCTCTTCATCATCTGTTGACACGTGGCCAGCTTTTAGCCTTCAGATCATAATAACCGCTGCCACATCAGTGATTATTTTTTTCCTTAATAAAACCCTGATCAAAACCCCAAACAGGGCTTTACACTGTCGAATTGAATTCCAAAAATTCTCTTCTCAAAGCAGTTTCCAACCCTTCTTCTCATATCATTCTTCGCTCTTCTTCGCAGAAATGACGAAGTCAAAATCAAAATCAAAATCTAATCCAAAATCAACACCATCTTCCAAAGAGGTCGCTCAAACGGCCGAAGAATCCATCGAGATACCATACAAATCTCCTCATAATTATATGGGTTTGCTCACAAAACCCACTGATAACCACACCTTCAATTCCATCATTGATACATTATCTGCATCAAAGTACAAAACTTTGTTGACAGCAGATGCTCCCATTTATCTACAAACCCAGAGAGAGTTCTGGAAAAAGGCTACGCTTGAAAAACAAGACGATAAAGTCATCGCCATCAACTCCTCAATACAGGGTAAAGCGATTCAAATTACACCACAATCAATCTCTGAAGTCTTTAAACTCGATGATCAGAAAGGTAAAATTTCCTTTGATAAAGCCGAGATGAAAACTGATTTCGTAAAAAGGGGATATGCAGAACAATCAAAGGTAGATAACTTACAAAAAGGTTACTTTCCTTCTGCACCAAGGTTTTTATTTCACACACTTCTGATGTGTACTTCTAATAAAACAACAGCTTTTAACGAAATACCATTAAAGATTCAATGTCTGGGTTATGCTATTTTAAATAGTGAAAATTATAACTATTCCCAGGAGATCTTTAATGACTTAATAAAAAATGTTGATAGCAAAGCATTTCTACTTTTTCCAAGATTTCTGAGCTATTATTTTATACAAAAATTTGAAAAAGAGAATGAAAATTTGCCCAAACAAGGTGTTTATTTTCAAATAAAAGGTTTAACAAATGAAACATTTTCCAGAATGATGGCACCTATAAAATTAAAATCAGAGGTGCCTGAGCAGACTTTAGCAGCTACCACTGCTCCTCAGGCAACTACTTCTGAGCCCACTGCTCCAGGTGATCAGAGCAGCATAACCACTGCTTTGAAACCCACACCTGACATCACAAAAAAGACCTAAAGAAAATCTTACAAAACGCCCACCAAACCCAAGAAAAAGGCAACTCTGGAAGATGAGATCCTAGAGCAACTGCCTGTGACAACACAAATGTCACCACAAACCACTGCTGCTACTTCCTCACAGTAGTTGGTAGAAAGATCTCCACCCTTACCTCAAACTCCTCCTGCATCCTCACAAAAGGATCAGGTTGTAAGCACAGGGACCCCACAATATGAAGCTCTGGACCCAATCGGATCCATCTTCCTCAGTCCTGATCCCAAGGACATGTCTCTTTCAACACCCATACCCTCACCAATCATAATGCCACAATCAATAATACCCTTGTTGCATGCAGTTGCTATAGCTCAGACACAAACCAGTTCCTCTCTATCACCTGTCACTGAGAGTATACTCCCACAAGTAACTGGGTCTGATGCTACTACTCCTGCTATCCCAGCAACAATTGAGGAGGTTACACCCCTTGAGTTACAAGCAACTCTCGGTGGTAGTTCAAGTGGAGCAGCAACTACAACTGATGGATCAACAGATCTTCAGTTGGACAGTTGTTTCATTAGTAAGACTCCCTTGAAGGCAATTTCTTCTATAGCACCTTCGGTAACCACCAGCGAGTTAGTTTTAACCACTGGTATCATCAAAGGATTATGAAGTGCTGAAGAAAGAAGTCCCCAGTACCAAGAACAAGGGGCATCAATGGGTGATTTTTGGGACTCAGTTCCTAAGTCACACATTGATACAACCACTGCTGGTAGGGATTCAGATGATCCTACTAACGTGGGTGATGATTCAAAATATCAGGAATTGACGGGCAGAGTTGAAAAACTTGAAACTTCAGTTGCTGAGATAAAGGATATGGTGCAGCAGCTATTAAAAGCTCAAAAAGCACAAACCACTGCTGTTCCACCTCAAGCACCTGCTCAACTACAAGCACTTGCTGCAAATGAGCTCTGGAATCTCTTTCAACCCTTGTTAGAAAAACAAAAACAAATGGCTGATCAGCAGCATGAAATGCATGTAAAAATGCTGACAAAATGGTGGAATCTAGATTCAAAGATACTCAAGCAGACATTAAGGCTATAAAGGCCAGCATCCAAAGCACCACTGGAAAAGCTCCATCTACTATCCTCTTCATGGATAAACCCCTTGCAGATAATGCCAAAAAGGGGGAGAATATAAAGCAGTTGAAGAAAAAAGGAATTGAAGATGGCCTGTATGTTGAACCAGAACAAGAAAAACAGACATCTAAATCCTCAAAAGGTCCAAAATCTCAAACAACAAAATCTCAAACTTCCATCCAAACAGCTGATACAGCAGTAGATACAAAAACTACAGCTAGCCAAACAACTGTTATCTCTTCAACACACACCACTACAACCACTGCCCCACCCAAAACCTCATCAGCACCATCACCAGCACCTCAACCAACCCCTGCTCAAAAGCAGAAGACATCTGCTGATACATCAGTAGTTGTAATGACAACAGAGGTTGGAACACCAGTTGTTTCAACAGCTGTTAGTCAGTCATACACCACTGCTCTCATCAATATTACATCACCATCATCGCCTTCTGCGAAAAAGCAGAAGACAACAGATGTTACAACATCTGTTGTAAGGACAACAGTAGTTGAAACACCAGTTGTTACAACTACTGTTGGTCCAAATACCCTCACTACATCTCAAGCCATATTTGCTTCAATCAATAAACCACCTAAAAGCACCCCTCCACCAGAAATAATTTACACTCGAAAAAGAAAAACAACTCAGCCAACAGATGACATATATGACCCTGAGGCTGCAAAACATCCACTGGAGCTTGAAGCTGTAAAAAATGAGATGAAGCAATTTTACACCGAAGATGATCCTTCAAAAAGGAGATTTCCTTCTCTCATAGGCTTCATAGTTCCAGACAATATGGATGAATATCTTGAGCTCAAAGAAGACAGGCTAAGATAAGAGCCAAAGTTGAATGCAAGGATCAAGGTGATGAAGCCATTTTGGAAAGAATGGAATTACTGCTCACCAAAGTCAAACAAATGGAAGAATATGCAAGTGATCTGAACAAAGAAATGTCAAACCTATCTCCTGAAGCAGATCAACGAAAAGAATTGAGAAAAGAATATCTTGCATACATAATGAAAGAAAAGTTCTATCCTGCTGAAGAAACTCAATTCAAAGAATGGCCAATAGTTGCATTAAAGCATGAGGCTAACATAATTGAAAGAATTAAAAAATGATCCAAGAAAGAAGAAGACAGCTCCAAATTGGAACAAATACAAGAAGTTCATAGCTGATCTTACTTCTGAGTATAAAAGAAAGAAGTAGGAGCTGGTGGATGCACGGGTGGATACTGCAAATGCCATAACAAAATGGACTAAGCAGCAAACAGATGAAGCCTATGAAAGGCTTAAGAAAAGGAGGATGACAGTCTCTGACACTCCTAAAAAGTCTGACTACAAAAAGCTAAAGGAGCAGATCAAGACTTTTGAAACACTGATCAACGCAGCAGAAGCCTCTGTCACAATGTTGAGAAAAGAAAAGAGGGAACAACTGACTGTTGGAGAAGAAAAAGAAAAAGAAACTGATTATTTTGAAGAAGCCATCAAGAAAATGGCTTTAGATAAAGAAAAATCAGCAAAGCTACAAGACCTTGCCAAAAAGGTTTTGAGCCAATCATCATCAGCAGATATCACAGACAGTGAGCTTGATCAACAAGAGAAACAAGAGCAAATTGACAAAGAAGTTGCAGAAGACATAGCTGCAGCAAATCAAGTCATAGAAGAGGCCTTTAAAAGAATGTCTGAAGCTCAGGATACTGCTTTACAATTTTTTTCAAGGCCAAAATCTCCAAGCTCATCAGCAAATAAATCTCTCCCAAGAAACCCATTTGGTTTAAAAATACTAAAGTGGCTCTCTGATCAAAAGACCCATGTATTGACTCTGGTCAGAACCAATGGAGAAGTGAAGCATATATCAAGGAATCAAGCACTAGGCCTGGGTGTTGAAGATCTACAAGACCTCCTTGAGCTTACACTGTGCCGGGATGAAGATGATACAAATTCTCAGGATTTTGAGCTAAAATTTAAAGAACAAGTCAAAGAACTTCTGATGAGAAATAAAAATCCAGAATAATGAAGGGTTTTGGCATTATCTGTTCCAGGGGGAGATTGTTGGGATTGAACCCTACCAGAGGAACAGATAATGAAAGCCAAAACCGGTTCACAATAGTGGATTCACAATAAGCAGATGTTTACATTAAGCTTTCCCCTTGACAGTGGTTATCTAACAACTGATATACTTTAAGTACTGCTCAGAAGAACAATTGATGAACCAAACACTGATGAGACGCTAAAGATTGCTAAAGACAAACACTGACGCTCTATCTACTGCTGTCTTTTGAGTACTGCTGAAGACACAAGCACTGCCCATTCAAGGACTGATCACCTTTGAAGAAAGAACTAATGCTCAACATCAGTGCTTAGGCTACAACAGTGGAAAGTGAATCAGTAGTTTACCCATGTTTTGTATTTCATTATCAATCAGTTGTTAGACATCAGTAGTTTGTATAGAACAATGTTTACAGGTTGTTAGGTTGTTAGATGTCACTTTCTTGGTGACGTCAGCTGAGATACATCAGTGGTTTGGTTTGCCTATAAATATAACAGTACCCTGTACTGTTATATTTGATCGTTTTGAGAGAGTTCTTCTCCTCAATTCAATCCTTTCATCTTGTGCAATCCAACCATGGGGTATTAGGCTGAGGGGGAGTTTAGTGTGTAAGCTTGCATTGTAAACTTTTGCTTTGAATTGTAATCTTTCGACTCTATGAAAAGCAATTGTTTATCAAACTATAATCTCCTTTGATTGTGTTTACAAAGTTTGTTTTCACTTCCGCTGCACTTAAATTTCTGTTCATTTTTTTTATTTGTCCAAATTATACAAACAAACACAATCACGAGAGCCTCAAATCCTAACACCATCACTAAACACATTCCTTAAATTGTAGCCGTTTTTTGAGTGTTTATTTTTTGGTGTCTAATTCGCATATATATATCACCACTGCTCTTGATTTTCTTGACTGTATATCTCTTAAATGTCAACATATACATGTGTGATTTAGTTTACGAAGATTTTTCAATGCCGACAACCTCAATCAGAGAGTAAAAATGGTGTAAGGTTCACAATGGTGTAAAACTAAAATGAGATATACCGGGCTAGGATTCGAGTTACAGGAACAAGGGCCAAACCAACCACCCAAGAATGGAATCGTCAACGAAAACACTTGACAACCACCTGGAAACAGCTTTTCTTACCACCAGACCTTTCTCCATCAATTAGGAATCTGATGCCCTCACTAAACACATTCCTTAAATTGTATCCATTTTTTGAGTGTTTAATTTTTGGTGTCTAATTCGCATATATATCACCATTGCTCTTGATTTTCTTGACTGTATATCTCTTAAATGTCAACATATACACGTGTGATTTAGTTTACGAAGATTTTTCAATGCCGAGAACCTCGATCAGAGAGTAAAAAAGGCGTAAGGTTCACAATGGTGTAAAACTAAAATGGGATAATGGGCTAGGATTCGAGTTACAGGAACAAGGGCTAAACCAACCACCCAAGAATGGAATCGTCGAGCGAAAACCCTTAACAACCTCCTGGAAGCAGCTTTTCTTACCACCAGAACTTTCTCCATCAATTAGGAATCTGATGCCGTCACTAAACACATTCCTTAAATTGTATCCATTTTTTGAGTGTTTATTTTTTTGGTGTCTAATCCGCATATATATCACCATTGCTCTTGATTTTCTTGACTGTATATCTCTTAAATGTTAACATATACACGTGTGATTTAGTTTACGAAGATTTTTCAATGTCGAGAACCTCAATCAGAGAGTAAAAAAGGCATAAGGTTCACAATGGTGTAAAACTAAAACGAGATATACCGGGCTAGTATTTGAGTTAAAGGAACAAGGGCCAAACCAACCACCCAAGAATGGAATCGTCAAGCGAAAACACCTGACCACCTCCTGGAAGCAGCTTTTCTTGCCACCAGACCTTTCTCCATCAATTAGGAATCTGATTCCGTCACTAAACACATTCCTTAAATTGTAGCCGTTTTTTAGTGTTTATTTTTTGGTGTGTAATCCGCATATATATCACCATTGCTCTTGATTTTCTTGACTGTATATCTCTTAAATGTCAACATATACACGTGTGATTTAGTTTACGAAGATTTTTCAATGCCGAGAACGTCGATCAGAGAGTAAAAAGGCATAAGGTTCACAGTGGTGTAAAACTAAAATGGGATATACCCGGCTAGGATTTGAGTTACACGAACAACGGCCAAACCAACCACCCAAGAATGGAATCGTCGAGCAAAAACACTTGACGACCTCCTAGAAGCAGCTTTTCTTGCCACCAGACCTTTCTCCATCAATTAGGAATCTGATGCCGTCACTAAACACATTCCTTAAATTGTTGCCATTTTTTGAGTGTATATTTTTTGGTGTCTAATCCGCATATATATCACCATTGCTCTTGATTTTCTTGACTGTATATCTCTTAAATGTCAACAGATACACGTGTGATTTAGTTTACGAAGATTTTTCAAAGCCGAGAACCTCGATTAGTGGGTAAAAAAGGCGTAAGGTTCACAATGGTGTAAAACTAATCTGGGATATACCTGGCTGGGATTCGAGTTACAGGAACAAGGGCCAAACCAACCACCTAAGAATGGAATCGTCGAGCGAAAACACTTGACAACCTCCTGGAAGCAGCTTTTCTTGCCACCAGACCTTTCTCTATCAATTAGGAATCTGATTCCGTCACTAAACACAATCCTTAAATTGTAGCCATTTTTTGAGTGTTTATTTTTTGGTGTCTAATCCGCACACACACACACACACACACACACACATATATATATATATCACCACTGCTTTTGATTTTTTTGACTGTATATCTCTTAAATGTCAACATATACACGTGTGATTTAGTTTACGAAGATTTTTCAATGCCGAGAACCTCGACCAGAGAGTAAAAAGGCATAAGGTTCACAATGTTGTAAAACTAAAATGGGATATACCGGGCTAGGATTTGAGTTACACGAACAAGGGCCAAAGCAACCACCCAAGAATGGAATCGTCGAGCAAAAACACTTGACGACCTCCTAGAAGCAGCTTTTCTTGCCACCAGACCTTTCTCTATCAATTAGGAATCTGATGCCGTCACTAAACACATTCCTTAAATTGTAGCCATTTTTTGAGGGTAAATTTTTTGGTGTCTAATCCGCATATATATCACCATTGCTCTTGATTTTCTTGACTGTATATCTCTTAAATGTAAACATATACACGTGTGATTTACTTTACGAAAAATTTTCAATGCCGAGAACCTCGATCAGAGAGTAAAAAAGGCGTAAGGTTCACAATGGTGTAAAACTAAAATGGCCAAACCAACTACCCAAGGAAGGAATCATCGAGCGAAAACACTTGACAACCTCTTGCAGCAGGTTTTCTTGCCACCAGACCTTTCTCCATCAATTAGGAATCTGATTCAGTCACTAAACACATTCCTTAAATTGTAGCCGTTTTTTGAGTGTTTATTTTTTGGTGTCTAATTCGCATATATATCACCACTGCTCTTGATTTTCTTGACTGTATATCGCTTAAATGTCAACATATACACGTGTGATTTAGTTTACGAAGATTTTTCAATGCCGACAACCTCAATCAGAGAGTAAAAATGGTGTAAGGATCACAATGGTGTAAAACTAAAATGAGATATACCGGTCTAGGATTCGAGTTACAGGAACAAGGGCCAAACCAACCACCCAAGAATGGAATCGTCAATCGAAAACACTTGACAAGCACCTGGAAACAGCTTTTCTTACCACCAGACCTTTCTCCATTAATTAGGAATCTGATGCCCTCACTAAACACATTCCTTAAATTGTATCCATTTTTTGAGTGTTTATTTTTTGGTGTCTAATCCGCATTTATATCACCATTGCTCTTGATTTTCTTGACTGTATATCTCTTAAATGTCAACATATACACGTGTGATTTAGTTTACGAAGATTTTTTAATGCCGAGAACCTCGATCAGAGAGTAAAAAAGCCGTAAGGTTCACAATGGCGTAAAACTAAAATGGGATAACGGGCTAAGATTCGAGTTACAGGAACAAGGGCTAAACCAACCACCCAAGAATGGAATTGTCGAGCGAAAACCCATAACAACCTCCTGGAAGCAGCTTTTCTTACCACCAGAACTTTCTCCATCAATTAGGAATCTGATGCCGTCAGTAAACACATTCCTTAAATTGTATCCATTTTTTGAGTGTTTATTTTATGGTGTCTAATCCGCATATATATCACCATTGCTCTTGATTTTCTTGACTGTATATCTCTTAAATGTCAACATATACACGTGTGATTTAGTTTACGAAGATTTTTCAATGCCGTGAACCTCAATCAGAGAGTAAAAAAGACCTAAGGTTCACAATGGTGTAAAACTAAAACGAGATATACCGGGCTAGGATTCGAGTTAAAGGAACAAGGGCCAAACCAACCACCCAAGAATGGAATCGTCAAGCGAAAACACCTGACAACCTCCTAGAATCAGCTTTTCTTGCCACCAGACCTTTCTCCATCAATTAGGAATCTGATTCCGTTACTAAACACATTCCTTAAATTGTAGCCGTTTTTTTAGTGTTTATTTTTTTGTGTCTAATACGCATATATATCACCATTGCTCTTGATTTTCTTGACTGTATATCTCTTAAATGTCAACATATACACGTGTGATATAGTTTACGAAGATTTTTCAATGCCGAAAACGTCGATCAGAGAGTAAAAAGGCATATGGTTCACAATGGTGTAAAACTAAAATGGGATATACCCGGCTAGGATTTGAGTTACACGAACAAGGGCCAAACCAACCACGCAAGAATGGAATCGTTGAGCAAAAACACTTGACGACCTCCTAGAAGTAGCCTTTCTTGCCCCCAGACCTTTCTCCATCAATTAGGAATCTGATGCCGTCACTAAACACATTCCTCAAATTGTAGCCATTTTTTGAGTGTATATATTTTGGTGTCTAATCCGCATATATATCACCATTGCTCTTGATTTTCTTGAATGTATATCTCTTAAATGTCAACAGATACACGTGTGATTTAGTTTACGAAGATTTTTCTATGCCGAGAACCTCGATTAGTGGGTAAAAAAGGCGTAAGGTTCACAATGGTGTAAAACTAAACTGGGATATACCAGGCTGGGATTCGAGTTACAGGAACAAGGGCCAAACCAACCACCCAAGAATGGAATCGTCGAGCGAAAACACTTGACAACCTCCTGGAAGCAGCTTTTCTTGCCACCAGACCTTTCTCTATCAATTAGGAATCTGATTCCCTCACTAAACACATTCCTTAAATTGTAGCCATTTTTTGAGTGTTTATTTTTTGGTGTCTAATCCGCATATATATATATATATATATATATATATATATATATATATATATATCACCACCGCTTTTGATTTTTTTGACTGTATATCTCTTAAATGTCAACATATACACGTGTGATTTAGTTTACAAAGATTTTTCAATGGCGAGAACCTCGACCAGAGAGTAAAAAGGCATAAGGTTCACAATGGTGTAAAACTAAAATGGGATATACCGGGCTAGGATTTGAGATACACGAAAAAGGGCCAAACCAACCACCCAAGAATGGAATCGTCGAGCAAAAACACTTGACGACCTCCTAGAATCAGCATTTCTTGCCACCAGACCTCTCTCCAGCAATTAGGAATCTGATGCCGTCACTAAACACATTCCTTAAATTGTAGCCATTTTTTGAGTGTATATTTTTTGGTGTCTAATCTGCATATATATCACCATTGCTTTTCATTTTCTTGACTGTACATCTCTTAAATGTCAACAGATACACGTGTGATTTAGTTTACGAAGATTTTTCAATGCCGAGAACCTCGATTAGTGGGTAAAAAAGGCGTAAGGTTCACAATGGTGTAAAACTAAACTGGGATATACCAGGCAGGGATTCGAGTTACAGGAACAAGGGCCAAACCAACCACCCAAGAATGGAATCGTCGAGCGAAAACACTTGACAACCTCCTGGAAGCAGCTTTTCTTGCCACCAGACCTTTCTCTATCAATTAGGAATCTGATTCCGTCACTAAACACATTCCTTAAATTGTAGCCATTTTTTGAGTGTTTATTTTTTGGAGTCTAATCCGCATATATATATATATATATATATCACCACTCTTTTGATTTTTTTGACTGTATATCTCTTGAATGTCAACATATACACGTGTGATTTAGTTTACGAAGATTTTTCAATGCCGAGAACCTCGACCAGAGAGTAAAAAAGGCGTAAGGTTCACAATGGTGTAAAACTAAAATGGGATATACCGGGCTAGGATTCGAGTTACAGGAACAAGGGCCAAATTATCCACCCAAGAATGGAATCGTCGAGTGAAAACACTTGACAACCTCCTGGAAGATGCTTTTCTTGCCACCAGACCTTTCTCCATCAATTAGGAATCCCATGCCGTCACTAAACACATTCCTTAAATTGTAGCCATATTTTGAGTGTTTATTTTTTGGTGTCTAATCCACATATATATCACCATTGCTCTTGATTTTATAAACTGTATATCTCTTAAATGTCAACATATACAGGTGTGATTTAGGTTACGAAGATTTTTCAATGCCGAGAACCTCGATCAGAGAGTAAAAAAGGCGTAAGGTTCGCAATGGTGTAAAACTAAAATGGGATATACCGGGCTAGGAATCGAGTTACAGAAACAAGGGCCAAACTAACCACCCAATAAAGGAATCGTCGCGCGAAAACACTTGACAACCTCCTGGAAGCAGCTTTTCTTGCCACCAGACCTTTCTCTATCAATTAGGAATCTGATGCCGTCTCTAAACACATTCCTTAAATTGTTGCCATTTTTTGAGTATTTATTTTTTGGTGTCTAATCCGCATATATATCACCATTGCTCTTGATTTTCTTAACTGTATATCCCTTAAATGTCAAGATTTACACGTATGATTTAGTTTAGGATGATTTTTCAATGCTGAGAACCTCGATCAGAGAGTAAAATAGGCGTAAGGTTCACACTGGTGTAAAACTAAAGTGGGATATATCGGGCTAGGATTTGAGTTACAGGAACAAGGGCCAAACCAACCACCCAAGAATGGAATCGTCTAGCGAAAACACTTGAGAACCTCCAGGAAGCAGCTTTTCTTGCCACCAGACCTTTCTCCATCAATTAGAAATCTTATGCCGTCACTAAACACATTCCTTAAATTGTTGCCATTTTTTGAGTGTTTATTTTTTGGTGTCTAATCGGCATATATATCACCATTGTTGCTGATTTTCTTGACTGTATGTCTCTTAAATGTCAACATATACTCGTGTGATTTAGTTTACGAAGATTTTTCAATGCCGAGAACCTCGATCAGAGAGTAAAAAAGGCGTAAGGTTCACATTGGTGTAAAACTAAAGTGGAATATACCGTGCTAGGATTCGAGTTATAGGAACAAGAGCCAAACCAACCACCCAAGAATGGAGTCGTCCAACAAAAAACACTTGACAACCTCCTGGAAGCAGCTTTTCTTGACTTTAGACCTTTCTCCATCAATTAGGAATCTGATGCCGTCACTAAACACATTTCTTAAATTGTAGCCATTTTTTTAGTGTTTATTTTTTGGTGTCTAATCCACATATATATCACCATTGCTCTTGATTTTCTTGATTGTATATCTCTTAAATGTAAACATATACACGTGTGATTTAGTTTACGAAGATTTTTCAATGCCGAGAACCTCGATTAGAGAGTAAAATAGGCGTAAGTTTCACAATGTTGTAAAACTAAAATGGGATATACCGGGTTAGGATTCGAGTTACAGGAACAAGGGCCAAACCAACCATCCAAGAATGGAATCGTCGAGCAAAAACACTTGACAACACCCTGGAAGCAGTTTTTCTTGCTACCAGACCTTTCTCCATCAATGAGCATTCTTATGCCGTCACTAAGCACAATCCTTAAATTGTAGCCATTTTTTAAGAGTTTATTTTTTGGTGTCTAATCCGAATATATATCACCATTACACTTGATTTTCTTGACTGTATATCTTTTAAATGTCAACATATACATGTGTGATTTAGTGTACGGAGATTTTTCAATGCCGAGATCCTCGATCAGAGAGTAAAAAAGGTGTGAGGTTGACAATAGTGTAAAAATAAAGTGGGATATATCGGGCTAGGATTCGAGTTACAGAAAAAGGGCCAAACCAACCACCCAAGAATAGAATCGTCGAGCGAAAACACTTGACAACCTCCTGGAAGCAGCTTTTCTTGCCACCAGAGCTTTCTCCATCAATTAGGAATCTGATGCCGTTACTAAACACATTCCTTAAATTGTAGCCATTTTTTCAGTGTTTATTTTTTGTTGTCTAATCCGCATATATATCACCATTGCTCTTGATTTTCTTGACTGTATATCTCTTAAATGTCAACATATACACGTGTGATTTAGTTTATGAAGATATTTCAATGCCAAGAACCTCGATCAGAGAGTAAAAAAGGTGTAAGGTTCACAATGGTGTAAAACTAAAGTGGGGTATACCGGGCTAGGATTCGAGTTATAGGAACAAGGGCCAAACCAAACACCCAAGAATGGAATCGTCGAGCGAAAACACTTGATAACCTCCTAGAAGCAGCTTTTCTTGCCACCAGACCTTTCTCCATCAATTAGGAATCAGATGCCGTCACTGAACACATTCCTTAAATTGTAGCCATTTGTTGAGTGTTTATTTTTTGGTGTCTAATCCGCATATATCTCACCATTCCTCTTGATTTTCTTGACTGTCAATCTCTTAATTGTCAAATATACACATGTGATTTAGTTTACGAAGATCTTTCAATGCCGTGAGACTCGATCAGAGAGTAAAAAAGACGTAAGGTTCACATGGTGTAAAATTAAAATGGGATATACAGGGCTAAGATTCGAGTTACAGGAACAAGGGCCAAATCATCCACCCAAGAATGGAATCGTCGAGTGAAAACACTTGACAACCTCCTGGAAGATGCTTTTCTTGCCACCAGACCTTTCTCCATCAATTAGGAATCTGATGCCGTCACTAAACACATTCCTTAAATTGTAGCCATATTTTGAGTGTTTATTTTTTGGTGTCTAATCCGCATATATATCACCATTGCTCTTGATTTTCTTGACTGTATATCTCTTAAATATCAACATATACAGGTGTGATTTAGTTTACGAAGATTTTTCAATGCCGAGAACCTCGATCAGAGAGTAAAAAAGGCGTAAGGTTCACAATGGTGTAAAACTAAAATGGGATATACCGGGCCAGGAATCGAGTTACAGAAACAAGGGCCAAACCAACCACCCAAGAAAGGAATCGTCGAGCGAAAACACTTGACAACCTCCTGGAAGTAGCTTTTCTTGCCACCAGACCATTCTCTATGAATTAGGAATCTGATGTCGTCTCTAAACACATTCCTTAAATTGTTGCCATTTTTTGAGTGTTTATTTTTTGGTGTCTAATCCGCATATATATCACCATTGATCTTGATTTTCTTGACTATATATCTCTTAAATGTCAAGATTTACACCTATGATTTAGTTTAGGATGATTTTTCAATGCTGAGAACCTCGATCAGAGAGTAAAAAAGGCGTAAGGTTCACATTGGTGTAAAACTAAAGTGGGATATATCGGGCTAGGATTTGAGTTACAGGAACAAGGGCCAAACCAACAACCCAAGAATGGAATCGTCGAGCGAAAACACTTGAGAACCTCCTGGAAGCAGCTTTTCTTGCCACCAGACCTTTCTCCATCAATTAGAAATCTTATGCCGTCACTAAACACATTCCTTAAATTGTAGCCATTTTTTGAGTGTTTATTTTTTGGTGTCTAATCGGCATATATATCACCATTGTTGTTGATTTTCTTGACTGTATGTCTCTTAAATGTCAACATATACACGTGTGATTTAGTTTACGAAGATTTTTCAATGCCGAGAACCTCGATCAGAGAGTAAAAAAGGCGTAAGGTTCACATTGGTGTAAAACTAAAGTGGAATATACCGCGCTAGGATTCGAGTTACAGGAACAAGAGCAAACCAACCACCCAAGAATGGAGTCGTCGAACGAAAACACTTGACAACCTCCTGGAAGCAGCTTTTCTTGACACTAGACCTTTCTCCATCAATTAGGAATCTGATGCCGTCACTAAACATATTTCTTAAATTGTAGCCATTTTTTGAGTGTTTATTTTTTGGTGTCTAATCCGCATATATATCACCATTGCTCTTGATTTTCTTGATTGTATATCTCTTAAATTTCAACATATTCACGTGTGATTTAGTTTACGAAGAGTTTTCAATGCCGAGAACCTCGATGAGAGAGTAAAATAGGCGTAAATCACAATGTTGTAAAACTAAAATGGGATATACCGGGTTAGGATTCGAGTTACAGGAACAAGGGCCAAATCAACCATCCAAGAATGGAATCGTCGAGCAAAAACACTTGACAACCTCCTGGAAGCAGTTTTTCTTGCCACCAGACCTTTCTCCATCAATGAGCAATCTTATGCCGTCACTAAACACAATCCTTAAATTGTAGCCATTTTTTGAGAGTTTATTTTTTGGTGTCTAATCCAAATATATATCACCATTACACTTGATTTTCTTGACTGTATATCTCTTAAATGTCAACATATACACGTGTGATTTAGTTTACGGGGATTTTTCAAGGCCGAGAACCTCGATCAGAGAGTAAAAAAGGTGTAAGGTTGACAATGGTGTAAAAATAAAGTGGGATATATCGGGCTAGGATTCGAGTTACAGAAAAAGGGCCAAACCAACCACCCAAGAATGGAATCGTCGAGCGAAAACACTTGACAACCTCCTGGAAGCAAATTTTATTGCCACTAGACCTTTCTCCATCAATTAGGAATTTGATGCCGTCACTAAACACATTCCATAAATTGTAGCCATTTTTTTAGTGTTTATTTTTTGGTGTCTAATTCGCATATATATCACCATTGCTCTTGATTTTCTTGACTGTATATCTCTTAAATGTCAACATATACACGTGTGATTTAGTTTACGAAGGTATTTCAATGCCGAGAACCTCGATCAGAGAGTAAAAAAGGTGTAAGTTTCACAGTAAAACTAAAGTGGGGTATACCGGGCTAGGATTCGAGT
Organism: Helianthus tuberosus; assembly: GCA_030545235.1. Taxonomy (NCBI): domain Eukaryota; kingdom Viridiplantae; phylum Streptophyta; class Magnoliopsida; order Asterales; family Asteraceae; genus Helianthus; species Helianthus tuberosus. The sequence goes on along the minus strand of CM060376.1, from coordinate 11,278,083 downwards.
TATAGGAACAAGGGCCAAACCAAACACCCAAGAATGGAATAGTCGAGCGAAAACACTTGATAACCTCCTGGAAGCAGCCTTTCTTGCCACCAGACCTTTCTCCATCAATTAGGAATCTGATGCCGTCACTAAACACATTCCTTAAATTGTAGCCATTTTTTGAGTGTTTATTTTTTGGTGTCTAATCCGCATATATCTCACCATTGCTCTTGATTTTCTTGACTGTTAATCTCTTAATTGTAAAATATACATGTGTGATTTTGTTTACGAAGTTTTTTCAATGCCGAGAACCTCGATCAGAGAGTAAAAATGCGTAAGGTTCACAATTGTGTAAAACTAAAATGGGATATACCGGGCTAGGATTCGAGTTACAAGAACAGGGGCCAAACCAACCACCCAAGAATGGAATCGTCGAGCGAAAACACTTGACAACCTCCTGGAAGCAGCTTTTCTTGCCACCAGACCTTTCTCCATTAATTTGGAATCTGATGCCGTGACTAAACACATTCCTTAAATTGTAGCCATTTGTTGAGTGTTTATTTTTTGGTGTCTAATCCGCATATATATAACCATTGCTCTTTATTTTCTTGACTGTATATCTCTTAAATGACAACATATACACGTGTGATTTAGTTTACGAAGATTTTTCAATGCCGAGAACCTCGGTCAGAGAGTAAAAAAGGCGTAAGGTTCACAATGGTGTAAAACTAAAATGGGATATACCGGGCTAGGAGTCGAGTTACAGGAATAAGGGCCAAACCAACCACCCAAGAATGGAATCGTCGAGCGAAAACACTTGACAACCTCTTGGAAGCAGCTTTTCTTGCCACCAGACCTTTCTCCATCAATTAGCAATCTGATACCGTCACTAAACACATTCCTTAAATTGTAGCCATTTTTTGAGTGTTTGTTTTTGGTGTCTAATCCGCATATATATATAGTGTGAGGTTCATTGGGGAACACTAAAAAAGTGGGGAACGGTGGGGAACCGACTCAAACGAACTCCGATTGGACTCGTTTCAGCGGCGTTGGAACCGGATCGTCGAACCCTGACTAGGATCTCTTAACCCTAAACCCTAAATCATAACCCCTAAACCATAAATATATTAGGGTTTGGCTTTTAGGGTTTAGCTTTAGGGTTTAACTTTAGGGTTTAGCTTTAGGGTTTAGGGTTTAGCTTTAGGCTTTAAGGTTTAGCTTTGGGGTTTAGCTTTAGGGTTTAGCTTTAGGTTTAGCCTTTAGGGTATAGCTTTTAGGGTATATAGTTTAGATTTTATGGTTTTGCTTAGGTTTTAGCCTTATTTTTTAGCTTTACGGTTTAGAGTTTAGGAGTTAGGATTTAGGGTTTTGGGTTAAGAGATCTTTGTTAGGGTTCGACGAGCCGGTTCCAACGCTGCTGGAATGAGTCCAATCGGAGTTCGTTTGAGTCGGTTCCCCGCTGTTCCCCTCTTTTTTAGTGTTCACCAATGAACCTTCCCCTATATATATATATATATATCACCATTGCTTTTGATTTTCTTGACTGTATATCTCTTAAATGTCAACATATACGCGTGTGATTTAGTTTACGAAGTTTTTTCAATGCCGAGAACCTCGATCAGAGAGTAAAAAGGCGTAAGGTTCACAATGGTGTAAAACTAAAATGGGATATATCGGGCTAGGATTCGAGTTACAGGAACAAGGGCTAAACCAACCACCCAAGTATGGAATCGTCGAGCGAAAACACTTGACAACCTCCTGTAAGCAGCTTTTCTTGACACCAGACCTTTCTCCATCAATTAGGAATCTGATGCCGTCACTAAACACATTTCTTAAATTGTAGCCATTTTTTAGTGTTTATTTTTTGGTGTCTAATCCGCATATATATCACCATTGCTCTTGATTTTCTTAACTGTATATATCTTAAATGTCAACATATATACGTGTGATTTAGTTAACGAAGTTTATTCAATGCCGAGAACCCCGATCAGAGAGTAAAAAAGGTGTAAGGTTTACAATGGTGTAAAACTAAAATGGGATATACCGGGCTAGGATTCGAGTTACAGGAATAAGAGCCAAACCAATCACCCAAGAATGGAGTCGTCAAACGAAAACACTTGACAACCTCCTGGAAGCAGCTTTTCTTGACACCAGACCTTTCTCCATCAATTAGGAATCTGATGCCGTCACTAAACACATTTCTTAAATTGTAGCCATTTTTGGAGTGTTTACTTTCTAGTGTCTAATCCGCATATATATCACCATTGCTCTTGATTTTCTTGATTATATATCTCTTAAATGTCAACATATACACGTGTGATTTTGTTTACGAAGATTTTTCAATGCCGAGAACCTCGATGAGAGAGTAAAATAGGCGTAAGTTTCACAATGTTGTAAAACCAAAATTGGATATACCGGGTAAGGATTCGAGTTACAGGAACAAGGGCCAAACCAACCATCCAAGAATGGAATCGTCGAGCGAAAACACTTGACAACCTCCTGGAAGCAGATTTTCTTGCCACCAGACCTTTCTACATCAATGAGGAATCTGATGCCGTCACTAAACACAATCCTTAAATTGTAGCCATTTTTTGAGAGTTTATTTTTTGGTGTCTAATCCGCATATATATATATATCACCATTGCACTTGATTTTCTTGACTTTATATCTCTTAAATGTCAACATATACACGTGTGATTTAGTTTACGGAGATTTTTCAATGCCGAGAACCTCGATCAGAGAGTAAAAAAGGTGTAAGGTTGACAATGGTGTAAAAATAAAGTGGGATATATCGGGCTAGGATTCGAGTTACAGAAAAAGGGCCAAACCAACCACCCAAGAATGGAATCGTCGAGCGAAAACACTTGATAACCTCCTGGAAGCAGCCTTTCTTGCCACCAGACCTTTCTCCATCAATTAGGAATCTGATGCCGTCACTAAACACATTCCTTAAATTGTAGCCATTTTTTGAGTGTTTATTTTTTGGTGTCTAATCCGCATATATCTCACCATTTCTCTTGATTTTCTTGACTGTCAATCTCTTAATTGTCAAATATACACGTGTGATTTTGTTTACGAAGTTTTTTCAATGCCGAGAACCTCGATCAGAGAGTAAAAATGAGTAAGGTTCACAATGGTGTAAAACTAAAATGGGATATACCGGGCTAGGATTCGAGTTACAGGAACAAGGGCCAAACCAACCACCCAAGAATGGAATTGTCGTGCGAAAGCACTTGACAACCTCTTAGAAGCAGTTTTTCTTGCCGCTAGACCTTTCTCCATCAATTAGGTATTTGATGCCGTCACTAAACACATTCATTAAATTGTAGCCATTTTTTGAGTGTTTATTTTTTGGTGTCTAATCCGCATATATATCCACATTGCTCTTGATTTTCTTGACTGTATATCTCTTAAATTTCAACATATACACGTGTGATTTAGTTTACGAAGTTTATTCAATGCCGAGAACCTCGACCAGAGAGTAAAAAAGGCGTAAGGTTCACAATGGTGTAAAACTAAAATGGGATATACCCGGCTAGGATTCGAGTTACAGGAACAAGAGCCAAACCAACCATCCAAGAATGGAATCGTCGAGCGAAAGCACATGACAACCTCCTAGAAGCAGCTTTTCTTGCCACCAGACCTTTCTCCATCAATTAGGAATCTGATGCCGTCACTAAAAACATTCCTTAACTTGTAGCCATTTTTAGTGTCTATTTTTTGGTGTCTAATCCGCATATATATCACCATTGCTCTTGATTTTCTTGAATGTATATCTCTTAAATGTCAACATATATACGTGTGATTTAGTTTACGAAGTTTATTCAATGCCGAGAACCTCGATCAAAGAGTAAAAAAGGCGTAAGTTTCACAATGGTGTAAAACTAAAATGGGATATACCGGGCAAGGATTCGAGTTACGGGAAAAAGGGCCAAAACAACCACCCAAGAATGGAATCGTCAAGCGAAAACACTCGACAACCTACTGGAAGCAGCTTTTCTTACCACCAGACATTTCTCCATCAATTAGGAATCTGAAGCCGTCACAAAACCCATTCCTTACATTGTAGCCATTTTTTGAGTGTTTATTTTTGGTGTCTAATCCGCATATATATATCACCATTGCTCTTGATTTTATTGACTATATATCTCTTAAATGTCAACATATACACGTGTGATTTAGTTTACAAAATTTATTCAATGCCGAGAACCTCGATTAGAGAGTAAAAAAGGCGTAAGGTTCACAATGGTGTAAAACTAAAATGGGATATACCTGGATAGGATTTGAGTTACAGGAACAAGGGCCAAACCAACCACCCAATAATGGAATCGTCGAGCGAAATCACTTGACAACCTCCTGGAAGCAGCTTTTCTTGCCACGAGACCTTTCTCCATCAATTAGGAATCTGATGCCGTCACTAAAAACATTCCTTAAATTGTAGCCATTTTTTAGTGTTTATATTTTGGTGTCTAATCCGCATATATATCACCATTGCTCTTGATTTTCTTGACTGTATATCTCTTAAATGTCAACATATACACGTGTGATTTAGTTTACGAAGTTTATTCATTGCCGAGAACCTCGATCAGAGAGTAAAAAAGGCGTAAGGTTCACAATGGTGTAAAACTAAAATGGGATATACTGGGCTAGGATTCGAGTTACGGGAACAAAGGCCAAACCAACCACCCAAGAATGGAATCGTCAAGCGAAAACACTTGACAACCTACTGGAAGTAGCTTTTCTTTCCACCAGACCTTTCTCCATCAATTAGGAATCTGATGTCGTCACTAAACCCACTCCTTAAATTGTAGCCATTTTTGAGTGTTTATTTTTTAGTGTCTAATCCGCATATATATCAACATTGCTATTGATTTTCTTGACTGTATATCTCTTAAATGTCAACATATACACGTGTGATTCAGTTTACGAAGTTTTTTTCAATGCCGAGAACCTCGATTAGAGAGTAAACAAGGCGTAAGGTTCACAATGGTGTAGAATTAAAATGGGATATACCGGGCTAGGATTCGAGTTACAGGAACATGGGCCAAACCAACCACCCAGGAATGGAATCGTCGAGCGAAAACACTTGACAACCTCCTGGAAGCAGCTTTTCTTTCCACAAGACATTTCTCAATCAATTAGGAATCTGATGCCGTCACTAAACACATTCCTTAAATTGTAGCCATTTTTTGAGTGTTTATTTTTTGGTGTCTAATCCGTATATATATCACCATTTCTCTTGATTTTCTTGACTATATATCTCTTAAATGTCAACATATACACGTGTGATTTAGTTTACGAAGTTTTTTCAATGGCGAGAACCTCGATCAGAGAGTAAAAAAACGTGTAAGGTTCACAATGGTGTAAAACTAAAATGGGATATACCGGGCTAGGATTCTAGTTACAGGAACAAGGGCCATACCAACCACCCAATAATGGAATCGTCGAGCGAAAACACTTGACAAACTCCTGGAAGCAGCTTTTCTTACCACCAGACCGTCTCCATCAATTAGGAATCTGATGCCGTTACTAAACACATTCCTTAAATTGTAGCCATTTTTGAGTGTTTATTTTTTGGTGTCTAATCAGTATATATATCACCATTGCTCTTGATTTTCTTGACTATATATCTCTTAAATGTCAACATATACACGTGTGATTTAGTTTACGAAGATTTTTCAATGGCGAGAACCTCGATCAGAGAGTAAAAAACGTGTAAGGTTCACAATGGTGTAAAACTAAAATGGGATATACCGGGCTAGGATTCTAGTTACAGGAACAAGGGCCAAACCAACCACCCAATAATGGAATCGTCGAGCGAAAATACTTGACAAACTCCTGGAAGCAGCTTTTCTTGCCACCAGACCATTCTCCATCAATTAGGAATCTGATGCCGTTACTAAACACATTCCTTAAATTGTAGCCATTTTTGAGTGTTTATTTTTTGGGGTCTAATCCGCATATATATCACCATTGCTTTTGATTTTCTAGACTGTATATTTCTTAAATGTCAACATATACGCGTGTGATTTAATTTACGAAGTTTTTTCAATGCCGAGAACCTCGATCAGAGAGTAAAAAAGGCGTAAGGTTCACAATGGTGTAAAACTAAAATGAGATATAACGAGCTAGGATTCTAGTTACAGGATCAAGGGCCAAACCAACCACCCAAGAATGGAATCGTCGAGCGAAAATACTTGACAACCTCCTGGAAGCAACATTTCTTGCCTCCAGACCGTTCTCCATCAATTAGGAATCTGATGCCGTAACTAAACACATTCCCTAAATTGTATCCATTTTTTGAGTGTTTATTTTTTGGTGTCTAATCCGCATATATATCCCCATTGCTCTTGATTTTCTTGACTGTATATCTCTTAAATGTCAACATATACACGTGTGATTTAGTTTACGAAGTTTATTCAATGCCGAGAACCTCGATCAGAGAGTAAAAAAGGCGTAAGGTTCACAATGGTGTAAAACTAAAATGAGATATACCAGGCTAGGATTTGAGTTACAGGAACAAGGGCTAAACCAACCACCCAAGAATGGAATCGTCGAGCGAAAACACTTGACAACCTCCTGGAAGTAGCTTTTCTTGCCACCAGACCTTTCTCCATCAATTAGGAATCTGATGCCGTCACTAAACATATTTCTTAAATCGTAGCCATTTTTTGAGTGTTTATTTTTTGGTGTCTAATCCGCATATATATCACCATTTTTCTTGATTTTCTTGATTGTATATCTCTTAAATGTCAACAAATACACGTGTGAATTTGTTTACGAAGTTTATTCAATGCCGAGAACCTCGATCACAGAGTAAAAAAGGCGTAAGGTTCACAATGGTGAAAACTAAAATGGGATATACCGGGCTAGGATTCGAGTTAAGGGAACAAGGGCCAAACCAACCTCCCAAGAATGGAATCGTCGAGCAAAAACACTTGACAACCTACTGGAAGCAGCTTTTCTTACCACCAGACCTTTCTCCGTCAATTAGAAATCTGATGTCGTCACTATACCCATTCCTTAAATTATAGCCATTTTTGAGTGTTTATTTTTTGGTGTCTAATCCTCATATATATCACCATTGTTCTTGATTTTCTTGACTGTATATCTCTTCAATGTCAACATATACACGTGTGATTTAGTTTAAGAAGATTTTTCAATGCCGAGAACCTCGACCGGAGAGTAAAAAAGGTGTAAGGTTCACAATGGTGTTAAAATAAAATGGGATATACCGGGCTAGGATTCGAGTTACAGGAACAAGGGCCAAACCAACCACCCAAGAATGGAATCGTCGAGCGAAAACACTTGACAACCTCCGGGAAGCAGCTTTTCTTGGCACTAGACCGTTCTCCATCAATTAGGAATCTTATGCCGTCACTAAACATATTCTTTAAATTTTATCCATTTTTTGAGTGTTTATTTTTTGGTGTCTAATCCGCATATATATCACCATTGCTCTTGATTTTCTTGACTGTATATCTCTTAAATGTCAATATATACGCTTGTGATTTAGTTTATGAAGTTTTTTCAATGTCGAGAACCTCGATCGGATAGTAAAAAAGGCGTAAGGTTTATAATGGTGTAAAACTAAAATGGGATATACCGGGCTAGGATTCGAGTTACAGGAACAAGGGCCAAACCAACCACCCAAGAATGGAATCGTCGAGCGAAAACACTTGACAACCTTCTGGAAGCAGCTTTTCTTGCCACCAGACCTTTCTCCATCAATTAGGAATCTGATGCCGTCACTAAACACATTCCTTAAATTGCAGCCATTTTTGAGTGTTTATATTTTGGTCTCTAATCCGCATATATATCACCATTGCTCTTGATTTTCTTGACTGTATATCTCTTAAATGTCAACATATACACGTGTGATTTAGTTTACGAAGATTTTTCAATGCCGAGAACCTCGATCAGAGAGTAAAAAAGGCGTAAGGTTCTGACGTGATGTCGTGGTCACAATCAAATTTAATCCAATTACTACTAAATAGTTAGTGGCAAGTGGGTATCGAACACATGGAGTTTGTGGAGTATGTGTTATTTAAGGTTTATCTAAGTTAACTAAAATTAAACTAATTGCAATAAAAGTAAATTCAAGAGTTGGATTGATTGATTTTAGTTTGAAAACTAAGATTACTATTTTAATTGCAAAATGAAAGCTTTGGTTTGTAAACAATTTAGAGACAAATGACCATCTTTAGTTTCCGGTTTGCTTTGACATTTATGCTATCATTCCACTAGAAAGAACTACATAGACATAGTTCATTCCACTAGAAAGAACTACATAGACATAGTTCATGTGTGATTACTTGTCGTGATAAAAGGGAACTAAGTACTCAGATTCCTAGAACGTGAGGTTGTTACCCGATGATCAATTAACCCTTACCCAAGCCTAATTCTACCCATGATATCTCGATTGCCAACGGCACCAAGAACGTATGGTTTCAAACTAGATTAGCATAAGAATCAATAATTTACTAACAACCAATCACACACCATAACAAACAAAACATAAAGACAAAGTTTCTTATTCTAGAAATAAGGTACTCAAAGTATAAAATCTTATAAACCTTCCACTAAAGATAATCATAAAAAGTTTAGCCACTCATGGCTCGAACAAACATCATAAACAAAGTCTTGATCTTCAAACAAGTTGGAAACATAAGAACAATGATTAAAGATTTTCTTTAAGCTCAAAGTTGCACCAAAATTCGTCTCCAAAGTGTATGTAACCGAAATACCATGATAGAATCCATAAAAACCCCATAAACATGTTAATTAATGAATGAGTTACAAGATGTCACCATACGGCGCCGTAAGCTACGCTGAGTGTCGTAGCTTAAGGCGGTCATCAAGTCAGCGGGCCCTCATATGGCGCCGTAGGTTACGGTGCCCAAGATTTCTTTACGGCATGAAGGAACTGTGCTACGACATGGAAAATGGCCTCACTGGATGCCGTAACCTATGGTGAGGACCGTAGGTTACGGCGGCTGCTGCATTTTTCTTCTTTGTTTTCTTGTTAATTCTCATAAGGTCCTATCTCCTTTCATACTTTCCAATCTCTCATCCAAATGCCATAAAAACCACTCATTATGCATATTAACACCTGCAAAACCCATTGTCATGTTGATCACATGTTCCAACAATTAACCGTAATAAGCATGGAATGTGCGTGTTATAAAACCTTTTAAGGGTTGTCCTATGGACCACCCATCACATCCCCACACTTACCCGTTGCTTGTCCCAAGCAACCCATTCAAAAACCATTTCAAACTACAAGCGATCATAATGCAAACCAAGCTAAAATATATTGTCCTTTTACTAACCTTTTATCATACTACAAGATACACCCCTCACAACAACTCTCGGTGACAAGAAATATTAGCAACATTAAGCTAAAACACTCAATGCAAATGTGTGATTGTGCGACAATAAGATTGTATAAAAATCAAGTCTCCTCCTATCAAATATTTAGCATACTTATGAATCAAAAGGACTTATGGGTTGTGCGAGGCTATGTGTAAAGGTAGGAAATAGTGGGGTTGTGAAAGTAGCTCATTGATTTGACCCGGTTTTTATTCTACTACTAAACAAAGCACATATCAACTATATACACAACTTCATCAACAATTTCAACTACTAACGCAACTAAATCCTTCTTTTTGTATTTTTCTCATATTTTTCTCTCTCTTTTTTTTCTTTTTTCTTTTTCAAATATAAAGACATAAACTCACAATACAAACATAAACATCAACACTACATACTAAAACTCCTAAACCGGGTCATCTCAATAGGTAAATTTTTTGGAAGAAATAGGCTTGGGTCACAACCGAATGGCATAAGGCTCAAACATGGTTTTCTCAAGACCAAACCCCTCCCCTCACAATACCAAGCTCATATATGTAACGTATGAGGTCCAACCCACCAATCCCACACTCTCACACATCTAGACGAGGCTACCTAAAAGTCCCTATCATTTTCACAAGCATGCTAATCCTAGGCTTCAACAAGTATTCGTACACAAGTTCTATTAACACAATTCGCACACCGCCACTCAAAACAAAGAAAGAATCTTTAATAATCATGTGTGGCTCAAAAACTCACCAAGAAATGACTAGAAAGGGGTGTCAGTGTGTCATGCGGAACAATATCAAGTGTTCAAATTTCAACAAATTTTCGCTTGGTTTCACAAATTTTTAAAATTCTCAAAAATTTCCCCCCATCCCCACACTTGGGATACATTGTCCCAATGTATGGTTTTGAAGGGAAGATCGCTATCAACAAAAACACTAACTTTTGCTTATTCTCTCAAACCACAAATTTCTTTTTGTATTTTTTTAATTAAAAACACACCACCGACTAGCACATCCCATAAATCACATCAAACACACAAACACCACCCGACCTCCCAACCATAAACATAAGACATGAAAATATACACAAATATACAAGAGAGAGCAAAATACGACCTGATCAATAATACTTTGGCTGCGGAGGTCCAAAGATAGATGTCATCATCTCCTCAAATCCCCCGAACCCAAATGCTCCGCTACTGCTGCTGCCTTGATTGACTTCTTGACTCGCTTGTTGGCTACCCATGGTGTGTGGATCCACCCATTGAGAATGGTGCAATGGTGGGGTGGGATACGTCACACTACCATCATATGGCGGCAATGCGGTATAATCCACAACTGGTGGGTCCACTACAAGTGGTTGGCCTGCATGCCACTGGTCATGTAAGCGTCTCTGGCGATCATCTAAGTAGCGATTGTTCATCTCCTCCTGGTAGGCATACATGTGAGCTTGGTTCCATTGCTCATGTCTATCATAGTTCTATTTAAGAGCTCTCTCCATGCTAGCCCCCATATAAGTCTACTGATCAAAAAGCATTTGATTGGGTTCGAACCAATCACCAAAAGTAGGCGGTCGCCTCTGCTCAATAACCTGCCCCATGTTCCCCATGTGAGCCCAATAAGGATCATAAGGCTGCTGTGCATAATCAAATGCACTACCAACATACCCCGACTGTACTCCTGCTCCACGAACACCACTACTTGGGCCAGCGCCCCCCATCTCAACATCAACCGTGAATGTGTCCTCATGGTAATCATCATCTCCACTAACCTCCTCGTCACTCGTTTCAGGCTCATCGGCCTCGCCCGGTCTTAGTGGACGAGCATCCACCTTCAATGCTCTCCACCTCTTCCCATCAGTTTTCAACTTGTGGTACCTCTCCGATTCTTTGTAATCCCATCCCGACCCCAAATGTTGAATATCGAACGGCTTGAACCTTTTGTACGAGCCTTTGTCCTCGGCTCCAATCGCCCCATACTTCTTCAACAATGCCGTAATCAATCGGCAATGGGGTACAATCTTTCTCTCACCACTATTTTGGCTGAGCCAAATATTATTGATGTAGGATCGTGAAACGACCTAACGAGTCGATCAGAAGAGTGCTCAGACCGAATCAGAGGCGGAATTCATTGATTCGGTTTTCGTTTAGCTTGGATTCACTATTAAATGTCTCGTATATTAATCTCTGAACAATTTACAAGCTGGAGACACCTCGACAGCACTTCGGCGTTGGAATTCAAAAGTTACAAATGATGACAGTTTGAAGGTATTTATAGGCTAACCCTGACCGTTTGAAGATGGCATGACATGCTTCAAACGGTCACCTCTCAAACGGTCACCCTCGAACTAAACACTCTCAAACGGACAACATATTCAAACGGTTACATCATAAATCTCATATTTCATATACAATCTGACTTCTGATTTGTCTTCATGTGATGATGCTTCCATGATGCAATGGATGATGTCATCTGTATGATGTCATCCAATGATGTCATATTTGATGACATCACTCTTGTTCAGCATTGCAACGAACCCGAGACTCGACATAAGACGAAGACGACAGATGTGTGCACCAACAGACTCCCCCTCAGATGTTGACGAGTCTTAAGTGTCGAGTCTTCGCATCTTCAGTCTTTATCAGTCTCTTTTCTTTCTTGGCATATACCAGGATCTTCTCTTTGGCTCTAACCTCGTCAGACTCCCCCTCTCATCATGATGGGATCGCTGTCTGGAATTAGCTATCACCTTGAGATCAATCCCTGGCTTTATCTCTGTTTAAGCTCATTTCCTGCATAAATTTTCTCACCACCACATAAGTTTTTACTTAAAACAATAAGAAAAACTTACTGGAAATAGTTACACCAAGTTCAAATTAATGACTTTGATTAACTAATCTAACTTTCTTTTTTAAAATAAATTTCACAATTCAGCACACACACTCCCAAATCTGTTCATCATGTTCAGCACTTGAAATTTTGAATATCAGCTTTCCAACATCAGTTGTCGAAAATCTTTTTGTATTTTTCAAAATTTATGCTAAAACACACTAAAAATCTTTTTGGGGTTTTGAAATAGAATGAAACACAGTAAAGAAATATTTACAGACAATATTTTTGTGAGTTTGTGTAAGAGGATCATATCAGTTTATGAGACAAATCACTAGCACCATTAAGCTTTAAACATTTTCAGTTCTAAACGATTCACGTTGATTGACAATATGTTTGTCCTCTTAAGCTCAATCTAAAAACTTTCAATCTGCTTACTGATACGTTAAGGTATATTAAGATAGCACTAAAATTCTTATGGACCCCACGATCTCAGCATATCCCCTCATCATGCAATACACTAACTCAAGTAATGCCTTTAAACTTTTATCAACTGTGATTTGTGCAAAAACAAAGCAGAATGTATAAACATTAACAATCAGGTCGATACTTCCGTATACGCAGAGAAAGTCCAATGTTTAAACAAAATAAGAAAAATAAAAATAAGTTGAAGTTGTTTAGGCTTTAACCACCAGGTCGATACTCCCGTATACGCAGAGGAGGTCCAAAGCTTAAACGAAACACCAAAGAAAATAAAGCAGAACGTTTAGGCAACAACATACAGGTTGATACTCACGTATATGCAGAGGATGTCCGATGCTTAAACAAAATAAAGAAATAAAACAAGTTTAAGTCTTTGCAAAATAAAATGCACAATCACAACGACTTTTTAGCAAAGTTGTGAAAGTTCACAAACTTAACCAGTTTTATGTCTTTGGACAATCAGCGATTACTGAGCAGGCACACAATCAAGAAGGACAAAACTAAGTACTATGCTTTCGACCATGTTTCCCACTAGAACTAGGCTTTTCATTTTAGGTTTGTATCGTTCTCGCAAATCTACTAGTCTAGCTGAGCCTACCGTCACATCTTTAGTGAGACCATTTATCACATTTTATCTTTCCATTTCTTTAGCATGCTGTGGCAGTCTAACTGATCTACTATCATTTCCTCTTTTTCACAACAAAACTTTTTTTTTCATTTTTTAATGTTTTTGGCATTTTCAAATTTTCTAATTTTTTTAAAATTTTTACTCCCCCTAAAATCAAAATATGTTTCAATTTTGATTTTCTGGGAAAATTTGAAAACGAACTGTACAAGAAATGTGACAACATGATGAGAATCACTTCAATTCTCCATTCACTTGGCTTGAACAATCAGAACTCCCCCTGACAACAAAACATTTTCCCATAGTGATTTCAAAACACTTAAGTTTGTTTTAATCAAAATGGTTTTTCCGGAAAATTAGTTTTGCGTGTCATTTCACAAATTCGGGGTTTCATTCATCACCTTGTTTTCTTTAACCGCTTGTAAAAACTAACATTTTTAAGATCAATTCACAAACATCACTTGTAGAAAATCAAGTACAACTTAATGTCCCTGATTTACCACTTGTAAGACGAAATACCACTTTCGTGAATTTCTCAAGAAATGTGCCGATTCCTGTTCCACGCTTACCAACCTGGGAACTCCGGCAAGTCAGGTTTTTCATTTGAACAGATTCACCCAAGCCTGACGGTCCTTGGGTGATTTTGAATTCTTGTTCAACAATGGTGGAAAATTTGCATCATCCATTGTTAGACCAGAATTCTCAACTTTTACCTCAACTCATGGCTCTTCTGGCTTTACCACACCAGATTCATCGCCTGAATGTGGCTTGTCTGACTTTGAGGAGCCAGATTCATCGCCGACATGTGGCTCCTTTGTTTCCGAAGAAACAAATTCATCGCCACCAATTTTCACCTTCTTCTTTTCCTTTTTCGTCCTCAGATTTGTATCTGATGAATTTGTCTTGCTTGACTTTGCAGTTGAGGGAGTTGATTCATCAGAACTCTTATTCGATCTATCCGGTGAACCCGAGGACAAGATTTTCTCTAGATACCCTCTAGCTTTCTTTCTCTTCTTCCTCAGTCTGTCTTTCTGCCCCTGAGAAAGTTTCACTTTCGTTTCTTGAACTTTAGGTTCTTGAACCTTCTGTTCTTTGGGCTTGACATTGACTGATTTCTTTGCCATCTTCTGAGAATTAACCCTCAATCTTTCATTTGATCTCCTTGGGCAATCTCTGGCAATGTGACCTCTGATGTTGCAGTTAAAGCATCTCCTCGTCTCATAATTCCAACTTTGGCAGTTAACAGCAATGTGTCCTTGATAGCCGCATCTGTAACACACTCTGTTATCCTACCAATCACCATTTTCAGTCCAAACATTCAGATCATAGCACTGTTTGGCTTGGTGATAATCCTTGCTCCTCTTGTTTGCTGGATTTGGCTTTTGAGCACTGTGGTCAAACCTGCACCACTTATTACCAACATTTTTTGAGTTTTGATTTTCCAATTTTTGTGATTTTTTATCACGATTGGATGATTGAACTGGTGAGCTTTTATTTTCTTTTTGAAGATTTTTTGGTTTTTTATCTTTTTGTTTTTATTCCACATTCTTCTTTACAGGTTTTTGCTTTGAGAATTCACCTTTCTCAGTCGAGTGTAAAACAGTTTCTTTAAACATTTCTTTTAATTTCAAAAATGTTTTCTTTTTCTCATCATCATCAATTTTCTCATCACAATCTTCAACTTTGACATTGTCAAAGTTTGTGACATTGTCACTTATTGGAACAGAATTGATCGGTTTTGGACAAGGATAATCTGGTGTTGATGACGAAGTCTCAAAACCTTTCAATTTCTCTTCAAGCTCTTTAATTTTAATCCAACCTTTTTCAGCTTCATTTTCAAGCCGAATGATTTTCTGAAGATGAGAGTTTATTTCAATCTGTTTTTCAAGTTTATTTTTTAAAATAGCAGATTTCTCATCTTCTAAAAACTTCATTTGACTTTGAAAATCTTTTTCAAATTTCAATTTTTCATTTTCAAATTCTTTTTCCTTTTCTTTCAAAATCTCGTTTTCTAATGTCAAACTGTTCAAACTACTTAACAGTTTGTCATTTTCTGATTTCAACCTCTCACAATTTTCTTTCATTTCAAGAATCTGTTTATCAGCAGATTTCTTTTCATTCTTCATCACTGAAATCTCTTCAGTTTGTTCCTCTCCCACTTGGACACCTTTACTCTTGCTCTTCTTTAATATTGATTTTCCACTTTGACTTTTCTTCTTCTCAGCATTGATCACCATCTGTTCTTCAATCTTTTTAATGAGTGGACAAATTGTCAGTGGTGAAAATTCTCCAGAAATCTTCAAGTTTAAGATATAATTTTTCCATTCTTCTTGAGGTAAAGCACTGACAAATTTTTCAACCCATTCTTCTGATTCTTTTTTAATACCCTTCTCAGACATTGAGCGAACAAGATGGCTATACCTCTCAATGATACTCTTTGTACTTTCTCCTGGACAACCTGAAAATGAATCAAATTCTTTATTTAATACATTTATTCTATCAAATGTTTCTTTTGTCATATTAAAGAAATTGATATCCATGATTCGGAAACTCGTTTTTCAAGACAGTCCCGTTAAGAAAAATATCAAGTTTAAACTAGATCACCTTTCAAACAAAATATCTATCTCAAACAAAACTACCAATTCAAGTTGTTGAACAAACCTAAACTTTTTGATCTTAGCCCAAATGATATCTCGTGGCCCAAAACTTTTTAATGTTCAAAACACTTAGGCCCACACTCAGATCCTCAGAATTCACAGCCCAAACTACACTTTATCTAGACAGTTTAATAAAGTGATTGGGTCGAACACTTTTGACTTTCAAATAATGGCCGACAACTTATCTTAAAACAATACAACCAGTTTCACATGAATTGATAGGATCGATGAATTGTAACTTGTGCCAACAACATCACATGTGCAACTGACAAAAACTCTTGAATAATGTACCAAGAGTCACATGACCATGTGATATATTCAAATGGGATTTAATTGAACCGCCAAACTATTATCAATTCAATAAATTCTGTTGGATCTTTACGTGAATGTGGCTGACAATTTCAATACCACATGCAATTTTGACTAACAAGTCCTGACAAATCACATGAATCAATGAATCTTTTCAAACGGTTCACACAACCCAAAGCACTATCACGTGAAAAACTGAATTACTTTCAAACAGGAACCATGTTTCAAACTGTCATGTTGGCAACTTTCAAACGGTCAGGTTAGTTTCAAACGGTCATGTCCAGTTTCAAACGGTCAGGCAGTTTTCAAACTCTCAGGCAGTTTTCAAACGGTCAGGCGCATATTTCAAACGATCAGGCACAGATTCAAACTGTCAAGGTCAATTTCAAACGGTCATGTGCAGATTTCAAACGGACAGCCAAGTCTCGTTCAAACGGTCAGCAATTTTCAGTCCATTTTTACCATTTTTTCTTCGAATTTTGAGCTGAAACTCTCAAGGGTTTGTTAAAATACAATTACGCACATATTGTGAAAGTTTTAGCCGATTTTATCCGTGAAAAATATCAATTTTATGAAAGAAGGTGTAGAAAATCAGAATTTGCTAGCGAAAACGAGCTAAACGGTAAGAACTCTTCCTCCTGAGCTCTGATACCACATGTAGGATCGTGAAACGACCTAACGAGTCGATCAGAAGAGTGCTCAGACCGAATCAGAGGCGGAATTCATTGATTCGGTCTTCGTTTAGCTTGGATTCACTATTAAATGTCTCGTATATTAATCTCTGAACAATTTACAAGCTGGAGACACCTCGACAACACTTCGGCGTCGGAATTAAAAAGTTACAAATGATGATAGTTTGAAGGTATTTATAGGCTAACCCTGACCGTTTGAAGATGGCATGACATGCTTCAAACGTTCACCTCTCAAACGGTCACCCTCGAACTAAACACTCTCAAACGGACAACATATTCAAACGGTTACATCATAAATCTCATATTTCATATACAATCTAACTTCTGATTTGTCTTCATGTGATGATGCTTGCATGATGCAATGGATGATGTCATCAAATGATGTCATATTTGATGACATTACTCTTGTTCAGCATTGCAACGAACCCGAGACTCGACATAAGACGAAGACGACAGATGTGTGCACCAACAATTGAATACTAAGAACCGAAATGGAACCATGGGCGACCCGTGCATCAACATGTATAGAACCGGCACCTCCTGAAATCTAACTTCCATTTTGTCACCCCGTCGTGGAATAACATTGTGTGTGCACAAAATTAGCATCAACTTTGCTTCAATTCTCAAATTTCTTCTCAACAACTTCCCGTGTGTAATACCCGAGGTAAAGAGGTAATCGAGCATGTGTTGCCATTGGGGGTGTTTTTCGGGTTCATGGTAAAGATCTTTTAGGCTCGGATAAATGTATTGATTCGACGACTTACTATCAAACTTTGCAATGCGGCGTAAGGAATCGTACGACATCTCAACTTTCACCCCGGTACATGTTCCAATAAGTTTCATCTTATTTGGGGCCTTGAATGGAGGACATTCAAGCATGGCCATCCACTCTTGAATTTGTTCATCATACATTGTCTTCACCTCATTATCATAGCATTTAAGAGCCGCCTCCCAACTCAAGGCCTTGAACTTGTCCGTTATCCCAAAAGGCCCGAAATCCACTTCCTGAATCTCTTTCTCATAAATGAAATCCTCTTTCCGTTGTTGCAACTTATTCATTTGTTCATGAAACAAATCAGCTCGCCATTCCTCAGGTTGATCAAGTAGAGAACCGGATGTCCATTCCGGTTTTGGACCCCTTGGAGGAGCATCTTCTTCCGAGTCCGGGTCACCAACTCGAACCAACCTTCTTCTCTTTTCTTGCTGTGACTCCGATGGAGGTTGACTTGAGGAACTTGCTCCCGCTTTCTCCCGCTTTCTCACCATGTTCTACACACATCACCAAAACACAAACACAAACCATATGAGTTAACCTTCAAAAATTTCCCCACACTTGCTTGGTACTATGGTTATGTATGTATAAAAACACCAAAGATTTATCTTTTCAAACAAAAATTTGGCATGATGTCTCCACAATTTAGAGTTTCCCCAAAAGTTCAAATCAAGACGTCATATACATCTATAACCATATATTCAATGACTCAACCAAAATCCTATTGTCTAAGTTCTACAAGCAAGTGTGTAAGCAAAAACAAGAATGGGAACTTACAAATCTGCAATGTACTTCAAATAATGAAAAGAAATTGCATACCTTGACCATGAAGATGATTAGAACAACTAGAACTTCACTTAAGTAAAAACCCACCAAAAAGGCCCAAATTTCGGACCTAGGGTATGAATTTTCGACCAAGTAAATGTGGTTTTCTTCCAAATCTCTACCCACAATCAAGAAGCTCGTGAAATTTTAGTCGAAACAGACTCAAAAATCACTTGATTTGGTTAAGATTTAAGGAAGATATGGAAGTTTGAAGATGGAAGTGGTTAGGGTTCTTTTGAGAAGGAGAGATGAAGAAGAAGAAGGGATTGTGTGGTTGGGGTCGATGGTTTGATTATGTTGATGGGGGTTACTGATTTTTAATGAGTTTTATTAATATTTAATTCGTTATTTGTTTTTTTTAACTACCGACAGCGACTTCTAGGGCCCCTCATTGACCAACTCGGTGCCGTAGCCTATGACACTTGCCGTAGGTTACGGTGGTAACTGGGCAAAAAATGTTACCGTAAGACATTTGATTGGCGCCGTATGGTTTTTTGAGACTTCACACATCGCCGTAACCTACGGCGCATACCGTAGGCTACGGCCCTCACTGGGCACCTTTGGTTCTTTTTTTTTCTTACAAAAATTGTTTTAAATTTAAAATTTTAGCTTTTCTAAAATTATAATTTTTATGGATTTTATAATTTTTCAAAAACATGCAAAAATATACCCTACCCCCCTTTAAAAACCCGTGTTGTCCTCAACACAATGTTCGGGAAATTTGTAAGAATTTCCCCACACTTGTCTCGAACACAAATTTTAAACGGAGACGGTAATTATTCAAAAACAAAACAAACTAAAATAAATAAGTACACAACCAAACCTGGGCCTCTTTCAAGCTTCCTCGTCATCCAATGGGTGTAGAATGTAACCCACTTCGTCGAGCTCGAGATTGTTGATGTCGTTGCCTTCCAAGTACGGTTTAAGCCGATGCCCATTCACCATTTGTTGCTTATTGGTTTGCTCATCTTGAATATCGACATCACCAAATCTTCCCACTCTCCGGATGACATAAGGACCCATCTATTTACTTTTGAGTTTACCCGCAGACATCTTCAAACGCGAATTATACAACCACACTTTTTGACCCACTTCGAAGTTCTTCTTTCTTAGCTTTGCATCATGAACCTTCTTCAGTTTGTCTTTATATGCAGATGCACATTCGTATGCTTCATCTCGAATCTCTTCAATTTCATTCAGTTGAAGCTTCCTAACTCGACCCGCTTCATCATAATCCGCATTCACCGTTTTGATTGCCCAATGCGCTTGATGTGCTAACTCCATTGGTAGATGACATCCCTTCCCATACACCATCCGGTAAGGAGAAGTACCAATTGGAGTTTTGTAGGCCGTCCGATATGCCCACAACGCATCGTCAAGTTTGCTTGACCAATCTTTCCTATCCGTTCGAACCATCTTCATGGGGATTTCTTTAATTTGACGGTTGGACACTTCGACTTGTCCACTTGTTTGCGGATGGTACGGTGTAGCAACTCGGTGGTTCACATTGTATCTTTTCAACAATTTTCCAAAATTAAAATTTATAGTGTGAACCACCGTCACTAATTATAACTCTTGGGACACCGAAACGCGCGGAAATGTTTGTTTGCACAAACTTGCACACAACGGAATGGTCATTGGTTCTTGTAGCGACAGCTTCAATCCATTTCGAGACATAATCAACCGCAACTAATATGTATAAGAACCCATTTGAATTTGGAAAAGGACCCATGAAGTCTATTCCCTAAATATCAAACACCTCAACCACCAAGATTGGTTGTAAAGGCATTTCATCCCGCTTCGAAATGCTTCCCACTTTTTGACAATTTATGCAATTTCGAGCAAACTCGCAAGAATCCTTAAAGATTATGGGCCAATAAAACCCACATGACAACACCCGATATCCCGTTTTGTTCCCACTAAAATGCCCTCCACATGCTGACGAATGAGCATGGGTCAAAATCTCTAACACTTCGGTTTCAGGAACACAACTTCTTATCACTTGATCGGGTCCAATCTTAAATAGATCCGGTTCATCCCAAATGTATTGTTTGACTTGGCTCAAAAATTGTTGTCTTCGCTTCTTGGTCCAATGACTTGGAGTTGCACCCTTGGCCAAGTAATTCACATAGTGGGCATACCAAGGTGCAACAAAAGTAGAGACGGCCAACAATTGCTCATCGGGAAACCGTTCATTAATCTCGCTCGGATCATCAACACCTTCTAAAAGGAATTCGAGACAAGTGATCTGCAACAACATTTTCACAACCCTTTTTGTCCCGAATCTCCAAATCAAACTCTTGTAACAAAAGCACCCAACGAATCAACCGGGGCTTTGCATCCTTCTTTTCCATCAAATATCGAACCGCACTATGATCCGAATACATGATCACCTTGCTCCCCCAAATATAAGATCTAAACTTATCCAAGGCATACACCACCGCTAATAATTCTTTTTCGGTTGTGGTGTAATTCACTTACGCCTCGGACAAAGTTTTACTTGCATAATAAATCACCACCGGCTTCTTATCAACACTTTGACCCAAAACCGCTCCAATGGTCGTATCGCTAGCATCACACATAATTTCAAACGGTTTCGACCAATCCAGTGGTTGTAAGTTAGGATCTTTCACCAACTGTTCCTTCAAAACATTAAACGCTTGCAAACATTCGTTAGTAAAATCAAAAGGGACATCTTTCAATAATAAATTACATAAAGGATTTGTAATTACACTAAAACCTTTAATAAACATTCTATAGAACCCCGCATGTCCCAAAAATGATCTCACCCCCTTAACATTCTTTGGTGGAGGTAGAGATGAAATTACTCGAATCTTTGCTTTATCTACCTCTATCCCCCGGTCTGATATCACATAACCCAACACAATACCCTCTTGAACCATAAAGTGACTTTTTTCCCAACTTAGTACCAAGTTTGTCTCAACACACCTTTTTAAAACTTTTTCCAATTCATCAAGACAAGACTCAAAACTTGGGCCAAATATGGAAAAATCATCCATAAACACTTCAAGAGACTCCCCGACCATGTCCGAAAATATACTCATCATACATCTTTGGAAGGTGGCTGGGGCGTTACATAGTCCAAACGGCATTCGCCGAAAAGCAAATGTACCATATGGACATGTAAACGTGGTTTTGTGTTGGTCGTCCGCGTGAATAGTAATTTGGTTATAACCCGAATACCCATCCAAAAAACAATAATATTTTTGACCCGAAAGCTTTTCAATTATTTGGTCAATGAAGGGTAACGGGAAATGGTCCTTTGAGGTAGCGGCGTTTAATTTTCTATAGTCAATGCAAACTCGCCACCCGGTGACCGGGCGGGTGGCAATTTGCTCGCCTTGTTCATCTTTTATTACCTGGATACCGGCCTTTTTAGGCACTACCTGAGTCGGACTTACCCATGCACTGTCCGAAATGGGATAAATAATCCCCGCATCTAACCACTTTATAATTTCTTTCTTTACCACCTCTCTCAAATTCGGGTTCAACCTTCTTTGCGTTTTACGGGTTGGCTTTGCATCTTCACTTGTATTGATTTTGTGCATGACAATGGATGGACTGATACCTTTCAAGTCGGCTATCGTCCATCCAATTGCTGCCTTATTAGCCTTCAACACCCGCAACAATTCCTCCTCTTGAGCTACCTTTAAGTTAGAAGCAATGATCACCGGTAAGGTGTCATTCTCCCCCAAGAATGCATATTTCAAGTGTTTTGGTAGCTCCTTCAACTCCACATTTGGTGGACATTCCAAAGAAGGCTTGGTAACCGAATCGATTCCCACCGGTAAATTCTCCATTTGGTGAGTCCATGGCGGTCTTCCTTCCTTCACCGCTAGAGCCTCTTGCTCCCTCTCTTCCACTTCCAATGCACATGTGCGAACCTGCAAAGAAACATCACACATACATGATTCCAAAATCTCTTCTTCGTATTCATGCGGGTTGTATCCATCGATGAAATCTGCTAGAAAACACTCATCACCACCAAAAGCATTAGAATCGTTAGTAAAAACATTTAACCTCATTTTTCTATTACCGAATGTCATGTCGACCGTAAAATATCGACAATCAATTGCGGCGTGAGCGGTGTTCAAAAACGGCCGACCCAAAATAACATTTTGTTGTTGAATTGGGTCCGCGGATGAGTAATCTAACACAAGAAAATCAACAGGATAATAAAATTCATCAACTTTTACTATAACATCCCGCACTATACCCCGAGGAAGTTTATGAGACAAATCGGCTAATACCACCGTTGTCTCAACCCTTTTCAATGGACCAAAATCATATTGGTCATATAACCCCCTCCGGTAGAATACTTACTCCGGCCCCAAGATCTAGTAACGCCCTTGCAGTTTGAAAATTCCCAACTTGAATATTAATAAGAGGCGTTCCCGGATCTTGTAGCTTAGGAGGAAGATCTCCTTTCAAGACCACGCTTACCCGCTCAGTTAAATCAACCAATTTAGGCACTTTTTGTTGCCTCTTTTGAGTACAAAATTCTTTTAAAAATTTGGCGTAAACGGGTACTTGTTTGATTGCTTCAAGTAAAGGAAGATTAATTTTAACTTGCTTGAAAACCTCCCACATCTCTTCCTTTTGAGGACCCCGTTTTGAAATGATATTCTTTTTACCCAGATCTAACAAAGCCGAGGGACATGGTACCTGACTAGATCCCCCTTCCTCATTATTAACGGGTTTTTCAAAATTGGGTTTTTTAGAAGAAATATTAGGTGTTTCATTTTCTTCCTCACTTTCTTGACCCGTTATATCTTCAACCACCCCATCAACCAAATCCGGTTAAGGATTGGTTTTGTACTCTTTCCCACTTCTCAAAACACTTACATGATTAGTATTAATATTATTACCTCGAGAAGAATTATGAGAAGGGTTTACCTTAGTGTCGCTTGGTAGTTGGCCTTTACCTTTTTTCAAGTCCGCCACTTCGGTTGCGAGTTGACCCATTTGGGTGGTCAAAGTCTGAATCGCTTTATCACGGAATCATCCATTTGGTACCTCTTTTGCATTTTCGCTTGCATTGTCTTTAACATCTCCATCATCTTGACCCGTTTGATATTGCCATTGATACCATTGATTGTTCCCACCTCGACATCCACCTTGATTATTGAAAGGTTGGCGTGGAGCAAAGTTACCTTGGCTTCCTTGAAAATTCGGGTTGGCTTGGTTTAAGGGATTTCCATATCTAAAGTTTGGGTGGTTTCTCAACCCGGGGTGGTAAGTGTTAGAATTCACGTTATAATTTCTACCACCCCCTCCTTGCCCTTGCAACGCATTCACCTCCTCATATTGCCCTTCCACTCCTTGGCAATTTTCAGCCGCATGTCCTAACTCATTACAAAGTGCACAAACATCATAAATTTGATTAGAAGTTTGAACATTACCATCGTCTACCGCATGCACTTGAGTTCGGGTAATTGCCAGTCGTGCTCTCCTTGATGCTTGAGCTTTTCTTTTTGATGTGACCGCCATTTGCTCCAAGAATTCCCAATCGTCATGCTCGTAATTTGTGCCAAAAGTGCCATTCGTGATAGACATTAAGTCATGTGCATCTTCGGCACATAACCCCTCATGAAAAGCATTCATCAACTCCCATAGCTCTATCCATGATGAGGGCAATTCTTTATCATCATGTTAAACCTCTCGAATGCTTCATGAAACATCTCACCCGATTGTTGTTTAAAACTTCTCAACCCTTTTCTAGCATCATTTGTCTTTTGAGCGGTATAAAATTCGTCCAAGAAGATTTGTTGCATTTCCGCCCATGTATAGATAGATGCCGAAGGTAAGGTATAAAACCACTTTTTAGCCTTGTCTTCTAAAGAAAACTGGAATAACACCAATTTGACATCATCGGCCGAAAATCCTTGACCCCCAATAGTATTGCAAATCAAGTCATAAGCCTCCAAATGAAAATAAGGCTCCTCCGTTGCTAGACCCTTATATTTTGGCAAACTTTGTAACGAATTCGTTCGCACTTCGAACGTCCTTCCTTGATCATTGTGAGGAATAACTACTGGTGAAGGATTATGATTGATCACCGGCCTGAAATGTGCTTCTATGCCTCTCGCATGTTCACGAATATGTCTTCTTGGTACACCCAACCGGACCCTTGGACGTATAGGACCCATTGGTCTTTGCATAGTCCCTTGAGGTGCAAATGGTGGCTGAAATTGATGTTGTTGCATCGGTGGTTGTTGAATTGGCCATTGGAATTGATGTTGTGCATTTTATGGATGAACTTGTTGTAACGGTGTAGGACGTTGCAATTGTGACCCTTGTGGTCGAACATGTTGTACCCCAACCGGTAGTCTACCCATGTCTTGAATTCGTTGCAACGATTGACTTTGTTGACCCGCTCCTCCTTGAGGTCCCAAATTACCTCCATCACCCCATAATAAAATCCGTCTTCTTCGTATCCCTCAAACTCTTCTTCATACCCTTTATCATATCCATCTCCTCCTATACCCGAAGATTGCACAAATGGAAAAGATGAGTATTGAAAACCTGATTGGTTCGGTGGTCTATATGTAGAAGTAGCATGAATAACAATTGAGCTTTGTGGTAGTGAATAGGTTGAAGATGATTGACCCGAAACTGGAAAGAAATGGGAAAATGATGGAATTGTTGAGGCAGGGTTAAAGGTAAGGGTAGGTTCAACTTGGTAGTAATAGGTAATGTAGTGTTGGTTGGTGTAACATCATGTGGTGGAGTAAGACCGGTAGTGGTGTTAGGCATGGTGGTATTTGGTGAAGGTGGTGTAAGCTCACCCGCAGTGGGTGGTGGCGGTGGATCCATGTATCTAATTGGTTTAATTGGTGTAGTAGGTGTTGTTGGTGAACCGCTGATTTTGTTTTCTCTTAACAAAATTCTGTTTCTTCTCAAAGTCCGTTCAATTTATGGATCAAATGCCAATGGTGATAGCTTGTGAGAGCTCCTAGTACGCATGCACTTGTAAATACCTGCACACTAACACACCCAGCGTAAACCAGAAAAATAACAAACTTAAAAAGATAAAAAATAACACACGTTGCGCACTACTCCTCGGCAACGGCGCCAAAATTTGACGTGATGTCGTGGTCACTATCAAATTTAATCCAATTACTACTAAATAGTTAGTGGCAAGTGGGTATCGAACACAGGGAGTTTGTGGAGTATGTGTTATTTAAAGGTTTATCTAAGTTAACTAAAATTAAACTAATTGCAATAAAAGTAAATTCAAGAGTTGGATTGATTGATTTGAGTTTTAAAACTAAGATTACTATTCTAATTGCAAAATGAAAGCTTTGGTTTGTAACCAATTTAGAGACAAATGACCATCTTTAGTTTCCGGTTTGCTTTGACATTTATGCTATCATTCCACTAGAAAGAACTACATAGACATAGTTCATGTGTGATTACTTGTCGTGATAAAAGTGAACTAAGTACTCAGATTCCTAGAACGTGAGGTTGTTACCCGATGATCAATTAACCCTTACCCAAGCCTAATTCTACCCATAATATCTCGATTGCCAATAGCACTAAGAACCTATGGTTTCAAACTAGATTAGCATAAGAATCAATAATTTACTAACAACCAATCACACACCATAACAAACAAAACATAAAGACAAAGTTTGTTATTCTAGAAATAAGGAACTCAAAGCATAAAGTCTTACAAACCTTCCACTAAAGATAGTCATAACAAGTTTAGCCACTCATGGCTCGAACAAACATCATAAACAAAGTCTTGATCTTCAAACAAGTTAGAAACATAAGAACGATGATTAAAGATTGTCTTCAAGCTCAAAGTTGCACCAAAATTCGTCTCCAAAGTGTATGTAACCGAAATACCATGATAGAATCCATAAAAACCCCATAAACATGTTAATTAATGCATGAGTTACAAGATGTCACCATACGGCGCCGTAAGCTACGCTGAGTGCCGTAGCTTACGGCGGTCAACAAGTCAGCGGGCCCTCATATGGCGTCGTAGCCTACGGCTGGCGCCGTAGGTTACGGTGCCCAAGATTTCTTTACGACATGAAGGAACTGTGCTACGGCGTGGAAAATAGCCTCACTGGATGCCGTAACCTACGGTGAGGACCGTAGGTTACGGCAGCTGCTCCATTTTTCTTCTTTGTTTTCTTGTTAATTCTCATAAGGTCCTATCTCCTTTCATCCTTTCCAATCTCTCATCCAAATGCCATAAAAACCACTCATTATGCATATTATCACCTGCAAAACCCATTGTCATGTAGATCACAAGTTCCAACAATTAACCGTAATAAGAATGGAAAGTGCGTGTTATTAAACCTTTTAAGGGTTGTCCTATGGACCACCCGTCAGGTTCACAATGGTGTAAAACTAAAATGAGATATACCTGGCTAGGATTCGAGTTAAAGGAACAAGGGCTGTTGGTGCACGGAATGTCTGTTGACTACGTTAACATCAAGTCTTAAGTCAAGATAGTCAAGATTGGAGCTTGAAAAGTCAAAATTAGAGTTTAACAATGTAATTTCGCTTATATGTACAAAGTTATAGGTGATTTCGCTTTTAGGGACATTAGATTTCGCTTATATGGTCCAAGAGGTGATTTCGCTTATATGGTTATCAAGGAGTTTCGCTCATAAGGCATGACACATAAGCGAAATCATCACACTATAAATAGGTGCACATGTTGTTTCATTTGGTACGCATCTTCCAGAACTGTAACGAAGTGCTGCCGGATTTCTATCAAGGTTGTAATAGTTGTTAAATGAAATATAAGTGACATATATTAGATTAACAAGCTGTATTCGTGTCTAGTTCTCTGATTCCGCCTTTGAACTGGACTTAAAGCTCTTCTGAACGACTCAATCGGGTCATATATCGATCCAACAAGTGGTATCAGAGCTAGTGAAGAAGAGTTCTATACAATTCAGCCGATAATTCTGTTTCTACACTATTCTTTTTCGAAAATCAAAACTTTTTGCGGTCAGAATCGGTTCAGTTTTACACATCTTGCTCGGAATCTTGTAGTGACAAATCCTTGAAAGTTTCATAGCCTGAATCGACCTAAATCTTAGTATTTTTGAGGTTTCGCTCATAGTGACTCGTGTATTTGATGATGTCAGCAACTATTTGATCTTGATTTCGTTCTTAAGTCACAAAGTTTGTCTGATTTCGCTTTTGTGTCAGGCAGATTTCGCTCTTGTGTCACATAACCAGTGATTTCGCTCCAAGTGCATATAGTGTTTTCGTTTTTGTGACATTTGGGATTTCACTCCAAGTTTGAAAAGTTTAATTCAGTTCCAAAGGGTTTAGATGATCAGAATCATATCGGTTTGCATGTGTTGTTGCCAGCTTTAGTTTGTCATTATTCGAGGTGTCAGAAAGTTGGACAAGAAAATCACGAGTTTTTTTTGTGTCATTGCATGTGATATTGGTTTGGCATCATAATCAAAAGTCTTTATAAAATTCCAAGATAGCATGTGATCTGATTAAAGTTTCGTCGGATAAGTGGTTTTTGTCATCAGCCCATGTGAACAACATTTTTCTGTCCAATCAGAAACAAGCGTGTCTTAATTGAGATATAGGCCCAAAGTTTGGATAAATACTGAAAAGTGGAGGCCCAATCAAAGAGTTGAGAAAGATGTTGTTGTCATCTATATTTTAAATTCTTGTGATAAGTGTGCATGTGTTTTAAAAAAAAAAAAATCAAATAGATTTGATTTGGTCGTAATTGTTGTCAGACATTGGAATTGGGTTTGCATGTGCATCATATGAGGTCAAATGAGATGCTTTTGGATCTAATCATTATTGACATATGGTTTAAAAGACAATCGATATCAGTGTGATTATGAAATATGTGAAAGTGTCAGCCATCTTTCTTGATTAGATACACAAAGTTGGTTTCGTCTCATTCACTCAGTTTGCACAATTTGAAGTTTAGTCAGTCTGCGAATCTTCGACACGAGTCCTAGATCAATTTCGATCTCACACTTTTACGTATACAGTTCATTTAAACTGATTGTGTTTGTTTGTCTGTCAAGGTGATTAAAGATGTCAAGCAACGGTGAAGAATTCTACAACATGTTTTTCAACGCATTCACATCCGAATCATCTGAGGTTACAAATATTACACCAAAAACAATCACTAAGGCGATCAACGAAAAATCAAGCATGATAATTTTTACGGAACGCATTCAAAGCCTCCAACTCTGGAAAGCATTGAGGATTATACATGGTGGAAGGAACAGTTTATTAACTGGGCGAAAGCGTATGCTCATGAAAGCTGGTTCTGCTTAGAGTATGGATATGAAAAACCAAAAGATGAGAAAGGCGAAGATCTTGTATTCAAGAAGTTTTCCAGAGAAGATAAAGTTGAATACGGAGCTGAACAGAGAATGATAGCATTGATCCAGTCAGCAATCAGAAATGATATTTTTGCATTACTAAAACATGACGGGTCATCTAAATCTGTTTGGGAAGCTTTACGAATTAAAGCTGAGGGGGGTAAACAGATTAAAAAGAACAAAATCGCTTTATTAAAGAAAGAATTTGATCTGTTTGATAATATTAAAGGAGAGACAGTGAGACAAATGATTGAGAGATTTTGTCATCTTAAAATTGAATTGGAGAGATTATAGATAAATAAAACAAGAGAGGAACTTATTGATAAAGTGATTGAAGCGTTACCACGAGCAGATCAGTGGCAAACGTTTGTTTTTATTTTGAAAAATGATGCTTTGTATGATACAATTACTCTTGATGCTTTGTTTGAAAAGATTGAAAGTCATGACCTGGAGCTACAAAAGCAAAACAAGATGACTGATTCTTCACATCAACAGAACGTTGGCTTGTACTACAAAGGGAGTGTGCCTTCTGATAAAGGCGTTGGTTCACCAAAAACAGCATTTAGTGGTGAAAAGATGAAAGAACCACCAACAACGTCAACAAGTCATCATTCTGGATATCATTCATCTTCAAAGACAAATTCTGATGAATCTGAAGAAATTTTGTGCAACATTGCTCTTAAACTGAAGAATTCTCCAGCAATGAGCATCAATGCAGCGAAGCAGCAAATGAGTTTTCTTGCATCTGTTCTGGAGTCATATGAAGGTCTAGTAGCTGGCAAAATTGGAAACTCCGAATTGACCAAAGAAGACTATGACCAGATTGATCCGGAAGAGATGGAGCTCATTGACATCCGTTGGTGTTTAGCTAGTTGTATTCGCAGAGCTCAAAGGTATATGGAGATTACCGGGAAACAATCTCTTGGAGGTGCGACAACAAAGCTTGGATTAGACAAATCCAAAGTGACCTGCTTCAGATGTAGGCAAAAGGGTCATTTCAAAAGAGAATGCAGAAACTCTGAAGTTGCTGAAGGAAATGAACGTCCTTTCAACGATGACTATTATCGAAAGGTGATCTACCATCGAAGCAGAGAAGAGCCAAAGTTGATTGAAGATAAACCAAAAGAAAAGTCAAGAGCATATGCAGTTATCTATCCCGATGAAGGATTTGACTGGAGCACAGTTTGTCCAGAAGAAGATCGTTTAGAGAATGTTCGTAAAACAGCTAATGGGAGAGCTATGACAGAAGAAAGAAAGTTTGTTTTTGTTGCTGAGATTCAAGATGAAAACAAAGACAAAGACATTGCTGAAACCAGTGAAGAAAAAGCTGAGATCAAAGAGAAAACTCGAGAAGAAATCTTAAGTGAGAAAACTTACAGAGAAAGAAACGTGGTCTACAACAGAATGGATGATATGCATGAGGAGTATGAGATGGCTTTCGGTAGCAAAAGATGGGATAAAAAAAGAGAATGCTACTATAACAGAGAAGGAGAACCGATTGTTCCCAAGAAAGACATAATCTTCGATGATATTCTTCTCATGGTCCCGTTGAGAGCTGAATACTATAGAAATGTGTTGAAAGATGACACATACGCTAAGAGATTTGAAAAGGAGATTAGATATGCCATGTTATCATGTCTGAGAAAAAGGGATGAAGAAAGAATGAAGAAGAATGTTGAAGAGATGGTAAACAATCTGAAGAAAGCTGCTGAAGAGGTTAAAGCAGAAGCCGTTGAAGTTGAGGCTGTAAAAGAAATCAAAAGTGAAGAATTTGAGGTGAATGAAGAGGTTAAGAAAGCTGTGACTGAAGAACAGCAGATTGAAAAAGAGGTGCAGAAAGAAGAAAAGAATGAGAATGAGGAAGCTGATAATGCTGATGAAGAAGTCAGTGTTACAGACAAGAAGCAAAATGATGCTGATCAGATGCAGACAAAAGTTACTAAAAACACCGAAGTGCCAATCATTGAGGTAAATTCTGATTCTGAAAACTTGAAACTGATTGATCAGTGCAAGAAATGCATGGAACCGTGCAGAGCTTGTACTGAAAAAGATGAGCAATTCAAAACAAGAGATCTTGAATTCAAAAAAATCAAAAACATTTTCAAAGAAAAATGCAAAGAAATGTTAGAAAAAGAAAAAGTTTTTAAAGAAAATGATGAAAAAATTTCAGAAAAATGTAACAAATTAGAAAAACAAAATGAAGTTTTGAAAGAAAATGTTTTGAAAATGACAAATGAATGTGAACAAAAAGAAATTGCTTGTCAAGAAATGAAATAGGAATATAACTCAATGAAATTATCATATCACATTACAAAAGAGTCATATGAAAAAGTGAAAGACGAAATGAAATATGCTCAATCAAGAATGAATTATCTATCTGAAACAACCAAAGAGCTTAAACGAATGTATGCTATAAAACAAGATGTTGTTAATTCCTATATTGAGGATGTTGCTAAGTTGAAGCGACAGATTGCTGATTTAGAACAGGATAACAACAAGTTAAAAAGTTACCACGTGTCGTCATATGTGCTTGAACGAATTTTCAATATAAAACCGGGTGATGGTGAGTCTGAGCAGAACAAGAAAGGCATTGGCTCAGAGTTTCATCAAGTTCCACCACCGGGAAAATTTGCATTTTATGTTGAGGAAAAGGTCGAAAAAGCTTTCAACATGGTAGACCAATTGCCAGACAACATTGACATAACCTATTCCAAATCTGATGATTCTCATGATTCAGAGGTGGTAGGTAAAGTCGTTGAAAGTGTGTTGAAAGAAGAGTCAGTTGATACAGGTAAATCTGAATCACAGGATGAAGATGAAGGAAATCTTCATGATGGATATCTGAAAAACATAAAATCCGAGAAAAATTTGAATGATGATTCAAAAGGATTGGTTTATACCATGATTGGATCAGACAAATTGTTCTTAGATGTTGTATTCCCGATTCAGAATGTGATTTCAGAAAAGGTTGACAAAGTTTTCAAAATGATTGAGATTGAGAAGTCTGAGATTTCAAAGTTTGTTGGTAAGAGTCGTAAAGGTTTGTATAACAAACCTGGTTTCAAAAAGAAGAACATGAAGGCTGGTTTGGGTTATAAGAAGAAACAGAATCGAGACAAAAATGAGACGCCAAATTATCAAGCAAAAATGAGTTTTGTTCAAGGAAACAGTTTAGCTGAAGAGAAAGAACTTAAAATTGGACGACAGTCTAATGCTGAGTTTGAGGCACAAAAGAGAAAGCAACAACCACAGGTCAAAGATGTGTCCATGAGAACATGTTTCAAATGTGATAAAAAAGGACATCCTGCACGCATATGTCCAAATCTAAAACCTGTGGATGTTGATCAAAAGAAGTTTGATGCTGAGAAACAAAAATCTGAGAATGTGAGACAAAGGTCAACCAAATTTGATTCGAAACAAACTTGGAGGTTCAATACAAACAAGTTTGCTTCAAATCAAAATTGGAAATCAAACCAGAACAGGTTCGATTCAAGACAGACCTGGAATTCTCACACACCCAGAGTCAGAACAACTCAAAGTTGGAAAACAACTGTTGATATGACAAAACCTCAAGAGTTTTGGAAACCAAAAGTTGTTGATCAAAAACAAAATGTTCAAAAAGATTCACATTTTTACAAAAGAGGTACTCCGAAGGGTCAAACATGGAGTGTTAAGAAACAAGTGTCTTCTGCAAAAGATGAAAAAGTTGAAGTCAAAGTTGAAAAGATTTTTGTGAAAAATGATACAGAATTTCCAGCATTAAATGAGAATTATTGTGTTGAAATGCCTTAGGTCCAACAGACCTGGGCCAAATTGTTAAAGTAATCAAATAGTCTGAATGTGCAGGTGCTCAAGAATACTAAAGATTGTGAGAATGGAAGTTGGAGCAGCCTGGCACAACGAGGAGAGGAGGCTGCTGGATCCTGTATTGGTTGAAGCAGGAAGTTTATTATCATTCTGTACATAAATAAACAATATTTTCAAAAATCCTAAAAATTGAAAAATTTGAAAAACCAAAAATATGTTTGTTTTTAATTTTTGTCAAATATTCAAAAATACAAAAATATGTGTTGATTGAATATGCCGAAACCCTCACGGCTGAACAAACATGATTACTTTCACCAGATTGAAAAACGGTTTTCAAACTGTAAAAATCAATGTGTTGTAAATCATGGGGGTATGTATATTTTCTGCAAATCAGAGCACTTTAAGCAGAAAATGGATAGCGAGACAAAGCTATCAGTGTTGGTTGTCAAATTTTCTTTATATGATTTTGCATTTTAGGGGGAGTAATGTTGTTAGAAAATACAAAAACATTTGAAAATTTGTAAAAGTAAAAAACATGATAAAATTCAAAAATTGAGTTTTTGTGTAAAAAGAGGAAATGATAGTACATCAGTAGACAGTTACAGTATGCTAAAGAAATGTAATGATTAAATAGTGTTAAACAGTCTCACTAATGATATGCCGATAGGTTTTTATACATTTAGTAAACTTTTTCGGGATATAAACCTAAATTCAAACTTGCTTATTTCGTGGGGAACACTACTTGGATATATAGGTAACCCATGAAATCTCGTTTGAAAGGTCCCTCTTTCTGAGATACTAGGTCTTTATGCTTAGTGATATCTGGGGTATTATCTCGGGACTTTTGATTTTGCGGAAGCAATGGCCTAGTCCCCGGAGAATACTTTCCGCATTGCTTGAAACATAGTGCAGCCCTCAGCAAATTGATGGAACAATAAAATTGATAGTCATTACTGTTGTAACAAAAGATCCTCTAAAGGGGACACACCCAAAAGTCGAGCCGTCATCTCTCTGCTGAACGGAAGTTCTGACCTGAGCTCTCACGGTTTCGTACTATAATTTATTCCCCTTACAGATATCATCTAGGTATACTCACCTGTAAGACTGAATATTGGGATCTGGATACGGGAGTATATTCAAGAGGTGGGACACATGAATTAGTTTAAGTTCCTAAAATACCTAATTCGTATCCTGAATCAGTTGAAATTTGTGTGAAAATTTAAGTGGATAAGTATATCGACAATCTAAGTGAATTGTTTAATTCATAATGTGTAACTAAGCTCAACGGTACTTGTGACTGGTCAAAAACTGATATGATCCTCTGACGCATACTCAAACAAAAATATTGTCTGTAAATATGTTTGTACATATTTCTTTACTGCTTTATATTTTCAGAAAATACAAAAAGATTTTGATTTCACTTTATTTTCGACAACCTATATCTGAAATGCTGAGTTTCAAAATCTAAGTAAGCTGATTGTGTTTCTGAAAATAAAACAAGTTCATTAATTTGAAACTTGAATTAAAAAAAATTTCAAAAACAGTTTGTGATATCTCCAAGGTCATTAATTTGGACTTGGATGATAAACTGTGAGGGAGTTGGATTCTTTAATGCTGCTAGATCAATAAAGTTTGTTGATAGGGGAAGTGGATTAGAGAGGATTGATTGATAATATGAAAACATTGTATTTATGAATGTTTGAGTGTTTGCAGGAAAAGTCCAGACTACGATCCCGAGAGCAGAGTTTAAGGGGGAGTCTGAAGACAAGTTTGAAACGAAGAGGAGGTTGTAGATGGAAAGCTAGGTGTCGATCCCAAAGCATGGAAGCTTGATGAAAGGGGGAGCCTGAAGCTGATAGAAGAAGAGAAAGATTGTTGGATGCTTACATTGTTACAACTTGAAA
The DNA here is from genome assembly GCA_030545235.1 of Helianthus tuberosus. NCBI lineage: Eukaryota > Viridiplantae > Streptophyta > Magnoliopsida > Asterales > Asteraceae > Helianthus > Helianthus tuberosus. Next base: position 11,243,487 of record CM060376.1, on the reverse strand, counting down.
GAGAAGGCAGAATGACTATGACTGAAGACTCAGAGACGAAAACTTCGTCAACATCCAAGGGGGAGTTTGTTGGTGCAGAGAATGTCTGTTGACTACGTTAACATCAAGTCTTAAGTCAAGATAGTCAAGATTGGAGCTTGAAAAGTCAAAATTAGAGTTTAACAATGTAATTTCGCTTATATGTACAAAGTTATAGGTGATTTCGCTTTTAGGGACATTAGATTTCGCTTATATGGTCCAAGAGGTGATTTCGCTTATAAGGTTATCAAGGAGTTTCGCTCATAAGGCATGACACATAAGCGAAATCATCACACTATAAATAGGTGCACATGTTGTTTCATTTGGTACGCATCTTCCAGAACTGTAACGAAGTGCTGCCGGATTTCTGTCAAGGTTGTAATAGTTGTTAAATGAAATATAAGTGACAGATATTAGATTAACAACCTGTATTCGTGTCTAGTTCTCTGATTCCGCCTTTGAACTGGACTTAAAGCTCTTCTGATCGACTCAATCGGGTCATATATCGATCCAACAAGGGCTAAACAAACCACCCAAGAATGGAATCGTCGAGCGAAAACACTTGACAACCTCCTGGAAGCGGCTTTTCTTGCCACCAGACCTTTCTCCATCAATTAGGAATCTGATGCCGTCACTAAACACATTCCATAAATTGTAGCCATTTTTTTAGTGTTTATTTTTTGGTGTCTAATTCGCATATATATCACCATTGCTCTTGATTTTCTTGACTGTATATCTCTTAAATGTCAACATATACACGTGTGGTTTAGTTTAGGAAGATTTACCAATGCCGAGAACCTCGATCAGAGAGTAAAAAACGCGTAAGGTTCACAATGGTGTAAAACTAAAATGGGATATACCGGGCTAGGATTCGAGTTACGGGAACAAGGGCCAAACGAACCATCCAAGAATGGAATCGTCGAGCGAAAACAGTTGACAACCTCCTGGAAGCAGTTTTCCTTGCCACCAGACCTTTCTCCATCAATTAGGAATCTGATGCCGTCACTGAACACATTCCTTATATTGTAGCCATTTTTTTAGTGTTTATTTCTTGGTGTCTAATCCGCATATATATCACCATTGCTCTTGATTTTCTTGACTGTATATCTCTTAAATGTCAACATATACAGGTGTGATTTAGTTTACGAAGATTTTTCAAAGCCAAGAACCTCGATCAGAGAGTAAAAAAGGCGTATGGTTCACAATGGTGTAAAACTAAAATGGGATATACCGGGCTAGGATTCGAGTTACAGGAACAGGGGCTAAGCCGACCACCCAAGAATGGAGTAGTCAAGCGAAAACACTTGACATCCTCCTGGAAGCAGCTTTTCTTGCCACCAGACCTATCTCCATCAATTAGGAATCTGATGCCGTCAAAAAACACATTCCTTAAATTGTAGCCATTTTTTGAATGTTTATTTTTTGGTGTCTAATCCGCATATATATCACCGTTGCTCTTGATTTTCTTGACTGTATATCTCTTAAAGGTCAACATATACACGTGTGATTTAGCTTACGAAGATTTTTCAATGCCGAGAACCTCGATCAGAGAGTTAAAAAGGCGTAAGGTTCACAATGGTGTAAAACTAAAATGGGATATATCAGGATAGGATTCGAGTTACAGGAACAAGGGCCAAACCAACCACCCAAGAATGGAATCGTCGAGCGAAAACACTTGACAACCTCCTGGAAGCAGCTTTTCTTGCCACCAGACCTTTCTCCATCAATTACGAATCTGATGCAGTCACTAAACACATTCCTTAGATTGTAGCCATTCTTTGAGTGTTTATTTTTTGGTGCCTAATCCGCATATATATCACCATTTCTCTTAATTTTCTTGATTGTATATCTCTTAAATGTCAACATATACACATGTGATTTTGTTTACGAAGATTTTCAATGCTGAGAACCTCGATCAGAGAGTAAAAAAGCGTAAGGTGCACAATGGTGTAAAAGTAAAATGGGATATACCGGGCTAGGATTCGAGTTACAGGAACAAGGGCAAAACCAACCACCCAAGAATGGAATCATCAAGCGAAAAGACTTGACAACCTCCTGGAAGCAGCTTTTCTTACCACCAGACCTTTCTCCATCAATTAGGAATCAGATGCCGTCACTAAACACATTCCTTAACTTGTAGCCATTTTTTGAGTTTTTATTTTTTGGTGTCTAATCCGCATATGTATCACCATTGCTCTTGATTTTCCTGACTGTATATCTCTTAAATGTCAACATATACACGTGTGATTTAGTTTACGAAGATTTTTCAATGCCGAGAACCTCGATCAGAGAGTAAAAATGGCGTAAGGTTCACAATGGTGTAAAACTAAAATGGGATATATCAGGATAGGATTCGAGTTACAGGAACAAGGGCCAAACCAACCACCCGAGAATGGAATCGTCGAGCGAAAACACTTGACAGCCTCCGGGAAGCAGCTTTTCTTGCCAGCAGACCTTTCTCCATCAATTAGAAATCGGATGCCGTCACTAAACACATTCATTAAATTGTAGCCATTTTTTGAGTGTTTAGTTTTTGGTGACTAATCCGCATATATATCAGCATTGCTCTTGATTTTCTTGACTGTATATTTCTTAAATGTCAACATATACATGTGTGATTTAGTTTACGAATATTTTTTCGATGCCGAGAACCTCGATCATAGAGTAAAAAAGGCGTAAGGTTCACAATAGTGTAAAACTAAAATGGGATATACTGGGCTAGGATTCGAGTTATAGGAACAAGAGCCAAACCAACCACCAAAGAATGGAATCGTCCAGCGAAAACACTTGACAACCTCCTGGAATCAGCTTTTCTTGCCACCAGACCTTTCTCCATCAATTAGGAATCTGATGCCGCCACTAAACACATTCCTTAAATTGTAGCCATTTTTTGAGTGTTTATTTTTTGGTGTCTAATCCGCATATATATCCCCATTGCTCTTGATTTTCTTGACTGTATATCTCTTAAATGTCAACATATACTAGTGTGATTTAGTTTACGTAGATTTTTCAATGCCGACAACCTCGATCAGAGAGTAAAAAAGGCGTAAGGTTCACAATGGTGTAAAACTAAAATGGGATATACCGGGCTAGGATTCGAGTTACAGCAACATGGGCCAAGCCAACCTCCCAAGAATGGAATCGTCGAGCAAAAACACATGACAACCTCCTGGAAGCAGTTTTTCTTACCCCCAGACCTTTCTCCATCAATTCAGAATCTGATGCCGTCACTAAACACATTCCTTAAATTGTAGCCATTTTTTGAGTGTTTATTTTTTTGTGTCTAATCCGCATATATATCACCATTGCTCTTGATTTTCTTGATTGTAAATCTCTTAAATGTCAACATATACACGTGTGATTTAGTTTACTAAGATTTTTCAATGCCGAGAACCTCGATCAGAGAGTAAAAAAGGTGTAAGGTTCACAATGGTGTAAAACTAAAATGGGATATACCGGGCTAGAATTCGAGTTACCGGAACAAGGGCCAAACCAACCACCCAAGAATGGAATCGTCGAGCGAAAACACTTGACAACCTCCTAGAAACAGCTTTTCTTGCCACCAGACTTTTCTCCATCAATTAGGAATCTGATGCCGTCACTAAACACATTCCTTAAATTGTAGCCATTTTTTGAGTGTTTATTTTTTGGTGTCTAATCCGCATACATATCACCATTGCTCTTGATTTTCTTGACTGTATATCTCTTAAATGTCAACATATACACGTGTGATTTAGTTTACGAAGATTTTTCAATTCTGAGAACCTCGATCAGAGAGTAAAAAAGGCGTGAGGTTCACAATGGTGTAAAACTAAAATGGGATATAACGGGCTAGGATTCGAGTTCCAGGAACAAGGGCCAAACCAACCACCCAAGAATGGAATCGTCGAACGAAAACACTTGACATCCTCCTGAAACAGCTTTTCTTGCCCCAGACCTTTCTCCATCAATTAGGAATCTGATGCCGTCACTAAACACATTCCTTAATTGTAGCCATTTTTTGAGTGTTTATTTTTTGGTGTCTAATCCGTATATATATCACCGTTGCTCTTGATTTTCTTGACTGTATATCTCTTAAATGTCAACGTATACACGTGTGATTTAGTTTATGAAGATTTTTCAATGCTGAGAACCTCGATCAGAGAGTAAAAAAGGCGTGAGGTTCACAATTGTGTAAAACTAAAATGGGATATAACGGGCTAGGATTCGAGTTCCAGGAACAAGGGCCAAACCAACCACCCAAGAATGGAATCGTCGAACGAAAACACTTGACATCCTCCTGAAACATCTTTTCTTGCCACCAGACCTTTCTCCATCAATTAGGAATCTGATGCCGTCACTAAACACATTCCTTAAATTGTAGCCATTTTTTGAGTGTTTATTTTTTGGTGTCTAATCCGCATATATATCACCGTTGCTCTTGATTTTCTTGACCGTATATCTCTTAAATGTCAACGTATACACGTGTGATTTAGCTTATGAAGATTTTTCAATGACGAGAAACTCGATCAGAGAGTAAAAAAGGCGTAAGTTTTACAGTGGTGGAAAACAAAAATGGGATATACCGGGCTAGGATTCGAGTTACAGGAAGAAGGCCCAAACCAACCTCCCAAGAATGGAATCGTCGAGAAAAAACACCTGACAACCTCCTAGAAGCAACTTTTCTTGCCACTAGACCTTTCTTCATCAATTAGTAATCTGATGCCGTCTATTGGTGCATATGTCTGTCGACTTCGTCTTGTATCGAGTCCTGTAATAGGTTAGATAGATCAGGGCACGTTATACGAGAAAAACGAGAAATATGTAGGTTGTAGCCATTTCGCACGAAATGGAAGATGTGCATTTCGTACGAAATGACACTAGCCAGGTCGCATGAGGCCATTCCATTCGAAATGGACTGCCTTTAAATAGATGCCTTGGTCATTTCATTTGTAACTTCTGATTCTGGTAGTGAAGCTCTGCCGAGGTATCTCCAGGTTGTAAAACGTCATGAAATCAATACAAGAGATAGATTAAGTGATTCTAGTGTGTATACAGCTGAAATAACTCTGATACGTTTGTTTCCTCCTCTCGTATTGGACGAGATCTCTTCCGAACGACTCGTTTGGTCGTGCAAACGATCCTACAAGTGGTATCAGAGCTCAGGAGGAAGAGTTCTTACCGATTTCAGCTATGTTTCATCTAAAATTCTCACTTCTACTCATTCTTCTTCACATTTTTCAAAATGAACCAAGTTTTTATGGATAAAATGGCTTGATTTTCACATATAATACGCGAAACACTATTTTAACTAATCCTTGAAAGAATCAGACCTAAAATCGACTTAAAGTAGATCGATTTGTCAAAAAACCGTCCGATTGTGTGACATCAGCACCAATTCGCACGAATTGGTCACCAGATCGTTTGAAATAAGCTTCCATTTCGCACGAATTGTGTATAATTGACTCAGTTCATTTGAAACATATTTCCAGTTCGCACGAAGTGGGCCCAGGTCGCACCTAAAGGAGTAGTTCTCTTGAAACAAAGCCCAATTCGCACGAATTGGACATAGTAGACATCATTTCGTTTGAATTGGACATAGCAGATCTCCATTTCACATGAATTGGTTAATCAGAGCCCCAGTTCGCTTGAAACAACACCTCAGTTCGCATCATGTCAATTCGTACCAAATCAGTTCATACGGATTGGTTTATTAGACATCACTTCGTTTGAATCAGTACATCAGTTCGTTTGAGATTCTCATTTCGTTTGAAAGTGTTTAGTTTGTGAAAGTTTTGAAACCGAAACATGGAGAACGAGTTCTACAACGCCTTTGCAACTCCGATCACTGTGACTCAGAATACGATGCTAGAAAATGAAATGGGCACCATGCAAAAACCGCCTAAGCTTATGAGTATTGAGGAGTATAGTGGATGGACGAAACGTTTTGAAAATTGGGTTCAAGAAAATTACTTAGATGCATGGGAATGTATTGAATATCAATATATTAGACCAGTTAATGACAAAGGAGAGAAGGTTGCTATTAAAGATCTAAATGTTGATGAGAAAAAGAATTACAAAAGTGAAAAGATGATGGTTAGTTTATTACAACAAGCTATTAAGGAAGAAATTTTGATTTTACTACAACACAACGGAAGTGCACATTCAATATGGAAAGAACTAAAGTCGAAGTTTGTTGGAAGTAAAGAGATGATCAAGAACAAAATGTCACTTTTGAAGAAAGAATTTGATATATTTCGTGGATTAAAAACTGAAAACACCAAGCAGATTATAGAAAGATATTGCAATTTGGTGATGAACATGAAGAGATTGAATATCACGAAAGATAATGAAGAATGGATTGAAAAGTTGGCCGATGCGTTGCCGCAAGATGTTTGGGGCACGTATCTTATGATGTTGAAAAATAAACCTGAATTTGACAATCTAATGCTGAGTACGTTTATTGAACAACTCGAAGCTCAAGAGATGGAACAACGAAAGATAGCGAGAATGAAGGACTTTGATGGTGAACAAGACATTGGTCTATATTACAAAGGTGGTACTAGTGATAGGACTAACATTGCACCAAAGATCGAAACTGCATTCAATGCAAAAAGTTCTTCTGGAGGGTTATCTCAAGGATCAAATAGCAAAACTGGATTCTCTTCATATCTATCATTCGATCCAAAATTTTTAGCAACCAAGAGTGGCAAAGTACTACAATGCAACATTGCATTAAATCTTGAGAATGATCAAAATTACTCCGAAGAAGTAGCCAAGAGTCATATGTCTTTGTTGGTGACTGTGTTAGAGTCTTATGGGAGTTTAGTTGCAGGAAGGATCGGAAATCCAATGTTGACAAAAGAGGATTACGATCAGATTGATGCTGAGGAGATGGAACTTATGGATATTAAGTGGTGTTTAGTGATTGTGTTGAGAAGAGCTGAGAAGTTTAAACAGATTATGGGAAGTGATGATTTCTGTGATGCTAATGTTTCTACTTTAGGGTTTGATAAATCTAAAGTTACTTGTTTTCGTTACAGGGAAAAAGGGCATTTCAAGCGAGAATGCACAAACCGAGAAGCAAGTGGAGCTCAAAATCATTTCGGAAACAATGATTATTATCGGAAAGCAATTTATCATCAAGTTTCTCAACAGCCGTATCAACAACAATCGCCAGAAACTTCACATGCAAGGAAGGAGATTGTAGAACCAAAGAAAGCTTTTCTAGTTAATCAAGAGGATAAAAGATTGCCAGAGGGTTTAGCTGGGGCAAATACTGTCCGGATGAAAGTATCTTAAAGACTAAATCTTTTGTTGATCAAATCGTTGAAGATAGTGCTGATGATTATTATGCAGAAAGAATGAAAGAACACTTAAAATATCTAGCCGAGAGAGATGAAAATGTTCGAGTGACAAAGAAGAAGGTTAAAAAACAAGATGATAGTGATGATGATAAATCGTATTATGCAGAAAGAATGAAAGAACATTTAAAATTTCTAGCAGAAAGAGATAACAATGATGAAGATGTCCGAGTGATAAAGAAGCAGGTCAAAGAAATTCCAGCTTTCAAGATTGAAATGGAAGCTGATGCAGAAAATGTGTCTGAGAAATGTGAAAACTGTGAGACTATGAAAAAGCAAAACAACGAGTTGATTCACAACATGAACAGACTGAAATAATCGTATGATGTATTAAGAAAAGCCATGAATCAATATAACAAGTCAAGCAGTGAACAAGCAACAGCTATGAAGACACTTAATGGAGCATACATGACAAAGCATAAAATTGTTAATTATTACATTAAGATGTGTGTTGAGCTTGAGCAGAAATTGGAAACTCAGAGGATAGAAACTGAGAGAGTAAACAGATTATTAAAAAGTTACTCATGTTCTTCTTATGTGATTGACAGGATTTATCCTACAGTTGAAGGCATGAAGGCGTTTGAAGAAGAAACATCTGAAGTGAAGAATTCCGAAACAAAAGAGGATACTGAAGTGAAGAATTCTGGTAAGAAAAAAGTGTTAGTTATAACAAGTGTCCACCCTCTCTTGAAAATGGATATTCTCCACGAAATCCTAATTCAGAAAGAGTAAAAAAGACAACCAACTTACAGTGGGAATCTGAGTCTTCAGATAACTTGCCAGACAACATTGATGTTACTTTCACATCATCCGACACTGATCATGAGTCCGAGTTAATTAAGAAAGTGGTCGATCAGGTGTTGGATAAAGATGAAACGGAGGAGTCAAAATCAGAGTCAAAGTCTGAGTCCGACACTTCAAGTCCAACAGTCAAAAAGGGCAAACGGGTTTATAATAAAGAATTTCTGCTATCACAAAATAATTTGAATGACGAAACATTCAAAGTAGAATTTCCAATAAGAGGTGTCAAAATTATATTCTGATGAAGAATTTCCAATAAGAGGTGTCAAAATTGAAATGATTAACAAGGTTTTCAAACTAACAGAAATTAATTTTTCTGAAATAAAAGGTGTAAATCTTGCTAAAAAAACCTAAACCTTACACCTCAAGAGTTCAACAAAGGTTAAACAAGAAAAAGGGTTACAGTTCTGGTTCAGGTTATCCAAAGAAACCAAATCATACCGGTAATTTCATAAAAAAGGGATTGGGTTTTATTCCAACAGAAAATCATAAAAATGAGAAAACTTATAAACCAAAAACTGTATTTGTTTCAGGGTCAAGTTCGGAAGATGAAGAAAAGAGCTCATTCTGGAAGCAATCGAACAAAGAATTCCTTGCGAAGAAGCAAGAAGGAATGAAGAATGATGAGCAACATTAGAAAAAGGAGACGAGAACCTGTTTTCAATGCAAAACAGTTGGTCACATTGCCAGGAATTTTTCAAAGGCAATCCAAACAAAACAGGGAGTCTCTGAAAAACTAAAAGAAAAGATGGTTAAGAATGAACCACCAACCAAACAATTTAAAGTTTTCAAAAATTCAAAGTTTGAGGTTGGTGAAAGTTCAAAAAGTTTTTACAAAAGAAAGGTGAATCTTGACAACCACAAGTGGGTTGTTAAGAAATCAGATGATAGTTCTAACAATGATTATGATTCATCAAAATTAGTGGAGCTATTTTCTGGCGATGAATCTGACTCGTCAAAGTCAGAGGAGCCACAAGCTGAGCTAAAAGGAGAAAAGTCAGTACCGCCAATGGATGACGCAAACTTTCCACCATTGCGGGCTGAAAATTTTAAACAAAAAATTGGAAAAGTTGAGATTTCAAATCAATTTTTTTTCTGAAAAGAAAGATTTTGATGTTGAAAAAGCTTTTAACCCCAATGTGAAACATATCTTTGGTAAGATGGTTGACGGGAAGGTCAAAGGGGTAAAGGAATTTTATGAACTGAAAAAGAGTAAACCAGATGATGATGGTTCACCCATGTTCATATCGTCATGGGATAGAACCTATCATGACTAAAATCTGGACTTGCCGGAGCTCCCAAGTTGATAATCGTGGAGCAGGAATCGGCATCTTTCTTGAGAAATTTCAAAATTGTCATATTTTGATTTACAAAGTGGTATTTTTGATGAGAACCTACAAGTGGTTAATCAAGGTCATTAAGTTGAACTTGATTTAACTTTCATACAAGTGGTATTTTTGGAAAAACAATGTGATGAAACCCCAATCCTACAAGTGATTACAATAAAACTAATTTTCTGGAAAAACCATTTGATTAAAACAAACTTAAGTGTTTTGAAATCATAATGGGAAAATAGTTTGTTGTCAGGGGGAGTTCTGATTGTTTATGCCAAGTGGATGGCGATTTGAAGCAATTCTCATCGGTTTGTCAAATTTTCTTTAAATGGTTTTGAATTTTAGGGGGAGTAAGAATTTTCAGAGAAAATCCAAAAACATTTGAAAATTTGAAAAAGCAAAAAACATGATAAAAATCAAAATGAGTTTTGTTGTGAAAAAGAGGACATGATAGTACATCAGTAGACAATCACAGTACGCTAAAGAATTGGAAAGTTAAAATGTGATAAACGGTCTCACTGATGATATGCCAGTAGGTTTTTACACGCTTAGTAGATTGTTTTCGAGATATAAACCTAAATTTCAAATACTTACTTATCTCGTGGGGAACATCTCTCGGATATATGGGTAACCCCCGAAATCTTGTTTGAAGGGCTTTCTATTTCTGACATACTAGGTCTTTGTACGAGGTGATATCTGGGGTATTATACCAGGACTTCTGATTTTGCGGGAGCAATAGCCTAGTCCTCGTATAATACTTTGCATTGCTTTAATCTTAAAGCTCGCCCTCAGTATAAAAAATGATGAAACATTGAAAAATGCTAATCATGTGCTGTTGAAGAAAAGATTCTCTAAAGGGAACACACCTAAAGTCGAACCATCATCTCTCTGATTTTGCGGAAGCAATAGCCTGAGCTCTCATGGTCTCACATTTAACCCCTTACAGATATCATTAGTGTACATTCACCTGTAAGACTGAATATAGGAGTCTGGATACGGGAGTATATTCTGAGGTGGTACACGTGAATAAGTTTAAGTTCTTTAAAACACTAATATCGTATCTCGAAACAGTTGAACTTTGTGTGAAAATTTAAGTGGATCAGTATACTGACAATCTAAGTGAATCGTTAAGAACTTAAAGTGTTTAAAGCTCAACGGTGCTAGTGATTTGTCATAATCTGATATGATCATCTTACACAAACTCACAAAAAATATTGTCTGTAAATATTTCTTTACTGCTTTTCTTTAAAACAAAAATCCAAAAAGATTGTGTTTCAGCATAAATTTTTGAAAATTCAAAAAGATTTTATTTCATCTTATTTTCGACAACTGATGTTGAAAAGCTGATTTTCAAAATTCCGAGTGCTAAACATGATGAACAACAGGTTTGGGAGAGTTTGTTTGAGATGAAAAGTGAAGTTAAAAGTTTGAGAAAATTTGAGAAATGTCACAATCTAACAAGTGATGTGTTGAGATTGATTTTACAAGTTGTAAGCAGAGATTAAAATTGTCATAAATAAATATCTTATGTTCTGGGTAGAGAAATATGCAGGTTAGCCAGGTCTCGACTCCTGAGGCTTGCGCAGGATACCAGGTTTCTGATTCTGTTGCTAAAGAAAGCAAGGTTACGATCTTAGAACCTGTGAAAGCTTGCAGATAGTGAATTCCAGACTGCGATCCTAGCTTATCGAAAGGGGGAGTCTGAGGACGTAAGAGTCAGATTCAGATCATGGAACAAAGTTCGAGATAGAAGCTGCTAATGCTGATGAGCTTAAAGAATCAAGAGATCTGATCAAGAGAAGATAGAGTCAGATTGCGATTCTAGAAAAGTAAGAGGGAGAATAGAAGAGAAGAAAGATATTGAGGATGCCTACATTGTTAGATATTTTGATAGAGCGAGAAGACTGATCAAGACTGAAGACTTGTCATTCTGAAGACTCGACACCGAAGACTTCGTCAACATCCAAGGGGGAGTCTGTTGGTGCATATGTCTGTCGACTTCGTCTTGTATCAAGTCTTGTAATAGGTTAGATAGATCAGGGCACGTTATACGAGAAAAACGAGAAATATGTAGGTTGTAGCCATTTCGCACGAAATGGAACATGTCCATTTCGTACGTAATGACACTAGCCAGGACGTATGAGGCCATTCCATTCGAAATCGCCTGCCTATAAATAGATGCCTTGGTCATTTCATTTGTAACTTCTGATTCCGGTAGCGAAGCTCTGCTGAAGTATCTCCAGGTTGTAAAACGTCATCAAATCAATACAAGAGATAGATTAAGTGATTCTAGTGTGTATACAGCTGAAATAACTCCGATACGTTTGTTTCTGCCTCTCGTATTGGACGAGATCTCTTCTGAACGACTCGTTTGGTCGTGCAAACGATCCTACACCATCACTAAACACATTCCTTAAATTGTAGCCATTTTTTGAGTATTTATTTTTTGGTGTCTAATCCGCATATATATCACCATTCCTCTTGATTTTCTTCACTGTATATCTCTTAAATGTCAACATATACATGTGTGATTTAGTTTACGAAGATTTTTCAATGCCGTGAACCTCGATCAGAGAGTAAAAAAGGCGTGAGGTTCACAAAGGTGTAAAACTAAAATGGGATATACCGGGCTAGGATTCGAGTTACATGAACAAGGGCCAAACCAACCACCCAAGAATGGAATCGTTGACATCCTCCTGGAATCAGCTTTTCTTGCCACCAGACCTTTCTCCATCAATTAGGAATCTGATGACGTCACTAAACATATTCCTTAAATTGTAGCCATTTTTTTAGTGTTTATTTTTTGGTGTCTAATCCGCATATATATCACAGTTGCCCTTGATTTTCTTGACAGTATATCTCTTAAATGTCACCATATACACGTGAAATTTAGTTTACGAAGATTTTTCAATGCCGAGAACCTCGATCAGAGAGTAAAAAAGGCGTGAGGTTCACAATGGTGTAAAACTAAAATGAGATATACCGTGCTAGGATTCGAGTTACAGGAACAAGGGCCAAACCAACCACCCAAGAATGGAATCGTCGAGCGAAAACAATTGACATCCTCCGGGAAGCAGCTTTTCTTGCCACCAGAGCTTTCTCCATCAATTAGGAATCTGATGCCGTCACTAAACAAATTCCGTAAAATGTAGCCATTTTTTGAGTGTTTATTTTTTGGTGTCTAATCCGCATATATATCACCGTTGCCCTTTATTTTCTTGACTGTATATCTCTTAAGTGTCAACATATACATGTGTGATTTAGTTTACGAAGATTTTTCATTGCCGAGAACCTCGATCAGAGAGTAAAAAAGGCGTGAGGTTCACAATGGTGTAAAACTAAAATGGGATATACCGGGCTAGGATTCGAGTTACAGGAACAAGGGCCAAACCAACCACCCAAGAATGGAATCGTTGAGCAAAAACACTTGACATCCTCCAGGAAGCAGCTTTTCTTGCCACCAGACCTTTCTCCATCAATTAGGAATCTGATGTCGTCACTAAACACATTCCTTAATTGTAGCCATTTTCTGAGTATTTATTTTTTGGTGTCCATTCCGCATATATATCACCGTTGCTTTTTATTTTCTTGACTGTATATCTCTTAAATGTCAACATATACACGTTTGATTTAGTTTATGAAGATTTTTCAATGTCGAGAACCTCGATCAGAGAGTAAAAACGCGTAAGGTTCACAACGGTGTAAAACTAAAATGGGATTAACGGGCTAGGATTCGAGTTACAGGAACAAGGGCCAAACCAACCACCCAAGAATGTAAATGTCAAGCAAAAACACCTGATAACCTCCTAGAAGCAGCTTTTCTTGCCACCAGACCTTTCTCCATCAATTAGGAATCTGATGCCGTCACTAAACACATTCCTTAAATTGTAACCATTTTTTGAGTGTTTATTTTTTAGTGTCCTATCCGCATATATATCACCATTGCTCTTGATTTTCTTGACTGTATATCTCTTAAACGTCAACATATACACGTGTGATTTAGTTTACAAAGATTTTTCAATGCCGAAAACCTCGATCAGAGAGTAACAAAGGCGTAAGGTTCACAATGGTGTAAAACTAAAATGGGATTTACCAGGCTAGGATTCGAGTTACAGGATCAAGGGCCAAACCAACCACTCAAGAATGGAATCGTCGAGCGAAAACGCTTGACAACCTCCTGGTAGCAGCTTTTCTTGTCGGCATACCTTTCTCCATCAATTAGGAATCTGATGTCGTCACAAAACACATTCCTTAAATTGTAGCCATTTTTTAAGTGTTTGTTTTTTGTTGTCTAATCCGCATATATATCACCATTGCTCTTGATTTTCTTGACTGTATATCTCTTAGATGTCAACATATAAACGTGTGATTTAGTTAACGAAGATTTTTCAATGCCGAGAACCTCGATTAGAGAGTAAAAAAGGCGTAAGGTTCACAATGGTGTAAAACTAAAATGGGATATACCGGGCTAGAATTCGAGTTACAGGAACAATGGAAAAACCAACCACCCAAGAATGGAATCGTCGAGCGAAAACACTTGATAACCTCCTGGAAGCAGCTTTTCTTGCAACCAGACCTATCTCCATCAATTAGGAATCTGATACCGTCACTAAAAACATTCCTTAAATTGTAACCATTTTTTGAGTGTTTATTTGTTGGTGTCTAATCCGCACATATATCACCATTGCTCTTGATTTTCTTGACTGTATATCTCTTAAACGTCAACATATACACGTGTGATTTAGTTTACAAAGATTTTTCAATGCCAAAAACCTCGATCAGAGAGTAACAAAGGCGTAAGGTTCACAATGGTGTAAAACTAAAATGGGATTTACCAGGCTAGGATTCGAGTTACAGGATCAAGGGCCAAACCAACCACTCAAGAATGGAATCGTCGAGCAAAAACACTTGACAACCTCTTGGAAGCAGCTTTTCTTGCCGGCAGACCTTTCTCCATCAATTAGGAATCTAATGTCTTCACAAAACACATTCCTCAAATTGTAGCCATTTTTTAAGTGTTTATTTTTTGTTGTCTAATCCGCATATATATCACCATTGCTCTTGATTTTCTTGAATGTATATCTCTTAGATATCAACATATAAACGTGTGATTTAGTTAACGAAAATTTTTCAATGCCGAGAACCTCGATTAGAGAGTAAAAAAGGCGTAAGGTTCACAATGGTGTAAAACTAAAATGGGATATACCGGGTTAGAATTCGAGTTACAGGAACAATGGAAAAACCAACCACCTAAGAATGGAATCGTCGAGCGAAAACACTTGATAACCTCCTGGAAGCAGCTTTTCTTGCAACCAGGCCTATCTCCATCAATTAGGAATCTGATACCGTCACTAAAAACATTCCTTAAATTGTAACCATTTTTTGAGTGTTTATTTGTTGGTGTCTAATCCGCACATATATCACCATTGCTCTTGATTTTCTTGACTGTATATCTCTTAAATGCCAACATATACATGTGTGATTTATTTTACGAAGATTTTTCAATGCCGAGAACCTCGATCATAGAGTAAAAAAGGCGTATGGTTCACAATGGTGTAAAATTACAATGGGATATACCGGGCTAGATTCCAGTTACAGGAACAAGGGCTAAACCAACCACCCAAGAATGGAATCGTCGAGCGAAAACACTTGACAACCTCCTGGAAGCAGCATTTCTTGCCACCAGACCTTTCTCCATCAATTAGGAATCTGATGCCGTCACTAAACACATTCCTTAAATTGTAGCCATATTTTGAGTGTTTATTTTTGGGTGTCGAATCCGCATATATATCACCATTGCTCTTGAATTTCTGGACTGTATATCTCTTAAATGTCAACATATACACGTTTGATTTAGTTTACGAAGATTTTTCAATGCCGAGAACCTCGATCAGAGAGTAAAAAATGCGTAAGGTTCACAATAGTGTAAAACTAAAATGGGATATAACGGGCTAGGATTCGAGTTACAGGAACAAGGGAAATACCAACCACCAAAGAATGGAATCATCGAGCGAAAACACCTGACAACTTCCTGGAAGCAGCTTTTCTTGCCACCAGACCTTTCTCCATCAATTAGGAATCTGATGCCGTCACTAAGAATATTCCTTAAATTTTGGCCATGTTTTGAGTATTTATTTGTTGGTGTCTAGTCCGCATATATATCACCATTGCTCTTGATTTTCTTAGCTGTATATCTCTTAAATGGTCAACATATACACGTGTGATTTAGTCTACGAAGAATTTTCAATACCGAGAACCTCGATCAGAGAGTAAAAAAGGCGTAAGGTTCACAATGGTGTAAAGCTAAAATGGGATATATACCGGGCTAGGATTCGAGTTACAGGAACAAGGGCCAAATCAACTATCCAAGAATGCAATTGTCGAGCGAAAACACTTGACTACCTCCTGGAAGCAGCTTTTCTTGCCACAAATCCTTTCTCCATCAATTAGGAATCTGATGCCATCATGAAACACATTCCTTAAATTGTAGCCATTTTTTGTGTGTTCATTTTTTGGTGTCTAATCCGCATATATATCACCATTGCTCTTGATTTTCCTGACTGTACATCTCTTAAATATCAAAATATACACGTTTGATATAGTTTACGAAGATTTTTCAATCCCGGGAACCTCGATCAGAGATTATAAAAGGCGTAAGGTACACAATGGTGTAAAACTAAAATGGGATATACCGGGCTAGGATTCGAGTTACCTGAACAAGGGCCAAACCACCCACCCAAGAATGGAATCGTTGAGCGAAAACACTTGACAACCTCCTGGAAGCCGCATTTCTTGTCACCAGACCCTTCTACATCAATTAGGAATCTAATGCCATCAATAAACACATTCCTTAAATTGTAGCCATTTTTTGAGTGTTTATTTTTTGGTGTCTAATCCGAATATATATCACCATTGCTCTTGATTTTCTTGACTGTATATCTCTTAAATGTCAACATATACACGTGTGATTTAGTTTACGAATATTTTTCAATGCCGAGAACCTCGATCAGAGAGTAAAAGGCGTAAGGTTCACAATGGTGTAAAACTAAAATGGGATATACCGGGCTAGGATGGCACAAGGGCCAAACCAACCACCCAAGAATGGAATCGTCGAGCGAAAACACTTGACAACCTCCTGGAAGCAGCTTTTCTTGCCACTAGACCTTTCTCCCTCAATTAGGAATCTGGTGCCATCACTAAACACATTCCTTAAAAATTAGCCATTTCTGAGTGTTTATTTTTTGTTGTCTAACCCACATACATATCACCATTGCTCTTGATTTTCTTAACTGTATATCTCTTAAATGTTAACATATACACGTGTGATTTAGTTTACGAAGATTTTTCAATGCCGAGAACCTCGATCAGCAAGTAAAAAAGGCGTAAGGTTCACAATGATGTAAAACTAAAATGGGATATACCGTACTAGTATTCGAGTTACAGGAACAAGGGCCAAACCAACCACCCAAGAATGGAATCGTCAAGCGAAATCACTTGACAACCTCCTGGAAGTTGCTTTTCTTGCCACCAGACCTTTCTCCATAAATTAGGAATCTGATGCCGTCAATAACACATTCCTTAAATTGTTGCCATTTTTTGAGTGTTTATTTTTGGTGTCTAATCCGCATATATATACCATTGCTCTTGATTTTCTTGATAGTATATCTCTTAAATATCAACATATACACGTGTGATTTAGTTTACAAAGATTTTTCAACGCCAAGAACCTCGATCAGAGAGTAAAAAAGGCGTAAGGTTCACATTGGTGTAATACTAAAATGGGATATAATGGCCTAGGATTCGAGTTACAGGAACAAGGGCCAAACCAACCACCCAGGAATGGAATCGTCGAGCGAAAACACTTGACAACCTCCTGGAAGCAGGTTTCCTTGCCACCAGACCTTTCTCCATAAATTAGGAATCTGATGCCATCACTAAACACATTCCATAAATTGTAGACATTTTCTGAGTGTTTATTTTTTGGTGTCTAATCCGCATATATATCACCATTGCTCTAGATTTTCTTGACTGTATATCTCTTAAATGTTAACATATACACGTGTGATTTAGTTTACGAAGATTTTTCAATGCCGAGAACCTCGATCAGAGAGTAAAAAAGGCATAAGGTTCACGATGGTGTAAAACTAAAATCGGATATACCTGGCTAGGATTCGAGTCAGAGGAATAAGGGCCAAACCAACCACCCAAGAATGGAATCGTCGAGGAAAAACACTTGACAACCTCCTCGAAGCAGCTTTTCTTGCCACCAGACCTTTCTCAATCAATTAGGAATCTGATGTCGCCTAACACATTCCTTAAATTGTAGCCATTTTTTGAGTGTTTATTTTTTGGTGTCTAATCCACATATATGTCACCATTGCTCTTGATTTTGTTGACTGTATATCTCTTAAATGTCAACATATACACGTGTGATTTAGTTTACGAAGATTTTTCAATGCCGAGAACCTCGATCAGAGAGTAAAAAAGGCATAAGGTTCACAATGGTGACAAGGGCCAAACCAACCACCCAAGAATGGAATCGTCGAGCGAAAACACTTGACATCCTCCTGGTAGCAGCTTTTCTTGCCACCAGACCCTTATCCATCAATTAGGTATTTGATGCCGTCACTAAACACATTCCTTAAACTGTAGTCATTTTTTGAGTGTTTATTTTTTGGTGACTAATCCGCATATATATCACCATTGCTCTTGATTTTCTTGACTGCATATCTCTTAAATGTCAACATATACACGTGCTATTTAGTTTATGAAGATTTTTCCATACCAAGAACCTCGATCAGAGAGTAAAAAAGGCGTAAGGTTCACAATGGTGTAAAACTAAAATGGGATATACCGGGCTAGGATTCGAGTTACAGGAGAAAGGGCCAAACCAACCTCCCAAGAATTGAATCGTCGAGCGAAAACAATTGACAATCTCCTGGAAGCAGCTTTTCTTGCCACCAGACCTTTCTCCATCAATTAGGAATCTCATTCCGCCACTAAACACATTCCTAAAATTGTAGCCATTTTTTGAGTGTTTATTTTTTGTTGTCTAATCCGCGTTTATGTCACCATTGCTCTTGATTTTCTTGACTGCATATCTCTTAAATGTCAACATATACACGTGTGATTTAGTTTACGAAGATTTTTCAATGCCGAGAACCTCGATCAGAGAGTAAAAAAGACGTAAGGTTCTTAATAGTGTAGAACTAAAAAGGGATATACCGGGCTAGGATTCGAGTTACAGGAACATGGGCCAAACCAACGACCCAAGAATGGAATCGTCGAGCGAAAACACTTGACAATCTCATGGAAGCCGCTTTTCTTGTCACCAGACCTTTCTCCCTCAATTAGGAATCTGATGCCGTCACTAAACACATTCCTTAAAAATTAGCCATTTTCTGAGTGTTTATTTTTTGTTGTCTAACCCGCATATATATCACCATTGCTCTTGATTTTCTTAACTGTATATCTCTTAAATGTTAACATAAACACGTGTGATTTAGTTTACGAAGATATTTCAATGCCGAGAACCTCGATCAGAGAGTAAAAAAGGCGTAAGGATCAAATGGTGTAAAACTAAAATGGGATATACCGGGCTAGTATTCGAGTTACAGGAACAAGGGCCAAACCAACCACCCAAGAATGGAATCGTCGAGCGAAATCACTTGACAACCTCCTACAAGTTGCATTTCTTGCCACCAGACCTTTCTCCAAAAATTAGGAATCTGATGCCGTCACTAAACATATTTCTTAAATTGTTTCCATTTTTTGAGTGTTTATTTTTTGTTGTCTAATCCGCATATATATCACCATTGTGATGGAGTGTGTGAAACATGAGCCTTAAGTATGTTATCTTGCGTGATTTAATGTGTTTTATGAGGTTAGGTATTTCGAATGTGATAACTACGAGTTTTGTGGTTTTACAGGTTAACCGTCTTATTCGGTAAAGTTGGAGAGTTTAAAGATGATGTGGAACACCTGTTGATGATAAATATAGCGAAAGGCGTTATCCGGGACTTGTTCGGATCGAAAGGGTTGTTTGAATATACAAGAGATGCACAAGAATGAAGCCCAGGGGTTGATTGGTAACTAAATGGAAGTGGAAATTCAGCCAAAAGAGTTCAAGCAACAGTCAACCGTAGCATACGGTCAACTAAGCATAGCATACGGCTGGAAATTAATGAGTGACCAGAAGGTCTAAATCGTAAACTACGGTATAAGCCGTAGCCTACGGCTAAACATGAAGGTGTGCGTGATATTATGTTGAAAGCAATTAAAAGGAATTAAAAACTACATGAAATGATCCACACATCTTAAAAAGTCATGTGCACAAGGGGGACTTTCGATGGCAGCAGGCAAAAACAAAAATCAATAACATGAAATCACATTATCATTAATTGGGGGCGCAAACTTTGAGGTGACTTGGAGGTTTTTTCTTTTGGATTTTGGTAGCTTACATATCGATCATCATAGTGGACCGCACATGGGGCTTGTGGATTTTATGTCTAGAGGACATTAATTCTTTTGGGCTTACGAGGAGACTTGTGGAATATTTTGATTGGGCCAACATCACACGAACAAGATTGGAGACATGGCTGACAACATCACATGAATAATGAGAAGGGTCTTGGACTTGGCGGTTGGTTAGTGGGCCGACATACAAAGTTTTACATAGTTAACAATAAATCATTCACATATTATTGACGACTTTGGGGGCCTAGTGGGAATATCATTCATCATCGGGGGACGGCAGAAGAACAAGTCTTGCACGCAGACAAGAGAGAGACGAGGAAGGAGAAGCCTACGAAGATCAATCTTACCACATGAGCGGCTAGTCTCCTAGTGGTTTCCTCCGGATGGAGGGTTTTTGTAAGTTAGATACTTTTATGTGTTTGTGACAATCGTATAACTCGGTGATCTAAGCATTCGATGCTTTTCACTTTTGATTTGATTAATTAATTGTAACCGGTTGCATATTATTTAAACCTTAATTTCTAAGCATTCAGTTCCCGAGAGTTCTAGTAATTGGGATATATTTGACATGGGGTTAGGGTTTGTAATTGTAATTGATAATTATTTGATAACCTCCCGTTATGTATTGACCGGAGTACTTAGTCGTTGATTATCACAATTGGTTAATTAGATTCAACACTTATGTCTATGTAAGTGTTTCGATTAAACACATAATTGAATCTAGCTATAAAACCTGAAATCTGGAGGAACCATTGTCTCCTCCAACTGTTTACAACCTCGTATTTTCGTAATTTTTAGTTTAATCAATCAAACTATTAATTGAGTTTTACTTTTTAGTAATAGTTAATTAATACTTAGCATCGTGACACTTTCCACAATCCTCCTCTGGTTCGATATCCGACTTACTCTAGGTACTAGTTTATTTCGGTTTTTGCATGTCCTTAACGACAGACATCACATTGCTCTTGATTTTAATGACCGGATATCTCTTAAATGTCAACATATACACGTGTGATTTAGTTTATGAAGATTTTTCAATGCCGAGAACCTCGATCAGAGAGTAAAAAAGGCGGATGGTTCACAATGGTGTAAAACTAAATTGGGATATATCGGGCAAGAATTCGAGTTATAGGAACAAGGGCCTAACCAACCACCCAAGAATGGAATCGTTAAGCGAAAACACTTGACAACCTCCTGGAAGCAGCTTTTCTTGCCACCAGACCTTTCTCCATCAATTAGGAATCTGATGTTGTCACCAAACACATTCCTTAAATTGTAGCCATTTTTTTAGTATTTATTTTTCGGTGTCTAATCCGCATATATACCATTGCTCATGATTTTCTTGACAGTATATCTCTTAAATGTCAACATATACACGTGTGATTTAGTTTTCAAAGATTTTTCAATGACGAGAACCTCGATCAGAGAGTAAAAAAGGCGTAAGGTTCACATTGGTGTTATACTAAAATGGGATATAACGGGCTAGGATTCGAGTTACAGGAACAAGGGCCAAACCAACCACCCCGGAATGGAATCGTCGAGCGAAAACACTTGTCAACCTCCTTGAAGCAGCTTTTCTTGCCCGCAGACCTTTCCTCATGAATTAGGAATCTGATTCCATCACTGAACACATTCCTTAAATTGTAGGCATTTCCTGAGTGTTTATTTTTTGGTGTCTAATCCGCATATATATCACCATTGCTCTAGATTTTCTTGACTGTATATATCTTAAATGTTAACATATACACGTGTGATTTAGTTTACGAAGATTTTTCAATGCCGTGAACCTCGATCAGAGAGTAAAAAAGGCGTATGGTTCACAATGGTGTAAGACTAAAATCGGATATACCGGGCTAGGATTCGAGTCAGAGAAACAAGGGCCAAATCAACCACCCAAGAATGGAATCGTCGAGGAAAAACACTTGACAAGCTCCTGGAAGAAGCTTTTCTTGCCACCAGACCTTTCTCCATCATTTAGGAATCTGATGCCGTCACCAAACACATTCCTTAAATTGTAGCCATTTTTTGAGTGTTTATTTTTTGGTGTCTAATCCGCATATATGTCACCATTGCTCTTGATTTTGTTGACTGCTTATCTCTTAAATGTCAACATATATACGTGTGTTTTAGTTTACGAAGATTTTTTAATGCCGATAACCTCTTTCAGAGAGTAAAAAAGGCGTAAGGTTCACAATGGTGTAAAACTAAAATGGGATATACCTGCTAGGATTCGAGTTACAGGAAAAAGGGCCAAACCAACCACCCAAGAATAGAATCGTCGAGCGAAAACACTTGACATTCTCCTAGAAGCAGCTTTTCTTGCCACCAAACCCTTATCCACCTATTAGGAATTTGATGCCGTCACTAAACACATTCCTTAAACTGTAGCCATTTTTTGAGTGTTAATTTTTTGGTGTCTAATCCGCATATATATCACCATTGCTATTGATTATCTTGACTGTATATCTCTTAAATGTCAACATATACACGTGCGATTTAGTTTACGAAGATTTTTCCACACTGTAACAACTCGAAAATTCACGTCCTATAATGTGTTGACACGTGTCATAGGTTTGAAAGTGTGAAAGAATGTTCTTGAAGGACTAAAGTTGACAAACATGGAAAGTGTGTGAATTTAAGGGTTCAAATTGTCAACAAGCGATAAATATACTTTACAATAACCCTACATGATGCTCATACCTTCAAACGAATAAATCATGGATCATACGAAGCTAAATATGAAAGAAAGTGAGAGATTACAAACTACAGGGGTTAAATGTGTCAACGTGTTTAAAGTATACCTCTGAGTGACCTTTTAGCAAACTCGAAGCTTTGTAACGGTTAATTATGCTCACTAGAATGCACGATATAAATTTCATAAAGTTTCATTATCGTATGAGAAAGTTATGATCAAATTCGTATGCGAAGGGTTAAAAGCATCTACGATGAAGTTTATGACTTTTCGGGTGACAATAAAGTTAACCGAGGACTTAACAAAGTGGGTATATGTCTTGAAGCCCTTATAAGTCAAATTGGAGGGTTCAAAATGCAAGAAATAAAGTCGAAACAAAGATTTTAAGAGCCAAGGACCAAAACATAAAAATCTGAAATTTGATTTGATTCAGAAGGGGCGTCGCGCCACGCGAGGACCCTGGGGGGGGGGGGTCTACGCGTGCCGCGAGGGGCCATCTGCTCCGAAAATCTTGGGTTATGGTCTGCTAGGTGCATTGTAACCGACTTTAATCCGATTTTCCACATCTTGGACGACCCCTAAACAACCCCTAGGCCCTTAGGGACACCTGTGGATGATCCATGGCCATGGTTAGGCTTGTGTGTCAATGATCTATGAGATTTTGAACGCTATATAAAGGCTTCATGTGTAACCATTGTAACCACACCTCACTTCTGCATTTCTGATCATTTCTGGAGCTCCAAAGCAGACTCAAGTGATTACTAATCGTGCATAGGATTTCAGTAAGTATGCCTAACCTTTCTTAGTTGAGTTTTTGCTTAGTTATAGCTTAAAAGTCAAACCGTCGTAATTAACGGTTGACTTAGCGATTAATCGTTGATGGCCCAGTGATTAGTCGAATTGAAAGTAGTTATAAGTTGGCAATTATGTGGGCAATAAACCCTTAAAAGGGCACCCTCTGATTCCCACTCTAACTAGGTCAAATTTCGGGTCAAACTTGTTATTAAAAAGTCAACAGAATGCTTAATTTCCACTTTATGCATAATTAGCAATGTAGAACCCATACAACCTGTTTGATCATTAATATAACTTGGTAATGAATGTAAGAACATGCCTAAACATGTTCAACCCGACAATTTTCAGTAGAGACCCGGTTCAGAACCGAAAGTCGCATAATTTGACTTTTGCTTTGACTTTCAGTTCTGACCCGTTTAAGCATGTTTTAGAAATTCCTTAGAGCTTTAATTGGACTAGGTTACATGCTAGTATAACCCTCTATGATTATACACCATAGTTCGATAGTTATCCAATTGATATGCATGTTCCCGTTAATTGCTCATATGTTGACCATTATGCCCTTTTCACCATAAAACATCATTTTTGAAAATATAAAAGAGTAGAAACCTTAGTTGCTGATTTATAAACTTTCACCCAAAATTTGACATCAGTTTGAGGTGTAGATTGAGAGTTATTCTCATTAGCGTAATTAGAAAGCTTTTTAACGATTAAACGGCGTAATTAGCGTATAGCCTATTTAATCCTACTTTTTGATATCAAACTTATTACCCACTGATGTAATATATTATTTTGGGATTTTTGAAGATTTTTAATTAATTTTAGGCTGAGCATAACTTAGAGTTATAAGCTTAATTCGGTAATTGTCCGTTTTGCCCTTACGGGCTATAAAATGAGTTTTACATATCTATTTGACCCCAAACCTTTTGCTACTGATTTTATATGACAAATAAATTATATTAGACCTTCGGGAATAATAAAAATATCAGCTTTATTTATAGAACCCGGAAACGGCTTCTAATAGGCTTTTTAAGCGTTTTTAACGCATAGTATGTACTAAAACTATTTTAAACATACAAGGGTTGATACCTACTGATATTTTAGGTAAATTATAATATTTTAACAGTAAGCAAAAGTTGTTTAACTCAGACTTCAGTTTTGAGCTTTTCGGCTTCTGTGAAATTACCAAAATGCCCCTACGGTGCATAGTTTGGTTATAATTGATAAAATTCACATATATACTTTACCCTACTGTTATAACTTATTAAATTGAGTATTTTTGCTGATTACTTCAGACCTGTAACTCAGGTAAATACTTAAACTCTTTTATAACCTTGTAAATGACCAAACTACCCCTACGGGGCATAGTTTGCGTTTAAATTTGTTTCGGGAATAATAAAAGATATCTTACTGATGTCACAACATATTTGAGGCATATTAACTTAGGAAACCTGTATATGGCTCTAATGATTACCCGTTACGCCTCTTGCGCGTTCGGTTCGGTTTATGTAACTAGTTTGCATAAATTAGCCGAAACGGGTCAAACCTTTTCGGTTTTATCTCAAAATCCAGAATGTGTTTAGATTACCCATATAAGACAAGTCTTCAAACTTGTCGGGTCTAAATCACATTCTATTCCGGTCTTCGTTTAATCACGCGTTCGAACCGTATCATTCCTTAAAACAAATCGGTCCAAGCTTAAGCTTAACTAAAGACCGTTAGGATTCTAATAGGTTATTATAAACCTTCGTTCCAGAATAGGAGGACCAGTAAAAGCTACTTGCATTTGCTGTTTGTGAATTATACTTGAAAAGGTAAATACTTTTAACTTATTTTCCCTTATACGGGCTTGGGGTACGGTATATAAAATACCGCTTGGTCGGGCATTCGACCTTAATCGTTTGGTGGTTAAGTATTATCGAGATGACCCGTTTAAAACATGTTTTGTTTGCTTAACGCCTTTGGGGGGTTAATGACCATGTCCCGGATATCCTCGACATCATTTTACGAAATGGCCACGACCTAAGCGCGGGGTGTAGGCGTACACCCGTCAGTGCATAAATAAATAATGTGGTGTGTCTATTGATCTTTAACCCGGCACGATCCGGGCTACTGAACGCATAAGGAACATGTAATCCTTTTACAAGTTTATATATTTAAATAATTATCCCAAGTTATAAAATGTTTGTGCCACGTGCATTCAAATCAATTTTTAATCATTTTTAAAATGAGTCGGTTAATTGTATTTACCAGTGTAAACTGACGTATTTTCCCAAAAAGATTAAATGCAGGTACTACTCGTAATAGGCTGGATTTCTCCTTAGCATCGATAAAGAGTCTCGCAAGCGTAAGATGCCTAACGTCTGTTTAACTACTGTTTCCTATTTATTTTTGATCCTTCTGTGGATGAATTTCAACTGTTGTGATACTGGATATTACAATTCATTAAAGTTGAAATATATATCTTTCATTTGCTTCCGCTGTGCATTTCAAATATTGTGTTGTTTGACTATTATGTTGCCAACCACGTCACGATACTCCCCACCGGGCACACCGGTCATACGTGGAAAGTCGGGGTGTGACAGGTTGGTATCAGAGCCAACATTGAGTGAATTAAACACTAGCCTTTTGTGTTTAATCTCAATGACACAATTGCACATTCCTAAAAACTTTCGAGTCTAGACAAATAACATAGGACAAATTCTACTTTGTTTTGTTTTGTTTTGTCCTTTATTTTATATATTCTTGTCGTTATCTTATGTTATGTTGACAGGATTAAATATGCCGCCAAGATTTTTCAGACGAAGAGGAAGAGGCAAGGGGCCAATCACCGCCCCCAATGACCACGAGGCCGGGCCTTCGCACAGGCAAGCTCCTTCTACCACTGCGAGTGCGGATCCTCGAGAGAACAGGAGGAACCTTTTTGAGCCTGCTAGACGGTCCGTCTCACACAGTTCGACGCCTCCTTTTCATAACTCTTATGGGCCACATTCGGAAAACGAGCCCGATAACCCTCAACCTTCTTACATACCTCTATAGCGATGCCTATCGCACCATTCCTTTGGTGACCCTACACCTG
This sequence comes from Helianthus tuberosus, assembly GCA_030545235.1. Taxonomy (NCBI): domain Eukaryota; kingdom Viridiplantae; phylum Streptophyta; class Magnoliopsida; order Asterales; family Asteraceae; genus Helianthus; species Helianthus tuberosus. Next base: position 11,216,949 of record CM060376.1, on the reverse strand, counting down.
TTTTTCGGGGCCGATTTAACCCGGCAAACTACATACAAGAACCAGTGGGTTTTAACCCATTGGGGCCAGAGGATCATTTCTCCGGCGATCATGCAGAGGACATGGACGAGGACACAGATCCCATCGAGCCTGCAACAGGGACCCCCAACCATCCTATCGAGGTCTCTGATGGTTCATCTTTTCATGGATCACCCTACCGTGGTCCAGACAGTTACCAGGCATGGTTTAACCAGTACGAGTGGTATTTTACACCCTCGCATCATTCGTCGCCTCACCAGCAGCAGCAACAGCAGCAGGATCCCTCTGGGGATTCACGATTTATGGCAGTCATGCCACCACCAAGGCGTAGGAGGACAGGCACGCGAATGTCCGCGCGTGGAGGAGATTTTCACTTCAGCTCTCCTCGACACTCAAGTAGCAGTCATTATCCGCCACTACATGAAGACCCGCAAATGGGTGGGCCTTCAAACCCAGCTGCACCGCAGCCACCACCTATGGGTTTTGATAACCCGATTCCTGCCTACACTGGTTCGATGGCGTATAACCCGTTTGAGTAGCCGGCTCACACCAACTACAATTACGTTGAAGCCGACCCATACTTGGTAGCGGCCAACTATAACGCCCTTCATCCTGAAGGATAGTATGGAGCTCCTTGGGGAGTAGGGTACCCAACTCATGGGTACCAAATACCTGTTAGACCTATAATTCGGCAACAATCACAGCCGCCACGGTTTTCCCCACCCGAACAGGAAGAAATTCTTCAAAGATTGGACCAAGTCGAGCGAGACTTTCACAGAGATCGCAGGGAGCGACAAAGTTTCTTCCAGGGATTGACAAGTTTAATAAAAGGGAAGAGCAAGTAGGACCATTGAATCCTTCCATTATTTGTTGTAATTTCCTTGTACCAGTTGAGCCCCTGCGTGGGCCTGTCTTGCTGTATTGACCCCTGTGTGGGTATGTTTGTTTGTTTTGACCCCTGCGTGGGTCTATCTTTCTGTTAACCCCTACGAGGGTATGTTGTTTGTTTAAGTCCCTGCGTGGACTAGTATTTCAATTTGACCCCTGCGTGGGTATGTTGCTTTGTTAAAAAGTCCCATTTAGGGCGATGTGTAATCTATTAATAATTAATGGAATGTTTAGTTTATAAATTTCATTTTTGCCATTATATGCATAAATAAATTATATATGAAATAAATGAATCAAAATCGTTCCTTTTAAAAGTAATCTGCCTATTTAAATATTAAATAAGAATCTTAAAGGTATAACCTAGTCTGCATGTCATTATACGACCTGGCCAAGATGGTAAAACCTGTTAAAAAGATTCAAATTCCAGTTAACATCTGAAAACATGTTAACGCTCCTGGCAGACGTGATTCGTTAAAATCATGCACGTCATTCTTATATAAGGATTCTTCAAAAGATTCCTAACCCAACTTAATGATCTCTGAATCATGGGTTTAAATCATCAATTAAGATGATCACATTTTGACCATACATTGGTAATACAATGCCTACGGGCCCTTCTCATTTTTATATGAGACAAAAGACAGTAATAGTCTGTGACCCTGTCTGAAAAAGGTAAAGAACTATGTTCAAACCTTCATGCCTTAATTCTCTGAAATCATGGCTTATAATTTAAAATGTCCCTGTGACTAGGCCGTATGTGCTAATAAATACTGTTATTGTTTCTAATTAGCATAAATTATAATAGAAATCCTAAATAAATGTGAGTAACAAATTAACCAAATATGGTCTATCTTTACCATGGTTAATGAATTACCCTAAGGGGTAATTCCATAATAAACTCTCAAATAAACTATTGTCATTGTCTTATGCAACAGTTCAAATTTAAAATGGCTGACTCGGATGAAATTAATAGTCACCCAAGGGAGAATAATGATAACGCCCGAATTAATATAACGGGTGCTGAACTGAAAGCGTTAGTAGACGACGCTGTTACAAAGGCCTTAGAGCGGCAATATAAAGATTTTAGTGGGACTCGAAGTAGGACCCTATCTGAGCCGCGTTCAAAGCCAAAGACTCATTCTGAGGCTCACAACAAGTCTCCCTCCAAGAAGGAAGAACCAAAGAAAGATGATGATCGACTCTCCTCAAACCACCATAGTGCTCCATCTCAACAAATTGTACTAAATCAAGAACCCCGTAATAAGGGTTGCTCCTACAAATACTTTGTTTCATGCAAACCCAGGGATTTCACTGGGGAAAAAGGAGCCATTGACTGCATGACGTGGTTAGATGAGATGGACACAGTAGTGGATATCAGCGGGTGCGCTGAGAGGGATATAATCAAGTTTGTGTCTCAATCATTCAAAGGTGAGGCCTTAGCCTGGTGGAGATCGTTGATTCAAGCCACTGGGAAGATCCCATTGTACAACATGTCATGGGAACAATTCATTGCCCTCATCAGGGAGAATTACTGCCCTCAGCACGAGGTCGAAAAGATTGAGTCAGACTTTCTTTCATTGGTAATGACAAATCTAGATTTCCAAGCTTACCTCACGAGCTTTAATACAATGTTGAGGTTGGTTCCGTATCTGGTGACCCCGAAACCCAAAAGAATAGCTCGTTTCATCGGGGGTTTAGCCCCAGAAATCAAGGCAAGCGTGAAGGCCTCTCGGCCAGCTACTTTCAGATCTGTAGCTGATATATCTTTGTCCCTCACGCTGGACGCGGTCAGACAAAGATCGCTGAGGAATAAGGATGCCGAGAAAAGAAAACGTGAAGATGACAATTCACGGAGGTCAAACAAGAAGCACCGAGGAAACGGTGACAACAGGAAGGGGTCTGAGTCCAAGAAGGATGGGCATCACACTGGTGATAAGCCCAAGTGTAAAGTCTGCAAGAAACATCACTTCGGGAAGTGCAAATTTGAATCAAACTCACAGGCTCAGTCAAGAACTTTTGCTTGTGGTATATGCAAGTCCAAGGAACACAAGACCTTGGATTGCAAAAAGTTGAAGGATGCAACCTGCTACAGCTGTAATGAGAAGGGGCATATCAAGACCAATTGCCCAAAATACGCAAAGAAAGCTGATGAAGGAAAGAAGACCAATGCTAGGGTCTTCAGAATGGATACAAAGGAAGCAGTATAGGATGACAATGTGATAACAGGTACATTCCTTATAAATGACATTTATGCAAGAGTGCTTTTTAATTCAGGAGCTGATAAATCATTTGTAGATAATAAGTTTTGCAAATTGCTGAATTTACCTGTTAAAACCCTAAGAGTGAAATATGAGGTGGAGTTAGCAGATGGCACCTTAGAAACCGCCTCAACCATATTAGATGGATGTTTCATATCCATTAAGAACCACTCTTTTCCGTTGTCCCTACTTCCTTTGAAGCTAGCTGGTTTTGACATCGTTTTAGGCATGGACTGGTTATCTCGTAACCAGGCCCAGATTGTCTGCAATAAGAAGCAAGTGGTGATCAAGACTCCGTCTGGTGAACCACTTACCATTCAGGGAGATACCCGGTATGGACTGCCTGAGCAAGTGACTATGCTCAAGGCCTCTAAGTGTTTGAAGAAGGGTTGTGTCATCTACATGGCACAAGTGACTATTAATGAGCCGAAACCCAAGATAGAAGACATCCCCGTCATTTCTGAATACCCTGAGGTGTTTCCTGAAGAACTACCTGGCTTGCCACCAGATAGGCAAGTGGAATTCAGAATTGACATCATCCCTGGAGCAGCACCTGTTGCTAGAGCGCCTTACAGGTTGGCACCAACAGAGATGAAGGAATTGAGAACGCAATTAGATGAATTGCTAGCCAAAGGTTTCATTAGACCTAGTTCGTCTCCATGGGGAGCGCCAGTCCTGTTTGTCAAAAAGAAGGATGGATCGATGCGTCTGTGCATCGATTACCGTGAGCTTAATAAGGTCACTATAAAGAATAGGTATCCTTTGCCCAGGATCGATGATCTGTTCGATCAATTGCAAGGGGCAAGTTACTTCTCGAAAATTGACTTAAGTTCAGGCTACCACCAACTGAAGGTTAGAGATGAAGACGTACAAAAAACTGCATTTAGGACTCGTTATGGTCATTACGAGTTCCTAGTGATGCCTTTTGGGCTCACTAATGCACTTGCCGCGTTCATGGATCTCATGAATCGCGTTTGCAAGCCATACTTAGACAAATTTGTCATCGTCTTCATTGACGACATCCTCATCTACTCGAAGAACCAAGCTGACCACGAGAAACACCTTCGCTGTATTCTTAAACTCCTACATCATGAGAAGCTCTTTGCCAAATTCTCTAAATGTGAATTTTGGCTTTAAGAAGTCCAATTCCTTGGACATGTGGTTAGTGAGCGTGGTATCCAAGTGGATCCCGCTAAGGTGGAAGCAGTTATGAACTGGCAAGAGCCGAAGACACCCACAGAAATTCGCAGTTTCTTGGGATTGGCAGGATATTACAGACGCTTTATCGAAAATTTCTCAAAGATTGTTGCGCCCCTAACTTCTTTGACTAGGAAGAAGATTAAGTTTGACTGGGGACCCAAGCAACAAGAATCCTTTGATATCCTAAAGCAAAAGTTGAGCAATGCTCCTGTACTAACATTGTCTGAAGGTACCGAAGATTTCGTAGTGTACTGCGATGCATCACACACTGGCATGGGGTGTGTGCTTATGCAGAAAGGCAAGGTTATTGCCTATGCTTCACGGCAGTTAAAGGTGCATGAAAAGAATTACACCACCCATGACTTGGAGTTGGGTGCCGTTGTATTTGCACTAAAGCTATGGAGGCACTATTTATATGGTATCAAGTGTGTGATCTATTCTGATCACAAGAGCACCCAGCACCTGTTTAATCAGAAGGATTTAAACATGAGGCAGCGCCGTTGGATGGAGACTTTAAATGATTATGATTGTGAAATCAGATACCTTCCCGGCAAGGCGAATGTAGTCGCCGATGCCTTGAGTCGAAAGGAAAGGGTGAAACCCATCCGAATCAACGCCAAGAGCATTGAAATAAAGAATAGTTTGAATGAAAGGCTGTTAGCTGCACAGAAGGAAGCTGTGTTGGAAGCTAACTATCCTAATGAAAAGCTAGGGGTAACTGAGGAGCAGTTATCTCTTGGCAAGGACGGAATTCTGAGATTGAATGGACGAATATGGGTTCCAATTTATGGAGGACTTCGGGATGTTATCCTCCAGGAAGCCCATAGTTCTAAATATTCCGTTCATCATGGAGCTGATAAGATGTACCAGGATCTAAGGGCAAACTATTGGTGGATAGGCTTGAAGAAGTCTGTAGCTACCTATGTAGCTAAATGCTTGACGTGTGCGCAAGTCAAAGCAGAACATCAAAAGCCGTCAGGTTTGCTACAACAGCCTGAACTTCCTACGTGGAAGTGGGAAATGGTAACTATGGATTTTATCACTAAGTTACCAAAGACAAGGAAAGGAAATGATACAATTTGGGTGATCGTAGACAGACTGACTAAGTCAGCACATTTCCTACCCATTAAGGAGACCTATAGCTCTGACATGTTAGCCCAATTGTACGTGGATAAGATTGTAGCTTTACATGGCATACCTGTGTCTATTATCTCTGACAGAGATACTAGATACACATCCCATTTTTGGAAAAGTTTCCAACAATCTTTGGGCACGCGCTTAAATTTTAGTACGGCTTACCATCCACAGACGGACGGGCAGAGTGAGCGTACAATCCAAACCTTGGAAGACATGCTTCGTGCATGCGTGATAGATTTAGGTGGTAGTTGGGATAACCACCTACCATTGATCGAGTTCTCATATAACAATAGCTACCATACCAGCATCAAGGCTGCACCTTTCGAAGCCTTATACGGTAGAAAGTGTAGAACGCCCGTTTGTTGGGCGGAAGTTGGAGATGTCCAACTGTCAGGACCTGAAATAGTATTTGAAACGACTGACAAGATTGTCCAGATTCGTGACCGTCTGAAAGCTGCCAGGGATAGGCAGAAAAGTTACGCAGATCCAAAGCGTAAACCTATGAAATTCGAGGTAGGTGACCAAGTGTTGCTTAAAGTATCACCCTGGAAGGGGGTGATGCGATTCGGTAAGAAAGGCAAGTTAAGCCCGAGATACATAGGACCATTCGAGGTCATCGAATGTGTAGGATCAGTTGCCTATAAGTTAAACTTACCTGAAGAGCTCAGTGGTATTCACAATGTACTCCACATCTGCAATCTGAAGAAGTGTTTCGCTGATGAATCACTAGTCATACCGCATACAGATGTGCATATAGATGAGAGCTTGAAATTTGTAGAAAAACCATTGTCGATTGAAGATCGGCAGGTTAAGAAGCTTCGAAGGAAGCATGTGCCTATCGTAAAGGTAAAATGGGATGCCCGTAGAGGTCCCGAGTATACGTCGGAGGTGGAGTCCACAATGAAAGAAAAGTACCCTTATTTATTTTAGTAAATCTCGAGGTCGAGATTTCTTTTAAGGGGGTGAGGATGTAACACCTCGAAAATTCACGTCCTATAATGTGCTGACACGTGTCATAGGTTTGAAAGTGTGAAAACATGTTCTTGAAGGACTAAAGTTGACAAACATGGAAAGTGTGTGAATTTAAGGGTTCAAATTGTCAACAAGGGATAAATATACTTTACAATAACCCTACATGATGCTCATACCTTCAGACGAATAAATCATGGATCATACGAAGCTAAATATGAAAGAAAGTGAGAGATTACAAACTACAGGGGTTAAATGTGTCAACATGTTTAAAGTATACCTCTGAGTGACCTTTTAGCAAACCCGAAGCTTTGTAACGGTTAATTATGCTCACTAGAATGCACGATATAAATTTCATAAAGTTTCGTTATCGTATGAGAAAGTTATGATCAAATTTGTATGCGAAGGGTTAAAAGCGTCTACGATGAAGTTTATGACTTTTCGGGTGACAATAAAGTTAACCGAGGTCTTAGCAAAGTGGGTATATGTCTTGAAGCCCTTATAAGTCAAATTGGAGGGTTCAAAATGCAAGAAATAAAGTCGAAACAAAGTTTTTAAGAGCCAAGGACCAAAACACAAAAATCTGAAATTTGATTTGATTCAGAAGGGGCGTCGCGCCACGCGAGGACCCTGGGGGGGGGGGGGTATACGCGTGCCGCGAGGGGCCATCTGCTCCGAAAATCTTGGGTTATGGTCTGCTAGGTGCATTGTAACCGACTTTAATCCAATTTTCCACATCTTGGACGACCCCTAAACAACCCCTAGGCCCTTAGGGACACCTGTGGATGATCCATGGCCATGGTTAGGCTTGTGTGTCAATGATCTATGAGATTTTGAATGCTATATAAAGGCTTCGTGTGCAACCATTGTAACCACACCTCACTTCTGCATTTCTGATCATTTCTGGAGCTCCAAAGCAGACTCAAGTGATCACTAATCGTGCATAGGATTTCAGTAAGTATGCCTAACCTTTCTTAGTTGAGTTTTTGCTTAGTTTTAGCTTAAAAGTCAAACCGTCGTAATTAACGGTTGACTTAGCGATTGATCATTGATGGTCCAGTGATTAGTCGAATTGAAAGTAGTTATAAGTTGGCAATTATGTGGGCAATAAACCCTTAAAAGGGCACCCTCTGATTCCCACTCTAACTAGGTTAATTGTCGGGTCAAACTTGTTATTAAAAAGTCAACAGAATGCTTAATTTCCAATTTGTGCATAATTAGCAATGTAGAACCCATACAACCTGTTTGATCATTAATATAACTTGGTAATGAATGTAAGAACATGCCTAAACATGTTCAACCCGACAATTTTCAGTAGAGACCCGGTTCGGAACCGAAAGTCGCATAATTTGACTTTTGCTTTGACTTTCAGTTCTGACCCGTTTAAGCATGTTTTAGAAATGCCTTAGAGCTTTAATTGGACTAGGTTACATGCTAGTATAACCCTATGTGATTATACACCATAGTTTGATAGTTATCCAATTAATATGCATGTTTCCGTTAATTGCTCATATGTTGACCATTATGCCCTTTTCACCATAAAACGTGATTTTTGAAAATATAAAAGAGTAGAAACCTTTGTTACTGATTTATAAACTTGCACCCAAAATTTGACATCAGTTTGAGGTGTAGATTGAGAGTTATGCTCATTAGCGTAATTAGAAAGCTTTTTAACGATTAAACGGCGTAATTAGCGTATAGCCTATTTAATCCTACTTTTTGATATCAAACTTATTACCCACTGATGTAATATATTATTTTGGGTTTTTTGAAGATTTTTAATTAATTTTAGGCTGAGCATAACTTAGAGTTATAAGCTTAATTCGGTAATTGTCCGTTTTGCCCTTTCGGGCTATAATATGAGTTTTACATATCTATTTGACCCCAAACCTTTTGCTTCTGATTTTATATGACAAATAAATTATATTAGACCTTTGGTAATAATAAAAATATCAGCTTTATTTATAGAACCCGGAAACGGCTTCTAATCGCCTTTTTAAGCGTTTTTAACGCATAGTATGTACTAAAACTATTTTAAACATACAATGGTTGATACCTACTAGGTAAATTATAATATTTTAATAGTAAGCAAAAGTTGTTTAACTCAGACTTCAGTTTTGAGCTTTTCGGCTTATGTGAAATTACCAAAATGCCCCTACGGTGCATAGTTTGGTTATAATTGATAAATTTCACATATATACTTTACCCTACTGTAATAACTTATTAAATTGAGTATTTTTGCTGATAACATCAGACCTGTAACTCAGGTAAATACTTAAACTCTTTTATAACCTTGTAAATGACCAAACTACCCCTACGGGGCATAGTTTGCGTTTAAATTTGTTTCGGGCATAATAAAAGATATCTTACTGATGTCACAACATATTTGAGGCATATTAACTTAGGAAACCTGTATATGGCTCTAATGATTACCCGTTACGCCTCTTGCGCGTTCGGTTCGGTTTATGTAACTAGTTTGCATAAATTAGCCGAAACGGGTCAAACCTTATCGGTTTTATCTCAAAATCCAGAATGTATTTAGATTACCCATATAAGACAAGTCTTCAAACTTGTCGGGTCTAAATCACATTCTATTCCGGTCTTCGCTTAATCACGCGTTCGAACCGTATCATTCCTTAAAACAAATCGGTCTAAGCTTAAGCTTAACTAAAGACCGTTAGGATTCTAATAGGTTATTATAAAACTTTGTTCCAGAATAGGAGGACCAGTAAAAGCTACTTGCATTTGCTGTTTGTGAATTATACTTGCAAAGGTAAATACTTTTAACTTATTTTCCCTTATACGGGCTTGGGGTACGGTATATAAAATACCGCTTGGTCGGGCATTCGACCTTAATCGTTTGGTGGTTAAGTATTATCGAGATGACCCGTTTAAAATATGTTTTGTTTGCTTAATGCCTTTGGGGGGTTAATGACCATGTCCCGGATATCCTCGGCATCATTTTACGAAATGGCCACGACCTAAGCGCGGGGTGTAGGCGTACACCCGTCAGTGCATAAATAAATAATGTGGTGTGTCTATTGATCTTTAACCCGGCACGATCCGGGCTACTGAACGCATAAGGAACATGTAATCCTTTTACAAGTTTATATATTTAAATAATTATCCCAACTTATAAAATGTTTGTGCCACGTGCATTCAAATCAATTTTTAATCATTTTTAAAATGAGTCGGTTAATTGTATTTACCAGTGTAAACTGACGTATTTTCCCAAAAAGATTAAATGCAGGTACTACTCGTAATAGGTTGGATTTCTCCTTAGCATCGATAAAGAGTCTCGCAAGCTTAAGATGCCTAACGTCTGTTGAACTACTGTTTCCTATTTATTTTTGATCCTTCTGTGGATGAATTTCAACTGTTGTGATACTGAATATTACAATTCATTAAAGTTGAAATATATATCTTTCATTTTCTTCCGCTGTGCATTTCAAATATTGTGTTGTTTGACTATTATGTTGCCAACCATGTCACGATACTCCCCACCGGGCCCACCGGTCATACGTGGAAAGTCGGGGTGTGACACACACCAAGAACCTCGATCAGAGAGAAAAAAAGGCATACGGTTCACAATTGTGTAAACTAAAATGGGATATACCGGGCTAGGATTCGAGTTACAGGAGATAGGGCCAAACCAACCACCCAAGAATGGAATAGTCGAGCGAAAACACTTGACAACCTCCTGGAAGCAGCTTTTTTTTTCCACCAGACCTTTCTGCATCAATTAGGAATCTGTGGCCGTCACTAGACACATTTCTTAAATTGTAGCCATTTTTTGAGTGTTTATTTTTTGGTGTCTAATCCGCATATCTATCACTATTGCTCTTGATTTTCTTGACTGTATCTCTCTTAAATGTCAACATATACACATGTGATTTAGTTTACGAATATTTTTCAATGCCGAGAACCTCGATCAGAGAGTAAAAAAGGCATAAGGTTCACAATGGTGTAAAATCAAAATGGGATATACCGGGCTAGGATTCGAGTTACAGGAACAAGGGCCAAACCAACCACCCAAGAATGGAATCGTCGAGCGAAAACACTTGACAATCTCCTGGAAGCAGCTTTTCTTGCCACAAGAGCTTTCTCCATTAATTAGGAATCTGAGGTCGTTACTAAACACATTCCTTAAATTGTAGCCATTTTTGAGTGTTTATTTTCTGGTGTCTAATCCGCATATATATCACCATTGCTCTTGATTTTCTTGACTGTATATCTCTTAAATGTCAACGTATACACAGGTGGTTTGGTTTACGAAGATTTTTCAATGCCGACAACCTCGATCAGAGAGTAAAAAAGGCCTAAGGTTCACAATGGTGTAAAACTAAAATTAGATATACCGGGCTAGGATTCGAGTTACAGGAACAAGTGCTAAACCTACCACCCAAGAATGGAATCGTTGAGCGAAAACACTTGACAACCTTCGGGAAGCAGCTTTTCTTCCCACCAGAGCTTTCTCCATCAATTAGGAATCTAATCTCGTCACTAAACACATTCCTTAAATTGTAGCCATTTTTTGAGTGTTTAATTTTTTGTGTCTACTCTGCATATATATCACCATTGATCTTGATTTTCTTGACTGTATATCTCTTAAATGTCAACATAGATACGTGTGATTTAGTTTCCGAAGATTTTTTAATGCCGAGAACCTCGATCAGAGAGTATAAATGGCGTAAGGTTCACAATGGTGTAAAACTAAAATGTGATATACCGGGGTAGGATTCGAGTTACAAGAACAAGGGCCAAGCCAACCACCCAAGTATGGAATCGTCGCGCGAAAACACTTGACACCTTCTTGGAAGCAGCTTTTCTTGCCAGCAAACCTTTCACCATCAATTAGGAATCTGATGCAGTCACTAAACACATTCCTTAAATGGTAGCCATTTTTTAAGTGTTTATTTCTTGGTGTCTAATCGGCATATATATCACCATTGCTCTTGATATTCTTGACTGTATATCTCTTAAATGTCTACATAAAGACGTGTGATTTAGTTTACGACGGTTTTTCAATGCCGAGAACCTCGACCAGAGAGTAAAAAAGGCGTAAGGTGCACAATGGTGTAAAACTAAAATGGGATACACCAAGCTAGGATTCGAGTTACAAGAACAAGGGCCAAACCAACCACCCAAGAATGGAATCGTCGAGCGAAAACACATGACAACCTCCAGGAAGCAGCTTGTCTTGCCACCAGAGCTTTCTCCATCAATTAAAAATCTGATGCCGTCACTAAACACATTTCTTAAATTGTAGCCATTTTTTGAGTGTTTATTTTTTGGTGTCTAATCCGCATATATATCACCATTGCTCTTGATCTTCATGACTGTATATCTCTTAAATGTCAACATATACACGTGTGATTTAGTTTATGAAGATTTTTAAATGCCGAGAACCCCGATCAGAGAGTAAAAAAGGCGTACGGTTCACAATGGAGTAAAACTAAAATGGGATATACCGGGCTAGGATACGAGTTACAGGAACAAGGGCCAAACCAACCACCCAAGAAAGGAATCGTCGAGCGAAAACACTTGACAACCTCCTGTAAGCCGCCATTCGTGCCACCGGACCTTTCTCTATCAATTAGGAATCTGATGCCGTCACTAAACTCATTCCTTAAATTGTAGCCATTTTTTGATTGTTTATTTTTTGGTGTCTAATCCGGATATATATCACCATTGCTCTTGATTATCCTGACTGTATATCTCTTAAATGTCAACATATACACATATGATTTAGTTTACGAAGGTTTTTAATGCTGAGAACCTCGATCAGAGAGTAAAAAAGGCGTAAGGTTCACAATGGTGTAAAACTAAATTGGGACATACCGGGCAAGGATTAGAGTTACAGGAACCAGGGCCGTACCAACCACCCAAGAATGGAATTGTCGAGCGAAAAGACTTGACAACCACCTGGAAGCTGCTTTTCTTGCCACCAAACCTTTCTCCATCAATTAGGAATCTGATTACATCACTAAACACATTCCTTAAATTGTAGCAATTTTTTGAGTGTTTATTTTTTGGTGTCTAATCCGCATTTATATCACCATTGCTCTTGATTTTCTTGACTGTATATCTCTTAAATGTCAACACATACACGTGTGATTTAGTTTACGAAGATTTTTCAATGCCGAGAACCTCGATCAGAGAGTAAAAAAGGCGTAAGGTTCACAATGGTGTAAAACTAAAATGGGATATACCGGGCTTGGATTCGAGTTACAAGAACAAGGCCCAAACCAACCACCCAAGTATGGAATTGTCGAGCGAAAACACTTGACACCCTCTTGGAAGCAGCTTTTCTTTCCAGTAAACCTTTCTCCATCAATTAGAAATCTGATGCCGTCACTAAACACATTCCTTAAATTGTATCCATTTTTTGAGTGTTTATTTTTTGGTGTCTAATCCGCATATATATCACCATTGCTCTTGATTTTCTTGACTCTATATCTCTTAAATGTCCACATATACACGTGTGATTTAGTTTACGAAGATTTTTCAATGCCGAGAACCTCGATCAGAGAGTAAAAAAGGCGTAAGGTTCACAATGGTGTAAAACTAAAATGGGATATACCGGGCTAGGATACGAGCTATAGGAACAAGGGCCAAACCAACCACCCAAAAATGGAATCGTTGAGCGAAAACACTTGACAACCTCCTGTAAGTAGCTTTTCTTGCCACCAGACCTTTCTCCATCTATTAGGAATCTGATGCCGTTACCAAACACATTCTTTAAAGTGTAGCCATTTTTTGAGTGTTTATTTTTTGGTGTCTAATCCGCTTATAAATCACCATTGCTCTTGATTTTCTTGACTTTATATCTGTTAAATGTCAACATATACACGTGTGATTTAGTCTACGAAGGTTTTTCAATGCCGAGAACCTCGATCAGAAAGTAAATAAGGCGTAAGGTTCACAATGGTGTAAAACTAAAATGGGACATACCGAGCAAGGATTCGAGTTAAAGGAACAAGGGCCAAACCAACCACCTAAGAATGGAATTGTCGAGCGAAAACACTTGACAACCACCTGGAAGCTGCTTTTCTTGCCACTAGACCTTTCTCCATCAATTAGGAATCTAATTCCATAACTAAACACATTCCGTAAATTGTAGCCATTTTTTGAGTATTTATTTTTTGGTGTCTAATCCGCACTTATATCACCATTGCTCTTGATTATCTTGACTGTATATCTCTTAATTGTCAACATATACACGTTTGATTTAGTTTATGAAGATTTATCAATGCCGAGAACCTCGATCAGAGAGTAAAAAAGGCGTAAGTTCACAATGGTGTAAAACTAAAATGGGATATTTCGGGATTGGATTCGAGTTACATGAACAATAGCCAAAGCAACCACCCGAGAATGGAATCGTTGAGTGAAAACACATGAAAACCTCCTGGAAGCAGCTTTTCAACCCACCAGAGCTTTCTCCATCAATTAGGAATCTGAGGTCGTCACTAAACACATTCCTTAAATTGTAGCCAGTTTTTGAGTGTTTATTTTTTGGTGTCTAATCCGCATATATATCACCATTGCTCTTGATTTTCTTTACTGTATATCTCTTAAATGTCAACATATACACGTGTGATTTGGTTTACGAAGATTTTTCAATGCCGACAACCTTGATCAGAGAGTAAAAAAGGCGTATGGTTCACAATGGTGTAAAACTAAAATGGGTTATACCGGGCTAGGATTCAAGTTACAGGAACAAGTGCCAAACCATCCACCCAAGAATGGAATCGTCGAGCGAAAACACTTGAAAACCTCCGGGAAGCTGCTTTTCTTCCCACCTGACATTTCTCGATCAACTAGGAAACTAATGCCGTCACTAAACGCATTCCTTAAACTGTAGCCATTTTTTGAGTGTTTAATTTTTGGTGTCTACTCCGCATATATATCACCATTGCACTTGATTTTCTTGACTGTATATCTCTTAAATGTCAACATAGACACGCGTGATTTAGTTTACGAAGATTTTTCAAGGTCGAGAACCTCGATCAGAGAGTATAAATGGCGTAAGGTTCACAATGGTGTAAAACTAAAATGGGATATACCGGGCTAGGATTCGAGTTACAAGAACAATGGCCAAACCAACCACCCAAGTATGGAATCGTCGAGCAAAAACATTTGACACCCTCCTGGAAGCAGCTTTTCTTGCCACCAGACCTTTCTCCGTCAATTAGGAATCTGATGCCGTCACTAAACACATTCCTTAAATTGTAGCCATTTTTTGAGGGTTTATTTTTTGGTGTCTAATCCGCATATATATCACCATTGCTCTTGATTTTCTTGACAATATATATCTTTTAAATGTCTACATATACACGTGTGATTTAGTTTACGAAGATTTTTCAATGCCGAGAACCTCGATCAGAGAGTAAAAAAGGCGTAAGGTTCACAATGGTGTAAAACTAAAATGGGATATATACCAGGCTAGGATTCGAGTTACAAGAACAAGGGCCAAACCAACCACCCAAGAATGGAATCGTCAAGCGAAAACACTTGACAACCTCCTGGAAGCAGCTTTTCTTGCCACCAGACCTTTCTCCATCAATTAGGAATCTGATGCCGTAACCAAACACATTCCTTAAATTGTAGCCATTTTTTGAGTGTTTAATTTTGGTGTCTAATCCACATATATACCACCATTCCTCTTGATTTTATTGATTGTATTTCTCTTAAATGTCAACATATACACGTGTAATTTAGTTTACGAAGATTTTTCAATGCCGATAACCTCGATCAGAGAGTAAAAAAGGCGTATGGTTCATGATGGTGTAAAACGAAAATGGGATATACCGGGCTAGGATTCGAGTTACAGGAACAGGGGCCAAACCAACCACCCAAGAATGGAATCGTCGAGCGAAAACACTTGACAACCTCCTGGAAGCAGCTTTTCTTGCCACCAGACCTTTCTCAATCAATTCGGAATCTTATGCCTTCACTAAACCCATGCCTTAAATTGTCGCCATTTTTTGAGTGTTTATTTTTTGGTGTCTACTCCACGTATATATCACCATTGCCCTTGATTTTCTTGACTGTATATCTCTTAAATGTCAACATATACACGTGTGATTTGGTTTAGCAAGATTTTTCAAGTCCGAGAACCCCGATCAGAGTGTAAAAATGCGTAAGGGTCACAATGGTGTAAAACTAAAATGGGACATACCGGGCAAGGATTCGAGTTACAGGAACCAGGGCCGTACCAACCACCCAAGAATGGAATTGTCGAGCGAAAAGACTTGACAACCACCTGGAAGCTGCTTTTCTTGCCACCAGACCTTTCTCCATCAATTAGGAATCTGATTACATCACTAAACACATTCCTTAAATTGTAGCAATTTTTTGAGTGTTTATTTTTTGGTGTCTAATCCGCATTTATATCACCATTGCTCTTGATTTTCTTAACTGTATATCTCTTAAATGTCAACACATACACGTGTGATTTAGTTTACGAAGATTTTTCAATGCCGAGAACCACGATCAGAGAGTAAAAAAGGCGTAAGGTTCACAACGGTGTAAAACTAAAATGGGATATACCGGGCTTGGATTTGAGTTACAAGAACAAGGGCCAAACCAACCACCCAAGAATGGAATCGTCGAGCGAAAACACATGACAACCTCCGGGAAGCTGCTTTTCTTCCCACCTGACATTTCTCCATCAATTAGGAAACTAATGCCGTCACTAAACGCATTCCTTAAACTGTAGCCATTTTTTGAGTGTTTAATTTTTGGTGTCTACGCCGCATATATATCACCATTACTCTTGATTTTCTTGACTGTATATCTCTTAAATGTCAACATAGACATGTGTGATTTAGTTTACGAAGAGTTTTCAATGCCGAGAACCTCGATCAGAGAGTATAAATGGCGTAAGGTTAACAATGGTGTAAAACTAAAATGGGATATACCGGGCTAGGATTCGAGTTACAAGAACAAGGCCCAAACCAACCACCCAAGTATGGAATTGTCGAGCGAAAACACTTGACACCCTCTTGGAAGCAGCTTTTCTTTCCAGTAAACCTTTCTCCATCAATTAGGAATCTGATGCCGTCACTAAACACATTCTCTTAAATGTGTCTAATCCGCATATATATCACCATTGCTCTTGATTTTCTTGACTCTATATCTCTTAAATGTCTACATATACACGTGTGATTTAGTTTACGAAGATTTTTCAATGCCGAGAACCTCGATCAGAGAGTAAAAAAGGCGTAAGGTTCACAATGGTGTAAAACTAAAATGGGATATACCGGGCTAGGATACGAGCTATAAGAACAAGGGCCAAACCAACCACCCAAAAATGGAATCGTTGAGCGAAAACACTTGACAACCTCCTGTAAGTAGCTTTTCTTGCCACCAGACCTTTCTCCATCCATTAGGAATCTGATGCCGTCACCAAACACATTCTTTAAAGTGTAGCCATTTTTTGAGTGTTTATTTTTTGGTGTCTAATCCGCTTATAAATCACCATTGCTCTTGATTTTCATGACTTTATATCTCTTAAATGTCAACATATACACGTGTGATTTAGTCTACGAAGGTTTTTCAATGCCGAGAACCTCGATCAGAAAGTAAATAAGGCGTAAGGTTCACAATGGTGTAAAACTAAAATGGGACATACCGAGCAAGGATTCGAGTTAAAGGAACAAGGGCCAAACCAACCACCTAAGAATGGAATTGTCGAGCGAAAACACTTGACAACCACCTGGAAGCTGCTTTTCTTGCCACTAGACCTTTCTCCATCAATTAGGAATCTAATTCCATAACTAAACACATTCCGTAAATTGTAGCCATTTTTTGAGTATTTATTTTTTGGTGTCTAATCCGCATTTATATCACCATTGCTCTTGATTATCTTGACTGTATATCTCTTAATTGTCAACATATACACGTTTGATTTAGTTTATGAAGATTTATCAATGCCGAGAACCTCGATCAGAGAGTAAAAAAGGCGTAAGTTCACAATGGTGTAAAACTAAAATGGGATATTCCGGGATTGGATTCGAGTTACATGAACAATAGCCAAAGCAACCACCCGAGAATGGAATCGTTGAGTGAAAACACATGAAAACCTCCTGGAAGCAGCTTTTCAACCCACCAGAGCTTTCTCCATCAATTAGGAATCTGAGGTCGTCACTAAACACATTCCTTAAATTGTAGCAAGTTTTTGAGTGTTTATTTTTTGGTGTCTAATCCGCATATATATCACCATTGCTCTTGATTTTCTTTACTGTATATCTCTTAAATGTCAACATATACACGTGTGATTTGGTTTACGAAGATTTTTCAATGCCGACAACCTTGATCAGAGAGTAAAAAAGGCGTATGGTTCACAATGGTGTAAAACTAAAATGGGTTATACCGGGCTAGGATTCAAGTTACAGGTACAAGTGCCAAACCATCCACCCAAGAATGGAATCGTCGAGCGAAAACACTTGAAAACCTCCGGGAAGCTGCTTTTCTTCCCACCTGACCTTTCTCCATCAACTAGGAAACTAATGCCGTCACTAAACGCATTCCTTAAACTGTAGCCATTTTTTGAGTGTTTAATTTTTGGTGTCTACTCCGCATATATATCACCATTGCTCTTGATTTTCTTGACTGTATATCTCTTAAATGTCAACATAGACACGCGTGATTTAGTTTACGAAGATTTTTCAAGGTCGAGAACCTCGATCAGAGAGTATAAATGGCGTAAGGTTCACAATGGTGTAAAACTAAAATGGGATATACCGGGCTAGGATTCGAGTTACAAGAACAATGGCCAAACCAACCACCCAAGTATGGAATCGTCGAGCAAAAACATTTGACACCCTCCTGGAAGCAGCTTTTCTTGCCACCAGACCTTTCTCCGTCAATTAGGAATCTGATGCCGTCACTAAACACATTCCTTAAATTGTAGCCATTTTTTGAGGGTTTATTTTTTGGTGTCTAATCCGCATATATATCACCATTGCTCTTGATTTTCTTGACAATATATATCTTTTAAATGTCTACATATACACGCGTGATTTAGTTTACGAAGATTTTTCAATGCCGAGAACCTCGATCAGAGAGTAAAAAAGGCGTAAGGTTCACAATGGTGTAAAACTAAAATGGGATATATACCAGGCTAGGATTCGAGTTACAAGAACAAGGGCCAAACCAACCACCCAAGAATGGAATCGTCAAGCGAAAACACTTGACAACCTCCTGGAAGCAGCTTTTCTTGCCACCAGACCTTTCTCCATCAATTAGGAATCTGATGCCGTAACCAAACACATTCCTTAAATTGTAGCCATTTTTTGAGTGTTTAATTTTGGTGTCTAATCCACATATATACCACCATTCCTCTTGATTTTATTGATTGTATTTCTCTTAAATGTCAACATATACACGTGTAATTTAGTTTACGAAGATGTTTCAATGCCGAAAACCTCGATCAGAGAGTAAAAAAGGCGTAAGGTTCACGATGGTGTAAAACGAAAATGGGATATACCGGGCTAGGATTCGAGCTACAGGAACAGGGGCCAAACCAACCACCCAAGAATGGAATCGTCGAGCGAAAACACTTGACAACCTCCTGGAAGCAGCTTTTCTTGCCACCAGACCTTTCTCAATCAATTCGGAATCTTATGCCTTCACTAAACCCATGCCTTAAATTGTCGCCATTTTTTGAGTGTTTATTTTTTGGTGTCTACTCCACGTATATATCACCATTGCCCTTGATTTTCTTGACTGTATATCTCTTAAATGTCAACATATACACGTGTGATTTGGTTTAGCAAGATTTTTCAAGTCCGAGAACCCCGATCAGAGTGTAAAAATGCGTAAGGGTCACAATGGTGTAAAACTAAAATGGGACATACCGGGCAAGGATTCGAGTTACAGGAACCAGGGCCGTACCAACCACCCAAGAATGGAATTGTCGAGCGAAAAGACTTGACAACCACCTGGAAGCTGCTTTTCTTGCCACCAGACCTTTCTCCATCAATTAGGAATCTGATTACATCACTAAACACATTCCTTAAATTGTAGCAATTTTTTGAGTGTTTATTTTTTGGTGTCAAAAATCCGCATATATATCACCATTGCTCTTGATTTTCTTAACTGTATATATCTTAAATGTTAACATATACACGTGTGATTTAGTTTACGAAGATTTTTCAATGCTAAGAACCTCGATCAGAGAGTAAAGAAGGCGTAAGGATCACAATGGTGTAAAACTAAAATGGGATATACCGGGCTAGTATTCGAGTTACAGGAACAATGGTCAAACCAACCACCCAAGAATGGAATCGTCGAGCGAAATCACTTGACAACCTCCTAGAAGTTGCTTTTCTTGCCACTAGACCTTTCTCCATAAATTAGGAATCTCATGCCGTCACTAAACACATTCCTTAAATTTTTGCCATTTGTTGGGTGTTTATTTTTTGGTGTGTAATCCGCATATATATCACCATTGCTCTTGATTTTCTTGACTGTATATCTCTTAAATGTCAACATATACACGTGTGATTTAGTTTATGAAGATTTTTCAATGCCGATAACCTCGATCAGAGAGTAAAAAAGGCGTATGGTTCACAATGGTGTAAAATTAAATTGGGATATTTCGGGCTAGGATTCGAGTTATAGGAACAAGGGCCAAACCAATCATCCAAGAATGGAATCGTTAAGCGAAAACACTTGACAACCTCCTTGAAGCAACTTTTCTTGCCACCAGACCTTTCTCCATCAATTAGGAGTCTGATATCGTCACCAAACACATTCTTTAAATTGTAGCCTTTTTTGAGTGTTTATTTTTCGGTGTCTAATCCGCATATATACCATTACTCTTGATTTTCTTGACAGTATATCTCTTAAATGTCAACATATACACGTGTGATTTAGTTTACAAATATTTTTCACTGACGAGAACCTCGACCAGAGAGTAAAAAAGGCGTAAGGTTCACATTGGTGTAATACTAAAATGGGTTATGACGGGCTAGGATTTTAGTTACAGGAACAAGGGCCAAACCAACCACCCAGGAATGGAATCGTCGAGCGAAAAGACTTGACAACCACCTGGAAGCTGCTTTTCTTGCCACCAGACCTTTCTCCATCAATTAGGAATCTGATTACATCACTAAACACATTCCTTAAATTGTAGCAATTTTTTGAGTGTTTATTTTTTGGTGTCTGCAGCTTTCCTTTTTCTAGGTTGGTGACCGCTAGAGTTCCAGGTTGGTGACCGGGCTCTACTTAAAATCTCACCCTGGAAGGGTGTGGTTCGTTTTGGAAAACGGGGCAAGCTTAATCCGCGATATGTCGGACCATTCGAAATTACCGAAAAGATCGGTAAGGTCGCTTACAGATTGAATCTGCCTGAAGAACTGAGTGCTGTGCACAACGTCTTCCACGTGTCTAATCTGAAGAAGTGTCTGTCAGATGAAACACTCATCATTCCTTTCAAGGAACTCACTATTGACGAACAGCTACACTTTACTGAGGAACCGATTGAGATCACGGATTGAGAGATCAAAACCCTCAAACGTAGCCAGATACCTCTCGTACGAGTTCATTGGAACTCGCGCCGTGGCCCAGAGTTTAGTTGGGAGCGGGAAGACCAGATGAAGCGCAAGTATCCCCAGTTGTTCCCAAATGAAACTCCCAGAACTGAAGCTACAACCGAATTTCGGGACGAAATTCCAAACTAACGGGGGGATGATGCAACACCCCATTGAAACGTTCTCACTTATACTAGCTTGACAGTGACTGCCTTAACTTTCGGGACGAAAGTTCTTAAAACTTGGGGATAATGTGACACTCTGGGTTTTCCTGAGCAACCATCTTGTATTGAATTGGCGTGTACATAATATTAAATGAAATTTGTGATTTATCTTGATGTGCTATGTGTCGATAATGTGTACGTATAATGTATAAGTTGTATATATATATATGAATAAGAGTATTGGTGAGCCGAGACCACCAAGACCACGAGTCGAGACCACTCGGTCTCGAGTAAACAGTAAACAGTGGGCCGGTTGGGACATGGACCTCCTTTAGTCCACCCGAAAGCCCATTAGGGTGCACCAACTTGGAACGAGTATATAACCCTTGTTGATAGCCAACCTTGCCATTTTTGGGCAACCCACACACACTCTCCTACACACACTCTCTCTCTCTCTCTCTCTCTCACTAAAACCCTAGAACACCACCACAAACCTCCTCTCATCTCTCTCTCGAATTCAACCGGAAGCACTAAGACTCTCAGATCAAGCTCGAAATCGTCACCCGGAAGTTGGTTCATTGATTCTTCATACCCTCAACATCAACCGGTTAGTATTTTAAGTGTTTACCATGATTTTGGTTATTGATGATAAGGTGCATTATGGATGATAGCATGATAAGGATAATGTGTTTTAGCTAGAATGTGAAGATTAATATAATATACACCCTCTTATGTTGTGATAACATGAATAATGATCCTTGATGCTAGTTAGAAATCGAATCATGTGTTGTTACTGTTGATGATGTTTTGACCGCATGTTAGCATGATTTCCTCATGTAAAATGGATGAACATATTTCTGAATAATAAATTCTGGATTTAATGAAGTAGTAATGATATTATAGCGTTAGGATGATTATGTGTTAAAGGTTTGAAAACCCTAATGAAGAACAGTTTGAATGTGATATGAATATTTGAATATGCTGTGTTTGATCCATGTGGAAATAGAATTAGACAAGAAAACATGTTTATGGAATTCTATTGGATAGTACACAATCTCATGAAATTGAAATACTATTGGATAGCACATCTGAGGTTCTAGAAGCATTCTGTTACCTTGTATGCAAGTCGAGACCCTCGGTCTCGACTCGAGACCATACGTGACAACTCGAGATCAAACAAGCAGACATCAGGGACTTGAAAGCAGCAAGGTCTCGACTCGAGACTGGACTCGAGACCCTTGAGATTTCAACCCTTGCCTGCACCACTCGAGACCGGCGGCTGCGACTCGAGATCACCGTCAACAATGGAGGACACTCGAGACCCCTTGTCCACGACCACATCAGCGGTTGTGACTCGAGACCACTACTCAGTGGTTTTGACTCGAGACCAATCAGCAGTGGATCCAACCGATCAGTGGTTTCGAGTGGGCCGGATGGTTATTGGGCCACTAGGTGTTTGGGACTTACCTGTTTGTATGGACTATGTGTTAATAGTACCTTTTGACTGTGCTATTATTAGAGCAGGCCCAATAACCCAAAGCTGTATGCATACTACGTGCTTGATACGTGTAAGATATACGTGATTTCTCTGTACCCAACCTGACCTATACTGGTAACCATATTAGGACGTGGTGACCAGCATACTTGACCAAGTAAACTGTCAACCGAGCAACCCAAGGTGAGTTCACAACTATTAAAGCATGCGTTCCCGGTGGTTTTGGGAAACGGAAACTTAAACAACGCCATCCCCGCGTAAGGGATACAAACCTACTTTCTTCCCCTTAAATGGGACTCTTAGTTAATTATTGTTTATACGGTAATGCAACAAGCAACACTAAACGAAACTCTATCACTTAAGTCCCTACCATTTAATACCGATTAGTCGCCGGGGCCTGGCGAACGGGTTATTAGTTAATAGCGCTATTTAGGTGTAACCAGCCTCACACCGACCCTTGTTACTGGGAACGGGAGTGAACTAATGTACTCTGGCAAACCGTCAATGATGATAGAACGTTGACAAACGGGGCACTGCGGAAACGTACGGTTAAGTAAGTATTCGGTATTGGAAAAACAGTTTAGTCGCTTACCTATGGGGTAGCTCCCCATCGCATGTATAAACGGATAAATTAACTGGTGAAACAAGTTTTTGGTAATTAAAAATTGGACAACTCGTGAACTCGCCAACATTTTTGTTGATACCCTACTGTATGCTTTGCAGGTACCCAGTGACTCAGGAGCTTGCAGCTTGGGAATGTGTAGTGGTCGACTAGCCCATGTGTTGGGTTTTAAATAACCTTGAACTATGAACTTTGTTTTGAAACTGTTTGGCTGATGCCTCCGCTGTTTACATAAACTATTATTTGAACTTAAACTTTTAAAACTTCGAACTATAATGTTTACTAACTACTGTGGTTGGTGAACATTTTTACTATTTGACCAATGCTCAGTATAATTGGTGGCTGGATCCTGGTCAGTCACGCCTCCAAGCGGTGGTACTCCGCATGTGGATTTTGGGGGTGTGACACAAACCAACCACCCAAGAAGGGAATCGTCGAGCGAAAACACTAGACAACCTCCTGGAAGCAGCTTTTCTTGCCACCAGAGCTTTCTCCATCAATTAAGAATCTGAGGCCGTCACTAAACACATTCCTTAAATTGTAGCCATTTTTTGAGTGTTTATTTTCTGGTGTCTAATCCGCATATATATCAACATTGCTCTTGATTTTCTTGACTGTATATCTCTTAAATGTCAACGTATACACGGGTGGTTTGGTTTACGAAAAATTTTCAATGCCGACAACCTCGATCAGAGAGTAAAAAAGGCATAAGGTTCACAATGGTGTAAAACTAAAATGAGATATACCGGGCTAGGATTCGAGTTACAGGAACAAGTGCCAAACCAACCACCCAAGAATGGAATCGTCTAGCGAAAACACTTGACAACCATCGGGAAGCAGCTTTTCTTCCCACCAGACCTTTCTCCATCAATTAGGAATCTAATGTCGTTACTAAACACATTCCTTAAATTGTAGCCATTTTTTGAGTGTTTAATTTTTTATGTCTAATCGGCATTTATATCATCATTGCTCTTGATTTTCTTAACTGTATATCTATTAAATGTCTACATATACACGTGTGATTTGGTTTACGAAGATTTTTCAATGCCGAGAACCTCGACCAGAGAGTAAAAAAGGCGTAAGGTTCACAATGGTGTAAAACTAAAATGGGATACACCAAGCTAGGATTCGAGTTACAAGAACAAGGGCCAAACCAACCACCCAAGAATGGAATCGTCGAGCTAAAACACATGACAACCTCCAGGAAGCAGCTTTTCTTGCCACGAGAGCTTTCTCCATCAATTAGGAATCTAATGCCTTCACTAAACACATTTCTTAAATTGTAGCCATTTTTTGAGTGTTTATTTTTTGGTGTCTAATCCGCATATATATCACCATTGCTCTTGATTTTCTTGACTGTATATCTCTTAAATGTCAACATATACACGTGTGAATTTGTTTACGAAGATTTTTCAATGCCGATAACCTCGATCAGAGAGTAAAAAAGGCGTAAGGTTCACAATGGTGTAAAACTAAAATGGGATATACCGGGCTAGGATTTGAGTTACAGGAACAAGGGCCAAACCAACCACCCAAAAATGGAATCGTCGAGAGAAAACACTTGACAACCTCCTGGAAGCAGCTTTTCTTCCCACCAAACCTTTCTCCATCAATTAGGAATCTGATGCTGTCAATAAACACATGCCTTAAATTGTAGCCATTTTTTGTGTGTTTATTTTTTGGTGTCTAATCCGCATTTATATCACCATTGCTCTTGATTTTCTTGACTATATATCTCTTAAATGTCAACATATACACGTGTGATTTAGTTTCGGAAGATTTTTCAATGCTGAGAACCCCGATTAGAGAGTAAAAAAGGTGCAAGGTTCACAATGGTGTAAAACTAAAATGGGATATACCGGGCTAGGATACGACTTACAGGAACAAGGGCCAAACTAACCACCCA
Source organism: Helianthus tuberosus (assembly GCA_030545235.1). Classification (NCBI taxonomy): domain Eukaryota; kingdom Viridiplantae; phylum Streptophyta; class Magnoliopsida; order Asterales; family Asteraceae; genus Helianthus; species Helianthus tuberosus. Next base: position 11,191,752 of record CM060376.1, on the reverse strand, counting down.
AGAATGGTATCGTCGAGCGAAAACACTTGACAACCTCCTGTAACCAGCTTTTCTTGCCCCCAGACCTTTCTCTATCAATTAGGAATCTGATGCCGACACTAAACACATTCCTTAAATTGTAGCCATTTTTTGAGTGTTTATTTTTTGGTGTGTAATCCGCATATATATCACCATTGCTCTTGATTTTCTTGACTGTATATCTCTTAAATGTCAACATATACACGTGTGATTTAGTTTACGAATATTTTCCTATGCCGAAAACTCGATCAGAGAGTAAAAAAGGCGTAAGGTTCACAATGGTGTAAAACTAAAATGGGATATACCGGGCTAGGATTAGAGTTACAGGAACAAGGGCCAAACCAACCACCCAAAAATGGAATCGTCGAGAGAAAACACTTCACAACCTCCTGGAAGCAGCTTTTCTTGCCACCAGACCTTTCTCCATCAATTAGGAATCTGATGCTGTCACTAAACACATGCCTTAATTTGTAGTCATTTTTTGTGTGTTTATTTTTTGGTGTCTAATCCGCATTTATATCACCATTGCTCTTGATTTTCCTGACTGTATATCTCTTAAATGTCAGCGTATACACGTGTGATTTAGTTTACGAAGGTTTTTCAATGCCGAGAACCTCGATTAGAGAGTAAAAAAGGCGTAAGGTTCACAATGGTGTAAAACTAAAATGGGACATACCGGGCAAGGATTCGAGTTACAGGAACAACGGCCAAGCTGTGACAACCCTCGTAATTACATGTATCCGTACGATTAATTAATGTTAAATAAAAGTGCTTGATGACTGTGTTGAATTACTTAACTGCTTTCTGATTACTGCGTCATACTTACATGTGCTTGTTAACATGCTAGTCTTGTACAGAAAATTGACTAAATGGTCCTGTATGCTTTCGTGAGTGTTGGAAATTAAAAGTGTTACAAAAAGATACATAAAAGACACTAAACGGAACAACTTAGCACTTTAACAGAACGGTATCTAACCGAACAACCGGACATTACTCGAAACACCAAAATTTTACCAAAGACATTGTGTTATTATTTTTGAACTAGTTATGGTTCCCGAATCCCCCAACACATTATATAAAGTGCCATACACATAATACACTAGACCTTTTACACTTAACTTCCAATCATTTACCTATTACCATCAAGTTTTTACAATTAACCCCCCTTCTTCTTTTACGGTCACATGGACCCACCCCAAAATCATCCCCTTACCTCCAAGATCACAATCTAATATTTTATTAGATCTTTACTTGTTGTAGTTGCCAAAATATTAGAAGAAGGATTATATGTATGGTGTGCATCTTCACAACATCATTTCACTAGATCACACCACTCCCTCACTCTCCTCTCTCTCCCTCTCGGCCTCACTATAACCGCCAGCACCACCATATCACCACCACATTCATCCACTTCTAAGCTTCATTCAAAGTGTTAGAAGGAGGATCAAAGAAGCTTGAAGTTGTAGATAATCAAGGAGCTTCATTACTTGCTTTCACCATCTTTTTCACTAGAGTTCTTCCCTAGCTTTAAGCTAGTTGTAAGCTTCTTGTTAACCCTTATTACTTCATATTTTTGGTGGTTAATAGATTAAGTATGTTGAAAAATTGCAAGAACACTAAAGACTTGAATCTTGAAATCATGAAACATAAGCTTAAATAAGATGAAACATGAAGTAATATGATGATTATGTGCTGATTAGGGTTACATGATATGAATGAATTATAACCTGCTGTAAGTGTGTATGAGAGTCGTTGTTGTTCGCTAAACATGTTAAGGGAATCAATCGAGCACGCGTTAGAAAGTCGAGAGCTGAAAACAGGAAGTTGGTTGATGTTTACAGCCAACTTCAGTTGGCTGTAACCAGATCATAACTTAACGAAAACTTGATTTTCTTGAGTCTATAACGTGTTATTTCGAAATACGGTTCTAATGGAACTGGAATCATAATTTTTGAACTTCGTTTGCTATTTTTAAAGGGTCATTTTTCACAGCAGCAAAAGCTGCATTTTTACTGCTGAAAATGTGTGTTATGTTTTTCGTCATAACTTGTAATCTGTGTAGAATTAGCTCATGAAATTTATACCGTAGATGACTACTGATGTCATTGTAATGCCCCAACTAGAATTTCATCAATCGGACTTACGATGAATTTTAAAAAAATTATTCCGTGGACTGCAGTCAGAAAGTGATGAATCTGATTGCAGTCAGGTAAATGATTTTTTTTATAAAATATTGGTAGTGAATTGGATCTCAATATTTTTACACAATAATATTTGGATCGTTTAAGACCTTCTGTAAAAAGTTGGGAATTTTAGGAACATGTTAACTATTTTATTAAAATTCCCGAAAACAGCTCAGTTTTGGAAGTAAAAGCTGAAACGACATAAGTAGTAACTTGCGTGCCTAAATGTCGGGTAGGTTGTCTATGAATGATCTAACATGTTATATGTCAATGAAAGTGTTATGTGCAATGCCGTATGTTTGTTTATGAACGGGAATAGATGGGAAGTTTATATGGGCATGAACCGTTAAAAGTGATGCATGTTATGTGATAGATGCGTGTAGGAACTTCGTGCTTATTTGAAGTCACTAATAAACTAAGTGGTAATCATACTAGGACGTGATTGACCGACCTTGACTGTTAGCTATTTTTTAGAGTCAAATCGAGCAACCAAAGGTGAGTTCACACTCTTAAGGCATGGGATTCCCGGTGGGTTGGGAATGGAATTGAATAGCTAAGACGGAACTTGTACTTTCACCACTACTAGACTACTTACCTCTGTCCTCGGATTGGGAAGGACGCCAGCGCTAAACCTACGTATGCACTACGTACCTTCGTCCTCGGATTGGGAAGGACGCCAGCGCTAAACCTACGTATTCACTACGTACCACTGTCCTCGGATTGGGAAGGGCACCAGCGCTGAACCTACGTATTCTTATACGTACCTCTGTCCTCGGATTGGGAAGGGCACTTACGCTAAACCTACGTATTCTTATACGTACCTCTGTCCTCGGATTGGGAAGGACACTTATATATACATCTAGTCTAGTGGTTTACAACATGGGGTAGCCCCCACCGTTCATGTTTTGGAAAACAAGGAAAGCTGATTTAACTTGTAGTTGCAAACAAACTCATAGTTCTTGAAAAACTACTTTGTAACGAACACCTACTGTGAACTCGCTCAACTTTGTTGTTGACTTGTTGTTACATGCCTTGCAGGTCGTTAGATGCTTATGGAGCTTGCATGAGGAGGAGGTCGTTGTGGGATATGGACTGTCGAGTCCCATGTTAAACATTTAAACTTATGAACTTATTACTTATGTTTTGGGTTTTACCTTTAATGCTTCCGCTGTTTAAGTTGAACTTGGTTAACTGGCTTTTAATCACCAATTATATTGTGTGGTTGGATTTTATCAATCTTAAATACATTGTTCAATATGATTGGTGGCTTGATCCTGGTCATGTCACGCCTCCAAGCGGTGATACTCCGCGTGTGGATTTTTGGGGTGTGACACAAACCAACCACCCAAGAATGGAATTGTCGAGCGAAAACAATTGACAACCACATGGAAGCTGCTTTTCTTGCCACCAGACCTTTCTCCATCAATTAGGAATCTGATTCCATAACTAAACACATTCCTTAAATTGTAGCCATTTTTTGAGTGTTTATTTTTTGGTGTCTAATCCGCATTTATATCACCACTGCTCTTGATTTTCTTGACTGTATGTCTCTTAAATGTCAACATATACACGTGTGATTTAGTTTACGACGACTTTTCAGGGCCGACAACCTCGATCAGAGAGTAAAAAAGGCGTATGGTTCACAATGGTGTAAAACTAAAATGGGATATACCGGGCTAGGATTCGAGTTACAGGAATAAGTGCCAAACCATCCACCCAAGAATGGAATCGTCGAGCGAAAACACTTACCAACCTCCGGGAAGCTGCTTTTCTTCCTACCTGACCTTTCTCCATCAATTAGGAAACTAATGCCGTCACTAAACGCATTCCTTAAACTGTAGCCATTTTTTGAGTGTTTAATTTTTGGTGTCTACTCCGCATATCTATCACCATTGCTCTTGATTTTCTTGACTGTATATCTCTTAAATGTCTACATATACACGTGTGATTTAGTTTACGAAGATTTTTCAATGCCGAGAACCTCGATCAGAGAGTAAAAAAAGGCATAAGGTTCACAATGGTGTAAAACTAAAGTGGGATATACCGGGCTAGGATACGAGTTACAGGAACAAGGGCCAAAGCAACCACCCAAGAATGGAATCGTTGAGCGAAAACACTTGAAAACCTCCTCGAAGCAGCTTTTCAAGCCACCAGAGCTTTCTCCATCAATTAGGAATCTGAGGCCGTCACTAAACACATTCCTTAAATTGTAGCCAGTTTTTTAGTGTTTATTTTTTGGTGTCTACTCCGCACATATATCACCATTGCTCTTGATTTTCTTGACTGTATATCTCTTAAATGTCTACATATACATGTGTGATTTAGTTTACGTAGATTTTTCAATGCCGAGAACCTCGATCAGAGAGTAAAAAAGGCGTAAGGTTCTCAATGCTGTAAAACTAAAATGGGATATACCGGGCTAGGATACGAGTTATAGGAATAAGGGTCAAACCAACCACCAAAAAATGGAATCGTCGACCGAAAACACTTGACAACCTCCTGTTAGCAGCTTTTCTTGCCACCGGACATTTCTCCATCCAATAGGAATATGATGCTGTCACTAAACACATTCTTTAAATTGTAGCCATTTTATGAGTGTTTATTTTTTGGTGTCTAATCCGCATATATATCACCATTGCTCTTGATTTTCTTGACTGTATATCTCTTAAATGTCAACATATACACGTGTGATTTAGTTTACGAAGGTTTTTCAATGCCGAGAACTTCGACCAGAGAGTAAAAAATGCGTAAGGTTCACAATGGTGTAAAACTAAAACGGGACATACCGGGCTAGGATTCGAGTTACAAGAACAAGGGCCAAACCAACCACCCAAGAATGGAATCGTCGAGTGAAAACACTTGACAACCTCCGGGAAGCAGCTTTTCTTCCCACCAGACCTTTCTCCATCAATTAGGAATCTAATGCCGTCACTAAACGCATTCCTTAAATTGTAGCCATTTTTTTAGTGTTTAATTTTTGGTGTCTACTCCGCATATATATCACCATTGCTCTTGATTTTCTTGACTGTATATCTCTTAAATGTCAACATAGACACGTGTGATTTAGTTTACGAATATTTTGCAATGCCGAGAACCTCGATCAGAGAGTATAAACTTCGTAATATTCACAATGGTGTAAAACTAAAATGGGATATACCGGGCTAGGATTCGAGTTACATGAACAAGTGCCAAACCATCCACCCAAGAATGGAATCGTCGAGCGAAAACACTTGACAACCTCCGGGAAGCTGCTTTTCTTCCTACCTGACCTTTCTCCATCAATTAGGAAACTAATGCCGTCACTAAACGCATTCCTTAAACTGTAGCCATTTTTTGAGTGTTTAATTTTTGGTGTCTACTCCGCATATCTATCACCATTGCTCTTGATTTTCTTGACTGTATATCTCTTAAATGTCTACATATACACGTGTGATTTAGTTTACGAAGATTTTTCAATGCCGAGCGCCTCGATCAGAGAGTAAAAAAAGGCATAAGGTTCACAATGGTGTAAAACTAAAACGGGATATACCGGGCTAGGATACGAGTTACATGAACAAGGGCCAAAGCAACTACCCAAGAATGGAATCGTTGAGCGAAAACACTTGAAAACCTCCTGAAAGCAGCTTTTCAAGCCACCTGAGCTTTCTCCATCAACTAGGAATCTGAGGCCGTCACTAAACACATTCCTTAAATTGTAGCCAGTTTTTGAGTGTTTATTTTTTGGTGTCTACTCCGCACATATATCACCATTGCTCTTGATTTTCTTGACTGTATATCTCTTAAATGTCTACATATACACGTGTGATTTAGTTTATGAAGATTTTTCAATGCCGAGAACCTCGATCAGAGAGTAAAAAAAGGCGTAAGGTTCTCAATGGTGTAAAACTAAAATGGGATATACCGGGCTAGGATACGAGTTATTGGAACAAGGGTCAAACCAACCACCCAAAAATGGAATCGTCGAGCGAAAACACTTGACAACCTCCTGTTAGCAGCTTTTCTTGCCACCAGACATTTCTCCATCCATTAGGAATCTGATGCTGTCACTAAACACGTTCTTTAAATTGTAGCCATTTTTTGAGTGTTTATTTTTTGGTGTCTAATCCGCATATATATCACCATTGCTCTTGATTTTCTTGACTGTATATCTGTTAAATGTCAACATATACACGTGTGATTTAGTTTACGAAGGTTTTTCAATGCCGAGAACCTCGACCAGAGTGTAAAAAAGGCTTAAGGTTCACAATGGTGTAAAACTAAATTGGGACAAACCGGGCTAGGATTCGAGTTACAAGAACAAGGGCCAAACCAACCACCCAAGAATGGAATCGTCGAGCGAAAACACTTGATAACCTCCGGGAAGCAGCTTTTCTTCCCACCAGACCTTTCTCCATCAATTAGGAATCTAATGCTGTCACTAAACGCATTCCTTAAATTGTAGCCATTTTTTGAGTGTTTAATTTTTGGTGTCTACTCCGCATATATATCACCATTGCTTTTGATTTTCTTGACTGTATATCTCTTAAATGTCAACATAGACACGTGTGATTTAGTTTACGAAGATTTTGCAATGCCGAGAACCTCGATCAGAGAGTATAAACTTCGTAATGTTCACAATGGTGTAAAACTAAAATGAGATATACCGGGCTAGGATTTGAGTTACAAGAACAAGGGCCAAACCAACCACCCAAGTATGGAATCGTCAAGCGAAAACACTTGACACACTCTTGGAAGCAGTTTTTCTTGCCACCAAACCTTTCTCCATCAATTAGGAATCTGATGCTATCACTAAACACATTCCTTAAACTGTAGCCATTTTTTGAGTGTTTATTTTTTGGTGTCTAATCCGCATATATATCACCATTGCTCTTGATTTTCTTGACTGTATATCTCTTAAATGTCTACATATACACGTGTGATTTAGTTTACGAAGATTTTGCAATGCCGAGAACCTCGATCAGAGAGTATAAACTTCGTAATATTCACAATGGTGTAAAACTAAAATGGGATATACCGGGCTAGGATTCGAGTTACAGGAACAAGTGCCAAACCATCCACCCAAGAATGGAATTGTCGAGCGAAAACACTTGACAACCTCCGGGAAGCTGCTTTTCTTCCTACCTGACCTTTCTCCATCAATTAGGAAACTAATGCCGTCACTAAACGCATTCCTTAAACTGTAGCCATTTTTTGAGTGTTTAATTCTTGGTGTCTACTCCGCATATCTATCACCATTGCTCTTGATTTTCTTGACTGTATATCTCTTAAATGTCTACATATACACGTGTGATTTAGTTTACGAAGATTTTTCAATGCCGAACGCCTCGATCAGAGAGTAAAAAAAGGCATAAGGTTCACAATGGTGTAAAACTAAAAAGGGATATACCGGGCTAGGATACGAGTTACATGAAAAAGGGCCAAAGCAACTACCCAAGAATGGAATCGTTGAGCGAAAACACTTGAAAACCTCCTGAAAGCAGCTTTTCAAGCCACCTGAGCTTTCTCCATCAACTAGGAATCTGAGGTCGTCACTAAACACATTCCTTAAATTGTAGCCAGTTTTTGAGTGTTTATTTTTTGGTGTCTACTCCGCACATATATCACCATTGCTCTTGATTTTCTTGACTGTATATCTCTTAAATGTCTACATATACACGTGTGATTTAGTTTATGAAGATTTTTCAATGCCGAGAACCTCGATCAGAGAGTAAAAAAAGGCGTAAGGTTCTCAATGGTGTAAAACTAAAATGGGATATACCGGGCTAGGATACGAGTTATTGGAACAAGGGTCAAACCAACCACCCAAAAATGGAATCGTCGAGCGAAAACACTTGACAACCTCCTGTTAGCAGCTTTTCTTGCCACCAGACATTTCTCCATCCATTAGGAATCTGATGCTGTCACTAAACACGTTCTTTAAATTGTAGCCATTTTTTGAGTGTTTATTTTTTGGTGTCTAATCCGCATATATATCACCATTGCTCTTGATTTTCTTGACTGTATATCTCTTAAATGTCAACATATACACGTGTGATTTAGTTTACGAAGGTTTTTCAATGCCGAGAACCTCGACCAGAGTGTAAAAAAGGCTTAAGGTTCACAATTGTGTAAAACTAAATTGGGACAAACCGGGCTAGGATTCGAGTTACAAGAACAAGGGCCAAACCAACCACCCAAGAATGGAATCGTCGAGCGAAAACACTTGATAACCTCCGGGAAGCAGCTTTTCTTCCCACCAGACCTTTCTCCATCAATTAGGAATCTAATGCTGTCACTAAACGCATTCCTTAAATTGTAGCCATTTTTTGAGTGTTTAATTTTTGGTGTCTACTCCGCATATATATCACCATTGCTTTTGATTTTCTTGACTGTATATCTCTTAAATGTCAACATAGACACGTGTGATTTAGTTTACGAAGATTTTGCAATGCCGAGAACCTCGATCAGAGAGTATAAACTTCGTAATCTTCACAATGGTGTAAAAATAAAATGAGATATACCGGGCTAGGATTTGAGTTACAAGAACAAGGGCCAAACCAACCACCCAAGTATGGAATCGTCAAGCGAAAAAACTTGACACACTCTTGGAAGCAGTTTTTCTTGCCACCAAACCTTTCTCCATCAATTAGGAATCTGATGCTATCACTAAACACATTCCTTAAACTGTAGCCATTTTTTGAGTGTTTATTTTTTGGTGTCTAATCCGCATATATATCACCATTGCTCTTGAATTTCTTGACTGTATATCTCTTAAATGTCTACATATACACGTGTGATTTAGTTTACGAAGACTTTTCAATGCCGAGAACCTCGATCAGAGAGTAAAAAAGGCGTAAGGTTCACAATGGTGTAAAACTAAAATGGGATATACCAAGCTTGGATTTGAGTTACAAGAACAAGGGCCAAACCAACCACCCAAGAATGGTGTGACAACCCTCATAATTCCATGTATCCATACAAATTATTAAGGATAATTAAAGTGCTTGACGACTGTGTGGAATTACTTAACTGCTCTCTGATTACTGTGTTATACTTACATGTGCTTGTTAACATACTAGTAGTGTACAGAAAAGTTACTAAATAGTCTTGTGTGCTTTTCTGAGTGTTGAAAATTAAAAATGTTACAAAAATATATATATAGGACACTTTACGGATTAATTAAGCACTTTAACGGAACAACACCGAACCGAACAACCGGACTTTTCCTGGAACACAAAAATATTGCCAAACACATTGTTTTTATTTTTCTGAGCTAGTTAGGGTCCCCGAACACCCTAACACACCTTATATTATATTACACATCATAACACACTAACTTAACCTTTAAATCCTAACTAGATTAGTAAACATCCATTGGAAACCAACCCCATACCCCCCATTGGGCGACGGTCACAAAGGGGTGACCCACCCCTTTGATTTCTTGATTAAAATAATAGATCATGTTGGATGATTAGGAGCATGATACACATAGGATAAAAATGAATGTTGGTTTATAAATAAGCACAAGGGTTAAGACTCCTCATTCACAAATCAACAACACTTGCAAACTCTCTCTTCCTCTTCTCCTCTTGTGTTCGGCCGACCTCAACCACACCCACCATCATCTTCGTTCAAGTTTTTCCAAGCAATCTAAAGGCATCCAAAGGTGTAAGTAATCCTACAAGTAAGCTTGGTGTGTTCGGAAGCTTAAGGACCACTCTCATTTTCTTTTATCCATCACTTTTACGCTCTTGAACTCCCCTAGCCTTGTGCTAGTAGTAAGTGCCTTAGATCTTCATCTTCTTCATATTTTTGATGGTTAATAGTTAAAAGAATGATGAAAAGATAAGAACTCTACAGAACATAAACAAAGTCTTGGAACATAAACTAACTAGTGATGAAGTAGTGTTATAATGATGAAGAAATCATGTTATTTTGTGTAGTTATGTTTGTTGAATGTTGTTTGTTAGTTAAAATGATATGGATCATCATATGGACTTGCTAGATCATGTTTAACGGCATGAACTAGCAAGATGTGCAAGTTAGAAATGTTGTGGATGATGGAATCATCAACACATAAACTATGAACTTGAATAAATACATGTTTTCTTGAAAAAAATAAAGATCAAAATGAGATGTAATCTTGTTGATCTAAAGATCCATGAGTGGTTTTTCGAAGGAACCAAGTATGAGTTCTGTTAAAACTTGGATCTTACACAAACTTAACATGTTTTTAGTGGCTAAACAAGTGTAGAAACACTTGTGTAATAAGAAAATTTCACAAAGAAATATTTCTAGAAATTATGACTAGAAGATGTAAATATGCAAACTCTTTAAAAATAAAGATTTTAAAGAACCAATCACATTTTGGAAGGTAACAAGACTTACTAAGTGTGCTAGTAAGTTACTACATGTTTTTACAAAATTTTCAAGTTCATGAGTTTATAGTTTATGCTTGTTTTTGACAAGTTTGGTAAATAGAGATTGTATGTTAATGATTGAGAATTGTTTGTATGAATTTTTGAAAAGAAAATGATATGCTAGTAAGCATGGACACCTCCATTTACAAAGGAAACTCTGGAGAAATTTTCTAAAAATCCCAACACTTAGAAAATATTTTTTTCTAAACAAGCATTACGAGTATATTTTATAACTGGCTTTTCGAATATAAACTTCGCCATAATTTTTGTAACAAAACACCAAGTATCGGAGGTTGACTTTCATAAATAAAATTTGATAAATATATATTTAAAATATATATTGTATACTAAAACTCTTGTGTGAATATTTGTTTATTTTACCGTTATATTATTTAGGGTAAAATAATATATAAATTAACGAAGTGCGTTGACGTTTAAATTGTGTGATATGTGATAAAAGTAATGAGTAGATAAACCATACGTGTTGTGCATGAAAAATTGATTATTATCTGTACCTTATTAGGACGTGCTTGATTTCCTGATTATTAGAGTAACTAGTCTAACCGAGCAAACCAAGGTGAGTTCACACTCTTCTACAAAGCATGGTAATTCCCGGTGGGAATGGGAATGGGTACAGAAAAAGGGATTCCTCGTCCTTTGGGACGTGTTTAGGAATGTAAATTCCTCGTCCTGTTGGGACGGATTAGACTTACTAGACTAGAACTCTATCAGCGAAGTCCCTACCTTTTTGTATCGACTTAATCGCCAAGGCTATGGCGAGCGGGTCATTAGTTAATAGCGCTATTTGCTTTAACAAACCTCACACCGTGCCAGTCGGACGGGTGTGTACTAATGGACTATGGCACGTCGGTGATGATAGACACCGACGCTAGGGCACAATTAATTTTCGTTAGTAGTCAATATGATAAACGAGTCTGGTAGTTTAAATAATGGGGTAGCCCCCACGGCCGGAGTGCCGGGCTAGATAGCCAGGGAAGGTGGACATGGGATGGTTAACTAATAAACGTTTTCGAACTATGGGGTAACCCCCACGGCTGGATAGCTGAATGAGATTAAACTACGTTTTTGGAAACAACTCTAAAATGGACAACCAACCGTGAACTCACTCAACTTTGTTGTTAACTCGTTGTTACATGCTTTGCAGGTCGCTAAATGCTATGGGGCTTGCACATGGAGGTGGTCGTTGTGGGATACGAATTGTTATGTCCCGTACTTAATAAATAAACCTTATGAACTTATGAAACTTATGTTTTAAGTCTTTAAAACTTATGAACTACGAACTTATGTTTTGGTTTAACGTCTTATGCTTCCGCTGTTTAAATTGAACTTGGTTAACTACCTTTTGGTCACCAATTGTATTGCGGTTGGTTTGATTTACTTAATTATGTTGTTCAAGGCCAGGAGGTATAACCTGCCATTTCGACAGCTGCGAGTGCCTCAGCCCCAGTCAGCAGTCTTCTGGGAATCAAGGTCAGGGTGGGTACAAGGGAAATCACCCCAAATGTAATCGCTGTAACTTGCACCACAGCGGGCCATGTAGTAAAGGCAACTGTCATCGATGCAACAAGCCTGGTCACATTGCAAGGGATTGCAGGAGTCAGCGTCCGGCGAATCAGAACCGGCAGCAACAACAAGCCCCACCAAATCAACGCCAGCAGCAACAACAACAAGGTAACAACAAAGGGTGCTTTCATTGTGGTGCTGAGGGTCATTTCAAGAAAGACTGCCCCCAGCTAAATCAGAACCAGAACAACAACAATCAGGGGAATGGAAACGGCAATGGGGGAAACAATAATGGTAATGGTGCCAGGGGACGTGTTTTCGTGCTAGGTCAGGGTGATGCAAGGAACGATCCCAACGTGGTGATGGGTAAGTTTCTTCTGGATGACTTCTTTGTTACTGTTTTGTTTGATTCAGGTGCCGATACTAGTTATTTGTCCTTAAAAGTTAGCCAAATGCTTAAGCGCACTCCAACACTTTGAACACCAAACACACGGTAGAACTAGCAAACGGTAAAAGTCTTGAAGCCGCACACGTAGTTAAAGGTTGTAACCTCGTCTTAGCTGGACAGACTTTCTTTGTCGATCTTATTCCTATCACACTTGGTAGTTTCGACGTCGTTATTGGGATGGATTGGCTATCTCATCATCAAGCGGAGATTGTTTGCAAGGAGAAAATCGTCCGCATTCCTCGTTCTGGTGAAGAACCCCTCGTGATTCATGGCGACAAGAGTGGTGCTGTCGTAGGCATTGTCTCTTTCCTTAAGGCCCAAAAGTGTTTACAAAAGGGCCACACTGCCATTCTAGCACTCGTTGCTGACACATCAATGGAAGAGAAGAGAATTGAAGACATACCTATTGTACGCGACTTTCCTGAGGTATTTCCTGAGGAATTACCTGGTCTTCCGCCTCATCGTCAAGTTGAGTTTCAAATCGAGCTAGCTCCTGGAGCAGCACCAGTAGCTCGAGCACCATATCGTCTAGCTCCATCAGAACTCGAAGAACTGTCTACGCAACTACAAGAACTCTTGGAAAAGGGTTTCATACGTCCTAGATCTTCGCCATGGGGAGCTCCAGTGTTATTCGTGAAGAAGAAAGATGGTACCTTCAGGATGTGTATTGACTACCGCGAACTCAACAAGGTGACCATGAAGAATCGGTATCCTTTTCCACGCATTGATGACTTGTTCGACTAGTTGCAAGGGTCGAGTTATTACTCTAAGATTGATTTGAGATCGGGATACCATCAACTGACAGTCCGAGAGGAGGACGTCTCCAAAATAGCGTTCAGAACTCGTTACGGCCATTACGAGTTTCTGGTTATGCCTTTCGGATTAACGAATGCACCTACAGTTTTCATGGATCTCATGAACCGAGTATGCAAGCCTTACCTGGATAAGTTTGTCATAGTGTTCATCGATGACATCCTGATCTATTCTAAGAGTCAGGAGGAACACGAGCAGCATCTATGGCTTATCCTGGAACTTCTTCGTAAAGAACAGTTGTATGCCAAGTTTTCAAAATGTGTCTTCTGGCTTTGTGAAGTCCACTTTCTAGGCCATGTGGTAAACAAGGATGGGATTCATGTTGATCCATCCAAGGTTGACTCGATCAAGAACTGGCCTGCACTCCGTACACCAACAGAAATCCCCCAATTCTTGGGTTTGGCGGGATATTACATAAGGTTTATCAAGGATTTCTCTAAGATTGCGCAACCTCTCACCTCACTGACTCAGAAGGGTGTCACCTACCGTTGGGGTGATGCACAGGAATCTGCTTTTCAGCACCTAAAAGATAGACTTTGTAGCACGCCTATCCTCTCATTGCCTGAAGGCACAGAAGAATTTGTGGTTTACTGCGACGCTTGCATCCAAGAACTTGGTTGCGTGTTGATGCAACGTGACAAGGTCATTGCCTATGCATCGCGCCAACTTAAAGTTCACGAAAGGAACTACACTACGCACGACTTGGAATTTGGAGCATTTGTTTTCGCGCTTAAGATATAGAGACATTACCTGTACGGTACCAAGTGCACCATTTACACCGATCACAGGAGTCTCGAGCATATCTTCAAGCAAAAGGAGTTGAACATGCGACAACGCCGATGGGTCGAACTCTTGAACGATTACGAATGTGCGATCAAGTACCATCCGAGCAAAGCCAATGTTATGGCCGACACCCTCAGTCGAAAGGATACTATACCTAAGCGTGTACAAGCGTTACAGCTTACCATTCAATCTAGTCTTCCTGCTCAAATTCGTGATGCTCAGGTCGAAGCATTGAAAACAGAAAACATCAGGGCTGAGTCTGTCACACCCCTTTCTGTGGAGGAAGCACGAGGTGTGATCATGAAAGGTTCTCATTGCATACGAAAGGTAAACATGCTACATGCTCGTAAAATAACATCAAATACCAAACATTCCATAATTTGAAAACATAGGTTTAGCGTTTACATCATGAGATAGCATAAAACATTGTCTTGAAAGTTTACAACTTTATTAAAAAGATAAACATAAACGACATCCACCAGCATGAGTAAGACCGCGCGCACATCCACCTTAGTTACCTGAAATACATGTAAGTTTTGAAAAACGTCAACATAATGTTGGTGTGAATTCATGCAGTTCTTGTAATGTACGTTTGTATACTTTGTATGAAAAACATAGTATGTATCTTGTATTAGTCACGTATTCTTGTATAAATCATGTATTTCTGTATGTATCAAGTGTTAATGGGTTGTAAAGCCATTAACATGTGACACGACATAGGAAGTCACCAAACCATAGGCATTTTTCTAGTAGTCGATTCACGACTGAGACACAAAAACACTACTCGGTACTAGTTGTCACCAAGAGTGGGGCTGCCCTGAAACCCATTAGATCTAACCTTTTGTTCTGCGGTCTAAGTAAGTACACGATTAATGGTGCTTATGGTACCCTATTCGTGACACGATTTCTCGTATCAATTCTTGGCACTAGTTTTCACCAAGCGTGCTTCTTGTTTTAGTACACATCATACCATTTTGTAAACATTAAGTATTTGTAACATGTATTTCACCCCCGAAATTATAAAACTGAAAACAGTTAAGAGAAAAGGGGGAGCATGAACTCACAACTTTGCGTTCCTTGCGTCGTAAACTTCACCGGATTTGCTTATAATGCATCGTGACCTAAACGTGTTTTATTATCGTCAGTCACTAGACTTGTTTCATACAAGCACAAGTCACTATCTTTTGTATTTGTATTGTTGTGTTAAAAATATTTTATATTTTTAACTAAGTATCTTACTTATATTATTTTCTCAAAAATAAATATAAGTTTCTTGCATTTTGCACCCGAATTATGTATCTTGTATGTTGTATGTGTATTTTTGTTACAAAAATTATGGCGAGGTTTATATTCGAAAAGCATAGTTTAGAACACACTAGCAAACATTTGTCTAGAAAATATTTACTAAGTGTTAGGATTTTCAGAAAATTTCACCATAGTCTCCTTTGTAAATGGAGGTGTTCATGGTAAGTAGCATATCATTTTCTTTAACATATAACATGTTAGGTCGTTCTCAAATAACCTACCCGACATTTAGACACGCAAATTACTACTTATGTCGTTTCAGCTTTAATCTTCAAAACTGGGCTGTTTTCGGGGATTTTAATAAAATAGTTAACTTATTTCAAAAATTCCCAAACTCTTACAGAATATCTTAAACGATCCAAATATTATTGTGTAAAAATCTCGGGATCCAATTCATTACCAGTATTTTATAAAAATTCATTTTCCGAACTGCAATCAGATTCATCTTTTTCTGAATGCAGTCCACGGAATAATTTATTTAAAATTCATCGTAAGTCCGATTAACGAAATTACAGTGGGAGAATTACAAATACATCAGTGGTCATTTACAGTACAAATTTAATGAGCTAATTCTACACAGAACTCAAGTTATGACTAAAAACATTTCGCCCATTTACTGTAGTAAAAACTCAGCTCTAGCTGCTGTTACAAAAAGGGTCTTTAAAAAGAGTAAACGAAGTCCAAAAATTATGATTCCAGTGCCATTAGAACCGTATTTCATAATAACACGTGATAGACTCAAGAAAATCAAGTTTTTGTTAAGTTACGATCTTGTTATAGCCAACTGAAGTTGGCTGTAAATATTTGGACAGAAGCTGTTTTCAGCTTATTGTGTTCTAACGCATGTTCTATTTGTTCCGTTAACATGTCTAGTGATCAACAACGACCTTTAACATCCATATTAACGAGTAAATCATCAAGTAATCAACATTATGTTCACTACAACATTTCATCATGTAAATGTTCATGTAAAGCTTTATGTTTGAAGCTTTTTTGTTCAAGTTTCTTGTTCTTTAGTGTTCTTCAAAAATTTCAACATAACAAGTCTTTTAACCATTAAAAATAGAAGTAAATAAGAGTGTTGAAGGTGCTTACTACTAGCTTAAAGCTAGGGGAAGAACAAGGATGAAGATTGAGTGGTTAATAGCAAACGAATGAGGTCCTTAATGATCCGCAAACACCAAGCTTCCTATAACGCCTCCTTACACCTTGAGTGAACCTTGGATTGGATGAATGAAGATCAAAATATGGTGATGGTGGTGGTGTTAATTGTGGCCGAGAGGAGGGAGGGGAAGGGAGTGAAGGGTGTAGTGAAGATGATGGTGAAATGTCTAGTGTTTTATAACCATCTTGTACCTTGTCCATTGGGTTGTATGCTCCTCAAGTACACAACACCATCTAAAGGGATCTACCCCAAATCTTAACAAGATTATATGGGGATTTAGTGGGAATTGAAAAGATCTTGTGGTGGGGGCCACACATGGGCCGAAATTCAGCCAATGGGGGGGGGGGTTAGTGTAAATTCTAACCACTAAACACATGCACTAGTTAAGTTTCAAGTGTCTTAGTTAGGGATTTAATGTGTTGTTACGTTATAAGGGGTGTTATTGTGCTCAGGGACCATAACTAGTTCAGAAACATTGAAACAATGCTTCTAATAATATTTTGATGTTTCGGGTAATGTCCGGTTGTTTGTTTGGGTGCCGTTCCGTTAAAGTGCTTAATTAATCCGTAAAGTGTCTTTTATGTACCCTTTTGTAACACTTTCAATTATCAACACTTGGGGAAATATTCTGGATAATAAAACGTAAATTCTGCATGATATTTATATGTTTAAAAGCTGATTCAAGCTGAATTTAATGAAATTCTGCACTTAAAGTGCGTTTCGGGTGTTTTTTAGTGCGTATTTTAGTTTCCGGATGGTCTATATATAAACCCTTGTATGTACTCTTGGGTTTTAATGTATTCTTGTCATTGGACCTACACCTAGGCTCCAATTCTATTGTCTAACTGCTTTCTGCAGAGTTGTTGACATATTGTGTTTTACCGGTGAGTTTACTAGTATTTCTGACGCAACGCTCTCGTTTATGCATAAAGCAATATTTTGTAGTATAAAAGGTGCATGAATTCACTTGTATATCATGTATTCAGACAATGTTGACATTTAAGCACATAATTACAGTCATTAAATAATAATTAAAGTGTACGAAAATTACCGTTTTGGTTCCAGTTGTCACAGTCTCCCCCCGTTAAAAGAATTTCGTCCCGAAATTCAGGTTGAACTAACTCCCGCATGAGTCTTCTTAAACAGGTGGGGGTACTTTTCTTTGAACTGGTCTTCAATTTCCCACGTGTACTCGGGTCCGTGCTTAGAGTTCCAACGTACTTTAACAAGTTTAACAGTGGTCCTCCTGGTCTTGTTGACTTTCCAGTCTGTAACCTCAACAGGTTGTTCTGTAAATCGGAGGGCGTCATCAATATGCACTTCATCCACAGGGATGATCACATCTTCTTGTGTTGGACTCTTCTTGAGGTTGGATACATGGAACGTATCATGTACTCCATTAAGTTCTTCCGGTAATTCCTACTTGTATGCCATGGTACCAATTCTTTCCAAAATTTTGAATGGTCCGATGTATCGGGGATTCAGCTTCCCATGCTTTCCGAATCTTACTACGCCCTTCCAAGGTGAGAGCTTCAGCAAAACTTTGTCTCCCACCTCGAATTCTAACGGTTTTCGTCTTCGATTAGCGTAGCACTTTTGTCCATCTCGAGCCGCCTTAATGCGTTCTCGGATCTGCATAATCCTGTCGGTTGTCTCTTGTACAAGTTCAGGACCAACCATACGTTTATCTCCGGCGTCTGCCCAACATAAGGGCGATCGGCACTTGCGGCCATACAGAGCTTCGAACGGCGCGACTTTTATGCTCGTATGATAACTGTTATTGTAGGAAAACTCAACCAAAGGTAGGTGACTATCCCAGCTGCCGCCTAGGTCCATAACACATGCGCGAAGCATATCTTCTAGTGTTTGTATGGTCCGTTCGCTCTGACTGTCTGTTTGCGGATGGAATGGCGTGCTTAGATCTAGTTGAGATCCAAAGGCTTCCTGAAATGATTGCCAGATTCTTGAGACAAAACGTCCATCTCTGTCTGAAATAATTGAGATTGGCACTCCATGACGTGCCATGATCTCTTTTAAGTATATCTCAGCAAGCTTTCTAGTGCTGTCTTTCTCTCGGATCGGTAGGAAATGCGCAGATTTCGTTAATCGATCAACTATTACCCATATCATATCGTGCCCTCTAGGGGTCTTGGGTAATTTCGTTATGAAGTCCATTGAGATTTGCTCCCACTTCCACATGGGTATATCTGGTTGTTGTAGTAGGCCGGGCGGTTTCTGATATTCAGCCTTAACCTTAGCACAGGTTAGGCATTTTCCAACATAAACAGCAACATCACTCTTGAGTCTCGGCCACCAATAATATTCTTTCAAGTCTTGATACATTTTGTCCGATCCCGGATGGATCGAGTATCTCGAATTGTGGGCTTTATTAAGGATGACATCTCGAATGCCGCCATAGAGCGGAACCCAAATACGCTTCTTAAAGTATAAGGCTCCCTCTTCATCTTGCACCATGTATTTCAACATACCATGGAGGTATTCAGCTTTACGGTTCTCTCCTTTAAGAGCTTCCTGTTGTGCATCACGAATGTGTGCAGTGAGGTTCGTTCGAATAGTCATTTCCAATGCTCGAACCCTTAGGGTCTTAACCCTTTCTTTTCGACTTAGCGCATCTGCTACAACGTTTGCCTTTCCAGGATGGTACTTAATCTCACAATCATAATCGTTCAGCAGCTCGACCAGACGTCACTGTCGGATGTTTAGTTCTTTCTGAGCAAATATGTGTTGTAGGCTTTTGTGATCTGTGAAGATTGTACATCGAGTACCATATAGATAGTGTCGCCAGATCTTCAAGGCGAATACCACTGCGCCTAGCTCCAGGTTATGAGTGGTATAGTTTCTTTCGTGCACCTTCAATTGTCTTGAAGCATAAGCGATGATTTTCTGGCCTTGCATGAGCACGCAACCCAAACCTTGTCGTGAGGCGTCACAGTATACCACGAAGTCTTCAGTGCCTTCGGGTAATGATAGTATCGGTGCATCGCATAGCTTGTTTTTAAGCAACTGGAAGGCTTCTTCTTGCTTGTCACCCCAGTCGTATTTCTTGTTTTTCTGTGTAAGGGTCGTCAATGGTTGAGCTATCTTTGAGAAGTTCTCGATGAAACGTCGGTAATAGCCTGCTAAGCCCAAGAATTGTCGAACTTCAGTTGGGGTTTTGGGGGCTTCCCAATTCTTTATTGCTTCGATCTTGGCTGGGTCTACATGAATGCCCTTCTCATTCACAACGTGACCAAGAAATTGCACTTCACGAATCCAGAATTCGCATTTCGAGAACTTTGTATAAAGTTTCTCTTTCCTCAGTAACTCCAAAATGGTTCGAAGGTGTTGCTCATGTTCTTCTTTTATTCGTGAGTAAATCAGGATATTATCGATAAATACAATCACGAATTTATCGAGATATTGTTTGCATACGCGGTTCATCAGATCCATAAATATTGCTGGCACGTTCGTCAGTCCGAATGGCATCACAAGAAACTCATAATGCCCATAGCGTGTTCTGAATGCAGTCTTTGGTACGCTTTCCTCTTGGATTCTTAGCTGATGGTATCCAGATCGAAGATCGATCTTGGAATAGTAGCTTGATCCTTGTAATTGATTAAATAAGTCATCAATCCTCGGTAGCGGGTACCGATTCTTGATTGTGAGCTTGTTCAATTCTCTGTAATCGATACACATCCGCAGTGTTCCATCCTTCTTCTTTACGAACAATACAGGAGCTCCCCAGGGCAAGAAGCTTGGCCTTATGAATCCTTTATCCAACAACTCCTGAAGTTGTGTAGATAACTCTTGCATTTCGGATGGTGCAAGCCGATAGGGTGCCTTGGCTACAGGAGCGGCTCCTGGAACCAAGTCTATACGGAATTTGACTTGTCGTTGCGGAGGTAGCCCTGGCAGATCTTCGGGAAAAACATCCGGGAATTCCTTCACCACAGGAATGTCTTCGAGTCTCGGCTCCTCAGCCTTCTTATCTACAACGTGAGTTAGGAAAGCAACACATCCTTTCCTTAAGCACTTATGTGCCTTCAGGCAACTGATGATTCGCAGAGGCGCGTCTTGTCTTTCTCCATGTACGATGAGAGTTTCATCATTTCCAAAGGAATGCGAATGATTTTCTCATGAGAAATAACTTCAGCTTTGTTCTTGGACAACCAGTCCATTCCAACCACTACATCGAAGCTACCCAATTGAATAGGTAAGAGGTCGATGCTAAATCTTCGTTCACCAAGTTCTAGTGTGCAGCCTCTAACAACTTCGCCCGATTCGACAAGTTTGCCCTTGGCTAGCTCTATAGAATAAGGAATATCTAATCTACTAGATTCTATTCCAAGCATACGTTTAAATTCCACAGACATGAAGCTATAGTCGGCACCAGTGTCAAATAATATGGATGCAAAGTGATTGTTAATGAGAAACGTACCGGTGACCACGTCAGGGTCCACGAGTGCGTTCTTTGCTCCAATCACAAATGCTCGAGCCTGAGCGTTGTTTCTCTTTGGGCAGTCTTTCATGAAATGTTCATTGCTTCCACAAATGAAGCATCCTTGGTTTCGCCCAGCTTCATTTCCAACCCGGTTACCATTGCCATTTCCATTTCCCCCATTGTCTCCAGCACCGTTGCGGTTTCCATTCCCTTTCCTGTTTCCCTTACTCCAACAGTCTTCAGTGCGGTGACCTAATTTTCCACACTTGTCGCATCTTGGAATGCGACACACCCCTTCGTGATGACGCTTGCAATGATTACATTTGGGCAGAGCGCCCAGGTATCCTTTAGCTGGAGCGTCATTCATGGCTGCAAGAGATTTCCCCCCCTGAGGCGGGTTAGGGTCACGCTTCTTGTTGGAACCCTTGTTGTTATGAGTTGCTTGATTCAGGTTTGCATGTTTCCTTTTCTTATCCCCAGACGACTCAACATGCGTTTCAGACTTTTCTGTTGGGTTTAGGGATAGCTTCTTCATACGAACACAATCTTCAGTAAGGTTGACAGCCAGAGTTACAGCCTTAGTGATCGTTTGGGGTTTGGCTGAAGTTACCATGCCGCGAAACTCTGGGGCCAGTCCCCAAATGTAGCGTTCAACGCGCTTAAATTCAGGAGTCACCATGTAGGGAAGCACTCTAGACAGATCGTGGAACCTTCGAGTATACCCATTAATGTCAGCACCTTCCAAAGTCAAGTGCCAGAACTCCATCTCCAGCCTTTGGAGTTCAGCACGAGAGCAATACTTCTCTCTCATTCTTTCTTTCAGTTCATCCCAAGTTAGGCCATAAGCGGTATCATCGCCCAAGGTTTGGACTTGCAAGTTCCACCAAGTCAGAGCTTCATCGACAAACAACCCAGTAGCAAAAGTGACTTACTGATCCGCGGTAGACTTGCTCATGCGGATGGTAGCTTCAGTCTTCTCCGTCCAGCGTACAAATGCTACTGCACCTCCCGTGCCGTCGTAGTTCATTGGTTTGCAGTCGAGGAACTGCTTGAAAGTGCAGCCTGTAATCGATTCAACCAATTCACACGTGAGCAATCGAAGAAATAATGAAACAAAGACCATTCATAAATTTCTCCATGCTTAGCAAATCGTCTTAAGGTTACCTGGAGCTGCATTGCCTCCAGACGAATCTCCATTCCCATTACGCCTAGCGTTGCTTGGTCCGCCACTGTCTTGAGTTTGGTTTGCCTCGTATTGGGTGATAGCAGCGGAGATCCTTTCTTCTAGTAGAGCGTTTAGCTCTTCAGCAGTTCTTGGCAGTGGGGGAGGAGGAGGTTGATCGCGAGCATTCACAGCTTTCCTGGGTGCCATGTTCTGACAGAACATAACACAACAGAGTTAGACATTTGTTTGATATCGTCATACTAGACAGTAATAGTATATATATTCACAGGTATATACCACATAAGTGACATCAAACAATTATTACTCTAGCAGAGTACTTAGTAGGCTTGTACTGAGGGAATCTATACGTGACAAGGCTTGCTGTGGTTTCAGTGCACTGAATTCCATAATTATCTATGCATCCATAATTACGTGACTCCTTGCACAGTCCGCACAGTTCCTTTCATCCTCGTATCTCTTCCTTCAGATGGGCCATCGCTTTCTGGTAAAGTCACGTATACTTGTGACATTCTACTCTTAGTATGTGTATATGCTAATTATTACACATAATTGCAAGTAATTTATAGTCATCGACAAGTGCTACTCAAGTGCACCCTAATTCTCATAGTGTCTTTTCTTGACTCTAGTAAATAGTTTCAGGTAGTGGATGTCGCGGGATGTTTTATGCAATGAAAACTTTTGAAAAATTGTTTTCGTGAAAGGATCCTAGAGATTGTAGTCTAGACTCGAGAAGGAATCCTGGTTCACTACAATCGCAGCTCTGATACCAATCTGTCACACCCCTTTCTGCGGCGGAAGCACGAGGTGTGATCATGAAAGGTTCTCATTGCATACTCACCAAACCATAGGCATTTTTCTAGTAGTCGATTCACGACTGAGACACAAAAACACTACTCGGTACTAGTTGTCACCAAGAGTGGGGCTGCCCTGAAACCCATTAGATCTAACCTTTTGTTCTGCGGTTTAAGTGTGTACACGATTAATGGTGCTTATGGTACCCTATTCGTGACACGATTTCTCGTATCAATTCTTGACACTAGTTTTCACCAAGAGTGCTTCTTGTTTTAGTACACATTATACCATTTTGTAAACATTAAGTATTTGTAACATGTATTTCACCCCCGAAATTATAAAACTGAAAACAGTTAAGAGAAAAGGGGGAGCATGAACTCACAACTTTGCGTTCCTTGCGTCGTAAACTTCACCGGATTTGCTTATAATGCGTCGTGACCTAAACGTATTTTATTATCGTCAGTCACTAGACTTGTTTCGTACAAGCACAAGTCACTATCTTTTGTATTTGTATTGTTGTGTTAAAAATATTTTATATTTTTAACTAAGTATCTTACTTATATTATTTTCTCAAAAATAAATATAAGTTTCTTGCATTTTGCACCCGAATTATGTATCTTGTATGTTGTATGTGTATTTTTGTTACAAAAATTATGGCGAGGTTTATATTCGAAAAGCATAGTTTAGAACACACTAGCAAACATTTGTCTAGAAAATATTTACTAAGTGTTAGGATTTTCAGAAAATTTCACCATAGTCTCCTTTGTAAATGGAGGTGTCCATCGTAAGTAGCATATCATTTTCTTTAACATATAACATGTTAGGTCGTTCTCAAATAACCTACCCGACATTTAGACACGCAAATTACTACTTATGTCGTTTCAGCTTTAATCTTCAAAACTGGGCTGTTTTCGGGGATTTTAATAAAATAGTTAAATTATTCCAAAAATTCCCAAACTTTTACAGAATATCTTAAACGATCCAAATATTATAGTGTAAAAATCTCGGGATCCAATTCATTACCAATATTTTATAAAAATTCATTTTCCGAACTGCAATCAGATTCATCTTTTTCTGACTGCAGTCCACGGAATAATTTATTTAAAATTCATCGTAAGTCCGATTAACGAAATTACAGTGGGAGAATTACAAATACATCAGTGGTCATTTACAGTACAAATTTAATGAGCTAATTCTACACAGAACTCAAGTTATGACTAAAAACATTTCGCCCATTTACTGCAGTAAAAACTCAGCTCTAGCTGCTGTTACAAAAAGGGTCTTTAAAAAGAGTAAACGAAGTCCAAAAATTATGATTCCAGTGCCATTAGAACCGTATTTCATAATAACACGTGATAGACTCAAGAAAATCAAGTTTTTGTTAAGTTACGATCTGGTTATAGCCAACTGAAGTTGGCTGTAAATATTTGGATAGAAGCTGTTTTCAGCTTATTGTGTTCTAACGCATGTTCTATTTGTTCCGTTAACATGTCTAGTGATCAACAACGACCTTTAACATCCATATTAACGAGTAAATCATCAAGTAATCAACATTATGTTCACTACAACATTTCATCATGTAAATGTTCATGTAAAGCTTTATGTTTGAATCTTTTTTGTTCAAGTTTCTTGTTCTTTAGTGTTCTTCAAAAATTTCAACATAACAAGTCTTTTAACCATTAAAAATAGAAGTAAATAAGAGTGTTGAAGGTGCTTACTACTAGCTTAAAACTAGGGGAAGAACAAGGATGAAGATTGAGTGGTTAATAGCAAACGAATGAGGTCCTTGATGATCTGCAAACACCAAGCTTCCTATAACGCCTCCTTACACCTTGAGTGAACCTTGGATTGGATGAATGAAGATCAAAATATGGTGATGGTGGTGGTGTTAATTGTGGCCGAGAGGAGGGAGGGGAAGGGAGTGAAGGGTGTAGTGAAGATGATGGTGAAATGTCTAGTGTTTTATAACCATCTTGTCCCTTGTCCATTGGGTTGTATGCTCCTCAAGTAAACAACACCATCTAAAGGGATCAACCCCAAATCTTAACAAGATTATATGGGGATTTAGTGGGAATTGAAGAGATCTTGTGCTGGGGGCCACACATGGGCCGAAATTCAGCCAATGGGGGGGGGGGTTAGTGTAAATTCTAACCACTAAACACATGCACTAGTTAAGTTTCAAGTGTCTTAGTTAGGGATTTAATGTGTTGTTACGTTATAAGGGGTGTTATGGTGCTCGGGGACCATAACTAGTTCAGAAACATTGAAACAATGCTTCTAATAATATTTTGATGTTCCGGGTAATGTCCGGTTGTTTGTTTGGCTGTTGTTCCGCTAAAGTGCTTAATTAATCCGTAAAGTGTCTTTTATGTACCCTTTTGTAACACTTTCAATTCTCAACACTTGGGGAAATATTATGGATAATAAACCATAAATTCTACATGATATTTATATGTTTAAAAGCTAATTCGAGCTGAATTTAATTAAATTCTGCACTTAAAGTGCGTTTCGGGTGCTTTTTAGTGCGTATTTTAGCTTCCGGATGGTCTATATATAAACCCTTGTATGTACTCTTGGGTTTTAATGTTTTCTTGTCATTGGACCTACACCTAGGCTCCAATTCTATTGTCTAACTGCTTTCTGCAGAGTTGTTGACATATTGTGTTTTACCGGTGAGTTTACTAGTATTTCTGACGCAACGCTCTCGTTTATGCATAAAGCAATATTTTGTAGTATAAAACATGCATGAATTCACTTGTATATCATGTATTCAGACAATGTTGACATTTAAGCACATAATTGCAGTCATTAAATAATAATTAAAGTGTACGGAAATTACCGGTTTGATGCCAGTTGTCACAGAGTCCTTACGAGGATCGAGGCAGCGGCTAGAACAAAAGGAAGACGGCGCTTACTACGTAACATGGCGCATCTGGGTTCCACTTTATGGAAACTTACGCGAGCTTGTGATGGACGAAGCGCACAAGTCTCGTTATTCAGTACATCCTGGTTCAGATAAGATGTACCATGATCTCAAGACTACATATTGGTGGCCTGGTATTAAAGCTCACATAGCAACCTTTGTTAGCAAATGTTTGACTTGTGCGAGAGTCAAGACTGAATATCAGAAAGCATCAGGCCTACTTCAACAACCAGAGATACCTAAATGGAAATGGGAGCAAATTTCCATGGATTTCGTTACTGGCCTACCTAGATCTCAACGCGGAAACGATACCATTTGGGTGATCGTGGATCGACTGACCAAGTCTGCACATTTTCTGGCTATCAAGGAAACGGATAAGTTTTCTACTCTAGCAGACATTTACCTAAAGGAAGTAGTATCAAGGCACGGAGTGCCAACCTCCATCATTTCTGATCGTGACGCGCGTTTTACTTCTGAACTGTGGCAAGCCATGCACAAGTCTTTTGGCTCACGTTTAGATATGAGCACCGCTTATCACCCACAGACGGATGGGCAATCGGAACGCACCATCCAGACTCTTGAAGACATGCTTAGGGCATGTGTAATCGACTTTGGTAATGGCTGGGAAAAACACTTAGTGGAGTTTTCGTATAACAACAGTTACCACACCAGCATCCAGGCCGCTCCGATTGAGGCATTGTACGGACGTAAATGCCGATCACCTCTCTGTTGGGCAGAAGTTGGTGACAGCCAAATCACTGGCCCAGAACTAGTAGTAGATACAACCGAGAGAATTGCTCAAATACGGCAACGAATGGCGGCAACTCGTGACCGTCAGAAAAGCTATGCTGATAAGCGCAGAAAACCACTCGAGTTCCAGGTTGGGATCGAGTGCTACTCAAAGTCTCACCTTGGAAAGGCGTAGTTCGTTTTGGCAAACGAGGGAAACTCAATCCGCGTTATGTCGGACCGTTCGAAATCATTGAGAAAATTGGCAAGGTCGCCTACAGGTTGAATCTACCTGAAGAACTCAGCGGGGTTCACAATGTTTTCCATGTGTCGAATCTGAAGAAGTGTCTGTCAGATGAGACCCTCATAGTTTCCTTAAAGGAGCTCACTATCGACGACCAGCTGCGATTCGTCAAAGAACTAGTAGAGCTTACGGATCGAGATGTTCAAATTCTCAAGCGCACCAGGGTATCTCTCGTCCGAGTCCGTTGGGATTCCTGTCGTGGCCCAGATTATACCTTGGAACGAGAAGACCAAATGAAACTCAAGTATCCCCACCTGTTTAAGAAAACTGCAACCACTACTGAGGCTGAAGCTACTGCAGAATTTCGGGACGAAATTCCAAATCAACGGGGGGATGATGTGACACCCCAGGAAAACCAGGAAACCAACACAACATAACTAGCTTCCTCAGTAACCACGAGCTAAATTTCGGGACGAAATTTTCTTAACAGGGGGAGAATGTGACAACTCTCATAATTCCATGTATCCGTACAATTTATTAATGATAATTAAAGTGCTTGACGACTATGTGGAATTACTTAACTGCTCTCTGATTACTGTGTTATACTTACATGTGCTTATTAACATACTAGTAGTGTACAGAAAAGTTGCTAAATAGTCTTGTGTGCTTTTCTGAGTGTTGAAAATTAAAAATGTTACAAAAATATATATATAGGACACTTTACGGATTAATTAAACACTTTAATGGAACAACACCGAACCGAACAACCGGACTTTACCTGGAACACAAAAATATTGCCAAACACATTGTTTTTATTTTTCTGAGCTAGTTAGGGTCCCTGAATACCCTAACACACCGTATATTATATTACACATCATAACACACTAACTTAACTTTTAAATCCTAACTAGATTAGTAAACATCCATTGGAAACCAACCCCATACCCCCCCCCCATTGGGCGACGGTCACAAAGGGTGACCCACCCCTTTGATTTCTTGATTAAAATAATAGATCATGTTGGATGATTAGGAGCATGATACACATATGATAAAGATGAATGTTGGTTTATAAATAAGCACAAGGGTTAAGACTCCTCATTCACAAATCAACAACACTTGCAAGCTCTCTCTTCCTCTTCTCCTCTTGTGTTCGGCCGACCCCAACCACACCCACCATCATCTTCGTTAAAGTTTTTCCAAGCAATCTAAAGGCATCCAAAGGTGTAAGTGATCCTACAAGTGAGCTTGGTGTGTTCGGAAGCTCAAGGACCACTCTCGTTTTCTTTTATCCATCACTTTTACGCTCTTAAACTCCCCTAGCCTTGTGCTAGTAGCAAGTGCCTTAGATCTTCATCTTCTTCATATTTTTGATGGTTAATAGTTAAAAGAATGATGAAAAGATAAGAACTCTAAAGAACATAAACAAAGTCTTGGAACATAAACTAACTAGTGATGAAGTAGTGTTATAATGATGAAGAAATCATGTTATTTTGTGTAGTTATGTTTGTTGAATGTTGTTTGTTAGTTAAAATGATATGGATCATCATATGGACTTGCTAGATCATGTTTAAAGACATGAACTAGCAAGATGTGAAAGTTAGAAATGTTGTGGATGATGGAATCATCCACACATAAACTATGAACTTGAATAAATACATGTTTTCTTGAAAAAAATAAATATCAAAATGATATGTAATCTTGTAGATCTAAAGATCCATGAGTGGTTTTTCGAAAGAACCAAGTATGAGTTCTGTTAAAACTTGGATCTTACACAAACTTAACATGTTTTTAGTGGCTAAACAAGTGTAGAAACACTTGTGTAATAAGAAAATTTCACAAAGAAATATTTCTAGAAATTATTACTAGAAGATGTAAATATGCAAACTCTTTAAAAATAAAGATTTTAAAGAACCAATCACATTTTGGAAGGTAACCAGACTTACTAAGTGTGCTAGTAAGTTACTACATGTTTTTACAAATTTTTCAAGTTCATGAGTTTATAGTTTATGCTTGTTTTTGACAAGTTTGGTAAATAGAGATTGTATGTTAATGATTGAGAATTGTTTGAATGAATTTTTGAAAAGAAAATGATATGCTAGTAAGCATTAACACCTCCATTTACAAAGGAAACTCTGGCGAAATATTCTAAAAATCCTAACACTTAGAAAATATTTTTTTTCTAAACAAGCGTTACGAGTATATTTTATAACTGGCTTTTCGAATATAAACTTCGCCATAATTTTTGTAACAAAGCACCAAGTATCGGAGGTTGACTTTCGTAAATAAAATTTGATAAATATATATTTAAAATATATATTGTATACTAAAACTCTTGTGTGAATATTTGTTTATTTTACCGTTATATTATTTAGGGTAAAATAATATATAACTTAACGAAGTGCGTTGACGTTTAAATTGTGTGATATGTGATAAAAGTAATGAGTAGATAAACCATACGTGTTGTGCATGAGAAATTGATTATTATCTGTACCTTATTAGGACGTGCTTGTTTTCCTGATTATTAGAGTAACTAGTCTAACCGAGCAAACCAAGGTGAGTTCACACTCTTCTACAAAGCATGGTAATTCCCGATGGGAATGGGAATGGGTTCAGGAAAAGGGATTCCTCGTCCTTTGGGACGTGTTCAGGAATGTAAATTCCTCGTCCTGTTGGGACGGATTAGACTTACTAGACTAGAACTCTATCAGCGAAGTCCCTCCCTTTTTGTATCGACTTAATTGCCAAGGCTATGGCGAGCGGGTCATTAGTTAATAGCGCTATTAGGTTTAACAAACCTCACACCGTGCCAGTCGGACGGGTGTGTACTAATGGACTATGGCACGTCGGTGATGATAGACACCGACGCTAGGGCACAATTAATTTTTGTTAGTAGTCGATATGATAAACGAGTCTGGTAGTTTAAATAATGGGGTAGCCCCCACGGCCGGAGTGCCGGGCTGGATAGCCAGGGAAGGTGGACATGGGGTGGTTAACTAATAAACGTTTTCGAACTATGGGGTAACCCCCACGACTGGATAGCTGAATGAGATTAAACTACGTTTTTGGAAACAACTCTAAAATGGACAACCAACCGTGAACTCACTCAACTTTGTTGTTGACTCGTTATTACATGCTTTGCAGGTCGCTAAATGCTATGGGGCTTGCACATGGAGGTGGTCGTTGTGCGACGCGAACTGTTATGTCCCGTACTTAATAAATAAACCTTATGAACTTATGAAACTTATGTTTTGAGTCTTTAAAACTTATGAACTACGAACTTATGTTTTGGTTTAACGTCTTATGCTTCCGCTGTTTAAATTGAACTTGGTTAACTTCCTTTTGGTCACCAATTGTATTGCGGTTGGTTTGATTTTCTTAATTATGTTGTTCAATATGATTGGTGGCTCGATCCTGGTCATGTCACGCCTCCAAGCGGTGATACTCCGCATGGTGGATTTTGGGGGTGTGACAGATGGAATCGTCGAGCGAAAACCCATGACAACCTCCTGGAAGCATCTTTTCTTGCCACCAGAGCTTTCTCCATCAATTAGGAATCTGATGCCGTCACTAAACACATTCCTTAAATTGTAGCCATTTTTTGAGTGTTTATTTTTGGTGTCTAATCCGCATATATATCACCATTGTTCTTGATTTTTATGACTGTTTATCTCTTAAATGTCAACATATACACGTGTGATTTAGTTTACGAAGATTTTTCAATGCCGATAACCTCGATCAGAGAGTAAAAAAGGCGTAAGGTTCACGATGGTGTAAAACTAAAATGGGATATACCGGGCTAGGATACGAGTTAAAGGAACAAGGGCCAAACCAACCACCCAAGAATGGAATCGTCGAGCGAAAACACTTGACAACCTCCTGGAAGCAGCTTTTCTTGCCACCAGACTTTTCTCTATCAATTAGGAATCTGATGCCGTCACTCAACACATGCCTTAAATTGTAGCCATTTTTTGAGTGTTTATTTTTTGGTGTCTAATCCGCATTTACATCACCATTTGTCTTGATTTTCTTGACTGTATATCTCTTAAATGTCTTGATTTTTTGGTGCCAAGAACCTCTATCAGAGAGTAAAAAAGGCGTAAGGTTCACAATGATGTAAAACTAAAATGGGACATACCGGGCTAGGATGCGAGTTACAGGAACTAGGGCCAAACCAACCACCCAAGAATGGAATCGTCGAGCGAAAACACTTGACAACCTCCTGGAAGCAGCTTTTCTTGCCACAAAACCTTTCTCCATCAATTAGGAATCTGATGCCGTCACTAAACACATTCCTTAAATTGCAGCCATTTTTTGAGTGTTTATTTTTTGATGTCTAATTCGCATATATATCACCATTGCTCTTGATTTTCTTGACGGTATATCTCTTAAATGTAGACATATACACGTGTGATTTAGTTTACGAAGATTTTTCAACGCTGAGAACCTCGATCAGAGAGTAGAAAAGGCGTAAGGTTCACAATGGTGTAAAACTAAAATGGGCTATACCGGGCAAGGATTTGAGTTACTGGAACAAGGGCCAAACCAACCACCCAAGAATGCAATTGAGATCTAAAACACTTGACAACCTCCTGGAAGTAGCTTTTCTTGCCACCAGACCTTTCTCTATCAATTAGGAATCTGATGCCGTCACTAAACACATTCCTTAAATTGTAGCTATTTTTGTTTGAGTGTTTATTTTTTGGTGTCTAATCCGCATATATATCACCATTGCTCTTGATTTTCTTGACTGTATATCTCTTAAATGTCAACATATACACGTGTGATTTAGTTTACGAATATTTTTCAATGCCGAGAACCTCGATCAGAGAGTAAAAAAGGCGTAAGGTTCACAATGGTGTGAAAATAAAATTGGATATACCGGGCTAGGATACGAGTTACATGAACAAGGTCCAAACGAACAGTCCAAGAATGGAATCGTCGAGCGAAAACAATTGACAACCTCCTGGAAGCAGGTTTTCTTGCAACCAGACCTTTCTCCATCAATTAGGAATTTGATGTTGTCACTAAATACACTTCTTAAATTATAGCCATTTTTTGATTGTTAATTTTTTGGTGTCTAATTCGCCTATATATCACCATTGCTCTTGATTTTCTTGACGGTATATCTCTTAAATGTCGACATATACACTTGTTAGTTAGTTTACGAAGATTTTTCAATGCTGAGAACCTCGATCAGTGAGTAAAAAAGGCGTAAGATTCACAATGGTGTAAAACTAAAATGGGATATACCGTGCTAGGATTCGAGTTACAGGAACAAGGGCCAAACAAATCACCAAATAATGGAATCGTCGAGCGAAAACACTTGACAACTCCTCTAAGCAGCTTTTCTTGCCACCAGACCTTTCTCCATCAATTAGGAATCAGATGTCGTCTCTAAACACATTCCTTAAATTATAGCTATTTTTGTTTGAGTGTTTATTTTTTGGTGTCTAATCCGCATATATATCACCATTGCTCTTGATTTTCTAGACTATATATCTCTTAAATGTCAACATATACACGTGTGATTTAGTTTACGAAGATTTTTCAATGCCGAGAACCCCGATCAGAGAGTAAAAAAGGCGTAAGGTTCACAATGGTGTAAAAAAAATTCAGATACACCGGGCTAGGATACGAGTTATGGGAACAAGGGCCAAACCAACCACCGAAGAATGGAATCGTCGAGCGAAAATACTTGACCATCTCCTGGAAGCCGCTTTTCTTGCCACCAGACCTTTCTCAATCAATTCGGAATCTTATGCCGTCACTAAACACATGCCTTAAATTGTCGCCAATTTTTGAGAGTTTATTTTTTGGTGTCTACTCCGCGTATATATCACCATTGCCCTTGATTTTCTTGACTGTATGTCTCTTAAATGTCAACATATACACGTGTGATTTAGTTTAGCAAGATTTTTCAATGCCGAGAATCCCGATCAGAGAGTAAAAATGCGTAAGGGTCACAATGGTGTAAAACTAAAATGGGATATACCGGGCTAGGATACGAGTTACTGGCACAAGGGCCTAACAAACCACCCAATAATCGAATCGTCATGCGAAAACACTTGACAACCTCCTGGAAGCAGCTTTTCTTGCCACCAGAACTTTCTCCATCAATTAGGAATCTGATACCGTCACTAAACACATTCCTTAAATTGTAGCTATTTTTTTTTTAGTATTTATTTTTTAGTGTCTAATCCGCATAAATATCACCATTGCTCTTGATTTTCGTGACTGTATATCTCTTAAATGTCAACATATACACGTGTGATTTAGTTTACGAAGATTTTTCAATGTCGAGAACGTCGATCAGAGAGTAAAAAAGGCGTAAGGTTCACAATGGTGTAAAAATAAAATCGTATATACCGGGCTAGGATACGAGTTACAGGAACAAGGGCCAAACCAACCACCCAAGAATGGAATCGTCGAGCGAAAACACTTGACAACCTCCTGGAAGCAGGTTTTCATACCACCAGACCTTTCTCCATCAATTAGGAATCTAATGTCGTCACTAAACACATTCCGTAAATTGTAGCCATTTTTTGATTGTTTATTTTTTGGTGTCTAATTCGCATATATATCACCATTGCTCTTGATTTTCTTGACGGTATATCTCTTAAATGTCGAAAAATACACGTGTGATTTAGTTCACGAAGATTTTTCAATGCCGAGAACCTCGATCAGAGAGTAAAAAAGGCGTGAGATTCACAATGGTGTAAAATTAAAATGGGATATATCGGGCTAGGATTCGAGTTAAAGGAACAAGGGCAAACCAACCACCCAAGAATGGAATCGTCGAGCGAAAACACTTGACAACCTCCTGGAAGTAGCTTTCCTTGCCACCAGACCTTTCTCCATCAATTAGGAATCTGATGCCGTCACTAAACACATTCCTTGAATTGTAGCTATTTTTGTTTGAGTGTTTATTTTTTTGTGTCTAATCCGCATATATATCACCATTGCTCTTGATTTTCTTGACCGTATATCTCTTAAAAGTTAACATATACACGTGTGATTTAGTTTACGAAGATTTTTCAATGCGGAGAACCTCGATCAGAGTGTAAAAATGGCGTAAGGTTCACAATGGTGTAAAACTAAAGTGGGATATACCGGGCTAGGATTCGAGTTACAAGAACAAGGGCCAAACCAACTACCCAAGTATGGAATCGTCAAGAAAAAATATTTAACACCCTCTTGGAAGCAGCTTTTCTTGCCCCCAGACCTTTCTCCATCAATTAGGAATCTGATGCCATCTCTAAACACATTCCTTAAATTGTAGCCATTTTTTGAGTGTTTATTTTTTGGTGTCTAATCCACATATATATCACCATTGCTCTTGATTTTCTTGACGGTATATCTTTTAAATGTCTACATATACACGTGTGATTTAGTTTACGAAGATTTTTCAATGCCGAGAACCTCGATCAGAGAGTAAAAAAGGCGTAAGGTTCACAATGGTGTAAAACTAAAATGGGATATACCGGGCTAGGATTCGAGTTACAGGAATAAGGGCCAAACCAACCACCCAAGATTGGAATCGTCGAGCGAAAACATTTGACAACCTCCTGGAATCAGCTTTTCTTGCCACCAGACCTTTCTGCATCAATTAGGAACTGATGTCGTCACTAAACACATTCCTTAAATTGTAGGCATTTTTTGAGTGTTTATTTTTTGGTGTCTTATCTGCATATATTTCACCATTGCTCGGAATTTTCTTGACTGTATATCTCTTAAATGTCAACATATGGTGTAAAACTAAAATGGGATATACCGGGCTAGGATACGAGTTAAAGGAACAAGGGCCAAACCAACCACCCAAGAATGGAATCGTCGAGCGAAAACACTTGACAACCTCCTGGAAGCAGCTTTTCTTGCCACCAGACTTTTCTCTATCAGTTAGGAATCTGATGCCGTCACTCAACACATGCCTTAAATTGTAGCCATTTTTTGAGTGTTTATTTTTTGGTGTCTAATCCGCATATATATCACCATTGCTCTTGATTTTCTTGACTGTATATTTTTTAAATGTCAACATATACATGCGTGATTTAGTTTAGGAATATTTTTCAATGCCAAGAACCCCGATTAGAGAGAAAAAATCGCGTAAGGTTCACAATGGGGTAAAACTAAAATGTGATATACTGGGCTAGGATACAAGTTATAGGAACAATGGCTAAACCAACCACCCAAGAATGGAATCATCGAGCGAAAACACTTAACAACCTCCTGGAAGCAGCTTTTCTTGCTACCAGACCTTTCTCCATCAATTAGGAATATGATGCCGTCACTAAACACATTTCTTAAATTGTAGCCATTTTTTGAGTGTTTATTTTTTGGTGTCTAATCCTCATATATATCACCATTGCTCTTGATTTTCTTGACTGTATATCTCTTAAGTGACAACATATACATGTGTGATATTGTTTACGAAGGTTTTTCAATGCCGAGAACCTCGATTAGAGAGTAAAAAAGGCCTAAGGTTCACAATGGTGTAAAAGTAAAATGGGACATACCGTGCTAGGATTCGAGTTACAGGAACAAGGGCCAAACCAATCACCCAAGAATGGAATCGTCGAGCTAAAAGACTTGACAACCTCCTAAAAGCAGCTTTTCTTTCCACCACACCTTTCTCCATCAATTAGGAATCTGATGCCGTCACTAAATACTTTCCTTAAATTGTAGCGATTTTCTGAGTGTTTATTTTTTGGAGTCTAATCCGCATATATATATATATATATATCACCATTGCTCTTGATTTTCTTGACTGTATATCTCTTAAATGTCAACATATATACGTGTGATTTAGTATACAAACATTTTCAATGCCGAGAACCTCGATCAGAGAGAAAAAAAATGGCGTAAGGTTCACAATGGTGTAAAACTAAAATGGGATATACCGGGCTAGGATTCGAGTTACAAGAACAAGGGCCAAACCAACCACCCAAGTATGGAATCATCGAGCGAAAACTCTTGACAGCCTTCTGGAAGCAGCTTTTCTTGCCACCAGACCTTTCTCCATCAATTAGGAATCTGATGCCGTCACTAAACACATTCCTTAAATTGTAGCCATTTTTTGAGTGTTTATTTTTTGGTGTCTAATCAGCATATATATCACCATTTCTCTTGATTTTCTTGACTATATATATCTCTTAAATGTCAATATATACACGTGTGATTTAGTTTACGAAGATTTTTCAATGCCGAGAACCCCGAACAGAGAGTAAAAAAGACGTAAAGTTCACAATGGTGTAAAAATAAAATTGGATTTACCGGGCTGGGATACGAGTTACAGGAACAAGGGCCAAACCAACCACCCAAGAATGGAATCGTCGAGCGAAAACACTTGAAAACCTCCTGGAAGCAGCTTTTCTTAAATTAAGAATCTGATGTAGTCACTAAACACATTCCTTAAATTGTAGCCATTTTTTAGTGTTTATTTTTTGGTGTCTAATTCGGATATATATCACCATTGGTCTTGATTTTCTTGAATGTATATCTCTTAAATGTCGACATATAAACGTGTGATTTAGTTTACGCAGATTTTTCAATTGCGAGAACCTCGATCAAAGAGTAAAAAAGGCGTAAGGTTCACAATGGTGTAAAACAAAAATGGGATATACCGGTTTAGGATTCGAGTTACAGGAACAAGGGCCAAACCAACCACCCAAGAATGGAATCGTCGAGCAAAAAAACACTTGACAACCACCTGGAAGCAGCTTTTCTTGCCACAAGAGCTTTCTCCATCAATTAGGAATTTGATGCCGTCATTAAACACATTCCTTATATGTAGCCATTTTTTGAGTGTTTATTTTTTGGTGTCTAATCCGCATATATATCACCGTTGTTCTTGATTTTCATGACTGTATATCTCTTAAATGTCAAGATATACACGTGTGATTTAGTTTACGAAGATTTTTCAATGACGATAACCTCGATCAGAGAGTAAAAAAGGCGTAAGGTTCACAATGGTGTAAAACTAAAATAGAATATACCGGTCTAGGATTCGAGTTACAGGAACAAGTGCCAAACCAACCACCCAAGAGTGAAATCGTCGAGCGAAAACACTTGACAACCTCCTGGAAGCATCTTTTTTTGCAACTAGACCTTTCTCCATCAATTAGGAATCTGATGCCGTCACTAAACACGTTCCTTATATGTAGCCATTTTTTGAGTGTTTATTTTTTGGTGTCTACTCCGCATATATATCACCATTGCTCTTGATTTTCTTGACTGTATATCTCTTAAATGTCAACATATACACGTGTGAATTAGTTAACGAAGATTTTTCGATGCCGAGAACCTCGATCGGAGAGTAAAAAAGGTGTAAGGTTCACAATGGTGTAAAACTAAAATGGGACATACCAGGCTAGGATTCGAGTTACAGGAACAAGGGCCAAACCAACCACCCAAGAATGGAATCGTCTAGCAAAAACACTTGACAACTTCCTGGAAGCAGCTTTTCTTGCCACCGACCTTTCTCCATCAATTAGGAATCTGATGTCCTCACTAAACTCATTACTTAAATTGTAGCCATTTTTTGAGTGTTTATTTTTTGGTGTCTAATCCGCATATATATCACCATTTCTCTTGATTTTCTGGATTGTATATCTCTTAAATGTCAACATATACACGTGTGATTTAGTTTAGGAAGATTTTTCAATGCCGAGAACCCTGATCAGAGAGTAAAAAATGCGTAAGGGTCAAAATGGTGTAAAACTAAAATGGGATATACCGGGCTAGGATACCAGTTACAGGAACAAGGGCATAACCAACCACCTAAGAATGGAATCGTCTAGCGAAAACACTTGACAACCTTCTGGAAGCTGTTTTTCTTGCCAGAAGACCTTTATCCATCAATTAGGAATCAGATGCCGTCACTAAACACATTCCTTGAATTGTAGCCATTTTTTGAGTGTTTATTTATGGTGTCTAATCCACATATATATCACCATTGCTCTTGATTTTCTTGACCGTATATCTCTTATATATCAACATATACACGTGTGATTTAGTTTACGAAGATTTTTCAATGCCGAGAACCCCGACCAGAGAGTAAAAAAGGCGTAAGGTTCACAATGGTGTAAAACTAAAATGGGATAGACCGGGCTAGGATTCGAGTTACAGGAACAATGGCCAAACCAACCACCCAAGAATGTAATCGTCGAGCGAAAAGACCTGACACCCTCCTGGAAGCATCCTTTCTTGCCACCAGACCTTTCTCCATCAATTACGAATCTGATGTCGTCACTAAACACATTCCTTAAATTGTAGCCATTTTTTGAGTGTTTATTTTTTGGTGTCTATCCCGCATATATATCACCATTGCTCTTGATTTTCTTGAATGTATATCTCTTAAATGTCAACATAGACACGTGTGATTTAGTTTAGGAAGATTTTTCAATGTCGAGAACACCGATAAGAGAGTAAAAAGGCATAAGGTTCACAATGGTGTAAAACTAAAATGGGATATACCGGGCTAGAATACGAGTTACAGGAACAAAGGCCAAACCAACCACCCTGGAATGGAATCGTCGAGCGAAAACACTTGACAACCTCCTGGAAGCCGCTTTTCTTGAAACCAGACCTTTCTCCATCAATTTGGAATCTGATGCCGTCACTAAACATATGCCTCTAATTATAGTCATTTTTTGAGTGTTTATTTTTTGGTGTCTAATCTGCATATATATCACCATTGCTCTTGATTTTCTTGACTGTATATCTCTTAAATGTCAACATATACACGTGTGATTTAGATTAGGAAGATTTTTCAATGTCGAGAACCCTGATAAGAGAGTAAAAAGGGCGTAAGGTTCACAATGGTGTAACACTAAAATGGGATATACCGGGCTAGGATATGAGTTACAGGAACAAGTGCCAAACCAACCACCCAAGAATGGAATCGTTGAGCGAAAACACTTGACGACCTCCTGGAAGGCGCTTTTCTTGAAACCAGACCTTTCTCCATCATTTAGGAATCTTATGCCGTCACTAAACACATTCCTTAAATTATAGCCATTTTTTGAGTGTTTATTTTTTGGCGTCTAATCCGCATATATATCACCATTGCTCCTGATTTTCTTGACTGTATATTTCTTAAATGTCAACATATACACGTGTGTTTTAGTTTACGAAAAATTTGCAATGCCGACAACCTCGATCAGAGAGTAAAAAAGGCGTAAGGTTCATAATGGTGTAAAACTAAAATGGGATACACCGGGCTAGGATTCGAGTTAGAGGAACAAGTGCCAAACCAACCACCCAAGAGTGGAATCGTTGAGCGAAAACACTTGACAACCTCCTGGAAGCAGCTTTTTTTTTTTTTTTTTTTGCAACTAGACCTTTCTCCATCAATTAGGAATCTGATGCCATCACGAAACACATTCCTTAAATTGTAGTTATGTTTTGAGTGTTTAATTTTTGGTGTCTACTCCGCATATGTATCACCACTGCTCTTGAATTTCTTAACTGTATACCTCTTAAATATCAACATATACACGTGTGAATTAGTTTAGGAAGTTTTTTCAATGCCGAGAACCTCGATCGGAGATTAAAGAAGGCGTAAGGTTCACAATGGTGCAAAACTAAAATGGGACATACCGGGCTAGAATTCGAGTTACAGGAACAAGGGCTAAACCAACCACCCAAGAATGGAATCGTCTAGCTAAAACATTTGACAACCTCCTGGAAGGAGCTTTTCTTACCCCCGACCTTTCTCCATCAACTAGGAATCTGATGTCCTCACTAAACACATTACTTAAATTTGAGCCATTTTTTGAGTGTTTATTTTTTGGTGTCTAATCCGCATATATATCACCATTGCTCTGGATTTTCTTGACTGTATATCTCTTAAATGTCAACATATACACGTGTGGTTTAGTTTAGGAAGATTTTTCAATGCCGAGAACCCCGATCAGAGAGTAAAAAATGCGTAAGGGTCAAAATGGTGTAAAACTAAAATGGGATATACCGGGCTAGGATACGAGTTACAGGAACAAGGGCCTAACCAACTGTCACACCCCCAAAATTCTCAAGCGAAGTATTACCGCATGGAGGCATGACTGACCAGGATCAACCCACCAATCGTATTGAACAACGTAATTAAAGAAATAAAACCAACTACAATATAATTGGTGTCCAAAAGAAAGTAACCAACTTTAAGTTAACAGCGGAAGCATAAAATGTAAAACCCAAACATAAGTAATAAGTTCAAAAAGTTTAAATGTTTAACATGGAACTCAACAGTCCATTTCCCACAACGACCACTCCTCCCTGTGCAAGCTCCATAAGCACCTAACGACCTGCAAGGGATGTAACAACGAGTCAACGACAAAGTTTAGCGAGTTCACAGTTGGTTGTTTTTTTTTTAAAGTTTGTTTTCAAAACCATAAGTTGTGTCGTAAACCACGATTTAACCAGTATCTTTGTTTCCCAAACCATATCCATAATCAGTGGGAGCTTCTCCATGTGAACCACTAGACCGTTACCATATCGACAACTGACGAAAGTAAGTTGTGCCCTAAGTCAATGTCTATCATCATTGACTGAGTGCCAAGATCCATTAGTACACGCCCGTCCCACCGGCACGGTGTGAGGCTTGTCAACCCTAATAGCGCTATTAACTAATGACCCGCTCGCCATTGGCCTGGCGATTAAGTCG
Organism: Helianthus tuberosus; assembly: GCA_030545235.1. NCBI lineage: Eukaryota > Viridiplantae > Streptophyta > Magnoliopsida > Asterales > Asteraceae > Helianthus > Helianthus tuberosus. The sequence goes on along the minus strand of CM060376.1, from coordinate 11,151,142 downwards.
ATATAAAAATGAGGGACTTAATGATAGAGTTTTGCCTAGTAAGTTTTAAGGTTCTTGTCCTACCCAAGGAGGACGAACGTACGTATTCTACCAAAGGAGAATACGCATGATTAACATTGGCATCCTACCCATGGAGGATGGAGGTACATATCCTACCCAAGGAGGATATGTAGGTTCCGTTTTAATTCTTTAACCCATTCCCAACCACCGGGAATCCCATGCCTTAGGAAGTGTGTGAACTCACCTCGGTTTGCTCGGTATGCTTAATTACTTGTGCACAAACAATTCAGTCAAAGCCTATAGTATGCACGTATACACAATCAGTTTATGTTTGTAATTATTCACATGCAAACTAACATCACAAGGTGTGCTTAGGCAATTATTATCATGTAACACACAGACAGTTAATCAAGTTCATACAATTCATGCTTCACATAATTGATTTCTCAGTTTATTCTAACATAGCTATCCACTAACAGACCTAACAGACTTAACTGAGTTACTGTGTCTGTTTCCCAACTTGACAGAACTTTCGGCGAAACCCCCCCAGGCGACGAAATCCCTTGAGCGACGAAATCTCAAAGGGTTTTCATCGTGATTGAATGTTCGTCGGGACAGGGTTTTCGTCGGGCAAAGAATAATCATCACCAATAGTACGCAACCCAGAAACCCTAACTATCGTTTAATAGTTACGTAATCATACCATCATTCCTATCATACGATTAGCATTATTGAAATCAATCCAAGTAACAATTTAATTCCACTTTTAAAACATGTTACGGCTACAATCATGACATTACAATCGGTTTACCATCCACATCAGATTATATAAAATCATAAATCAACATTGATATAGCACGTAACACATATCATCGAAATCGGCTCACAAGCAAACCTAAACCGATCACACAGTTTATCATGATAACATAATCACAAGATCAGTTCCATCACAGACCTAAAATACACGATCAGCATGAACAAATACAAATCATAAAGATTCGAAGCATTAAGAAGACATAGATCCTCAAACCCTAATCATCAACACATCATACGATTACCAAGCACATAACAGATTATAACAAGAGGTCACTAACCGATACGAATGTCTGAGAGCTTCATAGAAAATCAAAGTTGCCGTCACAGAGAAAGAGATGCTCTAGGGTTTCTATACGTGTTCTGATGTGATCGTGATATCAAGGGTTATTACGTAAATGAGATTGGGTCGGCGGGACAGTCTTGGGCCAAAGCCCGTTCCCGACGAAAATGATAAGTGTGACGAAAACTGGGAATTTTCGTCGGGTGAGTGTTCGTCGTGTGGGTGTTTTCGTCGCACAAGGAGTGTAAGTGATAACTCTCCTTCCCAATAAATGCTTCACTACTTTTATTATTAACACAAAACATAAATCAACAAAAACAACTTATAACTAATCATAGTGCACAGTTTCAGTGCAACGAACCACAAAACACAGTATGAAACAAGTAATCTATAAAGGAGAAACCTTGGAAACTCGAGTTGTCACATTATCCCCAACTTGAAAGAAATTTTGTCCCGAAATTTAGCACGTGGTTACTAAGGAGGCTAGATAGGTTGCGTGGTTTCCTGGGGTGTCACATCATCCCCCCGTTGGTTTGGAATTTCGTCCTGAAATTCCGCAGTAGCTTCAGCCTCAGTAGTGGTTTCATTGTTCTTGAACAACTGGGGATACTTGAGTTTCATTTGGTCTTCTCGTTCCCAGGTAAACTCTGGGCCACGATGGGAGTTCCAACGAACTCGAACAAGAGGTATTCTGGTGCGCTTGAGAATCTTAACGTCTCGGTTGGTAATCTCTACTGGTTCCTCAACGAATCGCAACTGATCTTCGATGGTGAGCTCCTTGAGAGGAACTATGAGGGTCTCATCTGACAGACACTTCTTCAAATTTGACACGTGGAATACGTTGTGAACTCCGTTGAGTTCTTCAGGTAGATTCAATTTGTAAGCCACTTTGCCAATTTTCTCAATGATTTCGAACGGTCCGACATAACGTGGATTGAGTTTGCCTCATTTTCCAAAACGAACTACACCTTTCCAAGGTGAGACTTTGAGTAGCACTCGATCCCCAACCTGGAACTCGAGTGGTTTCCTGCGCTTATTAGCGTAGCTTTTCTGACGGTCACGAGCTGCCGCCATTCGTTGTCGTATCTGAGCAATCTTCTCAGTTGTGTCTACCACAAGTTCTGGGCCAGTGATTTGGCTGTCACCAACTTCTGCCCAGCAAAGAGGTGATCGGCATTTACGTCCGTACAATGCCTCAAATGGAGCGGCCTGGATACTGGTGTGGTAGTTGTTATTATACGAAAATTCCACTAAAGGTAGATGTCGTTCCCAGCCGTTACCAAAATTAATCACACATGCCCTAAGCATGTCTTCAAGGGTTTGGATGGTACGTTCAGACTGCCCATCCGTTTGCGGATGATAAGCGGTGCTCATGTCTAAACGTGAGCCAAAGGACTTGTGCATCGCTTGCCACAATTCAGAGGTAAAACGCGCGTCACGATCAGATATGATAGAGGTTGGCACCCCGTGCCTCAAAAGTACTTCCTTTAGATAGATGTCTGCTAGAGTAGAGAACTTATCCGTTTCTTTGATAGCCAGAAAATGTGCAGACTTGGTTAATCGATCTACAATTACCCAAATGGTATCATTTCCACATTGAGATCTAGGCAGGCCAGTAACGAAATCCATGGAAATTTGCTCCCATTTCCATGTCGGTATCTCTGGTTGCTGCAGTAGGCCTGATGGTTTCTGGTACTCGATTTTGACTCTCGCACAAGTCAAACATTTACTAACGTAAGTTGCTATGTTGGCTTTCATGCTAGGCCACCAGTATGTAGTCTTTAAATCGTGGTACATCTTATCCGAACCAGGATGTACTGAGTAACGAGACTTGTGCGCTTCATCCATCACAAGCTCGTGTAAGTTTCCATAAAGTGGGACCCAGATACGCCCTGTTATGTAGTAAGCGTCGTCTTCCATTTGTTCTAATCGTTTCCTCGATCCTCGTAGAGACTCGGCCCTGATATTCTCTGCTTTCAATGCTTCAACCTGAGCATCTCGTATCTGAGTAGGAAGACTAGATTGGATGGTAAGTTGTAACGCGCGCACGCGCTTAGGTTTTGTCTCCTTTCGGCTGAGAGCGTCAGCCACAACATTGGCCTTGCCCGGATGGTACTTGATCACGCATTCGTAGTCATTCAAGAGCTCGACCCATCGATGTTGTCGCATGTTTAACTCCTTTTTCTTGAATATATGCTCGAGACTCCCGTGATAGGTGTAAATGGTGCACTTGGTACCGTACAGGTAATGTAATATCTTAAGAGCAAAAACCACTGCTTCCAACTCCTAGTCGTGTGTAGTGTAGTTCCTTTCGTGAACTTTAAGTTGGCGTGATGCGTAAGCAATGACCTTGTCACGTTGCATCAACTCGCAACCAAGTCCTTGGATGGACGCGTCGCAATAAACCACAAAATCATCTGTGCCTTCAGGCAATGAGAGGATAGGTGCGCTACAAAGTCTATCTTTTAAGTGCTGAAAAGAAAATTCCTGTGCATCACCCCAACGATAGGTGACACCCTTCTGAGTTAGTGAGGTGAGAGGTTGCGCAATCTTTGAGAAATCCTTGATGAACCTTCTATAGTAGCCCGCCAAACCCAAGAATTGGTGGATTTCTGTTGGTGTACGGGGTGCAGGCCAGTTCTTGACCGAGTCTACCTTGGATGGATCAACATGAATCCCATCCTTGTTTACCACGTGGCCTAAAAAGTGGACTTCACGAAGCCAAAAGTCACATTTCTAGAATTTGGCATACAGCTGCTCTGCTAGAAGAAGTTCCAAAATAAGTCTCAGGTGATGCTCGTGTTCCTCCTGACTCTTCGAATAGATCAGGATGTCGTCGATGAATACAATAACAAACTTATCCAGGTAAGGCTTGCACACTCTGTTCATAAGATCCATGAAGACCGCAGGTGCGTTAATCAATCCAAAAGGCATAACCAGAAACTCGTAATGCCCATAACGAGTCCTGAATATTGTCTTAGAGATATCCTCGTCTTGGAGTCTCAGTTGATGGTAGCCTGACCTCTGGTCAATCTTTGAGTAGAAACTCAACCCTTGCAACTGGTCGAATAAGTCATCAATGCGTGGGAGAGGATAACGATTCTTCACGGTCACCTTGTTGAGTTCGCGGTAGTCAATACACATTCTGAAAGTACCGTCTTTCTTTTTCACAAATAATATTGGAGCTCCCCAAGGCGGAGAGCTAGGACGAATAAAACCCTTATCCAAGAGCTCTTGTAGTTGCGTGGACAGTTCTTCAAGTTCTGATGGAGCTAAACGATAAGGTGCTCGGGCTATTGGTGCTGCTCCAGGAGCTAGCTCGATTTGAAACTCAACTTGACAATGAGGCGGAAGACCAGGTAATTCCTCAGGAAATACCTCTAGAAAGTCACGTACGATCGGAATATCTTCTATCTTCTTCTCTTTCTTTGAGGTGTCAGTAACAAGGGCTAGAATAGCAGTGTAGCCCTTTCGTAAACACTTCTGGGCCTTAAGGAAAGAGATGATGCCCACAACAGCACCACTCTTGTCGCCATGAATCACGAGAGGTTCTTCACCAGAACTAGGAATACAGACGATCTTCTCCTTGCAAAGCATCTCTGCTCGATGTTGAGACAACCAATCCATCCCAATAACAATGTCAAAACTACCAAGAATGATGGGGATAAGATCGATAGAGAAAGTCTGACCAGCTAGGACGAGATTACAACCCCTAACTATGTGTGTGGCTTCGAGACTTTTACCATTTGCTAACTCTACAACATGCTTGGTGTTCAAGAGTGTTGGAGTGCGCTTAAGCATTTGACTAAACTTTAGGGACACATAACTGGTATCGGCACCTGAATCAAATAAAACAGTAACAAAGAAATCATCCAGTAGAAACTTACCCATCACAACGTTGGGATCGTACCTCGCATCACCTTGACCCAGCACGAAAGCACGTCCCCTGGCATCATTGCCATCATTGTTACCCCCGTTATTGTTCCCGTTCCCCTGATTATTGTTGTTGTTGTGATTCTGGTTCAACTGGGGGCAGTTTCTCTTGAAGTGACCTTCAGCACCACACTGATAGCATCCCCTGTTACCCTGTTATTGCTGCTGCTGATTCTGTGGAGCTGGTGGCTGTTGTTGATGATTCTAATTTGCCAGTCGTGCGCCCCTGCAATCCTTAGCTTCATGACCAAGCTTGTTATACCTCTGACAACAACCCTTATTGCACGGCCCACTATGATGCATGTTGCATCGGTTGTACTTGGGGTGGTTTCCTCTGTATCCACCCTGCCCCTGACTACCCAAAGATTGCTGACCCGGGCTCTTGTAGTCATCAGTCCTTCACTGCTGAGACTAAGACGGAGCTGATGTTGAACCCTTGCTTAAGACTCCATCCCATTTGCGCTTGTTGTCGCTGGGGGCATCAGAAGTAGTAGTAGTAGTAGCACCAATACGCTTGGGCAGCTTGTTCTGCTCGACTGCCTGATCAGTGAGACGATGAGCCAAACGAATAACTTGCTGGATAGTGGCGAGGTTCGCTGCAGTCACATGACTCTGGATCTTTGGCACTAAACCTTTGAGGTACAGCTCGATACGCTTGATAGGAGGATCTACCATAGTAGGACACAAGATAGCCAGTTCGTTCGATCTTTTCGTGTATGCTTCAATTTCCGACCCCGTCATCTTTAAGTTGTAGAACTCTACTTCCAGCTTGTGGATGTCATCACGATTGCAGTACTCTTCCTTGATCTAGTCTTTGAAGTCATTCCATGGGGTGGCATTAGCAGCAACCAACCCCAGCATTTGGACCTAAGCGTTCCACCACGTGAGTGCTACACCTTCGAGAGTAACAGTAGCATACTTCACCCTACGAGCCTCAGGGCATTCACACATCTCGAAGACAGATTCGAGCTTCTTGAACCAGTGGAGGAGGCCTACAGCTCCTTCAGTGCCGTTGAAAGTAGTAGGTCGGCAGTCCATAATAGTTTTGAAAGTACACACAGGAGGCTGAGCATGTAGAATTGTCGTGCGAGTAAGAAGAGACAAAATTAAACACAAGTGTTGGTTTACGAGAGTAGGATCTAAAGATCCTAGAGTAAGTTGCAATGGCAGGTTATACCTCCTGCCTGAGTGGCTGTGAGTGCTGCAGCAACTTGTTCATTGATTAAAGCCGTCAGCTGGGCTTGGGTTAGGTTGATACGTCCACTCATGATCTTCACAATAAAGAGAGCATGGGTGAGAAAAGTGTCATGACAATGCGTAAGTGTGGAGTGATAGAAGAGAGTAAGCACACAATGAGTGTCTAACAATAGTTGCTATGTTAACCAAAGCATACCATGAACAATGTACTATATAACTACCAAGTAGGCAATATAAACATAAATCATATCACCTATAGTGTTGAGCCTTACACGTGGAGCGAAGCATCGTTGTGGATCGTTGAGCACTGTACAGGTTATAGTCTGGGTTTGTCAAAAAGCGAGTTCACTATAACCAATGGCTCTGATACCAATCTGTCACACCCCCAAAATCATCAAACGGAGTATTACCGCATGGAGGCGTGACTGACCAGGATCAAGCCACCAATCATATTGAACAACGTAATTAAATAAACAAAACCAACCACAATATAATTGGTGTCCAAAAGAAAGTAACCAACTTTAAGTTAACAGCGGAAACATAAAATGTAAAACCCAAACATAAGTAATAAGTTCATAAAGTTTAAATGTTTAACATGGAACTCAACAGTCCATGTCCCACAACGACCACTCCTCCCTGTGCAAGCTCCATAAGCACCTAACGACCTGCAAGGCATGTAACAACGAGTCAACGACAAAGTTGAGCGAGTTCACAGTTGGTTGTTTAGTTTTAAAAGTTTGTTTTGAAAACCATAAGTTGTGTCGTAAACCACGAGTTAACCAGTATCTTTGTTTCCCAAACCATTTCCATAATCAGTGGGGGCTTCCCCATATGAACCACTAGACCGTTACCATATCGACAACTGACGAAAGTAAGTTGTGCCCTAAGTCAATGTCTATCATCATTGACTGAGTGCCCAGATCCATTAGTACACGCCCATCCTACCGGCACGGTGTGAGGCTTGTAAACCCTAATAGCGCTATTAGCCAATGACCCGCTCGCTATTGGCCCGACTATTAAGTCGATATAAAAATGAGGGACTTAATGATAGAGTTTTGTTTAGTAAGTTTTAAGGTTGTTGTCCTACCGAAGGAGGAAGAACGTACGTATTCTACCCAAGGAGAATACGCATGATTAACATTGGCATCCTACCCATGGAGGATGGAGGTACATATCCTACCCAAGGAGGATATGTAGGTTCCGTTATAATTCTTTAACCCATTCCCAACCACCGGCAATCCCATGCCTTAGGAAGTGTGTGAACTCACCTCGGTTTGCTCGGTATGCTTAATTACTTGTGCACAAACAATTCAGTCAAAGCATATAGTATGCACGTATACACAATCAGTTTATGTTTGTAATGATTCACATGCAAACTAACATCACAAGGTGTGCTTAGGCAATTATTATCGTCTAACACATAAACAGTTAATCAAGTTCATACAATTCATGCTTCACATAATTGATTTCTCAGTTTATTCTAACATAGCTATCCACTAACAGACCTAACAGACTTAACTGAGTTACTGTGTCTGTTTCCCAACTTGACAGAACTTTTGGCGAAATCCCTTCGGCGAACCCCCCCCCAGGCGACGAAATCCCTTGAGCGACGAAATCTCAAAGGGTTTTCGTCGTGATAGAATGTTCATCGGGACAGGGTTTTCGTCGGGTAAAGCATAATCATCACCAACATTACGCAACCCAGAAACCCTAACTATCGTTTAACAGTTACGTAATCATTCCATCATTCCTATCATACGATTAGCATTATTGAAATCAATCCAAGTAACAGTTTCATTCCACTTTTAAAACTTGTTACGGCTACAATCATGACATTACAATCGGTTTACCATCCACATCAAATTATATAAAATCACAAATCAACATCGATACAACACGTAACACATATCATCGAAATCGGCTCACAAGCAAACATAAACCGATCACACAGTTTATCATGATAACATAATCACAAGATCAGTTCCATCACAGTCCTAAAATACACGATCAGCATGAACAAATACAAATCATAAAGATTCGAAGCATTTAGAAGATATAGATCCTCAAACCCTAATCATCAACACATCATACGATTACCAAGCACATAACAGATTATAACAAGAGGTCACTAACCGATACGAATGTCTGAGAGCTTCACAGAAAATCAAAGTTGCCGTCATAGAGAAAGAGATGCTCTAGGGTTTCTATACGTGTTCTGATGTGATCGTGATATCAAGGGTTATTACGTAAATGAGATTGGGCCGGCGGGACAGTCTTGGGCCAAAGCCCGTTCCCGACGAAAACGATAAGGGTGACGAAAAGTGGGAGTATTCGTCGGGTGAGTGTTAGTCGGGTGGGTGTTCGTCGGGTGGGTGTTTTTGTCGCACAAGGAGTGTAAGTGATAACTCTCCTCCACAATAAATGCTTCACTACTTTTATTATTAACACAAAACATAAATCAACAAAAACAACTTATAACTAATCATAGTGCACAGTTTCAATGCAACGAACCACAAAACACAGTATGAAACAAGTAACGTATAGAGGAGAAACCTTGGAAACTCGAGTTGTCACACCAACCACCCAAGATTGGAATCGTCTAGCGAAAACACTTGACAACCTTATGGAAGCAGCTTTTCTTGCCACAAGACTTTTCTCCATCAATTAGGAATCTGATGCCGTCACTAAACACATTCCTTAAATTGTAGCCATTTTTTGAGTGTTTATTTATGGTGTCTAATCATCATATATATCACCATTGCTCTTGATTTTCTTGACCGTATATCTCTTAAATGTAAACATATACACGCGTGATTTAGTTTACGAAGATTTTTCAATGTCGAGAACCTCGATCAGAGAGTAAAAAAGGCGTAAGGTTCACGATGGTGTAAAAATAAAATGGGATACACCGGGCTAGGATTCGAGTTACAGGAACAAAGGCCAAACCAACCACCCAAGAATGTAATCGTCGAGCGAAAACACCTGACACCCTCCTGGAAGCAGCCTTTCTTGCCACCAGACCTTTCTCCATCAATTAGGAATCTGTTGCCATCACTAAATACATTCCTTAAATTGTAGCCATTTTTTGAGTGTTTATTTTTGGTGTCTAATCCGCATACATATCACCATTGCTCTTGATTTTCTTGACTGCATATCTCTTAAATGTCTACATATACACGTGTGATTTAGTTTACGAAGATTTTTTCAATACCGAGAACCTCGATCAGAGAGTAAAAAAAGCGTAAGGTTCACAATGGTGTAAAACTAAAATGGGATATACCGGGCTAGGATACGAGTTACAGGAACAAGGGCCAAACCAACCACCCAAGAATGGAATCATCGAGCGAAAACACTTGACGACCTCCTGGAACCAGCTATTCTTGCTACCAGACCTTTCTCCATCAATTAGGAATATGATGCCGTCACTAAACACATTCCTTAAATTGTAGCCATTTTTTGAGTGTTTATTTTTTGGTGTCTAATCCGCATATATATCACCACTGCTCTTGATCTTCTTAACTGTATATCTCTTAAATGTCAACATATACACGTGTGATTTAGTTTACAAAGGTTTTTCATTGCCGAGAACCTCGATCAGAGAGTAAAAAAGGCGTAAGGTTCACAATGGTGTAAAACTAAAATGGGACATATCGGGCTAGGATACGAGTTACCGAAACAAGGGCCAAACCAATCACCCAAGAGTGGAATCGTCGAGCGAAAAGACTTGACAACCTCCTAGAAGCAGCTTTTCTTGCCACCAGACCTTTCTCCATCAATTAGGAATCTAATGTCGTCACTAAACAAATTCCTTAAATTGTAGCCATTTTTTGAGTGTTTATTGTTTGGTGTCTCATCCGCATATATATCACCATTGCTCTTGATTTTCTTGACTGTATATCTCTTAAATGTCAACATATGCACGTGCGATTTAGTTTACGAAGATTTTTTCAATGCCGAGAACCTTGATCAGAGAGTAAAAAAGGCGTAAGGTTCACAATGGTATAAAACTAAAATGGGATATACTAGTCTAGGATTCGAGTTACAAGAACAAGGGACAAACCAACCACCCAAGAATGGAATCGTTGAGCGAAAACACTTGAAAACCTCCTGGAAGCAGCTTTACTTGCCACCAGACCTTTCTCCATCAGTTAGGAATCTGATGCCGTCACTAAACACATTCCTTAAATTGTAGCTATTTTTGGTTGAGTGTTTATTTTTTGGTGTCTAATCTGCATATATATCACCATTGCTCTTGATTTTCTTGACTGTATATTTCTTAAATGTCAACATATACACGTGTGATTTAGTTTATGAAGATTTTTCACTGCCGAGAACCTCGATCAGAGAGTAAAAATGGCGTAAGGTTCACAATGGTGTAAAACTAAAATGGGATATACCGGGCTAGGATTCGAGTTACAAGAACAAGGGCCAAACCAACCACCCAAGTATGGAATCATCGAGCGAAAACACTTGACACCCTCCTGGAAGCAGCTTTTCTTGCCACCAGACCTTTCTCCATCAATTAGGAATCTGATGCCGTCACTAAATACATTCCTTAAATTGTAGCCATTTTTTGAGTGTTTATTTTTTGGAGTCTAATTCGCATATATATCACCATTGATCTTGATTTTCTTGACTGTATATCTCTTAAATGTCTACATATGTACACATTTGATTTAGTATACGAAGATATTTTCAATGCCGAGAACATCGATCAGAGTGTAAAAAAGGCGTAAGGTTCACAATCGTATAAACTAAAATGGGATATACCGGGGTAGGATTCGAGTTACAGGAAAAAGGGCCAAACCAACCAACCAAGAACGGAATCGTCGAGCGAAAACTCTTGACAACCTCCTGGACGCAGCTTTTCTTGCCACCAGACCTTTGTCCATCAATTAGGAATCTAATGCCGTTACTAAACACATTCCTTAAATTGTAGCAATTTTTGTTTGAGTGTTTATTTTTTGATGTCTAATCCGCAAATATATCACCATTGCTCTTCATTTTCTTGACTGTATATCTCTTAAATGTCAACATATACACATGTGATTTAGTTTATGAAGATTTTTCAATGCCGAGAACCTCGATCAGAGAGTAAAAATGGCGTAAGGTTCACAATTGTGTAAAACTAAAATGGGATATACCGGGCTAGGATTCGAGTTACAGGAACAAGGGCCAAACCAACCAACCAAGAATGGAATCGTCGAGCGAAAACACTTGACAACCTCCTGGAAGCAGCTTTTCTTGCCACCAGACCTTTCTCCATCAATTAAGAATCTGATGCCGTCACTAAACACATTCCTTAAATTGTAGCCATTTTTCGAGTGTTTATTTTTTTGAGTCTAATCCGCATATATATCACCATTGCTCTTGATTTTCTTGACTGTATATCACTTAAATGTCAACATATACACGTGTGACTTAGTTTATGAAGATTTTTCAGTGCCGATAACCTCGATCAGAGAGTAAAAAAGGCGTACGGTTCACAATGGTGTAAAACTAAAATGGGATATACCGGGCTAGGATTCGAGTTACAGGAACAAGGGAAAAACCAACCACCCAAGAATGGAATCGTCAAGCGAAAACACTTGACAACCTCCTGGAAGCAGCTTTTCTTGCCACAAGACCTTTCTCCATCAAATAGGAATCTGATGCCGTCACTAATCACATGCCTTAAATTGTAGCCATTTTTTAAGTGTTTATTTTTTGGTGTCTAATCCGCATATATATCACCATTGCTCTTGATTTTCTTGATTGTATATCTCTTAAAAGTTAACATATACACGTGTGATTTAGTTTACGAAGATTTTTCAATACCGAGAACCCTGATCAGAGAGTAAAAAAGGCGCAAGGTTCACAATGGTGTAAAACTAAAATGGGATGTACCGGGCTAGGATTCAAGTTACAATAACAAGGGCCAAACCAACCACCCAAGAATGAAATCGTCGAGCGAAAACACTTGACAACCTCCTGGAAGCAGCTTTTCTTGCCACCAGACATTTCTCCATCAATTAGGAATTTGATGCCGCCACTAAACACATTCCTTATATTGTAGCCATTTTTTGAGTGTTTATTTTTTGGTGTCTAATCCGCATATATATCACCATTGCTCTTGATTTTCTTGACTATATATATCTTAAATGTCAACATATACACGTGTGATTTAGTTTACGAAGATTTTTCAATGCCGAGAACCTCGAACAGAGAGTAAAAAAGGTGTAAGCTTCACAATGGTGTAAAACTAAAACGAGATATACCGGGCTAGGATTCGAGTTTCAGGAACAAGGGCCAAATCAACCACCCTAGAATGGAATCGTCAAGAGAAAACACTTGACAACCTCCTGGAAGCAGCTTTTCTTACCACCAGACCTTTCTGCATCAATTAGGATTCTGATGCCTTCACTAAACACATTCCTTAAATTGTAGCCATTTTTTGAGTGTTTACTTTTTTGCGTCTAATCCGCATATATATCACCGTTCCACTTGATTTTCTTGACTGTATATCTATTAAATGTCAACATATACACGTGTGATTTAGTTTACGAAGATTTTTCAATGCCGATAACCTCGATCAGAGAGTAAAAATGGCGTAAGGTTCACAATTGTGTAAAACTAAAATGGGATATACCGGGCTAGGATTCGAGTTACAGGAACAAGGGCCAAACCAACCAACCAAGAATGGAATCGTCGAGCGAAAACACTTGACAACCTCCTGGAAGCAGCTTTTCTTGCCACCAGACCTTTCTCCATCAATTAAGAATCTGATGCCGTCACTAAACACATTCCTTAAATTGTAGCCATTTTTCGAGTGTTTATTTTTTGAGTCTAATCCGCATATATATCACCATTGCTCTTGATTTTCTTGACTGTATATCACTTAAATGTCAACATATACACGTGTGACTTAGTTTATGAAGATTTTTCAGTGCCGATAACCTCGATCAGAGAGTAAAAAAGGCGTACGGTTCACAATGGTGTAAAACTAAAATGGGATATACCGGGCTAGGATTCGAGTTACAGGAACAAGGGCAAAACCAACCACCCAAGAATGGAATCGTCAAGCGAAAACACTTGACAACCTCCTGGAAGCAGCTTTTCTTGCCACAAGACCTTTCTCCATCAAATAGGAATCTGATGCCGTCACTAATCACATGCCTTAAATTGTAGCCATTTTTTAAGTGTTTATTTTTTGGTGTCTAATCCGCATATATATCACCATTGCTCTTGATTTTCTTGATTGTATATCTCTTCAAAGTTAACATATACACGTGTGATTTAGTTTACGAAGATTTTTCAATACCGAGAACCCTGATCAGAGAGTAAAAAAGGCGCAAGGTTCACAATGGTGTAAAACTAAAATGGGATGTACCGGGCTAGGATTCAAGTTACAATAACAAGGGCCAAACCAACCACCCAAGAATGAAATCGTCGAGCGAAAACACTTGACAACCTCCTGGAAGCAGCTTTTCTTGCCACCAGACATTTCTCCATCAATTAGGAATTTGATGCCGCCACTAAACACATTCCTTATATTGTAGCCATTTTTTGAGTGTTTATTTTTTGGTGTCTAATCCGCATATATATCACCATTGCTCTTGATTTTCTTGACTATATTTATCTTAAATGTCAACATATACACGTGTGATTTAGTTTACGAAGATTTTTCAATGCCGAGAACCTCGAACAGAGAGTAAAAAAGGTGTAAGCTTCACAATGGTGTAAAACTAAAATGAGATATACCGGGCTAGGATTCGAGTTTCAGGAACAAGGGCCAAATCAACCACCCTAGAATGGAATCGTCGAGAGAAAACACTTGAAAACCTCCTGGAAGCAGCTTTTCTTACCACCAGACCTTTCTGCATCAATTAGGATTCTGATGCCTTCACTAAACACATTCCTTAAATTGTAGCCATTTTTTGAGTGTTTACTTTTTTGCGTCTAATCCGCATATATATTACCGTTCCACTTGATTTTCTTGACTGTATATCTATTAAATGTCAACATATACACGTGTGATTTAGTTTACGAAGATTTTTCAATGCCGATAACCTCGATCAGAGAGTAAAAATGGCGTAAGCTTGACAATGGTGTAAAACTAAAATGGGATATACTGGGCTCGGATTCGAGTTACAAGAACAAGAGCAAACCAACCACCCAAGAATGGAATCTTCGAGCAAAAACACTTGACAACCTCCTGGAAGCAGCTTTTCTGGCCACCAGACCTTTCTGCATCAATTAGTAATCTGATGCCGTCACTAAACACATTCCTTAAATTGTAGCCATTTTTTAGTGTTTACTTTTGTGCGTCTAATCCGCATATATATATCACCATTCCTCTTGATTTTCTTTATTGTGTATTTCTTAAATGTCTACATATACATGTGTGATTTAGTTTATGAAGATTTTTCAATGCCGAGAACTTCGATCAGAGAGTAAAGAAGGCGTAAGGTTCACAATGATGTAAAACTAAAATGGGATATACCGAGCTAGGATTCTAGTTACAGGAACAAGGGCCAAACCAACAACCTAAGAATGGAATCGTCGAGCGAAAACACTTGACAACCTTCTGGAAGCAGCTTTTCTTACCACTAGACCTTTCTCCATCAATTAGGAATCTGATGCCGTCACTAAACACATTCCTTAAATTGTAGCCATTTTTTGAGTGTTTATTTTTTGGTGTCTAATCCGCATATATATCACCACTGCCCTTGATTTTCTTGACTGTATATCACTTAAATTTCAACATATACACGTGTGATTTCGTTTACGAAGATTTTTCAATGCCGAGAACCTCGATCAGAGAGTAAAAATGGCGTAAGGTTCACAATGGTGTAAAACTAAAATGAGATATACCGGGCTTGGATCCGAGTTACAGGAACAAGGGCTAAACCAACCACCCAAGAACCGAATCGTCGAGCGAAATCACTTGACAACCTCCTGGAAGCAGCATTTCTTGCCACCAGACCTTTCTCAATAAATTAGGAATCTGATGCCGTCACTAAACACATTCGTTAAATTGTAGCCATTTTTTGAGTGTTTATTTTTTGGTGTCAAATCCGCTTATATATCACCATTGCTGTTGACTTTCTGGACTGTATATCTCTTAAATGTCTACATATACACGTCTGATTTAGTTTACGAAGATTTTTCAATGCCGAGAACCTCGATCAGAGAGTAAAAAAGACGTAAGGTTCACAATATTATAAAACTAAAATGGGATATACCAGGCTAGGATTCAAGTTACAGGAACAAGGGTAAAACCAACCACCCAAGAATGGAATCGTCGAGCGAAAACACTTGACAACCTCCTATAAGCAGCTTTTCTTGCCACCAGACCTTTCTCCCTCAATTAGGAATCTGATGCCGTCACTAAACACATTCCTTAAATTGTAGCCACTTTTAAGTGTTTATTTTTTTGTGTCTAATCCGCATATATATCACAATTTCTCTTGATTTTTTTTGACTATATATCTCTTAAATGTCAACATATACACGTGTGATTTAGTTTACAAATATTTTTCAATGCCGAGAACCTCAATCAGAGAATAAAAAAGGTGTAAGGTTCACAATGGTGTAAAACTAAAATTGGATATACCGGGCTAGGATTCGAGTTACAGGAACAAGGGCCAAACCAACCAGCCAAGAATGGAATCGTCGAGCGAAAACACTTGACTACCTCCTGGAAGCAGCTTTTCTTGCCACCAGACCTTTCTCCATCAATTAGGAATCTGATGTCGTCACTAAAAACATTCCTTAAATTGTAGCCATTATTTGTGTGTTTATTTTTTGGTGTCTAATCCGCATATATATCACAATTGCTCTTGATTTTCTTGACTGTATATCTCTTAAATGTCAACATATACACGTGTGATTTAGTTTACGAATATTGTTAATGCCGAAAAACTCGATTAGAGAGGAAAAAAGGCGTATGGTTCACAATGGTGTAAAACTAAAATGTGATATATCGGGCTAGAATTCGAGTTACACAAACAAGGGCCAAACCAACCACCCAAGAATGGAATCATCGAGCGAAAACACTTGACAACCTCCTGGAAGCAGCTTTTCTTGCCACCAGACCTTTCTCCAACAATTATGAATCTGATGCTGTCACTAAACACATTCCTTAAATTGTAGCCATTTTTTGAGTGTTTATTTTTTGGTGTCTAATCCGCATATATATCACCATTGCTTTTATTTTCTTGACTGTATATCTCTTAAATGTCAAAATATACATGTGTGATTTAGTTTAGGAGTATTTTACAATGCCGAGAACCCCGATCAGAGAGTAAAAAAGGCGTAAGGTTCACAATGGTGTAAAACTAAAATGGGATATACCGGGCTCGGATACGAGTTACAGGAACAAGGGCCAAACCAACCACCCAAGAATGGAGTCGTCAACGAAAACACTTGACAATCTCCTGGAAGCAGCGTTTGTTGCCACCAGACCTCTCTCCATCAATCCGGAATCTGATGCCGTCACTATACACATTCCTTAAATTGTAGCCATTTTTTGAGTGTTTATTTTTTGTGTCTAATCCGCATATATATCACTATTGCTCTTGATTTTCTTGAATGTATATCTCTTAAATGTCAACATATACACGTGTGATTTTCTTTAGGAAGATTTTTCAATGACGAGAACCTCGATCAGAGAGTAAAAAAGGCGTAAGGTTCACAATGGTGTAAAACTAAAAAGGGACATACCGGGCTAGGATTCGAGTTAGAGGAACAACGGCCAAACCAACCACCCAAGAATGAAATCGTCTAGCGAAAACACTTGACAACCTCCTGGAAGTAGCTTTCCTCGCCACCAGACCTTTCTACATCAATTAGGAATCTGATGCCATCACTAAACACATTCCTTAAATTGTAGCCATTTTTGAGTGGTTATTTTTTGGTGTCAAATCGGCATATATATCACCATTGCTCTTGAATTTCTTGACTGTATATCTCTTAAATGTCAACATATACACGTGTGATTTAGTTTAGGAAGATTTTTGAATGCCGAGAACCCCGATTAGAGAGTAAAAAAGGCGTAAGGTTCACAATGGTGTAAAACTAAAGTCGGATATACCGGGCTAGGATACGAGTTACAGGAACAAGAGCCAAACCAACCACCCAAGAATGGAATTGTCGAGCGAAAACAGTTGCAACCTCCTAGAAGCACCTTTTCTTGCCACCGGACCTTTCTCCATCAATTAGGAATCTGATGTCGTCACTTAACACATTTCTTAAACTGTAGCCATTTTTTTAGTGTTTATTTTTTTTGTGTTTAATCCGCATATATATCACAATTGCTCTTGATTTTCTTAACTGTAAATCTCTTAAATGTCGACATATACACATGTGATTTAGTTTACGAAGATTTTTCAATGCCGAGAACCTCGATCAGAGAGTAAAAAAGGTGTAAGTTTCACAATGGTGTAAAACGAAATTGGGATATACCGGGCTAGGATTCGAGTTACAGGAACAAGGGCCAAACCAACCTCCCAAGAATGGAATCGTCAAGCGAAAACACTTGACAACCTACTGGAAGCAGCTTTTCCTGCCACCAGACCTTTCTCCATCAATTAAGAATCTGATGCCGTCACTAAACACATTCCTTAAATTGTAGCCATTTTTGAGTGTTTATTTTTTGGTGTCTAATCCGCCTATATATCACCATTGCTCTTGATTTTCTTGACTCTATATCTCTTAAATGTCAACATATGCACGTGTGATTTAGTTTAAGAAGATTTTTCAATGCCGAGAACCTCGATCAGAGAGTAAAAAAGGCGTAAGGTTCACCATGGTGTAAAACTAAAATGGGATATACTGGGGTACGATTCGAGTTACAGGAACAAGGGCCAAACCAACCACCCTAGAATGGAATCGTCGAGCGAAAACACTTGACAACCTCCTGGAAGCAGATTTTCTTGCCACCAGACCTTTCTCCATCAATTAGGAATCGGATGCCGTCACTAAACACATTCCTTAAATTGTAGCCATTTTTTTAGTGTTTATTTTTTGATGTCTAATCTGCATATATACCACCATTGCTCTTGATTTTCTTGACTGTATATCTCTTAAATTTCAACATATACACGTGTGATTTAGTTTAGGAAGATTTTTTAATGCCGAGAATCTCGATCAGAGAGTAAAAAATGCGTAAGGTTCACAATGGTGTAAAACTAAATTGGGATATACCGGGCTAGGATTCGAGTTACAAGAACAAGGGCCAAAACAACCACCCAAGAATAGAATCGTTGAGAGAAAACACTTAACAACTTCTTGGAAGCAGCTTTTCTTGCCACCAGACCTTTATCCATCAATTAGGAATCTGATGCCGTCACTAAACACATTCCTTAAATTGTAGCCATTTATTGAGTGTTTATTTTTTGGTGTCTAATCCGCATATATATCACCATTGCTCATGATTTTCTTAACTGTATATCTCTTAAATGTCAACATATACACGTGTGATTTAGTTTAGGAAGATTTTTCAATGCCGAGAACCATGATTAAAGAGTAAAAAAGGCGTATGGTTCACCATGGTGTAAAACTAAAATGGGATATACCGGGTAGGATTCGAGTTACAGGAACAACGGACAAACCAACCACCCAAGAATGGAATTGTTGAGCGAAAACCCTTGACAATCTCCGGAATGCAGCTTTTCTTGCCACCAGACCTTTCTCCATAAATTAGGAATCTGATGCCGTCACTAAACACATTCCTTAAGTTGTAGCCATTTTTTACAGTTTATTTTTTTATGTCTTATCCTCATATATATCACCATTGCTCTTGATTTTCTTGACTGTATATCTCTTAAATGTCAACATATACACGTGTGATTTAGTTTAGGAAGATTTTTCAATGCCAAGAACCACGGTCAGAGAGTAAAAAAGGCGTAAGGTTCACAATGGTGTAAAACTAAAATGGGATACAACGGGCTTGGATACGAGTTACAGGAACAAGGGCCAAACCAACCACACAAGAATGGAATCGTCGAGCAAAAACACTTGACAACCTCCTGGAAGCAGCTTTTCTTGCCACCAGACCCTTCTCCATCAATTAGGAATCTGATGCATTCCTTAAATTGTAGCTATTTTTTGAGTGTTTATTTTTTGCTGTCTAATCCCCCATATATATCACCATTGCTCTTGATTTTCTTGACTGTATATCTCTTATATGTCAACATATACACGTGTGATTTAGTTTAGGAAGATTTTTCAATGCCGAGAACATCGATCAGATAGTAAAAAAGGTGTAAGGTTCACAATGGTGTAAAACTAAAATGAGATATACCGGGTTAGGATTCGAGTTATAGGAACAAGGGCCAAACCAACCACCCAATAATGGAATCGTCGAGCGAAAACACTTGACAACCTCCTGGAAGCAGCTTTTCTTGCAACCAGACCTTTCTTCATCAATTTGGAATCAGATGCCGTCACTAAACACATTCCTTAAATTGTAGCCATTTTTTGAGTGTTTATTTTTTGGTGTCCAATCCGTATATATATCACCTTTGCTCTTCATTTTCTTGACTGTATATCTCTTAAATGTCAGCATATATACGTGTGATTTAGTTTACGAAGATTTTTCAATGCCGAGAACCTCGATCAGAGAGTAAAAAACTCGTAAGGTTCACAATGGTGTAAAACGAAAATGGTATATACCGGGCTAGGATTCGAGTTACAGGAACAATGGCCAAACGAACCACCCAAGAATGGAATCGTCGATCGAAAACACTTGACAACCTCCTGGACGCAGCTTTTCTTGCCACCAGACCTTTCTCCATCAATTAAGAATCTGATGCCATCACTAAACACATTCCTTAAATTGTAGCCATTTTTGAGTGTTTATTTTTTGGTTTCTAATCCGCATATATATCACCATTGCTCTTGATCTTCTTGAATGTATATATCTTAATTGTCAACATACACACGTGTGATTTAGTTTGCGAAGATTTTTCAATGCCGAGAACCTCGATCAGAGTGTAAAACTAAAATGTGATATACCGGGCTTGGATTCGTGTTACAGGAACAAGGGCCAAACCAACCACCCAAGAATGGAATCGTTGAGCGAAGACATTTGACAACCTCCTGGAAGGAAGCAACTTTTCTTGCCACCAGGCCTTTCTCCATCAATTAGGAATCTGATGCCGTCACTAAACACATTCCTTAAATTGTTGCCATTTTTTAAGTGTTTATTTTTTGGTGTCCAATCCGTATATATATCACCTTTGCTCTTGATTTTCTTGACTGTATATCTCTTAAATGTCAGCATATACACGTGTGATTTAGTTTACGAAGATTTGTCAATGTCAAGAACCTCGATCAGAGAGTAAAAAAGGCATAAGGTTCACAATGGTGTAAACCTAAAATGGTATATACCGGGCTAGGATTCGAGTTACAGGAACAAGGGCCAAACGAACCACCCAAGAATGGAATCGTCGAGCAAAAACACTTGACAACCTCCTAAAAGCAACTTTTCTTGCCACTAGACCTTTCTCAATCAATTAGGAATCTGATGCCGTCACTAAACACATATCTTAAATTGTAGCCATTTTTTAAGTGTTTATTTTTTTGTGTCTAATCCGCATATATATCACCATTGCTCTTGATTTTCTTCACTGTATATATCTTAAATGTCAACATATCCACGTATGATTTAGTTTACAAATATTTTTCAATGCCGAGAACCTCGATCAGAGAGTAAAAAAGGCGTAAGGTTCACAATGGTGTAAAATTAAAATGGGATATACCGGGCTAGGATTCGAGTTATAGGAACAAGGGCCAAACCAACCACCCAAGAATGGAATCGTTGAGCGAAGACATTTGACAAACTCCTGGAAGGAAGCAGCTTTTCTTGCCACCAGACCTTTCTCCATCGATTAGGAATCTGATGCCGTCACTAAACACATTCCTTAAATTGTAGCCATTCTTGAGTGTGTATTTTTTGGTGTGTAATCCGCATATATATCACCATTGCTCTTGATTTTCTTGATTGTATATCTCTTAAATTTCAACATATACACGTGTGATTTAGTTTACTAAGATTTTTCAATGCCGAGAACCTCGTTCAGAGAGTAAAAAAGACGTAAGGTTCACAATGGTGTAAAACTAAAACGGGATATACCGGGCTAGGATTCGAGTTATACGAACAAGGGCCAAACCAACCACCCAAGAATGGAATCGTCGAGCGAAAACACTTGACAACCTCCTGGAAGCAACTTTTCTTGCCACTATACCTTTCTCCATCAATTAGGAATCTGATGCCGTCACTAAACACATTTCTTAAATTGTAGCCATTTTTTTAGTGTTTATTTTTTGGTGTCTAATCCGCATATATATCACCATTGCTCTTGATTTTCTTGACTATATATCTCTTAAATGTCAACATATACACGTGTGATTTAGTTTACGAAGATTTTTTCAATGTTGAGATCCTCGATCAGAGAGTAAAAAAGGCGTAAGGTTCACCATGGTGTAAAACTAAAATGGGATATACTGGGGTAGGATTCGAGTTACAGGAACAAGGGCCAAACCAACCTCCCAAGAATAGAATCCTCAAGCGAAAACACTTGACAACCTCCTGGAAGCAGTTTTTCTTGCCACCAGACCTTTCTCCATCAATTAGGAATCTGATGCCGTCAATAAACACATTCCTTAAATTGTAGCCATTTTTTTAGTGTTTATTTTTTGGTGTCTAATCCGCATAAATATCACCATTGCTCTTGATTTTGTTGATTGTATATCTCTTAAATGTCAACATATACACGTGTGATTTAGTTTACGAAGATTTTTTTTTAGGATCTGAGTTTCTTAGATTATGTAAGTTTAATTAAGATGAAGATGAAACAAAGAATTAAAGTGCAGCGGAATAATGAAGATAAACTTTGAATACACAATCAATGGAGAATAGTTCTAAGTAAGCATGATTTCATTAAGTCGAATGATTGTATCTATTATAAGATTCAACTAATTGCATGTACACACTAGACTCCCCCTCATCCTGAGCTCTGTGATTTGTTCGTACTGAATGACTTGTGGTGAAAGAGCTTATGGTACAGTACAGAGTACTGTTCTATTTATAGTACAAGCAAACCACAAGCAAACCACTGAGCATCTTTGGCTGACGTCACCATGAAAGTGACATCTAACCTCCTAACTGACTTTAAACACTGTTACATATAAACCACTGATTACATAGACACTGATTATAATTAAACAACTGATTCTTCTTTCCACTGTTGTAGTCTAAGCACTGATGTTGAGCATTAGTGTTTTCTTCAAAAGGGTGATCAGTCCTTGAATGGGCAGTGCTTTAATCTTCAGCAGTGCTTGGAAGACAGCAGTAGATAGAGCTTCAATCTTTATACTTCATCAGGTCTTGGCTAATAGTTGTTGTGATGATCAGTGCTTGGAGTCTATCAGATATTGAATAATCACTGTCAAGGGGAGAATCTTGTGCGAACAGTGCTTATGATGATCAGCTGTACTTTGAACCAATTTTGACTTTCCTTATCATCTGTTCTTTTAGGACCAACAATCTCCCCCTAGAATAGATGATGCCAAAACACTTCATTATTTATGTTCTTTATTGCCTCATCAACATTTCCCTAACTTGCCCTTTGAATTGAAGTTCAAAGTTGAGGGAATCTTCATCATCCTCATCCCTACATTGTTGAAGTTCTAACAAATCTTGGAGGTCAGCTACACTCAGACCTAGTGCATCTTCCCTTGTTATGTGTTCAACTTCTCCACTAGACTTGAGCAATGTCAATACGTGGGTCTTTTAATCAGACTTCCACTTTAGTATTTTTTTAGTCTGGTGGGTTTCTTGGGAGAGTTTTTATTTGAGAGGAGTTTGGTGATGAAGGCCTGCTCATGAATCTCTTGGCTATTTCTTGTAGCTTTGCTGAGTCAGGAGTTTCTACCAACATCTACTTGAGGGCCACCTTCATTATTTCGGATTCTCCTTGTGCCTCTTCTTCTGCATCCATCTATTTTTGCCTCTTTCTTTGATAGAAGACAATAGCAGATGGAACAATGGGTTTAGTAGATCTTTTAGTTGGTGTGGTCTGTTTGGTTGAAACCTCTGATGCTGGATAATCTGGCTTTTTAGGAACAGAGGGATCTTTCTTTCCTCCAATTTTTTGTATGCCTCTATCACTTTAATCTCTGTCCACCTTGTGATTTGATTCCTTGAGCCATAATTTGCAGTTATAAGCTCTTCCTTCATTCTCTTCAATTTCAAAACCCTTTCAGGTACATTCTTTTTATACTGGGACCAAACTGGTAGGGTTGGTTTTATTATTGAGTCATCAAGCATCTTTTGTATTCTTGCAATTTCTTGCTTGAGCTCACTTATGGTCCAGTCTTTGAATTGATACCTTTCTGCCTTGTATTTCTTGTTTTCCATGATGTGCTCAATGTAATCTTGCCTTAGGCTTTCATCATCTCTTTCTGATAACTGCTGACAAAGATCTTTTTAAAACTGTTCTAATGTTCTGACTTGGCTGAGAAAATATTGCAGATTTCTTTGTATTTCTTTATCAGATTTTCCTTTTGTGTCTCTTTTTGAGATATCCTCTGCTTGTTTGGCTTTCAATTGAAGGTATTCATCAATGTTCTTTGGCAAAGGATAACCATGAAGAGATAGGAGGTTTCTCTTTTGAGGATCATCTTTAGAATAGAAGGATTTATTCTCCTCTCTAACTGCTGGAAGATCCAGAGGATATTTCACTCCCAAAGGAACCAAGGCTGTAGTTTGGTCAGGGGTTAGAATTGAAGCAGTTGAAGTAGGTTTTTGCACAGTGGATAGGATCAGAGGTTGTGAAGATATTGGAAGTGGAGAAGGTACAGTGCCATCTTCAAGTATGACATTTGTTATCCTCTTTCTCTTGATTTTTGGTGTGGTTGGAGGTGTTGAATTTGGAGGTGTATTTGTGGATTGAGTGGTGGGTTGTAAAGTGATGAGAGCATTTGTTGTGACAACATATGTTGAAACCACTGATGTATCAACAGCTGTTGATATAACAGGTGTTTCAACATCTGTTGGCTTTGCAGTTTGAGGTGAGGAACTTTTGGGGATTTCAGAAGATTGTTCAGTGGGTTTGGAAGGTGTGGAAGTGGGTTTGCTGACCTTTCTGGTAGTTCTTCTTCTTTTTTAAGTACCCTGCTCTTCCTTTGCCATCAGAACTTTCTTTTCTTCTTCAAATCTTACAGAGTCCTTTCGTTCCATTCTCTCTTTTCCCTTTACTTTTTCTTCAACAAACAGGTTGAGAGTCACACCAACCTTCTTTGTACCATCTGGTTTTAGAATCTCTACAACAGGTTTAGCTTTTGGATCAGGCTCTAGGTGTAAACCTTCCTTTCCTTTCTTTCCTTTCTCCCCCTTTTTGGCATCATCAGTGTTTACATAGATAATTGTAGGAGGAGAAGTATCAGTGGTTTGGAGTAAATGGGCTTTGATGGCTTTAATATCAGCTTGAGTGTCCTTATACCTTGCATCCATCATACTTCTGAACAGTTGTAACTGTATTTCATGTTGTTGATCATCATATTTTCTTTGTTGATGAAGCAGAGGTTGTAGGAGTTGCCATAGCTCACTAGTTGTGGTAGCAGATGATGAAGCAGTGAATTGAGACTTTGATGATTGTAACAACTGTCGCAGCATGTTTTTGATATCTGCCACAGATGTTTCAATATTGGTAACTTTCTCCGTCAATTCCTGATATCTTAAACCATCACCCAAGTTAATGGGATCATCTGATTTCCCACCAGCAGTGGTTGTATCAGTAGTTGGACCTGGAGAAGTCTCCAATGGTTCATCCACTGATGCCCTTTTTTCTTGGTACTAGGGACTTCCCTGTGTTGTTGGTACCTTAGTGATCACACCAATGGTTAACTTGAACACACCAGTGGATACCTTGATAGAATCAACAGTGGTTGCCTTCAAGGGAGTCTGACTGATGTAACTACTGTCCAAGTGTAGATCAGTGGATCCAACACCTGTAGTAGCTGCTCCTACAGTGTAACCTCCTCAACTGTTTATGGGATAACCAATTGAGGAATTTCAGACATAACCAATGTTGTGGTTGTACTCTCAGTAATGTGTTGGTGAGAGGGGTTGTTTTGTATCTGAAGCTCAATGGCATCAAACAGAGGTTTTATTGATGGTGGTATTTGTGAATAAGGGATAGGAGTTGAAAGAGAATTTGCCCCGGGAGTAGGGCTATTGAACATATCCTCAAGTGAGGATAATGTATCATAGAGTGGTGTCCCTTTGCTTACAACATGTTCCTTTTGTGAGGAAGCAGGAGGAGTTGAGGTTTTGGGTGGAGATCTAACCAACTGTTGTGAAGAAGTAGCAACAGTGGTTGTTGGTGACTTTTGTGTTGTCACAGGAGTTACTTCTAGGATCTCATATTCCAGAAGATCCTTTTTGATGAGTTTGGTGGGCTTTTTGGTAGTTTTCTTTTTGGTCTTTTTGGGAATTGTTGGTGGGGGTTGCACAACAGTGGTTTGGCTACTATGTTCACCAAGAGTAATGGGCTCAACAACAGATACCTGAGGAGCAGATGTGGACTCATCCAAAGTATGCTCAGGTTCCACTATTTGTGTTTTTGAAGATTTTGACTCTGACAGCCTTGTAAAAGTTTCAGAAGAAAGGCTGCTTATTTGACAAGAAGCACCTTGGATAAGCACTTGTGCACTATCCTTTGGGATTTTCTTTTGTAAGTAGTAGCTCAAAAATCTTGGAAACATCAAAAATGGTTTCTTCTTTTGTTTTATATTATTTACATTTTTAACCAAATCATTGAAAATCTCTTGGGAGTAATTAAAATCAACTTCTGCCATGATAGCATATCCCAAGTATTGAATTTTCAATAGAATTTCATTGAAAGCAGTTGTTTTGTTTGAAACACACATGAGCAGGGTATGGAATAAAAATTTCATGGGAGGTGGGAAATCTCCCTTTTGCAAAGTAGCTTTAGTCATTTGTCCCACATACCCTCTTTCGATCAGATATGTCTGATACTCATCTTTAGGAAAAGAATTCTTACTTGTATGATCGTTCATCTCAAAAACCTCAGATATAGTTTGTGGTGTGATTGAAACAAGAATTTCACCTACTTTTGATGTAATAGCCCAAGGCTTTTTGTCTTGAACTTCCAATTTTGCATTTTTCCAAAAGTCTCGTAGGGTTTCTTGATAAATGGGTGCGTTGCAGGTCAACAAAGTTTTGTACTTTGATGATGAAAGAGCATCGAAGATTGAGTGGAAATCTATGTTTTTACTTATTTTCTCAAGGGTACCCAGATAGTTATGAGTGTATTTGAGAGCAAGAGCTATGGTGATTTAGAGAGATTTGCGAGTTGAAGAAGAAGATGAATGGAAGAGATGGAAACTACTTTTGAAGGAATTTTGAATTCGATTCGGCAGTGAAACCGTTGATTGGGGTTTTAATCAGGGTTTTATAAAAGTGAAAAAGTGAATGCTGACGTGGCAGCGGTTACAAAGATCTGACGGCTAAGAACTGTCCACGTGACAACCTCTGATGAATAATGGATGACAGTTGTTTAAGAAACCACTGATGATCAATATCAGTGGTTTACAGTGGTGAAAATGAAAACAGTGGCTGATTTTAACTATCAGTGGATAGCCATCAGTGATTAAAACACTGATGTTTGATCAACAGTGATTAAAAAAGAAAATGGATAAACAGAGGTTGTCTTTCAACAGTGGATAATTTTTATCAATCAGATGTGTGGCACCCAACTGGATGCTTAATGCGGTGGTGTAATGCTTGATTGTTATTTATGTAGTATTGCATATAGTTTAATTGGAGTTTCTATCGCTTCACTCTTCTATGCTTACTTGTCAAATTTCGGGACAAAATTTCTTTCAAGTTGGGGATGATGTGACAACCCGAACGTTTGAGGTTAGTAACGTTTAAATCTTGTGATCTCGACTCCTCGTTGTTTCTTAATGTTACATGTCCGTACTCGTACTATTCTTAATCTTGCGATGGCCCAAATAGATGGGCTTGAGCCGATTATCGGCTAAAGGATTGAACCGCCCTAAAGCATGTATAATTATGTATACGTATTAATGATGTTGATTTACATAACAAACTCAAACAAACCCCTACCCTCTAATATCACCTACACACGGCATAGATACCCCCCCCCCTTCCTGTTCTTCGTGCCAAGCATTATACGCCGTTTGGATTAGTCTTAGCATTTGGTTTCTTCGGTTAGTTATCCATATTCACGTTAACCTTTATTTGATTGTTTGTTATGTGATTTTAATTAGCAAAAGTGCTATATGATATTGAAAGTGCTATATGATATTGAAAGTGTTATCATCATCTTGGCTGTTAAATATGTGGACCGAATTATCAATGCTTGGACAATGATGTGTGCTTGTGATTCGAATATTTATTATGCATTATGTGAACTACGTGTGATATGAACCTACGTGAACTGTTACGCCATACGAGCCAGGAGATGACCAATCTGTGTTTACAACTTGTTATAATAAGTGGATTTTGGTGTATGAGTCTGATAGATATCGGTAACTATGTTAGGATTGATTTGAGCAATTGAACACGTAACTAGTCTTACCGAGCAAACCTAAGGTGAGTTCACTGCTCTTTTTCCAAGCATGCATCCCGGGGAGGGATATCGGGTAACGTTCCAGGGAGGAACACTAGTTTATTGGGATGTTTGTTATTATACTCAGTTTCTATCATATAAGACCCCTTACATCTACCGACATTTTCCGGGGAGGCAACGAGGTTATTAGTTGATAGCGCTATTAGGTTTGGCACCCTCACACCGTACCGGGGAGGACGGGCGTTAACTAATTTCCTTAAAGCATGACCAATGTTTTGATAGAGACATTGGGGTTGGGAAAATACATCTTGTAGCCATCTTCGGTAATCGAGTTAATAACAACATCAAATCAAATTATTAAACTATTGAATTGTTGAAATATTTTATACACATACCTGGTAACTAAATGCGTTAACAAAACTTTGAACTCACCAGCATCGTCTGACACACTTGTCTGCATGCTTGTAGGTCGTTAGATGTCTTAGATTGGAACTTGCTGTCTGGAGTAGCTGGAGTGGTCATGGGTCGGCTGGAAGGATTCATGTGATTGATTATTGACAGTATACATTGGTTTTGAACAATTTAACTTTGGTTTACTATTTGCTTCCGCAGAACATGTTGGTTTTCATTTGAACTTGTTGATGGTATTTTACATTGATAATTAAGGATTTTATTTTGTAACTTGTATGTGTTCAATGTAATTAGTGGCTCGTTATTGGTACGTCATACGCCTAGCAGGGACATTCCCTAGGTGGTATTTTGGGGGTGTGACAGTTTGGCATTAGAGCCACTGGTTATAGTGAACTTGGTTTTAAAACGTTTTTATAAAACCAGACTATAACCGAACAGTTTTGACAACAAAGAATACGACCATGACACTCAGCTCCAGATTGCAAGGTTTGTCTCTCGTGTACTCATTGTACTGCGTAACAAGTGAACACTTACATATGATATTAAATGTGATTGCACGTTTAACAGAACAATATGAATTTACGTATTACTTTCACGTGTTATATGACTGATAGGGTGGTATTTCCCTAAACATTCGTGACTCATGTTTTGTGATGCTCTTTGTTGCTACTCGAGTTTGAGGAACCATTCGACATGAGTTAGGAGGAGCTGAGATGAACATGCAAATCACAATATTATTGTGGGTGCACACATAATAATGTGGGGTGCATGTGAGTCCTAGTGAGGCTTAACAAGTGAAGAAGGGGTTCCGCTCTGTTATTTGATCAGTGTGAAATGTAATAAATTTATAGGAGAAATAACAGTGATCGTCTCCTACTCGAATGTGACCTTTTCACCTCTCTCTGAATCCTTTCGAATCTCGATGCTATCGAGTATTCCCCGAACACCCATCTGAATGCCTAGTGATCGTCTCCTACTCGAATGTGACCTTTTCACCTCTCTCTGAATCCTTTCGAATCTCGATGCTATCGAGTATTCCCCGAACACCCATCTGAATGCCTAGCGAACCGTGTAGAATGTTAGATGCTGGTACAAACGTCCCTGAGTTGGGTGTTGCAACGTCAATGATTAACCTTTCTCATTTCTCATCGTATGGTGGAACTCAAAGATTTGGCGCATTAGATTCAGAGGTGCGATCACTTCTGCAACACTCTCGCAACAAACCGAGTAGTATTTAATCAACTTGGAAGAACGATGGACAAGAGGGTAAATGTAGTATTATACCGACTTCAGCATTTGAACGACTCTAGTTACTGACAACGAACATCAACGATTTGACTCCAAACGAATCCTAAACCCTAGTCAACAACTTATGGGAGCCGACCTTTACGAATCAATCGGGACATAAACGATGACAATTAACCATGATGTGGAATGTGTAACTGCCAGCACAATGAGTAGCGCCTTGGAACGTGGCACGGAATGTGAAGAGATGGACATTGCTGGTGAAAGATCACAGGACTCCAGTTTGAGTAACAGCATTAGAAGCAACAGTCACGATGACAGCAAGGTACTCACAAATCATGACTTTCGGTATGGAAATGATGGTGGCTTCAACAGGGAATGGCCGATGTTAAGGAAAGACGCCAACAACCCAAGGAGCAATGACAGTTTCGGGAATTCTAGTAGCAGTAGCAACAACACTGGATATGGTACTTGTGAAGGACATTTAGGATTGGCGTGGGCGACGCCAGGATTATAGCAACATGGTGGCCTACACGTTCTTAGTAACTAATCGCTTCGTCACTGCTTTGCTTAACCCTGATGCTTCTTGAAACCGAACCTGCTGTGGAATCGGCTGATGGCAAGTCAGATGAAACCGCATATGTTAGTTGGAATGCAAACTCGACTTTGTGGGACAGGTATTCGACACCGATCTTCTTTCTACTATCCTTGATGGCTACAATGCAGTAGTTAGTGTGGACTGGTTATCCAAAACTCGCGCGAATGTACCCAGTGGGGAGAAAATTTTGTGTGGTGAATTGTTATTTGTTCTAAAGCGTTAGACTGGTGCAAGGGCTAGCACCATTTTGGCTATGAGGGCCCAGAAGCGTCTACGGAGGGATGACCCCGCTATATTAGCAACCGTTTCTGATGATGAGGCTAAGGAAAATAGGATCGAGGATCCACCAATTGTTGTGCCTCATCTTATTGTGTTATTCGAGGAACTTTCAGGTTTACTACCACAACTGTTAGCAGGAATCTCAGTTGATCTCACGCCAGAGGCAGCTCCGAGTACTCGTACTCTTACCGTCTTGCACCGGGAGGGTTGCAAGAACGGTATAAGCTACTACGAGAACTGTTGGACATGAACCTAGTTTTCACTTTGGGGAGCCCCAATTTCATTCATGAAGATAAGCCTTTTTGTGCGGGTACTGACTATCGAGAACTCAGCAAGGCGACAGTTGGGAACTGTTTACCTCGACCATGTATTGACAACTTGTCGACTAGTTGCAAGGGACGAACTTTCATTCAAGGATTGATATACGAGCAAACTATTAGCAGATGCAAGTGCACGGGGAGAATGTTCTTAAAGTGGGTTATCAGACGCAATTCGGCCATACGACTTTGTATTCCATGACCATTGGGGTAATTATCACACCAGCAACTTTATAGGCCATGTGAACCGACCACGCTATTGGGTGACGTTTTGAATCCTTTCCAGGAGAAAAGAGCATCATGGACAGCTTTGTATCTTATTTGAGAGCTCCTGAGGGAGGAGCCACACCGCGCGAAGTCTTAATAAATGTAACTTCTGAATTCGAGAGGTAACCTTTTTGGGTCATATAATCAACGAAGTGGGAATGCACGTGGATCTCGCTAAGACCCGTTCGAGGATACAGCAATTTCTTGGTCTCGCTTGATGCTATCGCAGATAATCGCAGGATTTTCGGAAATCGTGCAGCTTAAATCTCTTTACCACATCCGGGTGCTATGTTCGTGAAAGACAGGACAGGAGGACGTCTTTTCAGCTTTCGAATCCCAACTCTGCAATGCGCTGAAGCATCGTCCCTACCAAGGGTGCGGGTGATTCGGTGGTATATCATTATGGTTCGAATCAGAGTCCCAGTTACACGTCAACGCAACGCGAGAGAGTGATGACTTACTTAATGGAGTTCCAAAGAGGAATTGCACGACACACAACCAGTGGTGGAAACCATGGTTTTTGGATTTACTTGGAGGCATTACTTGGACGGTACCGAATGCGTTACTTAGACCGATCACAAGGGCCTCCCGTGTACCCTGGTTTCGAAAGAGCTAAATCAGTAAATGACATCGTTGGATGGAACATTTGGGAGGATTACGACAGTGGAACTTGAACGTGTATGAGTTTTGTAGCTCACTATCGACTCTAACTTACCTGATCAGATTCGCTCTGTTCAAGCTGGAGAGCTGAAGGGAGAAAATTTTCAAGTTGAACCCATGCGGGGCATGGAGAAGCAACCTTGGCAGGCTGGACGATATTCGCTATCTCATGGAACGAACGTGGATCTCATTATTCAGTAATTGTAGGAAATTTGTATTACGCAAAGAACCCCGGCCTCGATATTCTAGTCGTCTGGGTTTTGATGCGAGACATTAGGATTTATAAGCCTTGTATTGGTAATCGGGCATGAAGGCCCACCTAGCTATGCATGGGAATGATGTTTGACTTGTCTGAAAGTCAAGGTACAGTATCAGCAACCAGAAACACCCATATGGAAATGAGAACAGATTGTCGTGGAATCTGGCACTAGTCTACTTACAACTCAAAATGGAAACAGTCTCACCTGGGTGATCGTTGATTGTCTCACGTTATCAGCACATTTTCTTTCAATTAAGGAAAATGACGAGACTTCACAGCTGTGAATGTTCCTCTGAGAGAGGCGACTTTTAGGCACGAGGTGCCAGCTTCTGTTACCTTTTGATTTCGAGCTATACCTGATTTATGACCGGCAATACACAACACCCTTGGCTCACACTTGGACATGAGCATTACTTATCACTGTAGGGCAACCGGGCAGAGTAACGGACCATCCTGACACATGAAGACATGCTGCGAGCATGCGCGTGATTGACTATAGTAAACAATTGGGAAGGACACTTATCTTTGGGTAAGCTCTATTGCAGCCGTTACCGTTAGACTAAGGTGGGTGGAAACCTAATCACCGATTCAGAGTTTGTACTCGAACCTCATGGGAAGATTGTCCAGATCGAAAATCGTTTGGCGGCAACATGTGACCATCTGGGAAGCTGATAAGGTTAGGAAACACTGGAGTTCGCTGAAGACGAACGTAGCGGAAGTCTCACCCTGGGAGGGTGCGGTACACTATGGAAAATGTGGCCAACTTAGTTTGCGGTACACTAGGACATTTGGATTCTGGAACGGATTGATGATATGGCTCGCGAACTCGAGTTACCTGACGAATTTGGTAATGTACACGAGGTCAATTATGTCTCGAACCAAAAGGAGCGTCTGTTCGACGCAACACTCGTAACACCCTTGTGAGGAACCCACTGTTAACACAGTCGAATTTAAATCATGAGAGCTCGTTAGAACTCAAGGCGTGGACCGAAGTTACCGTGAGAACGCAAAGATCAGGTGAAGCTCTGTTATCCCCGATGTTCAAACGATGGAAACAACTTTGGATATCATTGGCGAATTTCGGGATGAAATTCCCTTTCAAGTTGGGGATGATGTGGCACCCAACTGATTTCGCAATCCTGTTTTACGTGGTGCAGTTATCTGGATGCTTAGTGCGTTGGTGTAATGCTTGATTGTTATTTGTGTAGTATTGCATATAGTTTAATTGGAGTTTCTATCGCTTCACTCTTTTGTGCTTACTTGTCAAATTTCGGGACGAAATTTCTTTCAATT
Organism: Helianthus tuberosus; assembly: GCA_030545235.1. NCBI lineage: Eukaryota > Viridiplantae > Streptophyta > Magnoliopsida > Asterales > Asteraceae > Helianthus > Helianthus tuberosus. The sequence continues at coordinate 11,117,982 of CM060376.1, read as the reverse complement.
TAGGGATGATGTGATAACCCGAACGTTTGAGGTTAGTAACGTTTAAATCTTGTGATCTCGACTCCTCGTTGTTTCTTAATGTTACATGTCCGTACTCATACGATTCTGTTAACCAAGTATGATAACTTCATTAAACAAACACGTTAGTGTTTTTGGGCCGCAATTGTATTGGGCCACTTCTTAGGGTTACTTGTTCGAGCGGGCCGCACCCTAAACCCTTGTAACCCAATAAAACTAATTAGATCAAAATGAATTAGGATAACAACTCTAATGTTATCCATTAGATTAACCTGGTTGTATGTAAAGCCAAATTCTTATGTCCATTACAAGTTAATAAACCCATTAAGTGGTTATTTAATTTACTCAAGACTGTGGTTCAATCTATAATCCAATTACATTTACTTAAGAACCAACAGAATAAATTCAATTACCTTCTGTTTGTGCGATGGCCCAAATAGATGGGCTTGAGCCCATTATCAGCTAAAGGATTGAACCGCCCTAAAGCATGTATAATTATGTATACATATTAATGATGTTGAATTACATAACAAACTCAAACAAACCCCTACCCTCTAATATCTCCTACGCACGGCATAGATACCCCCCTTCCTGTTCTTCGTGCCAAGCATTATACGCCATTTGGATTAGTCTTAGCATTTGGTTTCTTCGGTTAGTTATCCATATTCACGTTAACCTTTATTTGATTGTTTGTTATGTGATTTTAATTAGCAAAAGTGCTATATGATATTGAAAGTGCTATATGATATTGAAAGTGTTATCATCATCTTGGCTGTTAAATATGTGGACCGAATTATCAATGCTTGGATAATGATGTGTGCTAGTTATTGACTTATGCATGCAACAAATAAAGATTCCTAATAACTCTTGATGTAACAGTAGTCAACGGCCCAATAGAATTTGAAATAGGTGGTTGATAACTTCGAATAGAAAGTGGCGGCCATGTGTATTGTAGCTTTTATCAAATCATACCATGTGAACATATTAATAGTGTTGTCAGGGATATTAATATTATGTGAGTTGAATTGATGTGATGATTTTTGTTAGTAAAATGTTCAGTAGGTAACAACTAAAGAAATAGTTGTTAAGCATTTGGACTTTCATGTTAATATTTGGGCTGCATATATAATTGTTTTGGGCCAGCACCCTACGGCTTATAATGATCATGGATCAATTCGTTCAAAAATCAACAACAGGCTAGGAGTGTCTTTATATATGGACATGGGGGCATAGGGAGTGGGCCAAAGCCTAATGGGCTGTTGCAAATCAGGATGTTAAAACTAGTGTTAACATTTAGTTATGTTATTAAAGCGAACTTGGGCTCGATGGGTTACACACACACTTACATCGGTAGAGCCCAGTGGGCCGCACCTTGATTTGAATAATGTAACGAACTGTTAAGTGTTGTTAGTCGGTTATGTTGTGTTGTGTAATTACTTGTGATTTGAATATTTATTGTGCTTTATGTGAACTACGTTTGATATGAACCTACGTGTACTGTTACGCCATACGAGCCACGAGATGACAAATCTGTGTTTACAACTTGTTATAATAAGTGGATTTTGGTGTATAAGTCTGATAGATATCGGTGACTATGTTAGGATTGATTTGAGCAATTGAACACGTAACTAGTCTTACCGAGCAAACCTAAGGTGAGTTCACTGCTCTTTTTCCAAGCATGCATCCCAGGGAGGGATATCGGGTAACGTTCCGGGGAGGAACGCTAGTTTATTGGGATGTTTGTTATTATACTCAGTTTCTATCATATAAGACCCCTTACATCTACCGACAGTTGCCGGGGAGGCAACGAGGTTATTAGTTGATAGCGCTATTAGGTTTGGCACCCTCACACCGTACCGGGGAGGACAGGCGTGAACTAATTTCCTTAAAGCATGACCAATGTTTTGATAGAGACATTGGGGTTGGGCAAATACATCTTGTAGGCATCTGCGGTAATCGAGTTAATAACAACATCAAATAAAATTATTGAACTATTGAATTGTTGAATTGTTTTATACATATACCGGGTAACTAAACGCGTTAACAAAACTTTGAACTCACCAGCGTCGTCTGACACACTTGTCTGCATGCTTGTAGGTCGTTAGATGTCTTGGATTGGAACTTGCTGTCTAGAGTAGCTGGAGTGGTCATGGGTCGACTGGAAGGATTCATGTGATTGATTATTGACAGTATACATTGGTTTTGAACAATTTAACTTTGGTTTACTATTTGCTTCCGCTGAACATGTTGGTTTTCATTTGAACTTGTTGATGGTATTTTACATTAATAATTAAGGATTTTATTTTGTAACTTGTATGTGTTCAATGTAATTAGTGGCTCGTTATTGGTACGTCACACGCCTAGCAAGGACATTCCCTAGGTGGTATTTTGGGGGTGTGACAAGATGTTTAAACCAAGCAGTGTTTATGACAAACTTTTAAGGATTAATGAAAACTTTTGTAACACCCCAATCGCGTAATACAACAACATGCGGCGGAAATATCGGGGAGTCACGTTACAAATTGCTCACAACTATTGGTACTAAATTGTTTCAATATTAATAACATCATTTTACAAACAAAGAATACATGTAATTGTCTTTTGATTAAAGAAGTCTAAGGTCCGGATGCAATCCTATGCGTTGCATGCTTGAACAGTCAAAAGTCCTGAAACATATGTGAAAATAAAGTCAGCATAAAAATGTCGGCGAATACATAGGTTTTGTTATCCAAAATAAATGGCAAAAGCTTGATATTGCAATATTTTAACAACTACAAGAGTTGTCGATTGAAAATGAATCTTGAAGCCAAAGAATGGCAAAAGTTTAGTATTGCAATACATAATCTTGACTGTGAAAACTCATGGCAAAAAGTATTGTATATGGAAATATGATTATTACTAAGTAATTTTTATGCCATTTGAAATTATATATTGTAACCTCGTTGAGATCATTGTAAAATTCGTTAAGGTATTATTAGAAAACCAATCAAGGATTAATAATAGCGGTTTTGAAATTAATCAAAACTTGTGTGAGTATTATATAAATCAAGTCAATGATTTATAATAATACTTTAGACATCCTTCAAAGAATCTAACATATAAAGATATGGGAGAGTCTTCAAGGATTTGGATAATCGAATATTGGATCAACTGTACACAAAATCCTAAAGTGATCTGGATAACGCTACAAGAGTAATAAAATAAGAACACTTATATATAGGAAGTATCAGCGGCGTATCCACCATGTTCTTTTTTTAATATACTCGTTTCGTTATCTAAATCACAACTACCACATAAACATATAAATTTTCAATATGTCAATCAACTCGTAAACATGCATTAAAGCACACAATGAATCCAATCAAGGACTCCAATATTAGTACTTTAAACATCCTACAAGAATCAACCTATAAAGATAGATAGATGCTATAAGGATTCGGTTTCTGTTACATTGTCTACTCACATACGCATTAAAGCACACAATGAATCCAATCAAGGATTCTAATATTAGTACTTTAAACATCCTATAAGAATCAATCTATGAAGATACATAGATGCTATAAGGATTTTGGGTTCTGTTACATTGAATCATTGAATCAAAACAATCCTAAATCCTAATGGTGATTCGGGTTAACGCCACGAAGGTTAAAACAATAAGCACACTTATATATAGGAAGTACCAGCGGCGTATCCACCATGTGCTTATTGTATTATCTAGTTTCGTTATCTAAATCACCAACAATCTACACATAAACCAACCATCGTCTGTAAAGTACTTCTTAAAAATCCCACTATAAAGATAGGAAGATCTAAGACTGTACTTCAAATATCCTATAAGAATCTAACTATGAAGATAGATAGTTCTTTTAAGGAAATGGATAAACATTGTATTTGCATAATCGGAATAATACACATAAAAGCACTTAGTAAACACATATATGCCATACATTTGGAAAACAAATCAGTTGCACATATGAATCACCCCAAAACATTTGAAAACGGTAAAAGAGGGGAACTATGTACTCGCCTGGGATTGCGTGTAGGTCTTGTTCAAATGATATAACAAAGCTCAAAGGATCAAAATTTCAAGTGTCGAAGTGGTTCCTAGTGTAACGGATACTATGTTAGTGAATCGACACCTAAATCGGAATATCGGGTAGAATGAGGTCTTGTAAACCAAATGAGTATTGGAACTCATGTGATATAGTTTAACAAAGCCTACATTCTAAATCGGAACCTATCCTAAGTGCTTACGACCCATTATGACCCATTAAGGTAGCTTACGCTACTTTAACGCGTTGTTCACGTAAAAACGCGATTGGACCGCCTAACTAGTCCTATGACAAGTATTATATGCCTTAACATATCTAATTATGTTATATAATCAGTTTAGATGTCAAAATATTGGTTACATATGCTTAAAATGAAATTATGCGCATAAAGGGCATTTTGGTCATTTTCCTAAGGCATATAAACTACTTATCATACAACTAACTAAACGATGTGACCATAAGGTATAACCTCAGAAGGTTATTCCCTATACAACTATGGTCACAAAATATGTTTGGTCGGATCCTAACGATCGACCAAACGGGTCGGGTTCGAAAGTCTAAGCGGTTGTTTAGACCGCTTATCTTACGACCCTATATAAACACTAAACTAAGAGTGACGAGGTAAACATGTTAAAACATGTTTAACTAAGTTAGAAAACAAGTTTGATATCAAAACTTTGTATTTAGTAGAATTGGTTTTTCTATTCAAAAGGGGGTGGCGGCGCAACTTGTTGCCCGACTACCTGCCATTGCTTTGTAATTGCCTTTTTCGTGTGGAATGATATCGAAGAGATTTATTTAAAAAAAAAATATATCAAAACAAAGTGTTTTGATACCCAAAAATAGCTTCGTTGCAAAATATGCATAAACACGTATTTTGACCGAAACTATGACTCGTCACTACGCCTAATTAACGTGGTAATCAGTAGGTATAGTCACAAGGGACTATAACCATCGGGATTACGCTCACGTTGCAAAGTTCAAAGGAACTTTGTGTTGACCAAGACTGGTCAAAGTAGAAAGTCAAACACTGTTTGACTTTCATGCTTGAAATGTATAAAAAGCAAGAAAGAAGCTTACAAAAGGTCCAAGCTAGGAAGATTTGATCAAAAAACAACCCAGGTATGAAGCCTTCATAAGTGAGAGCTTCAACTTAGAGCTGAATTTGAATCAAATGTGTGAGGATGCAAATGAATCAAGTGGGTTTATATAGATTTCCAAAACCGTTAGGATCGTTTCTTGGGTTTTGAGCTTTGATCGGGATCGTACAAGTAAGGCACATTGATTTGGGATATTAGGGGTGTCCAAAACCAGCATACGGTATTGAGAAAGTTACACAAAAGACCCTGGAAATCAAGCTGGTTGTCAAAAATGGAGTTTCTGCCTAGATTGAGCCATCGCGTGCCGCCATAGCACAACCCTTAGGCTGTGGTGCGACGCCACACCTTCCCAGTTCCAGATACTTTCAATTTTTGGCAGTTTTGGTCCCTGCAGCATGTTTAAGTCGTTTTCGACGTGTTTAAACCCTGTTAACCCATTTTCAAGGCTCGATAATGAAGTTTATGTATAGGGGACTTGAAACATGCTTGAAATTATCTCGGATGTCGGTTCGTTTGGTCGTACGGTTGCGTCGTTTGGTTAATTACGACTAAACTCGAACGGACGCGAAAAACGATTCAAATCACACGACGAATGGAATTTTAGCATTCCATACACTAAAATAAAATATTTAATGATTACAAAAAATTTTGGATGTCCGGATATGTTCAGAACGTGAGATATGCGCGAAAATGCAAACTTATGCACTTTTTGATGATTTTAGTCCCTGTTTGATCTAAAAGTTTATTTTCGCATACTGAACCCCTCAAAGCCTATTTCTAAGCTATGTAAAGGATATTTAGGGTATGTTTAACTTATGATCAAGTTCCGGAATGTTCGTTACGATATGAATCAGAAGACTTTCGCAGTTTGACGCAAATAGTCCCTATGATCAAATAAACTCGTTTTTGACACACCAAAGCCTTCAAAACTTATTTCTAGGTTATATAAAAGTTATTTAAGGTATGTTAAGCCTATGTTACTATTCCGGAGTGTTTGTTGCATTAAATTGTTTACGTTTACATATCAGTTCGCTTATAACTTTCAAGAAAGCGATTTAAAGCTTGAAACCGAACTAGAATCAAAACGTGAAATTGTCAAACACAAATAAACAAATTTTGAGACCAAAACACATTGTTTCTTTGATATATGATATTGTTTTAAATCGTACAGTGTTTATGGAGCACAAGTGTCACAACTTTCATTTTTAACTATTTTTGAGGATGGATTTTTGATTTTCTGAAAACATTTTAATGATTTTTATTCATAGAGAAACAGGATTTTACCTGTTTTTCCATGTTAAGCATGCCAATCCTAGAGATCAAGATTTCAAAAGTGGATGTGTCTAATGATTTTGTTAGCACATCTGCCAGTTGATCCTTAGTTGGAACATGATGCACAGAAATCAAACCTTTTTCATAGTAATCCCTCACAATGTGATGTCTGATGTCAATGTGTTTGGTGGTTGAATGTGAGACTGGATTTTTGATGATATTTTCTGCTACTTGACTGTCCAACATAAGAGGTGTCTTTAAAGCAATGATACCAAAATCCAACAGTTGATTTTGAAGCATAACAGTAGGGCTGTGCAGCTTGCAGCAGTAATATATTCTGCCTCAGCAGTGGATGTTGAAACAACTGCTTGTTTTTTGCTTTGCCAAGATACTAAGAAATCGCCTAGAAATTGGCACCCTCCTGATGTGGGCTTCCGTGTTGCATTGCATCCAGCAAAGTCACTGTCTGAGAAACCTGAAAGCTTAACATTCCCATTAGCAGGGTACCAGATACCATGTGTGGGAGCACTCTTTATGTATCTGAGTATCCTTTTCACTGCTATGAGGTTAGACTTCCTAGGGGCTGATTGAGATCTTGCACAAACACATGTTGCAAACATGATGTCTGGCCTAGATGCAGTTATGTACAATAAAGACCCAATCATGCTTCTATATAAGGTTTGATCAACCAAATCATCCTTTTCATCAGTCATGACTAGCTTGTTGGTTGCCATGGGTGTACTACATGGTTTACGATCATTCATCTCAAATTTGTTTAATAGTTCTTTAGCATATTTGCTTTGATGAATGAAAGTACCATTTTGCAGTTGATTTACTTGGAGACCAAGAAAGCACTGTAGTTCACCCATTGCACTCATCTCAAACTCAGCTGTCATGAGTTTTCTGAACTCTTCACACATTTTCGTACATGTGCTTCCAAAAATGATGTCATCCACATAAATCTGGACAATCATCAGATCTTTCCCTCTCCATTTTAAAAACAGTGTTTTGTCAATTTTGCCTCTTGTGAAGCCAATAGAGAGAAGAAATGTGGAAAGAGTTTCATACCAGGCTCTAGGTGCTTGTTTCAAGCCATACAAAGCTTTATTTAGCTTGTAGACATGATTTGGATTAAATGGATCCTCAAAACCAGGAGGTTGACAAACATATACCTCTTCTTGAATCTTACCATAGAGGAATGCACATTTGATATCCATTTGAAACACCTGTATGTTGTGGTTGACAGCAAAGGCCAAGAACAGTCTGATAGCTCCTAATCTTGCTACAGGGGCAAAAGTTTCATCATTGTCAATGCCCTCTTCCTGTCTGAAACCTTGAACCACAAGCCTTGCTTTATTTTTTACAACAATGCCCATTCCATCAGTTTTATTTTTAAAGACCCACTTTGTGCCAATAGGACTTACACCCTCTGGCAGTGGTATAAGTTCCCACACTTGTTGTCTTTTGAACTGTTGGAGCTCTTCTTGCGTAGCCTCTACCCAAATGTTGTCTTTTAGTGCCTCTTGGTACTTGACTGGTTGATGAAGTGATAGAAAGCCAACAAAAAGACAGATGTTTTGGGATTGACTTCTGGGGAGAACCCCTTCACTGATGTTGCCATTAATTTGATCTGGTGGATGAGACTTCAGGAAGATTAAATCTCCCTTTTATGGAATAATGGCATTTAATGGTGAGGGCTGCAGATGTGAATCATCTGAGCTAACAACTATTGGTGACTTTGATGATCCAACAGTGTCTTGAAATAGAGGTGGAGGAATAGGAGGAATTGGTGTGATAACATGTTGATTTTTATCCAATGTTTGTAGATTTTTATCAACAGTGTTTGAGGATGTGGAAGCAGAGGATTGAGGACTACTTTGGTCAACAACTGTTGATGTAACAATGGGTGAGCTCAGACAGCTGTTTTGAACATCTGCTGCTCTGGCAATGGATGTGAATTTCTGTTGTGGAATTATAACTTCATCTCCATTGTCTGATGGAGGTGGTTGAGATGGACCAGCATTGTTAGTCTTGACGGAAACATTTTCAAATGTAAATTCATCAAGATCAAATAACTCAGCAGGGTTTGCAGGGATTTTCAGTGAAGAAAGTTCATTGAACTTTACATTCAAAGTCTCTTCCACAAACTTAGTCCTAGTGTTAAACACTTTGTAGGCCTTAGCAGTGGTTGAGTATCCTAAATGATAACCACAATCTACTTTGGCCGCAAATTTTGAAATTGAGTCTTTCAAGTTTAAAATGAAACAAGGGCAACCAAATACTTTAAAGTATAAGATCAGTGGTTTGATTTTATACATAATTTCATAGGCTGTCTTTTGATGCCTGGGGTTGATCAAAACTCTGTTCTGGACATAGTAGGCAGTGTTTACAGCCTCTGCCCAGAAAGTTAATGGCAAACCTGATGCCTCAATCAGTGTTATGTTCTTCCTTTCAACAACCCCATTTTGTTCTGGTGTCCTTGGAATGCTGTATTGCCTTACAATTCCTTTTGACACACAAAACTTATCCAACTCCCTATTTCTGAATTCTATGTCATTGTCACTTCTAAAGAATTTCACTGGCAAGTCAAATTGCTTTTCAACCTGTTTGACAAAGTCTTGCAAAATGCCTGCAGTCTCATCTTTCGAATGTAAGAAATAAGTCCATGTAAACCTAGAAAAAGTCATCTATAATTACCAAACAATATCGTTTCTTTTTAAGGCTCATGACTTTTACTAGGCCAAACAGATCCATGTGCAGCATTTGCAAGAACTTGGTTGTTTTGGACTCTTCAATGGACTTAAATGAGCTTTTATGTTGTTTTCCTTTTAAACAAGAAACACAATGCTCAGGACAGGTGAATAATTTTTATGGAAGGCCTCTCATAAGGCCTTGTTTTGACAAAGCAGTGATTGTCTTGAGATTTGTGTGCCCCAATCTTCTGTGCCATAGTTATGTCTCTTTGTTAGAGGCAGCTGAGAACAGACATGAATCAGTCATAGGGCTCTCTTTTGACAAATCAACTACGTAAACATTACCACTTCTTTGAGCAACAAGTTGAGTTTTTCCAGTTTTTATTATTTCTTCAATCTTTTTGACCATTTTTGGTCCAACAATCTTACAACACTCCTTAGTAAAGAATGACCCAAAGCCAATAAGGCTTTGGATGGGGTCACAACAGTGTCTGAGTTAAGTTCAGGAACATGGACAGTGGTTAGCTCAGGGGTTTGAGCGGCTTTTGAAGTATTTGCCTCTAACCACTGTTGGGGACCATTTCCAACCAGCTGTTGATATCCAAAGGGACGCCTGTGCACTTTTGGTTTAGAAGGATTTTTGTAAACCTCATAAACATGTGGGACCCTTTGGTATGGAGGTTGATCTTTTCCTCTTTGGAATTGGTTAGCAGGAGGTCCATCTGTCACTTGAACCTCTCTTTTAACAGAGTTTTGGTTCAGCTGTTTGGACAGGCACAAATGATGATTGTTTCTTGATTTGTGAATTTGATGAACTCAAGAGTGTTTTTGAAGTGTACTCTTTCTTTTTTATCTCAAAGGTTTTGAGGTACACACACTCCTGAGTAAGATGATTTGTTTTACCACAGATGGTGCAACATTTTGAAGGCTCAATGATACTTGTTTTGTTAATGTCATAGGCCTTTAAATGAAAACAATCTTTTGTTAAATGATTTTTCTTTTCACAAAAGTTACAAAACAAATTTTTAACCTTTTCTCTCTTTTTCTTCTTTTCAAACTCCTTTGCAACAGAGTTTTGAACCACTATTGGGATGTCCTTAAGAGGAATTACCTTGGCCTTTGGTGCTTTTACACCATCAACTGTGCTGAAGTCCATTGGTTTGAAATTTTCAAGGAGGTCACACTCGTCAGACCATGTGGGTTTGAATTGGCATTTCTCAATCTCCTCAAAAGTTGAGGACCCCACTGATCTTTCAAGAGTGATTTTGTTGCCACTTTTATCAGTTATTTTGATTTCTTGACCATCCTTGTTAGTGGGTATGATTTCAACAGAACCAGATTAATTTTCTTGCCACCTGACCTTTCTCCATCAATTAGGAATCTGATGCCGTCACAAAACAAATTCCATAAATTGTAGCCATTTTTTGACTGTTTATTTTTTGATGTCTAATCCGCATATATATCACCATTGCTCTTAATTTTCTTGACTGCATATCTCTTAAATGTCAACATATACACGTGAGATTTAGTTTACGAAGATTTTTAAATGCCGAGAACCTCGATCCGAGAATAAAAAAGGCGTAAGGTTCACAATGGTGTAAAACTAAAATGGGATATACAGGTTAGGATTCGAGTTACAGGAACAAGGGCCAAACCAACCACCCAAGAATGGAATCGTCGAGCGAAAACACTTGACTACCTCCTGGAAGCAGCTTTTCTTGCCACCAGACATTTCTCCATCAATTAGGAATCCGATTCACTAAACACAGTCCGTAAATTATAGCCATTTTTTGAGTGTTTATTTTTTGATGTCTAATCCGTATATATATCACCATTTATCTTGATTTTCTTGACTGTATAACTCTTAAATGTCAACATATACACGTGTTATTTAGTTTACAAAGATTTTTAATGCCGAGAACCTCGATCAGATAGTAAAAAAGGCGTAACGTTCACAATGATGTAAAACTAAAATGGGATATACCAGGCTAGGATTCGAGTTACAGGAACAAGGGCAAAACCAACCACCCAAGAATGGAATCGTCGAACGAAAACACTTGACAACCTCCAGGAAGCAGCTTTTCTTGCCACCGGAACTTTCTCCATGAATTAGGAATCTGATGTCGTCACTAAACACATTCCTTAAATTGTAGTCATTTTTTGAATGTTTATTTTTTGCTGTCTAATCCGCATATATATCACCATTACTCTTGATTTTCTTAACTGTATATCTCTTAAATGTCAACATATACACGTGTGATTTAGTTTACGAAGATTTTTAAATGTCGAGAACCTCGATCAGAGAATAAAAAAGGCGCAAGGTTCACTATGGTGTAAAACAAAAATGGGATATACCAAGTTAGGATTCTAGTTACAGGAACAAGGGCCAAACCAACCACCCAAGAATGGAATCGTGGAGCAAAAACGCTTGACAACCTCTTGGTAGCAGCTTTTCTTGCCACCAGACCTTTCTCCATCAATTAGGAATCCGATTCACTAAACACATTCCGTAAATTATAGCCATTTTTGAGTGTTTATTTTTTGGTGTCTAATCTGTATATATATCACCATTGCTCTTGATTTTCTTGACTGTATATCTCTTAAATATCAATATATACACGTGTGATTTAGTTTACGAAGATTTTTCAATGCCGAGAACCTCGATTAGAGAGTAAAAAAGGCGTAAGGTTTACAATTGTGTAAAACTAAAATGGGATATACCGGGCTAGGATTCGAGTTACAGGAACAAGGGCCAAACCAACCACCCAAGAATGGAATCGTCGAGCGAAAACACTTGAAAACCTCCTGGAAGCAGCTTTTCTTGTCACCAGACCTTTCTCCGTAAATTAGGAATCTGATTCCGTCACTAAACACATTCCTTAAATTGTAGCCATTTTTTGAGTGTTTATTTTTTAGGTGTCTAATCCGCATATATATCACCATTGCGCTTGATTTTCTTGACTGTGTATCTCCTAAATGTCAACATATAGACGTGTGATTTAGTTTACGAAGATTTTTCAATGCCGAGAACCTCGATCAGAGTGTAAAATTAAAATGGGATATACCGGGCTAGGATTCGAGTTACAGGAACAAGGGCCAAACCAACCACCCAAGAATGGAATCATCGAGCGAAAAAACTTGACAACGTCCTGGACGCAGCTTTTCTTTCCACCAGACCTTTCCCCATCAATTAGGAATCTGATGCAGTCACTAAACAAATTCCATAAATTGTAGTCATTTTTTGAGTGTTTGTTTTTTGATGTCTAATCCGCATATATATCACCATTGATCTTAATTTTCTTGACTTTATACCTCTTAAATGTCATCATATACATGTGTGATTTAGTTTACGAAATTTTTCAATGCCGAGAACCTCGATCAGAGAATATAAAAGGTGTAAGGTTCACAATGGTGTAAAACTAAAATGGGATATACCAGGTTAGGATTCGAGTTAGGGGAACAAGGGCCAAACCAACCACCCAAGAATGAAATCGTCGTGCGAAAACACTTGGCAACCTCCTGGAAGCAGCTTTTCTTGCAACCAGACCTTTCTCCATCAATTAGGAATCGGATTCACTAAACACATTCCTTAAATTGTAGATATTTTTTTAGTGTTTATTTTTTGGTGTCTAATCCGCATATATATCACCATTGCTCTTGATTTTCTTGACTGTATATCTCTTAAATGTCAACATATACACGTGTGATTTAGTTTACGAAGATTTCTCAATACCGAGAACCTCGATCAGAGAATTAAAAAGGCGTAAGGTTCACAACGGTGTAAAACTAAAATGGGATATACCGGGCTAGGATTCGATTTACTGGAACAAGGGCCAACCAACCACTTAAGAATGGAATTGTTGAGCGAAAACACTTGACAACCTCCTGGAAGCAGCTTTTCTTGCCACCAGACCTTTCTCCATCTATTAGGAATCTGATGCCGTCACTAAACACATTCCCTAAATTGTAGCCATCATTTGAGTGTTTACTTTTTGGTGTCTAATCCGCATGTATATCACCATTGCTCTTGATTTTCTTGACTGTATATCTCTTAAATGTCAACATATACACATGTGATTTACTTTACCAAGATTTTTCAATGCCGAGAACCTCGATCAGAGAGTAAAAAAGGTTTAAGGTTCACAATTGTGTAAAACTAAAATGGGATATACCAGGTTAGGATTCGAGTTACAGGAACAAGGGCCAAACCAACCACCCAAGAATGGGATCGTCGAGCGAAAACACTTGACAACGTCCTGGAAGCAGATTTTCTTGCCACCAGACCTTTCTCTATCAATTAGAAATCTGATGCCGTCACTAAACAAATTCCATAAATTGTAGCCATTTTTTGAGTGTTTATTTTTTGCTGTCTAATCCGCATATATATCACCATTACTCTTGATTTTCTTAACTGTATATCTCTTAAATGTCAACATATACACGTGTGATTTAGTTTACGAAGATTTTTAAATGTCGAGAACCTCGATCAGAGAATAAAAAAGGCGCAAGGTTCACTATGGTGTAAAACTAAAATGGGATATACCAAGTTAGGATTCTAGTTACAGGAACAAGGGCCAAACCAACCACCCAAGAATGGAATCGTGGAGCGAAAACGCTTGACAACCTCTTGGTAGCAGCTTTTCTTGCCACCAGACCTTTCTCCATCAATTAGGAATCCGATTCACTAAACACATTCCGTAAATTATAGCCATTTTTGAGTGTTTATTTTTTGGTGTCTAATCTGTATATATATCACCATTGCTCTTGATTTTCTTGACTGTATATCTCTTAAATATCAATATATACACGTGTGATTTAGTTTACGAAGATTTTTCAATGCCGAGAACCTCGATTAGAGAGTAAAAAAGGCGTAAGGTTTACAATTGTGTAAAACTAAAATGGGATATACCGGGCTAGGATTCGAGTTACAGGAACAAGGGCCAAACCAACCACCCAAGAATGGAATCGTCGAGCGAAAACACTTGAAAACCTCCTGGAAGCAGCTTTTCTTGTCACCAGACCTTTCTCCATAAATTAGGAATCTGATTCCGTCACTAAACACATTCCTTAAATTGTAGCCATTTTTTGAGTGTTTATTTTTTAGGTGTCTAATCCGCATATATATCACCATTGCGCTTGATTTTCTTTACTGTGTATCTCCTAAATGTCAACATATAGACGTGTGATTTAGTTTACGAAGATTTTTCAATGCCGAGAACCTCGATCAGAGTGTAAAATTAAAATGGGATATACCGGGCTAGGATTCGAGTTACAGGAACAAGGGCCAAACCAACCACCCAAGAATGGAATCATCGAGCGAAAAAACTTGACAACGTCCTGGACGCAGCTTTTCTTTCCACCAGACCTTTCCCCATCAATTAGGAATCTGATGCAGTCACTAAACAAATTCCATAAATTGTAGTCATTTTTTGAGTGTTTGTTTTTTGATGTCTAATCCGCATATATATCACCATTGATCTTAATTTTCTTGACTTTATACCTCTTAAATGTCATCATATACATGTGTGATTTAGTTTACGAAATTTTTCAATGCCGAGAACCTCGATCAGAGAATATAAAAGGTGTAAGGTTCACAATGGTGTAAAACTAAAATGGGATATACCAGGTTAGGATTCGAGTTAGGGGAACAAGGGCCAAACCAACCACCCAAGAATGAAATCGTCGTGCGAAAACACTTGACAACCTCCTGGAAGCAGCTTTTCTTGCAACCAGACCTTTCTCCATCAATTAGGAATCGGATTCACTAAACACATTCCTTAAATTGTAGATATTTTTTTAGTGTTTATTTTTTGGTGTCTAATCCGCATATATATCACCATTGCTCTTGATTTTCTTGACTGTATATCTCTTAAATGTCAACATATACACGTGTGATTTAGTTTACGAAGATTTCTCAATACCGAGAACCTCGATCAGAGAATTAAAAAGGCGTAAGGTTCACAACGGTGTAAAACTAAAATGGGATATACCGGGCTAGGATTCGATTTACTGGAACAAGGGCCAACCAACCACTTAAAAATGGAATTGTTGAGCGAAAACACTTGACAACCTCCTGGAAGCAGCTTTTCTTGCCACCAGACCTTTCTCCATCTATTAGGAATCTGATGCCGTCACTAAACACATTCCCTAAATTGTAGCCATCATTTGAGTGTTTACTTTTTGGTGTCTAATCCGCATGTATATCACCATTGCTCTTGATTTTCTTGACTGTATATCTCTTAAATGTCAACATATACACATGTGATTTACTTTACCAAGATTTTTCAATGCCGAGAACCTCGATCAGAGAGTAAAAAAGGTTTAAGGTTCACAATTGTGTAAAACTAAAATGGGATATACCAGGTTAGGATTCGAGTTACAGGAACAAGGGCCAAACCAACCACCCAAGAATGGGATCGTCGAGCGAAAACACTTGACAACGTCCTGGAAGCAGATTTTCTTGCCACCAGACCTTTCTCTATCAATTAGAAATCTGATGCCGTCACTAAACAAATTCCATAAATTGTAGCCATTTTTTGAGTGTTTATTTTTTGATGTCTAATCCGCATATATATATCACCATTGCTCTTGATTTTCTTGAATGTATATCTCTTAAATGTCAACATATACACGTGTGATTTAGTTTACGAAGATTTCTCAATACCGAGAACCTCGATTAGAGAATTAAAAAGGCGTAAGGTTCACAATGGTGTAAAACTAAAATGGGAGATACCGGGCTAGGATTCGATTTACTGGAACAAGGGCCAACCAACCACCTAAGAATGGAATTGTCGAGCGAAAACACTTGACAACCTCCTGGAAGCAGCTTTTCTTGCCACCAGACCTTTCTCCATCTATTAGGAATCTGATGCCGTCACTAAACACATTCCTTAAATTGTAGCCATCTTTTGAGTGTTTACTTTTTGGTGTCTAATCCGCATGTATATCACCATTGCTCTTGATTTTCTTGACTGTGTATCTCTTAAATGTCAGCATATAGACGTGTGATTTAGTTTACGAAGATTTTTCAATGCCGAGAACCTCGATCAGAGAGTAAAAAAGGCGTAAGGTTCACAATGGTGTAAAATTAAAATGGGATATACCGGGATAGGATTCGAGTTACAGGAACAAGGGCCAAACTAACCACCCAAGAATGGAATCGTCGAGCGAAAACACTTGACAACGTCCAGGAAGCAGATTTTCTTGCCACCAGACCTTTCTCTATCAATTAGGAATCTGATGTCGTCACTAAACAAATTCCATAAATTGTAGCCATTTTTTTGAGTGTTTATTTTTTGATGTCTAATCCGCATATATATCACCATTGATCTTAATTTTCTTGACTGTATACCTCTTAAATGTCATCATATACACGTGTGATTTAGTTTACGAAGATTTTTCAATGCCGAGAACCTCGATCAGAGAATATAAAAGGTGTAAGGTTCACAATGGTGTAAAACTAAACTGGGATATACCAGGTTAGGATTCGAGTTAGGGGAACAAGGGCCAAACCAACCACCCAAGAATCAAATCGTCGAGCGGAGACACTTGACAACCTCCTGGAAGCAGCTTTTCTTGCCACCAGACTTTTCTCCATCAATTAGGAATCCGATTCACTAAACACATTCCTTAAATTGTTGCTATTTTTTGAGTGTTTATTTTTTGGTATCTAATCCGCAGATATATCACCATTGCTCTTGATTTTCTTGAATGTATATCTCTTAAATGTCAACATATACACGTGTGATTTAGTTTACGAAGATTTCTCAATACCAAGAACCTCGATCAGAGAATTAAAAAGGCGAAAGATTCACAATGGTGTAAAACTAAAATGGGATATACCGGGCTAGGATTCGATTCACTGGAACAAGGGACAACCAACCACCCAAGAATAGAATTGTCGAGCGAAAACACTTGACAACCTCCTGGAAGCAGCTTTTCTTGCCACCAGACCTTTCTCCATCTATTAGGAATCTGATGCCGTCACTAAACACATTCCTTAAATTGTAGCCATCTTTTTAGTGTTTACTTTTTGGTGTCTAATCCGCATGTATATCACCATTGCTCTTGATTTTCTTGACTGTATATCTCTTAAATGTCAATATATACACGTGTGATTTAGTTTACAAAGATTTTTCAATGCCGAGAACCTCGATCAGAGAATAAAAAAGGTGTAAGGTTCACAATGGTGTAAAACTAAAATGGGATATACCAGGTTAGGATTCGAGTTAGGGGAACAAGGGCCAAACCAACCACCCAAGAATGAAATCGTCCAGCGAAAACACTTGACAACCTCCTGGAAGCAGCTTTTCTTGCCACCAGACTTTTCTCCATCAATTAGGAATCCGATTCACTAAACACATTCCTTAAATTGTTGCTATTTCATGAGTGTTTATTTTTTGGTATCTAATCCGCATATATATCACCATTGCTCTTGATTTTCTTGAATGTATATCTCTTAAATGTCAACATATACACGTGTGATTTAGTTTACGAAGATTTCTCAATATCAAGAACCTCGATCAGAGAATTAAAATGGCGTAAGGTTCACAATGGTGTAAAACTAAAATGGGATATACCGGGCTAGGATTCGATTCACTGGAACAAGGGCCAACCAACCACCCAAGAATGGAATTCTCGAGCGAAAACACTTGACAACCTCCTGGAAGCAGCTTTTCTTGCTACCAGACCATTCTCCATCAATTAGGAATCTGATGCCGTCACTAAACACATTCCCTAAATTGTAGCCATCATTTGAGTGTTTACTTTTTGGTGTCTAATCCGCATGTATATCACCATTGCTCTTGATTTTCTTGACTGTATATCTCTTAAATGTCAACATATACACGTGTTATTTAGTTTACCAAGATTTTTCAACGCCGAGAACCTCGATCAGAGAGTAAAAAAGGCGTAAGGTTCACAATGGTGTAAAACTAAAATGGGATATACCAGGTTAGGATTCGAGTTTCAGGAACAAGGGCCAAACTAACCACCCAAGAATGGGATCGTCGAGCGAAAACACTTGACAACGTCCTGGAAGCAGATTTTCTTGCCACCAGACCTTTCTCTATCAATTTGGAATCTGATGCCGTCACTAAGCAAATTCGATAAATTGTAGCCATTTTTTGAGTATTTATTTTTTGCTGTCTAATCCGCATATATATCACCATTGATCTTAATTTTCTTGACTGTATACCTCTTAAATGTCATCATATACACGTGTGATTTAGTTTACGAAGATTTTTCAATGCCGAGAACCTCGATCAGAGAATATAAAAGGCGTAAGGTTCACAACGGTGTAAAACTAAAATGGGATATACCAGGTTAGGATTCGAGTTAGGGGAACAAGGGCCAAACCAACCACCCAAGAATGAAATCGTCGAGCGAAAACACTTGACAACCTCCTGGAAGCAGCTTTTCTTGCCACCAGACTTTTCTCCATCAATTAGGAATCCGATTCACTAAACACATTCCTTAAATTGTTGCTATTTCTTGAGTGTTTATTTTTTGGTATCTAATCCGCATATATATCACCATTGCTCTTGATTTTCTTGAATGTATATCTCTTAAATGTCAACATATACACGTGTGATTTAGTTTACGAAGATTTCTCAATATCAAGAACCTCGATCAGAGAATTAAAATGGCGTAAGGTTCACAATGGTGTAAAACTAAAATGGGATATACCGGGCTAGGATTCGATTCACTGGAACAAGGGCCAACAAACCACCCAAGAATGGAATTCTCGAGCGAAAACACTTGACAACCTCCTGGAAGCAGCTTTTCTTGCTACCAGACCATTCTCCATCAATTAGGAATCTGATGGCGTCACTAAACACATTCCTTAAATTGTAGCCATTTTTTGAGTGTTTATTTTTTTGTGTCTAATCCGCATATATATCACCATTGCTCTTGATTTTCTTGAATGTATATCTCTTAAATGTCAACATATACACGTGTGATTTAGTTTACGAAGATTTCTCAATACCGAGAACCTCGATCAGAGAATTAAAATGGCGTAAGGTTCACAATGGTGTAAAACTAAAATGGGATTTACCGGGCTATGATTCGATTTACTGGAACAAGGGCCAAACAACCACCTAAGAATGGAATTGTCGAGCGAAAACACTTGACAACCTCCTGGAAGCAGCTTTTCTTGCCACCAGACCTTTCTCCATCTATTAGGAATCTGATGCCGTCACTAAACACATTCCCTAAATTGTAGCCATCTTTTGAGTGTTTACTTTTTGGTGTCTAATCCGCATGTATATCACCATTGCTCTTGATTTTCTTGACCGTATATCACTTAAATGTCAATATATACACGGGTGATTTAGTTTACGAAGATTTTTTAATGCCGAGAACCTCGATCAGAGAATAAAAAAGGCATAAGGTTCACAGTGGTGTAAAACTAAAATGGGATATTCCAGGTTATGATTCGAGTTACAGGAACAAGGGCCAAACCAACCACCAAAGAATGGAATCATTGAGCGAAAAAACTTGACAACCTCCTGGAAGCAGCTTTTCTAGCTACCAGACCTTTCTCCATCAATTAGGAATCTGATGCCGTCACTAACACATTCCTTAAATTGTAGCCATTTTTTGAGTGTTTATTTTTTGGTGTCTAATCCGCATATATATCACCATTGCTCTTGATTTTCTTGAATGTATATCTCTTAAATGTCAACATATACACGTGTGATTTAGTTTACGAAGATTTCTCAATACCGAGAACCTCGATCAGAGAATTAAAAAGGCGTAAGGTTCACAATGGTGTAAAACTAAAATCGGAGATACCGGGCTAGGATTCGATTTACTGGAACAAGGGCCAACCAACCACCTAAGAATGGAATTGTCGAGCGAAAACACTTGACAACCTCCTGTAAGCAGCTTTTCTTGCCACCAGACCTTTCTCCATCTATTAGGAATCTGATGCCGTCACTAAACACATTCCCTAAATTGTAGCCATCTTTTGAGTGTTTACTTTTTGGTGTCTAATCCGCATGTGTATCTCTTAAATGTCAACATATAGACGTGTGATTTAGTTTACGGAGATTTTTCAATGCCGAGAACCTCGATCAGAGAGTAAAAAAGGCGTAAGGTTCACAATGGTGTAAAATTAAAATGGGATATACCGGGATAGGATTCGAGTTACAGGAACAAGGGCCAAACTAACCACCCAAGAATGGAATCGTCGAGCGAAAACACTTGACAACGTCTAGGAAGCAGATTTTCTTGCCACCAGACCTTTCTCTATCAATTAGGAATCTGATGTCGTCACTAAACAAATTCCATAAATTGTAGCCATTTTTTGAGTGTTTATTTTTTGATGTCTAATCCGCATATATATCACCATTGATCTTAATTTTCTTGACTGTATACCTCTTAAATGTCATCATATACACGTGTGATTTAGTTTACGAAGATTTTTCAATGCCGAGAACCTCAATCAGAGAATATAACAGGCTTAAGGTTCACAATGGTGTAAAACTAAAATGGGATATACCAGGTTAGGATTCGAGTTAGGGGAACAAGGGCCAAACCAACCACCCAAGAATCAAATCGTCGAGCGGAGACACTTGACAACCTCCTGGAAGCAGCTTTTCTTGCCACCAGACTTTTTGTCACACCCTCAAAATCCACACGCGGAGTATTACCGCGAGGCGTGTGACGACCAGGATCTTAGCCACTAATTATTTTGAACGGATTAGTTATTGTTATAAACCTTAGCATAACTAGTGACCTAATTTAAATTTTTCAAAACATAGTTTAAGTTCACAGCGGAAAGGGGAAGAAGACGCATCATAATTGAAACCACAAGTTTATTGTCGTGTTACTTACGAACCACGTACTCCATCCGATTGCAACGTTCGTCCAAAGTTGTACCGAGCAACCTGCAAAGCATGCAGTAGAGTGTCAACATAACGTTGGAGAATTCACGTGTTTACAGTTTTCCAGTTTTAATTTCCAAAAACTTGTTTCAACCAGTTAATTTATCCGTTTATACATGCGATGGGGAGCTACCCCATAAGTAAGCGACTAAACTGTTTTTACAATACCGAATACTATTCATCCGTACGTTTCCGTAGAGTGCCCCGTTTGTCAATGTTCTATCATCATTGACGGTTGCCAGAGTACATTAGTTCACGCCCGATCCCATACGCGGGCACGGTGTGAGGTTGGTGAGACCTAAATAGCGCTATCAACTAATAACCCGTTCGCCTGACCCCGGCGACTAATCGGTATTAAGAAGTGAGGACTTGAGTGATAGAGTTTTGTTTAGTGTTGCTTGTTGCATCCAGTATAAACAGTAATTAACTAAAAGTTCCCAGTAACAAGGGAAGAAAAGTAAGTTTGTATCCCTCACAAGGGGATAGCGTTGTTACCCGTATCCCACACAAGGAGATAGTAAGAAGTCCCAAACCAGGAAAAGTGTTTCGTTCTGTTTCCCAACCACCGGGAACGCATGCTTTGAGTAATAAGTAGTGAACTCACCTTTGCTTTGCTCGGTAGTTAATTTACTTGTGTTACGTTGGTCAACCATACCCTATTATGGTTTATAAATATTTATTAGGTTCGTGTGCAAGTAAATGTCACATACAACTACACGTATTTAACACATAGCACGTAAGTCATACTAGCATATATGTTATTGGGCCTATCCTAGCATGCAAACAGTTAAACAGTAACAGATAAACATTAATAGTGGCACGTAGTCCAAAACATCAGTTTGTGCGGCCCAATAACTAAGCAGAGTGGTCCAGTCGAAACCGGGTGGTCTCGACTCGAGAACAGGAGGTCTCGAGTCGCAACCATGAAGTTCCGAGTCGTAACCAGAGTGGTCTCGAGTTGTGAATATTGGAGTCGCAACCGTAGAGGTCTCGAGTCTGGCTTGAGTCGAGATCATGAGATCTCGAGTCGCAACCGTGTTGGTCTCGAGTCCTTACATGTGAAGTGCCTGGTTTCGAGTTGTCATCATAACGGTCTCGGGTCGCAACCGTAAGGTCTCGACTCGTAAACTATGGAGATGCTTCTAGAATTCCTCAGAATAGTACTAGCCAATCAAATTTCATAAGCATGTACTAGCCAATCAGGTTTCACTAACATGTTCCCCATTTCCTACGCTTACCAACTCAGATCAAATGCATACATTTCAAACATTTTGGCACCATTCAACAGTTCCTCATCTATTAACACTATGCAAGATCCTACACAAACATGTCTATATCAAATCTTATTATCATATTTTCGTCACAGTTGCCATTAACATCTAATCAACAATCATTTAATCAAGAATTTCCATCACAACCCACATCAAAGCCCCAACATATAAACAACAAACCATCAAATCAATTTTTATATTCACTACTTACATACACAGTCCCCAAATTAATCAATCAACAATTTTTAATAAACATGTTTGTAAGTCTAGACCAACAACAATCGATAGACACAAGAGATGTAAACAACATATACCACTCTTCATCATACAAGCAGTTTGTTCTTTAAGAAAACTTGCCACTATAACCGTCATTTTGGCCATGTGTTATATAGATTAAAAAGAAACAGAGAACACAGCAACACTTATTGGTGTACTCACAATTAATTCAAGCAACATCTCATTCAAACAGTTTGTGTCTAACAAATGACATCGCATATACAAGATCGGGAATACAGGAACGCGAACCATAGTCGAACACTAACCGACTGGTTAAGATGATGCCTTCGATTCTTCTGCTGACGTCACCCTGCTGGAACTCAAGCCGCAGCCACCGCCCTAACCATCACAGCAGAGCCACATCACCATTGTCGCCGCCGTCACGGCGGCACTGTTGTCACCGCTGCCGGAGCTGTAACTCCACCTCTCTCTCTGATTCTCTGAAGTCGTCGAGGAGATTGGGGGGGGGTGTCGAAGGTAATGACCGGAATAGGGAGTGTGGGTGTGTGATCGGAAGAGGAGCAGGAGCTTGCCGGAATATCTACCTCCGGTGACCGGAGATCTAGAGAGGGAGACAGAAGTGGTTGTTGTGTGCGGCTGCCCTATTTCTTTAGGGTTTATGTTTTTTTTTGAAAGAAAATGAGGGGTAAAGGAGATTAACATGTTATATAGGCTAGGGTTTTAGGATATTTAGATGAGTTGGGTTGGGCTTGACCCAAGTAGACTAATCCGCAAAAATACCGTTTGGGTCTGTAAAATATCGGGTGTCTTGCTTGACTGACTGGCCCGCTTATCTTAACACTTAAAATTATAACGGTAAATAAATTAATAACTAAATAAATAAATCTCTCTTCGCTCGTTATTGTTATTTAACAACAACCAAAAACAATAATGATAATACTAATAATAGTGAATACGAGCATTAGTAGAATGCTCGTCTCTCAACGATCAAGATCAAGGGTTCGGGTTGTCACATTCTCACCATGTTACAGGAATTTCATCCTCGAAATTATAGCAAAAGTCATACTATTCGCTCTATATGTATACATAGACTCCATTACCACACGCAAATTACAAGCAGTTTCACGGAAGTCTACTAAACGAACATGGAAGTCACATAGCACATAAGATCACATATCAATCAAAATCACGTAACGTAAAATTCACAGAGTTTGCACGTGTTTCACTTAGTATAGAATTTCACAAAATTAATTATAGCATCCAAGAAACGTTCAGGAAAACCCAAAGTGTCACATTATCCCCAAGTTCAAGAAATTTCGTCCCGAAATTTAGAGCACAGTCACTGACAGGCTAGTGTGTTTAAACGTTTTCGTGAGGTGACTCATCGTCCCCCTGTTGGTTTGAATTTTCTTTCAAAATTCCATTTGTAGCCTCAGTGCTGGAAGTAACGTTTGTAAACAGCTGGGGATACATGCGCATCGTCTGGTCTTCCCGTTCCCAGGTAAGCTCTGGGCCACGGCGCGAGTTCCAACGAACTTGGTTTGTTGGTCACACTACGCTCGAGGGTTTTGATTTCTTTATCCTTGATCTCAACCGGTTCCTCAACGAAGCGTAGTTTGTTGCTGATCACGGGTTCCTAAAAAGGAACAACGAATGTTTCATCTAACAAACACTTCTTTAGATTAGGCACGTGAAAGACGTTGTGTACCGCATTTAGCTCTGCAGGCAGGTTTAGTCCGTATGCTACCTTACTGATCATTTCGGTAACTTCGAACGGTCCAACGCATCGCGGATTAAGCTTGCCCTGTTGGCCAAAACGTACCACACTCATCCAGGGTGAAACTTTAAGTAGAACCCAATCTCCGACTAAGAATTCTAGAGATTTCCTATGCTTATCCGTGTAGCCTTTCTGATGGGCTAGAACTACCGCCATACATTGTCAGTTCTGGGCAATCCTACCCGTTGTGTCAACTGCAAGTTCTGGGCCGGTAATTTGGCTTCCGCCCAACATAGAGGTGACCGGCATTTGCATTCATGCAATGCCTCAAATGGTGCTGCCTAAATGCTAGTACGGTAGCAGTGGTTGGAAGAGAATCCTACAAGAGGGAAGTGTCACTCGTATCTAAGGTCGATAACACATGTTCTTGGCATGCCTTTGGGTGTTTGGATGGTGCGTTTGGGCCTGACCATCAGTTTGTGGGCGATAAGCGGTGCTCATGCCTAACTGTGAGTTAAAGGATTTGCGCATAGCCTGCCACAACTCGGAAGTAAAACGTGGTTCTTGATCAAAGATAATAGAGGCTGGCACCTCGTGTCTAGCGACTGCTTCTTACAAGTAGACAGCTTGCAAGTTTCGAAAACTTGTCATTTTCCTTGTTCGCAAGGAAGTGCGCAAACTTGGCTAAACAATTTATGATCCTCCAAATGGGCCATGAGGTCGTGATGCATCTTGTCAGAGTCGGGATGTATCATGCAGACTTGTGTGCTTCGCCCATCACAAGTTCTCGGAGGTTCCCGTAAGATGGGACCTAGATACGTTCCATAGAGTAGTGAGCGCAGTTGCCCTTGAGTTCAAGCGGCTTTTCCATGCCCCGCATGGTCTCAGCCAAAGAGTTTTTCCGCTTTCGGAGTTTCTACTAGAGCGTTTTAGGTTTGATCAGGAGGTTCGAAGGAATGGTAAACTGTAACACACTTACACGCTTAGGTTTAGTCTCTTGTTAACCCAGTCCGGATGATGCCTGATCGTGCACTCACGATCGTTTAGGAGTTCGACCCCGTCGGTGCTGTCGCGTGTTCAAAGCCTGTGCTGGAGACCCTCGTGATCGGTAATCATGCAGTTGGTACCGTACGGGTAATATCTCCACATTTTGAGCGCAAGGGCTATGGATTCCAATCCTGAACCATGCATAGAGTAGCCCCCCTTCGGGTACCTTGAGTTGTCGAGAGGCGCAAGCGATCGAGAAAAGCGGTCCTTGCAACGTCAAAAATTGCGCGTTGAAACTTAGCGCAAAGCGGTTTGTGTCGTAGGGGTTCTATGGTTAAGCGTAGGAGTCGTTCGAATTCCTACTAGTTCTCGGGGTAGGTTCAAGTGTCGTCAAAGGAAATAGGTGTTGAAACTTGACAGGGTGGGATAAATTCGAGTGTCGTAACTAGGTGTTGATCATATCGAGTTCGAAGAACAATGCTTGCGATACACATTACCCCCGGGGTATCCTTGGCTCGTTGCTCCATCGAGTAACGTTCGTAGAGAGTAACTCGTCCAAACAGAGAATGGCGCGGAATAGAGTAGAATAGGAATCAATGGAATTCGCGGAGCATAATACAAGTAGCGAAAATATGCAAGAAGGGTAGTCGTAATCGATGCGTTCAACGTGAGGCAAAACATAAAGGCTTTGGGATCGGGAATAAGGATTTACCTGATGTCGATGAGGTAGCTGGTCGTACACAAGCCGTGGGCGGTTTAGAATAAAGAACGTCGCTTGTCGATACGGGATGTTATGTCGATGGGGTTAGCACAAAATGAAGTAGCTAGAGAGAGACGGTCGTCGTGCGGGTCCATAGGTTTCAGGGTCTACGGAGACGTCAGGCAGGATGTGATTCCTCAGGGTGGTAAAAAATCAAGTTCGAGTGGGTTGTTCTAAGTCGTGCGAATGAGTTTGAAGTAGCGCTTACGTCGTCAGGGGGGGTGGCTTCGATGTGAAACTGCGGAAACAGGCTTTCGAAAAAGCACGATTGAGGTAAACGTTGCAAATTTTCAGGGTTTATGAAGTTTGTCGACTAAAAGTTGATCTTGCTGAATTCATTAATCATGAAAGAAATCTGTTCAGGGTTCCCATATGAAGAAACATGGATGTCGTGATAAAGAAACGATAGAAGCGGGGATACCATCTTGAGCAATAAACATGGATTCGTACGAAAGCTAGTGAAAGGATTTACGGAATCAGAAAAGTCGTCAAAGAATAATGGTTCTTACAAATGAAGGATAAGGTAAGCATCTAGGTCACCGTACTCGTTGGTGGGTTGACTGGCCCGTGTCTTCGTCTTGCTACTCCTTCAAACACACCGGTTTGTAAGAAAGATATCACTTTGTTGGGTTTTGGGGCGTGCTAAGGTATAAGGTTCAACTTGAGTAAGGATTAACCATGTAACGAGGAATTAGGGGAAATAACTTTGTGGTCGATGGAAGGGTGATTCGATTGCTGGCACTACAATGAGAAGCATACTCCGCGTATGCTTTTTGTGTTCAAGACGTGCAAACAGGAACCCGATAAGTGTAGACTTACTAGAATGCTTCAAGAATCCAGGTGATCAGTCGGGTGAGGGAACAAGTCTCACCACTAAAGTCGGGAAAGGAAATACGTAGGTAAAAAGGATGCGAATGGCATCGTCATTCCTTCTTACATCCCATGAAATAGGGGTGGCTCCCCTTCGTCGATTCGTTCTCGTAACTTCTCTATGTGCTTCGTAGCAGACCTTTTCCTGGGCAGGTCTATCGAGTGGACGTCCCTCGCGTAGATTTGCAGTCCAGGGATGATATCAGGAAACACGTGGACGAGGGCTTGGAATAACTGGTTCCTTGCCCTTAGTGTATCGTGGTTTCGAACCAGGTTTAAGAGGACTCGCTCCTGTTTAGCACGTAGCACGCTAGCCTAGCCTTCGTATGACCCATTGTGTTAAATACTAATTATACGCATACACACTAACACATATATGTTAATTATACACTTACACACATGCGTGTTTACACACATAAGTTATGCACAAGTAAATGTCGTTAGTCTACCATTACCAGGTGAGCATCTGAGGTTGACGAACCTTGCAATCCGGAGTGTGGTGTCGTTGTGGTTTTCGTTAAGGAACGGTTATAGTCTGGTTTTCATATAAAAATATTTTACATCTCAAAAAATATTTTATATCTCAAACCTAGTTCACTATAACCAATGGCTCTGATACCAATCTGTCACACCCTCAAAATCCACACGCGGAGTATTACCGCGAGGCGTGTGACGACCAGGATCTTAGCCACTAATTATTTTGAACGGATTAGTTATTGTTATAAACCTTAGCATAACTAGTGACCTAATTTAAATTTTTCAAAACATAGTTTAAGTTCACAGCGGAAAGGGGAAGAAGACGCATCATAATTGAAACCACAAGTTTATTGTCGTGTTACTTACGAACCACGTACTCCATCCGATTGCAACGTCCGTCCAAAGTTGTACCGAGCAACCTGCAAAGCATGCAGTAGAGTGTCAACATAACGTTGGCGAATTCACGTGTTTACAGTTTTCCAGTTTTAATTTCCAAAAACTTGTTTCAACCAGTTAATTTATCCGTTTATACATGCGATGGGGAGCTACCCCATAAGTAAGCGACTAAACTGTTTTTACAATACCGAATACTATTCATCCGTACGTTTCCGTAGAGTGCCCCGTTTGTCAATGTTCTATCATCATTGACGGTTGCCAGAGTACATTAGTTCACGCCCGATCCCATACGCGGGCACGGTGTGAGGTTGGTGAGACCTAAATAGCGCTATCAACTAATAACCCGTTCGCCTGACCCCGGCGACTAATCGGTATTAAGAAGTGAGGACTTGAGTGATAGAGTTTTGTTTAGTGTTGCTTGTTGCATCCAGTATAAACAGTAATTAACTAAAAGTTCCCAGTAACAAGGGAAGAAAAGTAAGTTTGTATCCCTCACAAGGGGATAGCGTTGTTACCCGTATCCCACACAAGGAGATAGTAAGAAGTCCCAAACCAGGAAAAGTGTTTCGTTCTGTTTCCCAACCACCGGGAACGCATGCTTTGAGTAATAAGTAGTGAACTCACCTTTGCTTTGCTCGGTAGTTAATTTACTTGTGTTACGTTGGTCAACCATACCCTATTATGGTTTATAAATATTTATTAGGTTCGTGTGCAAGTAAATGTCACATACAACTACACGTATTTAACACATAGCACGTAAGTCATACTAGCATATATGTTATTGGGCCTATCCTAGCATGCAAACAGTTAAACAGTAACAGATAAACATTAATAGTGGCACGTAGTCCAAAACATCAGTTTGTGCGGCCCAATAACTAAGCAGAGTGGTCCAGTCGAAACCGGGTGGTCTCGACTCGAGAACAGGAGGTCTCGAGTCGCAACCATGAAGTTCCGAGTCGCAACCAGAGTGGTCTCGAGTTGTGAATATTGGAGTCGCAACCGTAGAGGTCTCGAGTCTGGCTTGAGTCGAGATCATGAGATCTTGAGTCGCAACCGTGTTGGTCTCGAGTCCTTACATGTGAAGTGCCTGGTTTCGAGTTGTCATCATAACGGTCTCGGGTCACAACCGTAAGGTCTCGACTCGTAAACTATGGAGATGCTTCTAGAATTCCTCAGAATAGTACTAGCCAATCAAATTTCATAAGCATGTACTAGCCAATCAGGTTTCACTAACATGTTCCCCATTTCCTACGCTTACCAACTCAGATCAAATGCATACATTTCAAACATTTTGGCACCATTCAACAGTTCCTCATCTATTAACACTATGCAAGATCCTACACAAACATGTCTATATCAAATCTTATTATCATATTTTCGTCACAGTTGCCATTAACATCTAATCAACAATCATTTAATCAAGAATTTCCATCACAACCCACATCAAAGCCCCAACATATAAACAACAAACCATCAAATCAATTTTTATATTCACTACTTACATACACAGTCCCCAAATTAATCAATCAACAATTTTTAATAAACATGTTTGTAAGTCTAGACCAACAACAATCGATAGACACAAGAGATGTAAACAACATATACCACTCTTCATCATACAAGCAGTTTGTTCTTTAAGAAAACTTGCCACTATAACCGTCATTTTGGCCATGTGTTATATAGATTAAAAAGAAACAGAGAACACAGCAACACTTATTGGTGTACTCACAATTAATTCAAGCAACATCTCATTCAAACAGTTTGTGTCTAACAAATGACATCGCATATACAAGATCGGGAATACAGGAACGCGAACCATAGTCGAACACTAACCGACTGGTTAAGATGATGCCTTCGATTCTTCTGCTGACGTCACCCTGCTGGAACTCAAGCCGCAGCCACCGCCCTAACCATCACAGCAGAGCCACATCACCATTGTCGCCGCCGTCACGGCGGCACTGTTGTCACCGCTGCCGGAGCTGTAACTCCACCTCTCTCTTCTGATTCTCTGAAGTCGTCGAGGAGATTGGGGGGGGTGTGTCGAAGGTGATGACCGGAATAGGGAGTGTGGGTGTGTGATCGGAAGAGGAGCAGGAGCTTGCCGGAATATCTACCTCCGGTGACCGGAGATCTAGAGAGGGAGACAGAAGTGGTTGTTGTGTGTGGCTGCCCCATTTCTTTAGGGTTTATGTTTTTTTTTGAAAGAAAATGAGGGGTAAAGGAGATTAACATGTTATATAGGCTAGGGTTTTAGGATATTTAGATGAGTTGGGTTGGGCTTGACCCAAGTAGACTAATCCGCAAAAATACCGTTTGGGTCTGTAAAATATCGGGTGTCTTGCTTGACTGACTGGCCCGCTTATCTTAACACTTAAAATTATAACGGTAAATAAATTAATAACTAAATAAATAAATCTCTCTTCGCTCGTTTTTGTTATTTAACAACAACCAAAAACAATAATGATAATACTAATAATAGTGAATACGAGCATTAGTAGAATGCTCGTCTCTCAACGATCAAGATCAAGGGTTCGGGTTGTCACACTTTTCTCCATCAATTAGGAATCCGATTCACTAAACACATTCCTTAAATTGTTGCTATTTTTTGAGTGTTTATTTTTTGGTATCTAATCCGCATATATATCACCATTGCTCTTGATTTTCTTGAATGTATATCTCTTAAATGTCAACATATACACGTGTGATTTAGTTTACGAAGATTTCTCAATACCAAGAACCTCGATCAGAGAATTAAAAGGGCGAAAGGTTCACAATGGTGTAAAACTAAAATGGGATATACCGGGCTAGGATTCGATTCACTTGAACAAGGGACAACCAACCACCCAAGAATAGAATTGTCGAGCGAAAACACTTGACAACCTCCTGGAAGCAGCTTTTCTTGCCACCAGACCTTTCTCCATCTATTAGGAATCTGATGCCGTCACTAAACACATTCCTTAAATTGTAGCCATCTTTTGAGTGTTTACTTTTTGGTGTCTAATCCGCATGTATATCACCATTGCTCTTGATTTTCTTGACTGTATATCTCTTAAATGTCAATATATACACGTGTGATTTAGTTTACAAAGATTTTTCAATGCCGAGAACCTCGATCAGAGAATAAAAAAGGCGTAAGGTTCACAATGGTGTAAAACTAAAATGGGATATACCAGGTTAGGATTCGAGTTAGGGGAACAAGGGCCAAACCAACCACCCAAGAATGAAATCGTCGAGCGAAAACACTTGACAACCTCCTGGAAGCAGCTTTTCTTGCCACCAGCCTTTTCTCCATCAATTCGGAATCCGATTCACTAAACACATTCCTTAAATTGTTGGTATTTCTTGAGTGTTTATTTTTTGGTATCTAATCCGCATATATATCACCATTGCTCTTGATTTTCTTGAATGTATATCTCTTAAATGTCAACATATACACGTGTGATTTAGTTTACGAAGATTTCTCAATATCAAGAACCTCGATCAGAGAATTAAAATGGCGTAAGGTTCACAATGGTGTAAAACTAAAATGGGATATACCGGGCTAGGATTCGATTCACTAGAACAAGGGCCAACCAACCACCCAAGAATGGAATTCTCGAGCGAAAACACTTGACAACCTCCTGGAAGCAGCTTTTCATGCTACCAGACCATTCTCCATCAATTAGGAATCTGATGGCGTCACTAAACACATTCCTTAAATTGTAGCCATTTTTGAGTGTTTATTTTTTTGTGTCTAATCCGCACATATATCACCATTGCTCTTGATTTTCTTGAATGTATATCTCTTAAATGTCAACATATACACGTGTGATTTAGTTTACGAAGATTTCTCAATACCGAGAACCTCGATCAGAGAATTAAAAAGGCGTAAGGTTCACAATGGTGTAAAACTAAAATGGGATTTACCGGGCTATGATTCGATTTACTGGAACAAGGGCCAACCAACCACCTAAGAATGGAATTGTCAAGAGAAAACACCTGACAACCTCCTGGAAGCGGCTTTTCATGCCACCGGACCTTTCTCCATCTATTAGGAATCTGATGCCGTCACTAAACACATTCCCTAAATTGTAGCCATCTTTTGAGTGTTTACTTTTTGGTGTCTAATCCGCATGTATATCACCATTGCTCTTGATTTTCTTGACCGTATATCACTTAAATGTCAATATATACACGGGTGATTTAGTTTACGAAGATTTTTTAATGCCGAGAACCTCGATCAGAGAATAAAAAAGGCATAAGGTTCACAATGGTGTAAAACTAAAATGGGATATACCAGGTTAGGATTCGAGTTACAGGAACAAGGGACAAACCAACCACCAAAGAATGGAATCATTGAGCGAAAAAACTTGACAACCTCCTGGAAGCAGCTTTTCTAGCTACCAGACCTTTCTCCATCAATTAGGAATCTAATGCCGTCACTAACACATTCCTTAAATTGTAACCATTTTTTGAGTGTTTATTTTTTGGTGTCTAATCCGCATATATATCACCATTGCTCTTGATTTTCTTGAATGTATATCTCTTAAATGTCAACATATACACGTGTGATTTAGTTTACGAAGATTTCTCAATACCGAGAACCTCGATCAGAGAATTAAAAAGGCGTAAGGTTCACAATGGTGTAAAACTAAAGTGGGAGATACCGGGCTAGGATTCAATTTACTGGAACAAGGGCCAACCAACCACCTAAGAATGGAATTGTCGAGCGAAAACACTTGACAACCTCCTGGAAGCAGCTTTTCTTGCCACCAGACCTTTCTCCATCTATTAGGAATCTGATGCCGTCACTAAACACATTCCCTAAATTGTAGCCATCTTTTGAGTGTTTACTTTTTGGTGTCTAATCCGTATGTATATCACCACTGCTCTTGATTTTCTTGACTGTGTATCTCTTAAATGTCAACATATAGACGTGTGATTTAGTTTACGAAGATTTTTCAATGCCGAAAACCTCGATCAGAGAGTAAAAAAGGCGTAAGGTTCACAATGGAGTAAAATTAAAATGGGATATACCGGGATAGGATTCGAGTTACAGGAACAAGGGCCAAACTAACCACCCAAGAATGGAATCGTCGAGCGAAAACACTTGACAACGTCCAGGAAGCAGATTTTCTTGCCACCAGACCTTTCTCTATCAATTAGGAATCTGATGTCGTCACTAAACAAATTCCATAAATTGTAACCATTTTTTTGAGTGTTTATTTTTTGATGTCTAATCCGCATATATATCACCATTGATCTTAATTTTCTTGACTGTATACCTCTTAAATGTCATCATATACACGTGTGATTTAGTTTACGAAGATTTTTCAATGCCGAGAACCTCGATCAGAGAATATAAAAGGCGTAAGGTTCACAATGGTGTAAAACTAAAATGGGATATACCAGGTTAGGATTCGAGTTAGGGGAACAAGGGCCAAACCAACCACCCAAGAATGAAATCGTCGTGTGAAAACACTTGACAACCTCCTAGAAGCAGCTTTTCTTGCAACCAGACCTTTCTCCATCAATTAGGAATCCGATTCACTAAACACATTCCTTAAATTGTAGATATTTTTTTAGTGTTTATTTTTTGGTGTCTAATCCGCATATATATCACCATTGCTCTTGATTTTCTGGACTGTATATCTCTTAAATGTCAACATATACACGTGTGATTTAGTTTACGAAGATTTCTCTATACCGAGAACCTCGATCAGAGAATTAAAAAGGCGTAAGGTTCACAACGGTGTAAAACTAAAATGGGATATACCGGGCTAGGATTCGATTTACTGGAACAAGGGCCAACCAACCACTTAAGAATGGAATTGTCGAGCGAAAACACTTGACAACCTCCTGGAAGCAGCTTTTCTTGCCACCAGAACTTTCTCCATCTATTAGTTATCTGATGCCGTCACTAAACACATTCCCTAAATTGTAGCCATCATTTGAGTGTTTACTTTTTGGTGTCTAATCCGCATGTATATCACCATTGATCTTAATTTTCTTGACTGTATACCTCTTAAATGTCATCATATACACGTGTGATTTAGCTTACGAAGATTTTTCAATGCCGAGAACCTCGATCAGAGAGTAAAAAAGGCGTAAGGTTCACAATGGTGTAAAATTAAAATGGGATATACCAGGTTAGGATTCGAGTTAGGGGAACAAGGGCCAAACCAACCACCCAAGAATCAAATCGTCGAGCGGAGACACTTGACAACCTCCTGGAAGCAGCTTTTCTTGCCACCAGACTTTTCTCCATCAATTAGGAATCCGATTCACTAAACACACTCCTTAAATTGTTGCTATTTTTTGAGTGTTTATTTTTTGGTATCTAATCCGCATATATATCACCATTGCTCTTGATTTTCTTGAATGTATATCTCTTAAATGTCAACATATACACGTGTGATTTAGTTTACGAAGATTTCTCAATATCAAGAACCTCGATCAGAGAATTAAAATGGCGTAAGGTTCACAATGGTGTAAAACTAAAATGGGATATACCGGGCTAGGATTCGATTCACTGGAACAAGGGCCAACCAACCACCCAAGAATGGAATTCTCGAGCGAAAACACTTGACAACCTCCTGGAAGCAGCTTTTCTTGCCACCAGACCTTTCTCCATCTATTAGGAATCTGATGCCGTCACTAATCACATTCCTTAAATTGTAGCCATCTTTTGAGTGTTTATTTTTTGATGTCTAATCCGCATATATATCACCATTGATCTTAATTTTCTTGACTGTATACCTCTTAAATGTCAACATATACACGTTTGATTTAGTTTACGAAGATTTTTCAATGCCGAGAACCTTGATAAGAGAATATAAAAGGTGTAAGGTTCACAATGGTGTAAAACTAAAATGGGATATACCAGGTTAGGATTCGAGTTACAAGAACAAGGGCCAACCAACCACCCAAGAATGAAATCGTCGAGCGAAAACACTTGACAACCTCCTGGAAGCAGCTTTTCTTGCCAAAGACTTTTCTCCATCAATTAGGAATCCGATTCACTAAACACATTCCTTAAATTGTTGCTATTTTTTGAGTGTTTATTTTTTGGTATCTAATCCGCATATATATAACCATTGCTCTTGATTTTCTTGAATGTATATCTCTTAAATGTCAACATATACACGTGTGATTTAGTTTACGAAGATTTCTCAATACCAAGAACCTCGATCAGAGAATTAAAAGGGCGAAAGGTTCACAATGGTGTAAAACTAAAATGGGATATACAGGGCTAGGATTCTATTCACTGGAACAAGGGCCAACCAACCACCCAAGAATAGAATTGTCGAGCGAAAACACTTGACAACCTCCTCGAAGCAGCATTTCTTGCCACCAAACCTTTCTCCATCTATTAGGAATCTGATGCCGTCACTAAACACATTCCTTAAATTGTAGCCATCTTTTGAGTGTTTACTTTTTGGTGTCTAATCCGCATGTATATCACCATTGCTCTTGATTTTCTTGACTGTATATGTTGGATCTGAGTTTGTTTTTGATTGTATTTTCGTTTGAAATTAAGATGGAAATGAAAGAGTTGTGCAGCGGAATTAAGATGAAAACAAACTTTGCATACAATCAAACGAGAGTAATACTTTAATCAAACATCTTTACACAATGAATCGAAAGATTGAATTTGTTTCAACAACGATTACAATGATTGATGAATGAATGCAAACTCCCCCTCAGCCAGAGCTTAGTAGTTTGTTCGTGCAAAGAAGACGATGTTGTGAAAGAGGTAATAGAACAGTACAAAGTACTGTACTATTTATAGGCACTTGTAAACCACTGAGCATCTTTAGCTGACGTCACCATGAAAGTGACATCTAACCTCCTAACAAACTCTAACCTCTGATCAATACAAACACTGATGTACTAACTACTGCTATTACATTTCTTTACATAAAAGACACTTAAACAGCTGCTGCATCCTTCCACTGCTGTGAACCCAGCAGTGCTTGTCCGGATCAGCAGTACTTGACTCAAGGCAGTAGATTGAGTCAGCAGAGCTTTGGTCTTCCATCAGTCTTTGACATTGGTCAGTAGATGCAAAGCAGCAGTTGTAGGTCAGCACTTAGTAAGATCAGCAGATAGGAGGTCAGCAGATATGAAACCACTTCCAAGGGGAGAGATTTGCATGAACTAATCTGTAATCGTCTGCTTATTCTTGATCCACTGCTCTGATCCAGTTTTGGCTTTAATTATCTGTTCCTCTGATAGGGTTCAATCCCAACAATCTCCCCCTGGAACAGATAATGCCAAAACTCTTCATTATTTGTGGAATTCTTTATTGCCTCATCAACAGCTCCCTTATCTGACCTTTAAATTGTAATTCAAAGTCTAGGGCATCTGTATCTTCATCATCCCTGCTAAGTGGAAGATCAAGGAGATCCTGCAAATCTTCAAGACTCAGGCCAAGAGCTTGTTCCCTTGATATTTTCTCCACTCCTCCACCAGACCTGAGCAAAGTCAATACGCAGGTCTGTTTGTCAGTTTCCCACTTTTGTGTTTTTGAGCCTGGTGGGTTTCTTGGGAGATGTTTATTTGCAGAAGTATTTGGTGAGGCTGGCCTGTTCATAGCTGGCTGAGCAGCACTTGCAGATTGTTCCAATTCAAGATCTTCTTTTATCATTACTTCCG
Organism: Helianthus tuberosus; assembly: GCA_030545235.1. Classification (NCBI taxonomy): domain Eukaryota; kingdom Viridiplantae; phylum Streptophyta; class Magnoliopsida; order Asterales; family Asteraceae; genus Helianthus; species Helianthus tuberosus. The sequence goes on along the minus strand of CM060376.1, from coordinate 11,081,604 downwards.
TGCCTGCTTTTACAATGGCATCTCCAGCTAATAGATCTTGAATTGTTTCCATGCTAAACTGGTTTTTGCTCCTTCTTTTGTAGATGGCAGCACCAGCTGGAGCAGTGGTTCTTTTGACTTGCAGCTTTGGTGGTCTTTTAGAAACCTCTGCTTTAGAATAGTCAGGCTTTTGAGGAACTGTGGGATCTTTCTTTCTTAATTGTTCCAACTTTTTGTAAGTAGCCCTGACCACATCTTCTTTCCATCTAGCAACTTATCTTTTGTTTCCATAATCAGCAGCAACCAGTTCCTCTTTCATTCTTTGCAGTTCTACCTGTTTGTCAGGTAGATTCTTTCTAAACTTTGCCCAGTCAGGAGGAGTGTGAGTGACCTTCCTTTTTATCATGTCTTGAATTCTTGCAGCTTCATCTTCAAGCTCAGGAACAGTCCACTCTTTGTACATATATCTCTCTCCTTTGTACTTCTTGTGAGCCATGATGCTTTCAATGTAGTCTTTCTTCAGAGTTTCAGCTGCTCTTTCAGAAATTTGTTAACTAACATTTTTTGCAAATTGTTCTAGGGATCTGACTTGTGTGAGCAGATATTGATAATTTCTTGAAATTTCTTTGTCAGATTTCCCTTGTGTGTTTCTTTTTGAGATATCCTCTGCTTGCTTGGCCTTGATTTCCAAGTATTCAACAACATTTTTAGGCCAGGGATATCCCTTTATTGATGGCAGACTCCTTTTGGCAGGGTCATCCTCATAGTAAAAGGATTTTATTTCATCTCTAACAGCTGCTAGTTCAAGAGGAAATTGAACACCTGCAGGAGGTAAGGGCATGTACATTGGAACTGAAGAGAGAGGAACAGGTTTTGGTATTGTGACAAGAGCTGAAGATTTTGAAGATGTTTGTGGTGGTGAATTGTCATCATTTTTTAGAATTAGTCTTCTCCTTTTTGTAGGAGGGACTGATGATGCTTTGAATGGAACAGTGGTGGTAGATGTAGAGGCAGTGGATTGTGATTGACTAACAGCTGTTGAAACAACTGGTGTTTCAACCACTGTTGTCATTACAACAGATGTTATAACATCTGTTGTCTTCTGCTGTATGTCAGCAGGTGTTGTTTTTGGTGGTGACAGTGGTGATGGTAATGTAGTAATTTTGGTGTGTGTTGAAGTAGTGTGTGTTGAAGTGGGAACAGATGTTGAAACCACTGAAGTACCAGCAGGAGTTACAACAGTTGTTTGAGTGGAGGTTTTATGCTGATGGCTTTTGGATGGTGGCTTTGGAGGCTTTGGAAATCTGGATGGGATGGACTTAGGTTTTCTTTTTGTCCTCAGATTTTTAGAATCTTTAGAACCAGAACAACCCTGCTCATACAGCTCCATGAAAGCTCTTTTCTCCTCATTCCACCTTGAAACATCCTTTGCCATTCTATCTCTTTTTACACTTGCTACTCCTTCATCAAGTGCTTCTTGAGTAGCATCAACCTTCTTACTACCATCTGGCACAGGAATTTTTCTGGTCATAGCATCCTTTTCAGGTTCAATGTATAGACCATCATCTATTCCTTTCTTCTTCCACTCCTGAATTTTCTCCCCCTTTTTGGCATTATCGTCTGGGAGTTGATCAATGAAAAGTACTGTTGGAGGAGCAGTGCCAGTGGTTTGCAGGATCTGAGTTTTGAGAGCTTTCAGATCAGCCTGAGTGTTCTTGAACCTTGACTCCATTGCATTTCTCAGCTGTTGGACATGTTTCTCATGTTGCTGATCTGCTAATTGTGCTTGTTGATGGAGAAAAGGTTGAAACAAGTTCCAGAGCTCATTTGTAGCAGGTGCCCATTGAGGAGCAGGTGCTTGAGGTGGAATAGCAGTTGATTGTACCTTTTGTACTTGTAACACCTGTTGTAGCATATCTTTGAGTTCTGCAACAGAGTTATCAAGTTTTTCAATGCGATCCGTCAATTTCTGGTACTTTAAATCATCACCCAATTTAATGGGATCATCTGATTTCCCACTAGCAGTGGTAGATGTAGGGAGTATACTCCAAACATTAACCACTGATGCCCCTTTTTCTTGGTACTGGGGTCTTCTTCCTTCAACACTTGACAACCTTTTGATGTTGCCAGTAGGATAAATAAATCCACTGGTGGTTGGCAGAGGTGTTATAAAAGGAATTGCCTCCAAGGAAGTCTTATTAATGTAACCACTATCCAAATGTAACCCAGTGGGTGTAACAATTGTAGTGGCTGCTTCACTTGGATTACCACCAAGAGTTACTTGTAACTCAAGGGGTCTAACCTCCTCAGGTTGTGTTGGTGGGTTAGCAAAGATTGATACAGCAGACCCAGTCAGTGGTTGAGGCATATTCTCATTGATAGGTGATTGAGAAGGACTGGTTAATGCCTGGTTCAAATCAATTGCATCCAACAGCAGTTTAGTTGGTGGGGGAATTGTGGATGTGAAGGGTGGTGTAGAAAGTGGAGTTGCCCCGGGTATTGAGCTGTGGATGATAGAAACGAGTGTTTCCAGAGCATCATGATGTGGAGACCCTATTTGTACAACCTGTTCTTTTTTTGAAGAAGCAGGAGGAGTTGTGGTTATGGGTTGAGATATTTGTACCAACTGCTGTGAGGAAGTAGCAGCAGTGGTTTCTTGTGACTTTTGTGTTGTCACTGGCAGAAGCTCTGGTATCTCATCCTCCAGAGTTGCCTTTTTGATGGGTTTTGTGGGTTTTTGAGTTTTTCTTTTTGGCTTTTTGGAGATAGCAGGTGTGGGTTTCAAAGCAGTTGTGCTGCTGCTTTGATCACCTTGAGCAGTGGGCTCAGCAGCAGATACCTGAGGAGCAGTTGTAACTGCTAAAATCTGCTCAGGCACCTCTGCTTGTGTTTTGCAAGGTGCTAACATTCTTGAAAAAGTTTCAGTTGTTAAACTGTTTATTTGAGTAGAATCACCTTGGTTTATTACAGCTAAATCATCCTTACTGAATTTCTTTGAAAAATAGTAACTTAAAAACCTTGGAAACAGTAAGAATGATTTTGTTTCAACATTATTAACCAAATCTTTAAAAATTTCCCGAGAATAGTTAAAATTTTCTCCTTGAAGAATAGCATATCCCAGATTTTGAATCTTTAAAGGGATTTCATTGAAAGAAGTGGTTTTGTTTGAAACACATAGTAGGAGGGTATGAAATAAAAATCTGGTTGCAGAAGGAAAATAACCTTTTTCTAAGGTAATTTTCTTCATCATCGTGGCTTCATACCCTCGCTCAATGAAGTCAGTTTGCAACTCGTTTTTAGTGAAAGAGATTTTACCTTCTTAATCATCGAGTTGAAAGACCTCTGAAATGGATAGTGGTGTGATTTGGACAGCTTTACCCTTTATAGAAGAGTTTATGATGGTTGCAGTGTCTCCTTGTTTTTCAAGGGTTGCATTCTTCCAAAACTCCCTTTGGGTCGCCAAATAGATTGGTGCATCGGCGGTGAACAAAGTTTTGTACTTTGATTTTGCCATGATGTCAATGATGGAATCGAACTTTTTGGTGGTTCCTGGTTTTGTGAGAAGACCCAGGAGATTGTGAGATGGTTTATGTGGTATTTCAGTGGAGATTGCCTTTTGAAAGGCTGTTTTCGATGATGATTTGGATGAGGGTTTTGCAGATTTCTTTGATTTTGTCATTTTGAGGATGATTGATCGAAGAAATTTGCGAAGAAATGAGATGAAAAACTGTTTTGAGAAGAGAATTTTTAAGAATTCAATTCGACAGTAAAACCCTGTTTTGGTGGTGAGTGGGGGATTTTATAGGGAAGAAAGTGAATGCTGAGGTGGCAGCCGTTACAAAAAGTCTGACCAATATGTACTGCCCACGTGACAACCCCTGTTGAAAGTGAAGGACAGTACTTGTGGGATAGGGACAGATGAAGGCAGTGGTATGAAAGCAGTGGATGATTTTCACTATTAGTGGATAGCATATCAGTGGATAAGACACTGCTTTTGAACAACAGAGTTTATCAAAGTAATGAGAGAGCAGGGGTTGACTTTCAGTAGTGGACAGACTTTTGAAGTAGAGCAGACTTTTGAACAATCAGTGGTTAATGGCAGACTTTTAAGGATTTTAATGAAAAATATCATTTTTAGCTATTTTTAAGGATGGAGTTTTGATTTTCTGAAAACATTTTGTTGCTTTTATTCATAGAAAAACAAGATGTTGCTTGTTATTCCATGTTCAGCATCCCAATCCTAGAGACCAAGCTTTCAAAAGTGGCTGTATCAAGTGCTTTTGTGAGCACATCTGCCAGCTGGTCTTTAGTTGGGACATGATGCAGAGAAATCAAACCTTTTTCATTGCAATCCCTCACAAAGTGATGTCTAATGTCGATGTGTTTGGTGGTTGAATGGGAAACTGGATTTTTGATGATATTTTCTGCTGCCTGGCTGTCCAACATGAGTGGTGTCTTTAAGGCAGTGATACCAAAATCCAGCAACTGATTTTGAAGCCACAAGAGTTGGGCTGTACAGCTTGCAGCAGCAATGTATTCAGCTTCAGCAGTGGATGTTGAAACAGCTGCTTGCTTTTTGCTTTGTCTTGAGACTAAGCAATCACCTAGAAACTGGCACCCTCCTGATGTGGACTTCCTTGTGGTGTGACATCCAGCAAAGTCACTGTCTGAGAAACCTGAAAGCTTGATGTTCCCATTAGCTGGATACTAGATACCAAGTGTGGGAGCACCTTTTATGTATCTGAAGATCCTTTTTACAGCAATGAGATTTGATTTTCTGGGAGCTGATTGACTTCTTGCACAGACACATGTTGCAAACATGATGTCTTGTCTAGATGCAGTTAGGTACAATAAAGACCCAATCATGATTCTATAAAGTGTTTGGTCAATCAGCTCATCCTTTTCATCAGACATGACCAGCTTATTAGTTGCCATGGGTGTGCTGCATGGTTTACAATCATTCATATCAAATTTGGTTAAAAGTTCTTTAGCATATTTACTTTGATGAATGAAAGTTCCATTTTGCAATTGCTGTACTTGGAGACCAAGAAAGCATTGCAGCTCACCCATAGCACTCATTTCAAACTCAGCTGTCATGAGTTCTCTAAACTCTTCACACATTGAGTTACATGTGCTTCCAAAAATAATGTCATCCACATAAATCTGGACAATCATTAAATCCTTCCCTCTCCATTTTAAAAACAGTGTTTTATCAATGGTACCTCTTTTGAAACCATTTGAGAGTAGGAAGTTGGAAAGAGTTTCATACCAGGCCCTTGGTGCTTGTTTTAAGCCATACAAGGCTTTGTTTAGCCTGTAGACATGATCTGGATAAAATGGATCCTCAAAACCTGGAGGTTGACAAACATACACCTCTTCTTGAATTGTACCATAGAGGAAAGCACTTTTGATATCCATTAGAAACACCTTCATATTGTGGTTGACAGCAAAGGCCAGGAACAGTCTAATGGCTTCCAATCTTGCAACAGGGGCAAATGTTTCATCATAATCAATCCCCTCTTCCTGTCTGTAACCTTGAACCACAAGCCTGGCTTTATTCTTGACAACAATACCCCTTTCATCAGTTTTGTTCTTGAAGACCCACTTTGTGCCAATGGGACTAACCTCTTCTGGCAGTGGTACAAGCTCCCATACTTGTTGTCTTTTAAACTGTTGGAGCTCCTCTTGCATGGCTTCTACCCAGCTGTTGTCTTTCAGTGCCTCTTGGTACTTGACTGGCTGATGGAGTGATAGAAAACCAGCAAAAAGACAAATGTTTTGGGTTTGGCTTCTTGTGAGCACCCCTTCATTTATGTTGCCAATGATTTGATCAGGTGGAAGAGATCTCAAGAAGATTAAATCTCCTTGGTATGGTATGATGGCATTGGTAGGTGAAGGCTGCAAATGTGTATCATCTGAGCTAACCACTGCTGGGGACTTTGATGATCCAGCAGTGGCTTCAAAAGGTGGTGGTATAGGAGGTAATGAAGTGGACAACTGCTGATTTTTATCCACTGTTTGAGGACTTTTATCAGCAGTGTTTGAGGATGTGGAAGCAGTGGTTGATGGGCTACTTTGGTCAACAACTGTTGAGGTAGCAGTGGTTGAGCTTTGACAACTGTTTTGAACAGCTGGTGCTTTTCCCTTTGTGGCAGACCTTTGAGGGATGATGATTTCATACCCATAGTCTGGTGTTGTATCCTCTGATGGACCTGCACTGTTAGTCTTGACAGCAGTATTTTCAAAAGTGAATTTTTCAAGATCAAACAGATCTGCAGGATTTGCTGGGATTTTCATTGATGAAAGTTCATTGAACTTAACATTCAAAGTCTCTTCCACTGCCTTGGTCCGTGTGTTGAACACTTTGTAGGCCTTGGCAGTGGTTGAGTATCCCAGATGATAACTACAATCAATTTTGGCTGCAAATTTTGAAATGGAATCTTTTAAGTTCAAAATAAAGCATGGGCAGCCAAACACTTTGAAATATGAGATCAGTGGTTTAATTTTATACAGAATCTCATAGGCAGTCTTTTTGTGCCTGGGGTTTATTAAAACTCTGTTCTGAACATAGCAGGCAGTGTTTACTGCCTCTGCCCAGAAAGTTAATGGCAAACCTGAATCTGCAAGCATGGTTCTGGCAGCCTCAATCAGAGTTCTGTTCTTCCTTTCCACTACCCCATTCTGCTCTGGTGTTCTAGGGATACTGTACTGCCTTACAATCCCTTTCTTCACACAGAAGGCATCCAACTCCCTATTTTTGAATTCTGTGCCATTGTCACTCCTGAAGCTTTTCACTGGAAGATCAAATTGCTTTTCAACCTGTATTACAAAGTCTTGCAAAATACCTGCAGTTTCATCTTTTGAGTGCAAAAAGAAAGTCCATGTGAACCTAGAAAAGTCATCAACAATAACCAAACAATATCTTTTATTTTTGAGGCTCATGACTTGAACTGGGCCAAACAAATCCATGTGTAGCATTTGCAAACACTGGGTTGTTTTGGACTCTTCAATGGACTTGTAAGAACTTTTATGCAGTTTTCCTTTTAAACAGGAAATGCAATGTTCAGGACATGAAAACAATTTTTGTGGTAGGCCTCTCACCAAACCAGTTTTTTGAAATTTCTGTGATTGTCTTAAGATTTGTGTGTCCCAGCCTTCTGTGCCAAAGTTCTGTCTCTTTGTTAGAGGCAGCTGAGAACAGACAGGCATCAGCTCTGGGACACTCTTTTGACATGTCAACAACATAAACATTGCCACTTCTTTGAGCAACAAGTTTAGTTTGACCAGTTTTGATTATTGCTTCAATCTTTTTGACCATTTCTGGTCCAACAATCCTACAACAATCTTTTGTGAAGAATGACCCAAATCCCTTGTCACTCATTTGGGACACACTCAGAAGGTTGAATTTTAGATTGTCTATTAGATTGACATTTTCAAATTTTACTTTTCCAGACTCCACTGTACCCGACCCCAGAACTTTTCCTTTACTATTATTCCCAAAGGATATATCACCCCCACCATGGATTTTAAAGTCTTTGAGGAGGGCTTTACATCCTGTCATGTGCCTGGAGCCTCCACTATCTACATACCAAAGACTGTCAAAGCATGCAGAAGCTCCCTGCACATGAAGTAAAAGGATTAGTTCATTAGGGTCTCCAAAGCCAGCAGGGCTTTGGATGGGGTCTCAACAGTGTCTGGGATGGATGCAGAATGATGGACAGTGGTTAGGTCAGGGGTTTGAACTGTTTTAGGACAGTGTTTCTCTAACCACTATTGTGGGTCCTGACCAATCATCTGCTGGTAACCAAAAGGATGCTTGTTCACTTTGGGTTTAGAGGGCCTTTTGTAGGCCTCATAAACGTGTGGAATCCTTTGGTAAGACTGTTTTTCTCTGCCTTTTCTGAACTGATTGGCAGGGGGTGCATCAGTAACCTGAACATCTCTTTTGACAGATGTTTGGTTCAGCTGTTTTGTAACAGCTGTTTGAACTGGCACAAACAGTGGTTGTTTCTTGGTGAACTTGACAGATGATGAGGATGATGATGATGGACTCAAGGATGTTTTAGCCATGTACTCATTCTTTTTCACATCAAAGTTTTTGAGGTACACACATGCTTGAGTTTTGTGGTTTGTTTTTCCACAAACAATGCAACTTTCTGCTGACACAATGACACTTGTCTTGTTTAAATCATAAGCTTTCAAGTGGAAACAGTCTTTTGTTAGATGATTCCTTTTCTCACAGAATTCACAAAACAAGTTGTCAATTTTTTCTTTCTTCTTTCTCTTTTCAGACTCCTTTGCAGCAGAGGTTTTAACCACTGCTGGGATGTCCTTGAGAGGTATGACTTTAGCTTTTGGAGCTTTAACACCATCAGTTGATGTAAAGTCCATTGGCTTGAAATTTTCAAGAATATCACACTCGTCAGACCAGGTAGGTTTAAACTGATATTTTTCAAGTTCTTCAAAAGTTGAGGAACTCCTTGTTCTGCCAAGTGTGATTTTGTTACCAAGTTTGTCAGTGATTTTCACTTCTTGGCCATTCTTGTTTGTGGGGATGAACTCAGTGGTTACATCAGTGTTTTGAACAGATTTTTCACAAGCAATGTGTTCATCATCATATTTTCTATACCCAACCCCAAATTTCACATTACTTTCAATCTGTTTAGCAAGCATCACCTCATATCCTCTGCAGGATTCTACCCATCTTTCACAAGTAATCTGGGTGGATTCCAACTCCTTTTTGCAACTTTGGTATTTTTCTACCATAGTTTGAAGTTGGGTTTTGGTGATGCTTTGCTCTTCTTTTAGACAGCTGATTTCTTTTTCCTTTTCAGTCAATTTGTTTTTAAGTTCTTTTAAAGACCTTTCAAATTTGACCTCATCAGACAAGATTTTATCCCGAAGGTTTTCATTCACCTCTTTGATGTTAGAAAAAGCAATTATGCAATTGTCAGAACACAGTTTTTCAAGAACTTGAGGAGATACCTTGGCAGCTGCCATCATTGCACAATCACATTGATGATCTTCATCATCATCAGCTTTTACCTTCTTTTCACTAGCCTTTTCTTCTTTCTCTTCTTCTTTGTCCTCTATGGACCATGGATCTGTCATTGGTTCAATCAGGGTACCTGAACTTTCTCCCAACAGTAGTTCACCAGCCACAGCAGTAACCACTGCTTCAGTCACCTCTTCCACTGTTTCAAAGCACTGCTGTTCCTCCTCAGCTTCAACCCCCTCCTGTATTGACTCTAATGCCATCAAACAAAACTCATCATGTGAAGAATCATTAGAAACATAGAGTGCAAAATTTTCATCACTAAGATCATCAGGCATACTGCTCCAGTCAACAAACCCTTGAGTGAAAAAACTTTGTTGATCTGGTTGTGCTGCTGCTGGAGCAGTGGTTTGAGGTGCAACAGGTTGCACTTGTACCTGTGGAGCAGGGGTTTGAACATATTGGATTTGTGGAACAGTAGTTTGGACATAATGTACTGGCACAGGGGCAGCAGCATAGTGAGCAGTGTTCACTTGAGCTGCTGGGGCATATTGGGCATAGTGCACAGTGTTTTGGTTTTGAGGTCTAGGATTTGAGCTAGGATGAGTAATTATGGGACCAGTAGTTTGACTCCTACATTCCCTAGCGAAATGTCCCAACCTATTACACTTGTAGCACTTGATTTTTGATTTATCCAACCCAACCCTTAGATTCCCATGCAAACCTGGGAATTTTCGCCCTGTTCTTTTGTAGAACTTGCTAGTTCTAACACTTAGCAAAGCCAGTTGGTGCAGGATGTCCATTTCCTCTAAATCAGTGGGATCGAAATGTTGTAAATCATTGAGTTCAAAGCTTAGATTATCTGACATCTAGTTTTCATTTGCAGTGAATGCATAACTAGCAGAGTGAGGATCAGGGTTGTTGAAATTTGCACCAGCAGTTATGTCAATGAGGTGATCATAACCCTGGTCCTTACCACTGCTCCCAGATTCTTCTTGACCCAGAAGAGCAGTATTACCGAAAGTGTAATCATCGGTAACTTTTCCTGACTCTTGTAACCTCCTTTTCTGGTTCAACTCCCTTTCGTAGGTCAGGAGTCGACCGTGGAGTTGGGTCAAAGTCAAATCCTTGAATTCAGGTGAGTTTCGGGTGACAAAAGCTATAGTGTCCCATTTTTCTGGCAGTGACCTGAGGAACCTGCTATTTTGAGTTGAGTTTGTAAAAGTGGTGTTAACAAGCCTCAGTTCACTGATGAGACAACTAAAACGCTCAAATTGTTGCGTTAGTGATTCACCGTTAACGTAGCAAAATGTTTCATACTGTTGGTTCAGGATTTCCCTATTGTTTTCTATGACTTCTTCAGTTCCCCCAAACTGTTCCTTAAGTGCGTCCCATAATTCTTTGGCACTGTTACAGTGTAACAGTCCAGCATATATCTCATTGGGCAGCGCTGATGCTATGATGCTAAAAGCTTTAGCATCTAGTTCGATCTTTTGAAAATCGGTTTCGGTATAATTTTCAACTGGTTTTGGAACGAAATTTTTAGCATCTTCAGCGCTTGGCACTGAAGGAACATGGGGACCATAAATGACAGACCTCCAACAACCTGTGCTTTGTTGAGCGAGGATGTGACCCATCCTCCTCTGCCAGATGTTGTACTCATTTCTTTTTAGCATAGGTGGTTTAAAAAGCGAGCCGATGTTGTTTTTATCATCCTGAGATTGTGACGTCATTCTTGTTGTTTTACAGACACTGAAAAATCAACTTTAATGGTGATTAATCCTTGCTCTGTTTTTCAACGGACGAACAAACGATCAGTATCAACTGTTATGAGCTGAACTATTTACGTCAAAATGATTGTTAGATCAAGTTTGACTGTCCAAGCTCTGATACCAATTGTTGGATCTGAGTTTGTTTTTTATTGTATTTTCGTTTGAAATTAAGATGGAAATGAAAGAGTTGTGCAGCGGAATTAAGATGAAAACAAACTTTGCATACAATCAAACGAGAGTAATACTTTAATCAAACATCTTTACACAATGAATCGAAAGATTGAATTTGTTTCAACAACGATTACAATGATTGATGAATGAATGCAAACTCCCCCTCAGCTAGAGCTCAGTAGTTTGTTCGTGCAAAGAAGACGATGTTGTGAAAGAGGTAATAGAACAGTACAAAGTACTGTACTATTTATAGGCACTTGCAAACCACTGAGCATCTTTAGCTGACGTCACCATGAAAGTGACATCTAACCTCCTAACAAACTCTAACCTCTGATCAATACAAACACTGATGTACTAACTACTGCTATTACATTTCTTTACATAAAAGACACTTAAACAGCTGTTGCATCCTTCCACTGCTGTGAACCCAGCAGTGCTTGTCCGGATCAGCAGTACTTGACTCAAGGCAGTAGATTGAGTCAGCAGAGCTTTGGTCTTCCATCAGTCTTTGACATTGGTCAGTAGATGCAAAGCAGCAGTTGTAGGTCAGCACTTAGTAAGATCAGCAGATAGGAGGTCAGCAGATATGAAACCACTTCCAAGGGGAGAGATTTGCGTGAACTAATCTGTAATCGTCTGCTTATTCTTGATCCACTGCTCTGATCCAGTTTTGGCTTTAATTATCTCTTCCTCTGATAGGGTTCAATCCCAACAGTATATCTCTTTAATGTCAATATATACACGTGTGATTTAGTTTACAAAGATTTATCAATGCCGAGAACCTCGATCAGAGAAAAAAAAAGGCGTAAGGTTCACAATGATGTAAAACTAAAATGGGATATACCAGGTTATGATTCGAGTTGCAAGAACAAGGGCCAAACCAACCACCCAAGAATGGAATCGTTAAGCGAAAACACTTGACAACCTCCTGGAAGCAGCTTTTCTTGCTACCAGACCTTTTTCCATCAATTAGGAATCTGATGCCGTCACTAAACACATTCCTTAAATTGTAGCCATTTTTTGAATGTATATTTTTTGGTGTCTAATCCACATATATATCACCATTGCTCTTGATTTTCTTGAATGTATATCTCTTAAATGTCAACATATACACGTGTGATTTAGTTTACGAAGATTTCTCAATACCGAGAACCTCGATCAGAGAATTAAAAAGGCGTAAGGTTCACAATGGTGTAAAACTAAAATGGGATATACCGGGCTAGGATTCGATTTACTGGAACAAGGGCCAACCAACCACCTAAGAATGGAATTGTCGAGCGAAAACACTTGACAACCTCCTGGAAGCAGCTTTTCTTGCCACCAAACCTTTCTCCATCTATTAGGAATCTGATGCCGTCACTAAACACATTCCCTAAATTGTAGCCATCTTTTGAGTGTTTACTTTTTGGTGTCTAATCCGCATGTACATCACCCTTGCTCTTGATTTTCTTGACTGTATATCTCTTAAATGTTAACATATACACGTGTGATTTAGTTTACGAAGATTTTTCAACGCCGAGAACCTCGATCAGAGAATAAAAAAGGCATAAGGTTCACAATGGTGTAAAACTAAAATGGGATATACCAGGTTAGGATTCGAGTCATAGGAACAAGGGCCAAACCAACCACCCAAGAATGGAATCGTCGAGTGAAAACACTTGAAAACCTCCTAGAAGCAGCTTTTCTTGTCACCAGACCTTTCTCCATCAATTAGGAATCTGATGCTGTCACTAAACACATTCCTTAAATTGTAGCCATTTTTTGAGTGTTTAGTTTTTGGTGTCTAATCCGCATATATATCACCATTCCTCTTGATTTTCTTGACTGTATATCTCTTAATTGTCAACTTATAGACGTGTGATTTAGTTTACCAAGATTTTTCAATGCCGAGAACCTCGATCAGAGAGTAAAAAAGGCGTAAGGTTCACAATGGTGTAAAACTAAAATGGGATATACCAGGTTAGGATTCGAGTTACAGGAACAAGGGCCAAACCAACCACCCAAGAATGAAATCGTCGAGCGAAAACACTTGACTACCTCCTGGAAGCAGCTTTTCTTGCCACCAGACCTTTCTCCATCAATTAGGAATCTGATGCCGTCACTAAACAAATTCCATATATCGTAGCCATATTTTGAGTGTTTATTTTTTGATGTCTAGTCCGCATATATATCACCATTGCTCTTGATTTTCTTGACTATATATCTCTTAAATGTCAACATATACACGTGTGATTTAGTTTACGAAGATTTTTAAATGCCGAGAACCTCGATCCGAGAATAAAAAAGGCGTAAGGTTCACAATGGTGTAAAACTAAAATGGGATATACCAGGTTAGGATTCGAGTTACATGAACAAGGGCCAAACCAACCACCCAAGAATGGAATCGTCGAGTGAAAACACTTGACTACCTCCTGGAACAGTTCTTATGATGATTAGCAGTACTTTGAATGAATTTTGACTTTCCTTATTAACTGTTTTTTCAATGTATAGAACCTCGATCAAAGAGTAAAAAAGACGTAAGATTCACAATGGTGTAAAACTAAAATGGGATATACTGGGCTAAGATTCGAGTTACAGGAACAAGGGCCAAACCAACCACCCAAGAATGGAATCGTCGAGCGAAAACATTTGACAACCTCCTGGAAGCAGCTTTTCGTGCCACCAGACCTTTCTCCATCAATTGGGAATCTGATGCCGTCACTAAACACATTCCTTAAATTGTAGCCATTTTTTTAGTGTTTATTTTTTGGTGTCTAATCCGCATATATATAACCATTGCTCTTGTTTTCTTGACTGTATATCTCTTAAATGTCAACATATACACGTGTAATTTAGTTTTCAAAGATTTTTAAAGCCGGGAACCTCGATCAGATAGTAAAAAAGCGTAACGTTCACAGTGGTGTAAAACTAAAATGGGATATACCGGGCTAGGATTTAAGTTACAGGAACAAGGGCAAAACCAACCACCCAAGAATGGAATCGTCGAACGAAAACACTTGACATCCTCCAGGAAACGGCTTTTCTTGCAACCGGACCTTTCTCCATCAATTAGGAAGCGGACGCCGTCACTAAACACATTCCTTAAATTGTAGCCATTTTTTGAGTGTTTATTTTTTGCTGTCTAATCCGCTATATATCACCATTGCTCTTGATTTTCTTAACTGTATATCTCTTAAATGTCAACATATACACGTGTGATTTAGTTTACGAAGATTTTTAAATGCCGAGAACCTCGATCAGAGAATAAAAAAGGCGCAAGGTTCACAATGGTGTAAAACTAAAATGGGATATACCAGGTTAGGAGTCTAGTTACAATTACAAGGGCCAAACCAACCACCCAAGAATGAAATCGTCGAGCGAAAATTCTTGACAACCTCCTGGAAGCAGCTTTTCTTGCCACCAGACCTTTCTCCATCAATTAGGAATCCGATTCACTAAACACATTCCGTAAATTATAGCCATTTTTTAGTGTTTATTTTTTGGAGTCTAATCCGTATATATATCACCATTGCTCTTGATTTTCTTGACTGTATATCTCTTAAATGTCAACATATACAAGTGTGATTTAGTTTACGAAGATTTTTCAATGCCGAGAACCTCGATCAGAGAGTAAAGAAGGCGTAAGGTTTACAATTGTGTAAAACTAAAATGGGATATACCGGGCTAGGATGCGAGTTACAGGAACAAGGGCCAAACCAACCACCCAAGAATGGAATCGTCGAGCGAAAACACTTGAAAACCAACTGGAAGCAGCTTTTCTTGTCACCAGACCTTTCTCCATTAATTAGGAATTTGATTCCGTCACTAAACACATTCCTTAAATTGTAGCCATTTTTTGAGTGTTTATTTTTTGGTGTCTAATCCGCATATATATCACCATTGCTCTTGATTTTCCTGACTGTGTATCTCTTAAATGTCAACATATTGACGTGTGATTTAGTTTATGAAGATTTTTCAATGCCGAGAACCTCGATCAGAGAGTAAAAAAGGCGTAAGGTTCACAATAGTGTAAAATTAAAATGGGATATATCGGGCTAGGATTCGAGTTACAGGAACAAGGGCCAAACCAACCTTCCAAGAATGGAATCGTCGAGCGAAAACACTTGACAACGTCCTGGAAGCAGCTTTTCTTGCCACCAGACCTTTCTCCATCAATTAGGAATCTGATGCCGTCACTAAACAAATTCCATAAATTGTAGTCATTTTTTGAGTGTTTATTTTTTGATGTCTAATCCGCATATATATCACCATTGATCTTAATTTTCTTGACTTTTTACCTCTTAAATGTCATCATATACATGTGTGATTTAGTTTACGAAGATTTTTCAATGCCGAGAACCTCGATCAGAGAATAAAAAAGGCGTAAGGTTCACAATGGTGTAAAACTAAAATGGGATATACCAGGTTAGGATTCGAGTTACAGGAACAAGGGCCAAACCAACCACCCAAGAATGGAATCGTTGAGTGAAAACACTTGAAAACCTCCTGGAAGCAGCTTTTCTTGTCACCATACCTTTCTCCATCAATTAGCAATCTGATGCCGTCACTAAACACATTCCTTAAATTGTAGCCATTTTTTGAGTGTTTATTTTTTGCTGTCTAATCCGCATATATATCACCATTCTCTTGATTTTCTTGACTGTATATCTCTTAAATGTCAACTTATAGACGTGTGACTTAGTTTACCAAGATTTTTCAATGCCGGGAACCTCGATCAGAGAGTAAAAAAGGCGTAAGGTTCACAATGGTGTAAAACTAAAATGGGATATACCGGGCTAGGATTCGAGTTACAGGAACAAGGGCCAAACCAACCACCCAAGAATGGAATCGTCGAGCGAAAACACTTGACAACGTCCTGGAAGCAGCTTTTCTTGCCACCTGACCTTTCTCCATCAATTAGGAATCTGATGCCGTCACTAAACAAATTCCATAAATTGTAGCCATTTTTTGAGTGTTTATTTTTTAATGTCTAATCCGAATATATATCACCATTGCTCTTAATTTTCTTGACTGCATATCTCTTAAATGTCAACATATACACGTGTGATTTTGTTTACGAAGATTTTTAAATGCCGAGAACCTCGATCCGAGAATAAAAAAGGCGTAAGGTTCACAATGGTGTAAAACTAAAATGGGATATACCAGGTTAGGATTCGAGTTACAGGAACAAGGGCCAAACCAACCACCCAAGAATGGAATCGTCGAGCGAAAACACTTGACTACCTCCTGGAAGCAGCTTTTCTTGCCACCAGACCTTTCTCCATCAATTAGGAATCCGATTCACTAAACACATTCCGTAAATTATAGCCATTTTTTGAGTGTTTATTTTTTGATGTCTAATCCGTATATATATCACCATTTCTCTTGATTTTCTTGACTGTATAACTCTTAAATGTCAACATATACACGTGTGATTTAGTTTATGTAGATTTTTCAATGCCGAGAACCTCGATCAGAGAGTAAAAAGGGCGTAAGGTTTACAATTGTGTAAAACTAAAATGGGATATACCGGGCTAGGATTCGAGTTACAGGAACAAGGGCAAAACCAACCACACAAGAATGGAATCGTCGAACGAAAACACTTGACAACCTCCAGGAAGCAGCTTTTCTTGCCACCGGACCTTTCTCCAAGAATTAGGAATCTGATGCCGTCACTAAACACATTTCTTAAACTGTAGCCATTTTTTGAGTGTTTATTTTTTGCTGTCTAATCCGCATATATATCACCATTGCTCTTGATTTTCTTAACTGTATATCTCTTAAAAGTCAACATATACACGTGTGATTTAGTTTACGAAGATTTTTAAATGCCGAGAACGTCGATCAGAGAATAAAAAATGCGCAAGGTTCACAATGGTGTAAAACTAAAATGGGATATACCAATTTGGATTCTAGTTACAGGAACAAGGGCCAAACCAACCACCCAAGAATGGAATCGTCGAGCGAAAACGCTTGACAACCTCTTGGAAGCAGCTTTTCTTGCCACCAGACCTTTCTCCATCAATTAGGAATCCGATTCACTAAACACAATACTTAAATTATAGCCATTTTTTAGTGTTTATTTTTTGGTGTCTAATCCGTATATATATCACCATTGCTCTTGATTTTCTTGACTGTATATCTCTTAAATTTCTACATATACACGTGTGATTTAGTTTATGAAGATTTTTCAATGCCGAGAACCTCGATCAGAGAGTAAAAAGGGCGTAAGGTTTACAATTGTGTAAAACTAAAATGGGATATACCGGGCTAGGATTCGAGTTACAGGAACAAGAGCCAAACTAACTACCCAAGAATGGAATCGTCGAGCGAAAACACTTGACAACGTCCTGGAAGCAGATTTTCTTGCCACCAGACCTTTCACTATCAATTAGGAATCTGATGCCGTCACTAAACAAATTCCATAAACTGTAGCCATTTTTTGAGTGTTTATTTTTTGGTGTCTTATCCGCATATATATCACCATTCCTCTTGATTTTCTTGACTGTATACCTCTTAAATGTCAACTTATAGATGTGTGATTTAGTTTACCAAGATTTTAAAATGCCGAGAACCTCGATCAGAGAGTTAAAAATACGTAAGGTTCACAACGGTGTAAAACTAAAATCGGATATACCAGGTTAGGATTCGAGTTACAGGAACAAGGGCCAAACCAACCACCCAAGAATGGAATCGTCGAGCGAAAACACTTGACTACCTCCTGGAAGCAGCTTTTCTTGCCACCAGACCTTTCTCCATCAATTAGGAATCTCATGTCGTCACTAAACAAATTCCATAAATTGTAGCCATTTTTTGAGTGTTTATTTCTTGATGTCTAATCTGCATATATATCACCATTGCTCTTAATTTTCTTGACTGCATATCCCTTAAATGTCAACATATACACGTGTGATTTAGTTTACAAAGATTTTTAAATGCCGAGAACCTCGATCAGAGAATTAAAAAGGCGTATGGTTCACAATGGTGTAAAACTAAAATGGGATATACGGGGCTAGGATTCGATTTACTGGAACAAGGGCCAACCAACCACCCAAGAATGGAATTGTCCAGCGAAAACACATGACAACCTCCAGGAAGCAGCTTTTCTTGCCACCGGACCTTTCTCCATGAATTAGGAATCTGATGCCGTCACTAAACACATTTCTTAAACTGTAGCCATTTTTTGAGTGTTTATTTTTTGCTGTCTAATCCGCATATATATCACCATTGCTCTTGATTTTCTTAACTGTATATCTCTTAAATGTCAACATATACACGTGTGATTTAGTTTACGAAGATTTTTAAATGCCGAGAACGTCGATCAGAGAATAAAAAATGCGCAAGGTTCACAATGGTGTAAAACTAAAATGGGATATACCAAGTTGGATTCTAGTTACAGGAACAAGGGCCAAACCAACCACCCAAGAATGGAATCGTCGAGCGAAAACGCTTGACAACCTCTTGGAAGCAGCTTTTCTTGCCACCAGACCTTTCTCCATCAATTAGGAATCCGATTCACTAAACACATTCCGTAAATTATAGCCATTTTTTAGTGTTTATTTTTTGGTGTCTAATCCGTATATATATCACCATTGCTCTTGATTTTCTTGACTGTATATCTCTTAAATTTCTACATACACACGTGTGATTTAGTTTATGAAGATTTTTCAATGCCGAAAACCTCTATCAGAGAGTAAAAAGGGCGTAAGGTTTACAATTGTGTAAAACTAAAATGGGATATACCGGGCTAGGATTCGAGTTACAGGAACAAGAGCCAAACTAACTACCCAAGAATGGAATCGTCGAGCGAAAACACTTGACAACGTCCTGGAAGCAGATTTTCTTGCCACCAGACCTTTCACTATCAATTAGGAATCTGATGCCGTCACTAAACAAATTCCATAAATTGTAGCCATTTTTTGAGTGTTTATTTTTTGGTGTCTAATCCGCATATATATCACCATTCCTCTTGATTTTCTTGACTGTATACCTCTTAAATGTCAACTTATAGATGTGTGATTTAGTTTACCAATATTTTAAAATGCCGAGAACCTCGATCAGAGAGTTAAAAAGACGTAAGGTTCACAACGGTGTAATACTAAAATCGGATATACCAGGTTAGGATTCGAGTTACAGGAACAAGGGCCAAACCAACCACCCGAGAATGGAATCGTCGAGCGAAAACACTTGACTACCTCCTGGAAGCAGCTTTTCTTGCCACCAGACATTTCTCCATCAATTAGGAATCTCATGCCGTCACTAAACAAATTCCATAAACTGTAGCCATTTTTTGAGTGTTTATTTCTTGATGTCTAATCTGCATATATATCACCATTGCTCTTAATTTTCTTGACTGCATATCCCTTAAATGTCAACATATACACGTGTGATTTAGTTTACGAAGATTTTTAAATGCCGAGAACCTCGATCAGAGAATTAAAAAGGCGTAAGGTTCACAATGGTGTAAAACTAAAATGGGATATATGGGGCTAGGATTCGATTTACTGGAACAAGGGCCAACCAACCACCCAAGAATGGAATTGTCGAGCGAAAACACTTGACAACCTCCTGGAAGCAGTTTTTCTTCCCACCAGACCTTTCTCCATCTATTAGGAATCTGATGCCGTCACTAAACACATTCCTTAAATTGTAGCCATCTTTTGAGTGTTTACTTTTTGGTGTCTAATCCGCATGTATATCACCATTGCTCTTGAATTTCTTGACCGTATATCTCTTAAATGTCAATATATACACGTGTGATTTAGTTAACAAAGATTTTTCAATGCCGAGAACGACGATCAGAGAATAAAAAAGGCGTAAGGTTCACAATTGTGTAAAACTAAAATGGGATATACCAGGCTAGGATTCGAGTTACACGAACAAGGGCCAAACCAACCACCCAAGAATGGAATCGTTGAACGAAAACACTTGACAACCTCCTGGAAGCAACTTTTCTTGCTACCAGACCTTTCTCCATCAATTAGGAATCTGATGCCGTCACTAAACACATTCCTTAAATTGTAGCCATTTTTTGAGTGTTTATTTTTTGGTGTCTAATCTGCATATATAACACCATTGCGCTTGATTTTCTTGACTGTATATATCTTAAATGTTAACATATACACATGTGATTTTAGTTTACGATGATTTTTCAATGCCGAGAACTTCGATCAGAGAATAAAAAAGGCGTAAGGGTCACAATGGTGTAAATCTAAAATGGGATATAGCGGGTTAGGATTCGAGTTACAAGAACAAGGGCTAAACCAACCACCCAAGAACGGAGTCGTCGAGCGAAAACACTTGACAACCTCCTGGAAGCAGCTTTTCTTGCCACCAGACCTTTCTCCATCAATTAGGAATCTGATTCACTAAACACATTCCTTAAATTGTAGCCATTTTTTGAGTGTTTATTTTTTGGTGTCTAATCCGCATATATATCACCATTACTCTTGATTTTCTTCACTGTATATCTCTAAAATGTCAACATATACACGTGTGATTTAGTTTACGAAGATTTTTCAATTCCGAGAACCTCGATCAGAGAGTAAAAAAGGCGTAAGGTTTACAATGGTGTAAAACTAAAATGGGATATACCGGGCTTGGATTCGAGTTACAGGAACAAGGGCCAAACCAACCACGCAAGAATGGAATCTTCGAGCAAAAACACTTGACAACCTCCTGGAAGCAGCTTTTCTTGTCACCAGACCGTTCTCCATCAATTAGGATCTGATGCCGTCACTAAACGGATTCCTTAAATTGTAGCCAATTTTTGAGTGTTTATTTTTTGCTGTCTAATCCGCATATATATCACCATTGCTCTTGATTTTCCTGACTGTATATCTCTTAAATGTCAACATATACACGTGTGATTTAGTTTACGAGATTTTTTAATGCCGAGAACCATGATCAGAGAGTAATAAAGGTGTAAGGTTCACAATGGTGTAAAACTAAAACGGGATATACCAGGCTAGGATTCGAGTTACAGGAACAAGGGCCAAACCAGCCACCCAAGAATGGAATCGTCGAGCGAAAACACTTGACAACCTCCTCGAAGCAGCTTTTCTTGTCACCAGAATTTTCTTCATCAATTAGGAATCTGATTCCGTCACTGAACACATTCTTAAATTGTAGCTATTTTTTGAATGATTATTTTTGGTGTCTAATCCGCATATATCTCGCCATTGTTCTTGATTTTCTTGACTGTATAGCACTTAAATGTCAACATATACACGTGTGATTTAGTTTTCGAAGATTTTTCAATGCCGAGAACCTCGATCAGAGAATAAAAAAGGCACAAGGTTCACAATGGTGTAAAACTAAAATGAGATATATCAGGTTAGGATTCGAGTTACAGGAACAAGGGCCAAACCAACCACCCAAAAATGGAATCGTCGAGCGAAAACACTTGACAACCTCCTGGAAGCAGCTTTTCTGGGCACCAGACCTTTCTCCATCAATTAAGAATCCGATTCACTAAACACATTCCTTAAATGTAGCTATTATTTGAGTGTTTATTTTTTGGTGTCTAATCCGCATATATATCACCATTGCTCTTGATTTTCTTGACTGTATATCTCTTAAATGTCAACATATACACGTGTGATTTTGTTTACGAAGATTTTTCAATACCGAGAGCATCAATCAGAGAATTTAAAAGGCGTAAGGTTCACAACGGTGTAAAACTAAAATGGGTTATAACGGGATAGGATTCGATTTACAGGAACAAGGGCCAACCAACCACCCAAGAATTGAATTGTCGAGAGAAAACACTTGACAACCTCCTGGAAGCAAATTTTCTTGCCCCCAGACTTTTCTCCATCAATTAGGAGTCTGATGCCGTCACTAAACACATTCCCTAAATTGTAGCCATTTTTTGAGTGTTTACTTTTTGGTGTATAATCCGCATATATATCACCATTGCTCTTGATTTTCTTGACTGTATATCTCTTAAATGTAAAAATATACACATGTGATTTAGTTTACGAAGATTTTTCAATGCCGAGAACCTCGATAAGATAGTAAACAGGGCGTAACGTTCACAGTGGTGTAAAACTAAAATGGGATATACCCGGCTAGGATTCGTGTTACAGGAACAAGGGCCAATCCAACCACACAAGAATGGAATCATCGAGCGAAAACACTTGACAAGCTCCTGGAAGTAGTTTTTCTTGCTACCAAACCTTTCTCCATCAATTAGGAATCTGATGCCGTCACTAAACACATTCCTTAAATTGTAACCATTTTTTGAGTGTTTATTTTTTGGTGTCTAATCCGCATATATAACACCATTGCTCTTGATTTTCTTGACTGTATATCTCTTAAATTTCAACATATACACGTGTGATTTAGTTTATGAAGATTTTTCATTGCCAAGAACCTCGATCAGAGAATAAAAAAGGTGTAAGGGTCACAATGGTGTAAATCTAAAATGGGATATACCGGGTTTGGATTCGAGTTACATGAACAAGGGCTAAACCAACCACCCAAGAATGGAGTCGTCGAGCGAAAACACTTGACAACTTCCTGGAAGCAGCTTTTCTTGCCACTAGACCTTTCTCCATCAATTAGAAATCTGATGTCGTCCGTAAACACATTCCTTAAATTGTAGCCATTTTTTGAGTGTTTATTTTTTGGTGTCTAATCCGCATATATAACACCATTGCTCTTGATTTTCTTGACTGTATATATCTTAAATGTTAACATATACACATGTGATTTTAGTTTACGATGATTTTTCAATGCCGAGAACTTCGATCAGAGAATAAAAAAGGCGTAAGGGTCACAATGGTGTAAATCTAAAATGGGATATAGCGGGTTAGGATTCGAGTTACAAGAACAAGGGCTAAACCAACCACCCAAGAATGGAGTCGTCGAGCGAAAACACTTGACAACCTCCTGGACGCAGCTTTTCTTGCCACCAGACCTTTCTCCATCAATTAGGAATCTGATTCACTAAACACATTCCTTAAATTGTAGCCATTTTTTGAGTGTTTATTTTTTGGTGTCTAATCCGCATATATATCACCATTACTCTTGATTTTCTTCACTGTATATCTCTAAAATGTCAACATATACACGTGTGATTTAGTTTACGAAGATTTTTCAATTCCGAGAACCTCGATCAGAGAGTAAAAAAGGCGTAAGGTTTACAATGGTGTAAAACTAAAATGGGATATACCGGGCTTGGATTCGAGTTACAGGAACAAGGGCCAAACCAACCACGCAAGAATGGAATCTTCAAGCAAAAACACTTGACAACCTCCTGGAAGCAGCTTTTCTTGTCACCAGACCGTTCTCCATCAATTAGGATATGATGCCGTCACTTAACGGATTCCTTAAATTGTAGCCAATTTTTGAGTGTTTATTTTTTGCTGTCTAATCCGCATATATATCACCATTGCTCTTGATTTTCCTGACTGTATATCTCTTAAATGTCAACATATACACGTGTGATTTAGTTTACGAGATTTTTTAATGCCGAGAACCTTGATCAGAGAGTAATAAAGGTGTAAGGTTCACAATGGTGTAAAACTAAAACGGGATATACCAGGCTAGGATTCGAGTTACAGGAACAAGGGCCAAACCAGCCACCCAAGAATGGAATCGTCGAGCGAAAACACTTGACAACCTCCTCGAAGCAGCTTTTCTTGTCACCAGAACTTTCTTCATCAATTAGGAATCTGATTCCGTCACTGAACACATTCTTAAATTGTAGCTATTTTTTGAATGTTTATTTTTGGTGTCTAATCCGCATATATCTCGCCATTGTTCTTGATTTTCTTGACTGTATAGCACTTAAATGTCAACATATACACGTGTGATTTAGTTTTCGAAGATTTTTCAATGCCGAGAACCTCGATCAGAGAATAAAAAAGGCACAAGGTTCACAATGGTGTAAAACTAAAATGAGATATATCAGGTTAGGATTCGAGTTACAGGAACAAGGGCCAAACCAACCACCCAAGAATGGAATCGTCGAGCGAAAACACTTGACAACCTCCTGGAAGCAGCTTTTCTGGGCACCAGACCTTTCTCCATCAATTAGGAGTCTGATGCCGTCACTAAACACATTCCCTAAATTGTAGCCATTTTTTGAGTGTTTACTTTTTGGTGTATAATCCGCATATATATCACCATTGCTCTTGATTTTCTTGACTGTATATCTCTTAAATGTAAAAATATACACATGTGATTTAGTTTACGAAGATTTTTCAATGCCGAGAACCTCGATAAGATAGTAAACAGGGCGTAACGTTCACAGTGGTGTAAAACTAAAATGGGATATACCCGGCTAGGATTCGTGTTACAGGAACAAGGGCCAATCCAACCACCCAAGAATGGAATCATCGAGCGAAAACACTTGACAAGCTCCTGGAAGTAGTTTTTCTTGCTACCAAACCTTTCTCCATCAATTAGGAATCTGATGTCGTCCGTAAACACATTCCTTAAATTGTAGCCATTTTTTGAGTGTTTATTTTTTTGTGTCTAATCCGCATATATATCACCATTGCTCATGATTTTCTTGACTGGATATCTCTTAAATGTGAACATATACAAGTGTGATTTAGTTTACGAAGATTTTTCACTGCCGAGAACCTCGATCAGAGAGTAAAAAAGGCGTAAGATTCACAATGGTGTAAAACTAAAATGGGATATACCGGGCTAGGATTCGAGTTACAGGAATAAGGGCCAAACCAACTGCCCAAGAATGGAATTGTCGAGCGAAAACACTTGACAACCTCCTGGAAGCAGCTTTTCTTTCCACCAGACCTTTCTCCATCAATTAGGAATCTGATACCGTCACTAAACACATTCCTTAAATTGTGGCCATTTTTTGAGTGTTTAGTATTTGGTGTCTAATTCGCATATATATCACCATTGCTCTTGATTTTCTTGACTGTATATCTCTTAAATGTCAATATATACAGGTGTGATTTAGTTTGCGAGATTTTTCAATGCCGAGAACCTCGATCAGAGAGTAAAAATGGCGTATGGTTCACAATGGTGTGAAACTAAAATGGGATATACCGGGATAGGATTCTAGTTAAAGGAACAAGGGCCAAACCAACCACCCAAGAATGGAATCGTCGTGCGAAAACACTTGACAACCTCCTGGAAGCAGCTTTTCTTGCCACCAGACCTTTCTCCATCAATTAGGAATCTGATGCCGTCGCTAAACACATTCCCTAAATTGTAGCCATTTTTTGAGTGTTTACTTTTTGGTGGTGTAAAACTAAAGTGGGATATACTGGGTAGGATTCGAGTTACAGGAACAAGAGCCAAACCAACCACCCAAGAATGAAATCGTCGAGCGAAAACACTTGACAACCTCTTAGAAGCAGCTTTTCTTACCATCAGACTTTTCTCCATCAATTTGGAATCTGATGCCGTCACTAAAAACAATCCCTAAATTGTAGCCATTTTTTGGGTGTTTACTTTTTGGTGTCTAATCCGCATTTATATCACCATTGCTCTTGATTTTCTTGACTGTATATCTCTTAAATGTGAACATATACATGTGTGATTTAGTTTACGAAGATTTTTCAATGCCGTGAACCTCGATCAGAGAGTAAGAAAGGCGTAACTTTCACAATGGTGTAAAACTAAAATGGTATATACCGGGCTTGGATTCGAGTTACAGGAACAAGGGCCAAACCTACCACCCAAGAATGGAATCTTAGAGCGAAAATACTTGACAACCTCCTGGAAGCAGTTTTTCTTGCCACCAGACGTTTCTCCATCAATTAGGAATCTGACGCCGTCATTAAACACATTCCTTAAATTGTAGCCATTTTTTGAGTGTTTAGTTTTTTGGTGTGTAATCCGCATATATATCACCATTGCTCTTGATTTTCATGACTGTATATCTCTTAAATGTCAACATATACACATGTGATTTAGTTTACCAAGATTTTTCAATACCGAGAACCTCGATTAGAGAGTAATAAAGGGGTAAGGTTCACAATGGTGTAAAACTAAAATGGGATATACCGGGCTAGGATTCGAGTTGAAGGAACAAGGGCCAAACCAACCACCCAAGAATGGAATCGTCAAGCGAAAACACTTGACAACCTCCAGGAAGCAGCTTTTCTTGCCACCAGACCTTTCTCCATCAATTAGGAATATGATGCCGTCACTAAACACATTCCTTAAATTGTAAACATTTTTTTGAGTGTTTAGTTTTTGGTGTCTAATCCACATACATACCACCATTGCTCTTGATTTTCTTGACTCTATATCTCTTAAATGTCAATATATACACGTGTGATTTAGTTTAAGAGATTTTTTAATGCCGAGAACCTCGATCAGAGAGTAAAAAAGGCGTAATGTTCACAACGGGGTAAAACTAAAATGGGATATACCGGGCTAGGATTCGATTTACAGGAACAAGGGCCAAACCAACCACCCAAGAATGGAATTGTCAGGCGAAAACACTTGGCAACCTCCTTGAAGCAGCTTTTCTTGCCACCAGATCTTTCTCCATCAATTAGGAATCTGGTGCCATCACTAAACACATTCCTTAAATTGTAGCCATTTTTTGAGTGTTTATTGTGTGGTGTCTAATCCGCATATATATCACTATTGCTTTTGATTCTCTTGACTGTATATATCTCTTAAATGTCAACATATACACGTGTTATTTAGTTTACGAAGATTTTTCAATTCCGAGAACCTCGATCAGAGAGTAAAAAAGGTGTAGGGTTTACAATGGTGTAAAACTAAAATGGGATATACCGGGCTTGGATTCGAGTTACAGGAACAAGGGCCAAACCAACCACGCAAGAATGGAATCGTCGAGCTAAAACAATTGACCACCTCTTGGAAGCAGCTTTTCTTGTCACCAGACCTTTCTCCATCAATTAGGAATTTGATGCCGTCACTAAACACATTCCTTAATTTGTAGCCATTTTTTTTGTATTTATTTTTTGGTGTCTAATCCGCATATTTATCACCATTGCTCTTGATTTTCCTGACTGTATATCTCTTAAATGTCAACATATACACGTGTGATTTAGTTTACGAGATTTTTTAATGCCGAGAACCTTGATCAGAGAGTAATAAAGGTGTAAGGTTCACAATGTTGTAAAACTAAAACGGGATATACCAGGCCAGGATTCGAGTTACAGGAACAAGGGCCAAACCAGCCACCCAAGAATGGAATCGTCGAGCGAAAACACTTGACAACCTCCTCGAAGCAGCTTTTCTTGTCACCAGAACTTTCTTCATCAATTAGGAATCTGATTCCGTCACTGAACACATTCTTAAATTGTAGCTATTTTTTGAATGTTTATTTTTTGGTGTCTAATCCGCATATATAACACCATTGCTCTTGATTTTCTTGACTGTATATCTCTTAAATTTCAACATATACACGTGTGATTTAGTTTATGAAGATTTTTCATTGCCAAGAACCTCGATCAGAGAATAAAAAAGGTGTAAGGGTCACAATGGTGTAAATCTAAAATGGGATATACCGGGTTAGGATTCGAGTTACATGAACAAGGGCTAAACCAACCACCCAAGAATGGAGTCGTTGAGCGAAAACACTTGACAACTTCCTAGAAGCTGCTTTTCTTGCCACCAGACCTTTCTCCATCAATTAGGAATCTGATGTCGTCCGTAAACACATTCCTTAAATTGTAGCCATTTTTTGAGTGTTTATTTTTTTTGTGTCTAATCCGCATATATATCACCATTGCTCATGATTTTCTTGACTGGATATCTCTTAAATGTGAACATATACAAGTGTGATTTAGTTTACGAAGATTTTTCACTGCCGAGAACCTCGATCAGAGAGTAAAAAAGGCGTAAGATTCACAATGGTGTAAAACTAAAATGGGATATACCGGGCTAGGATTCGAGTTACAGGAATAAGGGCCAAACCAACTGCCCAAGAATGGAATTGTCGAGCGAAAACACTTAACAACCTCCTGGAAGCAGCTTTTCTTTCCACCAGACCTTTCTCCATCAATTAGGAATCTGATACCGTCACTAAACACATTCCTTAAATTGTAGCCATTTTTTGAGTGTTTAGTTTTTGGTGTCTAATTCGCATATATATCACCATTGCTCTTGATTTTCTTGACTGTATATCTCTTAAATGTCAATATATACACGTGTGATTTAGTTTACGAGATTTTTCAATGCCGAGAACCTCGATCAGAGAGTAAAAATGGCGTATGGTTCACAATGGTGTGAAACTAAAATGGAATATACCGGGCTAGGATTCTAGTTAAAGGAACAAGGGCCAAACCAACCACCCAAGAATGGAATCGTCGTGCGAAAACACTTGACAACCTCCTGGAAGCAGCTTTTCTTGCCACCAGACCTTTCTCCATCAATTAGGAATCTGATGCCGTCGCTAAACACATTCCCTAAATTGTAGCCATTTTTTGAGTGTTTACTTTTTGGTGGTGTAAAACTAAAGTGGGATATACTGGGCTAGGATTCGAGTTACAGGAACAAGGGCCAAACCAACCACCCAAGAATGAAATCGTCGAGCGAAAACACTTGACAACCTCTTAAAAGCAGCTTTTCTTACCATCAGACTTTTCTCCATCAATTAGGAATCTGATGCCGTCACTAAAAACAATCCCTAAATTGTAGCCATTTTTTGGGTGTTTACTTTTTGGTGTCTAATCCGCATTTATATCACCATTGCTCTTGATTTTCTTGACTGTATATCTCTTAAATGTGAACATATACATGTGTGATTTAGTTTACGAAGATTTTTCAATGCCGTGAACCTCGATCAGAGAGTAAGAAAGGCGTAACTTTCACAATGGTGTAAAACTAAAATGGGATATACCGGGCTTGGATTCGAGTTAAAGGAACAAGGGCCAAACCTACCACCCAAGAATGGAATCTTAGAGCGAAAATACTTGACAACCTCCTGGAAGCAGTTTTTCTTGCCACCAGACGTTTCTCCATCAATTAGGAATCTGACGCCGTCATTAAACACATTCCTTAAATTGTAGCCATTTTTTGAGTGTTTAGTTTTTTGGTGTGTAATCCGCAAATATATCACCATTGCTCTTGATTTTCATGACTGTATATCTCTTAAATGTCAACATATACACATGTGATTTAGTTTACCAAGATTTTTCAATACCGAGAACCTCGATTAGAGAGTAATAAAGGGGTAAGGTTCACAATGGTGTAAAACTAAAATGGGATATACCGGGCTAGGATTCGAGTTGCAGGAACAAGGGCCAAACCAACCACCCAAGAATGGAATCGTCAAGCGAAAACACTTGACAACCTCCAGGAAGCAGCTTTTCTTGCCACCAGACCTTTCTCCATCAATTATGAATATGATGCCGTCACTAAACACATTCCTTAAATTGTAGCCATTTTTTGAGTGTTTAGTTTTTGGTGTCTAATCCGCATACATACCACCATTGCTCTTGATTTTCTTGACTGTATATCTCTTAAATGTCAATATATACACGTGTGATTTAGTTTAAGAGATTTTTTAATGCCGAGAACCTCGATCAGAGAGTAAAAAAGGCGTAATGTTCACAACGGGGTAAAACTAAAATGGGATATACCGGGCTAGGATTCGATTTACAGGAACAAGGGCCAAACCAACCACCCAAGAATGGAATTGTCAGGCGAAAACACTTGGCAACCTCCTTGAAGCAGCTTTTCTTGCCACCAGATGTTTCTCCATCAATTAGGAATCTGGTGCCATCACTAAACACATTCCTTAAATTGTAGCCATTTTTTGAGTGTTTATTTTGTGGTGTCTAATCCGCATATATATCACTATTGCTTTTGATTCTCTTGACTGTATATATCTCTTAAATGTCAACATATACACGTGTTATTTAGTTTACGAAGATTTTTCAATTCCGAGAACCTCGATCAGAGAGTAAAAAAGGTGTAGGGTTTATAATGGTGTAAAACTAAAATGGGATATACCGGGCTTGGATTCGAGTTACAGGAACAAGGGCCAAACCAACCACGCAAGAATGGAATCGTCGAGCTAAAACAATTGACCACCTCTTGGAAGCAGCTTTTTTTGTCACCAGACCTTTCTCCATCAATTAGGAATTTGATGCCGTCACTAAACAGATTCCTTAATTTGTAGCCATTTTTTTAGTGTTTATTTTTTGGTGTCTAATCCGCATATTTATCACCATTGCTCTTGATTTTCCTGACTGTATATCTCTTAAATGTCAACATATACACGTGTGATTTAGTTTACGAGATTTTTTAATGCCGAGAACCTTGATCAGAGAGTAATAAAGGTGTAAGGTTCACAATGGGGAAAAACCAAAATGGGATATACCGGGCTTGGATTCGAGTTACAGGAACAAGGGCCAAACCAACCACCCAAGAATGGAATCGTCGAGCGAAAACACTTGACAACCTCCTCGAAGCAGCTTTTCTTGTCACCAGATCTTTCTTCATCAATTAGGAATCTGATTCCGTCACTGAACACATTCTTAAATTGTAGCTATTTTTTGAATGTTTATTTTTGGTGTCTAATCCGCATATATATCACCATTGCTCTTGATTTTCTTGACTGTATATCTCTTAAATGTCAACCTATACACGTGTGATTTAGTTTACGAAGATTTTCAATGCCGAGAACCTCAATCAGAGAGTAAAAAAGGCGTAAGGTTCACAATGGTGAAAAACCAAAATGGGATATATCGGGCTAGGATTCGAGTTAAAGGAACAAGGGCCAAACCAACCACCCAAGAATGGAATCGTCGAGCGAAAACACTTGAAAACCTCCTTGAAGCAGCTTTTCTTGCCACCCGACCTTTCTCCATCAATTAGGAATCGGATGCCATCTCTAAACAGATTCCCTAAATTGTAGCCATTTTTTGAGTGTTTATTTTTGGTGTCTAATCCGTATATATATCACCATTGTTCTTGACTTTCTTGATTGTATATCTCTTAAATGTCAACATATACACGTGTGATTTAGTTTACGAAGATTTTTCAATGCCGAGAACCTCGATCAGAGAGTAAAAAAGGCGTAAGGTTCAAATGGTGTAAAACTAAAATGGGATATACCGGGCTAGGATTCGAGTTGCAGGAACAAAGGCCAAACCAACCACCCTAGAATGGAATCGTCGAGCGAAAACACTTGACACCCTCCTGGAAGCAGCTTTTCTTGCCACGAGACCTTTCTCCAACAATTAGGAATCTAATGCCATCACTAAACACATTCCTTAAATTGTAGCCAATTTTAGAGTGTTTAGTTTTTGGTGTCTAATCGGCATATATATCCCCATTGCTCTTGATTTTCTTGATCAGAGAGTAAAAAAGGCGTAAGGTTCACAATGGTGTAAAACTAAAATGGGATATAACAGGCTAGGATTCGAGTTAGAGGAACAAGGGCCAAACCAACCACCCAAGAATGGAATCGTCGAGCGAAAACACTTGACAACCTCCTGGAAGGAAATTTTACTTGCCAGCCAACCTTTCTCCATCAATTAGGAATCTGATGCCACCACTAAACACATTCCTTAAATTGTAGCCAATTTTAGAGTGTTTAGTTTTTGGTGTCTAATCCGCATGTATATCCCCATTGCTCTTGATTTTGTTGACTGTATATCTCTTAAATATCAACATATACACATGTGATTTACCATGGTGTAAAACTAAAATGGGATATACCAGGCCAGGATTTGAGTTACAGGAACAAGGGCCAAATCAGCCACCTCAGAATGGAATCGTCAAGCGAAAACACTTGACAACCGCCTGGAGGCAGCTTTTCTTTCCACCAGACCTTTCTCCATTAATTAGGAATCTTATGCCGTCACTAAACACATTCCTTAAATTGTAGCCGTTTTTTGAGTGTTTATTTTTTGGTGTCTAATCCGCATGTATATCAACATTTCTCTTGATTTTCTTGATTGTATATCTCTTAAATGTCAACATAAACATGTGTGATTTAGTTTTCGAAGATTTTTCAATGCCGAGAACCTCGAGCAGAAAGTAAAAAATGTGTAACGCTCACAATGGTGTAAAACTAAAATGGGATATACCGTGCTAGGATTCGAGTTACAGGAACAAGGGCCAAACCAACCACCCAAGAATGGAATCGTCAAACGAAAACACTTGACAACCTCATGGAAGCAGCTTTTCTTGCCACCGGACCTTTCTCCATCAATTAAGAATCTGATGCCGTCACTAAACACATTCCTTAAATTGTAGCCATTTTTTGAGTGTTTATTTTTTGGTCTCTAAGCCGCATATATATCAACATTGCTCTTGATTTTCTTGACTGTATATCTCTTAAATGTCAACATATACAAGTGTGATTTAGTTTACCAAGATTTTTCAATGCCGAGAACCTCGATCAGAGAGTAAAAATGGCGTAAGGTTCACAATGTGTAAAACAAAAATGGGATATACCGGGCTAGGATTCTAGTTAAAGGAACAAGGGCCAAACCAACCACCCAAGAATCGAGTCATCGAGCGAAAACACTTTACAACCTCCTGGAGGCAGCTTTTCTTCCCACCAGACCTTTCTCCATGAATTAGGAATCTGATGCCGTCACTAAACACATTCCTTAAATTTTAGCCATTTTTTGAGTGTTTATTTTTTGGTGTCTAATCTGCATTCATATCACCATTGCTCTTGATTTTCTTGAATGCATATCTCTTAAATGTCAACATATACACGTGAGATTTAGTTTCAAAGATTTTCAATGCCGAGAACCTCGATCAGAGAGTAAAAAGGCGTAAGGTTCACAATGTTGTAAAACCGAAATGCGATATATACCGGGCTAGGATTCGAGTTACAGGAACAATGGCCAAACCAACCACCCAAGAATGGTATCGTCGAGTGAAAACACTTGACAACCTCCTGGAAGCAGCTTTTCTTTGCACTAGACCTTTCTCCATCAATTAGGAATCTGATGTCGTCACTATACACATTCCTTAAATTGTAGCCATTTTTTGAGTGTTTATTTTTTGGTGTCTAATCCGCATATATAACACCATTGCTCTTGATATTCTTGACTGAATATCTCTTAAATGTCAACATATACACGTGTGATTTAGTTTACGAAGATTTTTCAATGTCGAGAGCCTCGTTCAGAGAGTAAAAAAGGCGTAAGGTTCACATTGGTTTAAAACTAAATTGGGATACACCGGGGTAGGATTCGAGTTACAGGAACAAGGGCCAAACCAACCACCCAAGAATTGAATCGTCGAGCGAAAACACTTGACAACCTCCTGGAAGCAGCTTTTCTTGCCACCAGACCTTTCTCTATCAATTAGGAATCTGATGCCGTCACTAAACACATTCCTTAAATTGTAGCCATTTTTTGTTGTTTATTTTTTGGTTTCTAATCCGTATATATATCATCATTGCTCTTGATTTTCTTGACTGTATATCTCTTAAATGTCAACATATACACGTGAGATTTAGTTTCAAAGATTTTCAACGCCGAGAACCTCGATCAGAGAGTAAAAAAGGCGCAAGGTTCACAATGGTGTAAAACTAAAATGGTATTTACTGGGCTAGGATTCGAGTTACAGAAACAAGGGCCAAACCAACCACCCAAGAATGGAATCATCGAGCGAAAACACTTGACAACCTCCTGGAAGCAGCTTTTCTTGCCACCAGACCTTTCTCCATCAATTTGTAAACTTATGCCGTCACTAAACACATTCATTAAATTGTAGCCATTTTTTTAAATGTTTATTTTTTGGTGTCAAATCCGCATATATATCACCATTGCTCTTGATTTTCTTGACTGTATATCTCTTAAATGTCAACATATAGACGTGTGATTTAGTTTACGAAGATTTTTCAGTGCCGAGAACCTCGATCAGAGAGTAAAAAAGGCGTAAGGTCCACAATGGTGTAAAACTAAAATGGGATATACCGGGCTAGGATTCGAGTTACATGAACAAGGGACAAACCAACCACTCAAGAATGGAATCATCGAGCGAAAACAATTGACAACCTCCTGGAAGCAGCTTTTCTTGCCACCAGACCTTTCTCCATCAATTAGGAATCTGATGCCGTCACTAAACACATTGTTGCCATTTTTTGAGTGTTTATTTTTTTGTGTCTAATCCGTATATCTATATATCACCATTGCTCTTGATTTTCTTGATTGTATATCTCTTAAATGTCAACCTATACACGTGTGATTTAGTTTACGAAAAGTTTTCATCGCCGAGAACCTCGATCAGAGAGTAAAAAAGGCGTAACGTTCACAATGGTGTAAAACTAAAATGAGATATATACCGGGCTAGGATTCGAGTTACATGAACAAGGGACAAACCAACCACCCAAGAATGGAATCATCGAGCGAAAACAATTGACAACCTCCTGGAAGCAGCTTTTCTTGCCACCAGACCTTTCTCCATCAATTAGGAATCTGATGCCGTCACTAAACATATTCCTTAAATTGTAGCCATTTTTTGAATGTTTATTTTTTGGTGTCTAATCCGCATATATATAACCATTGCTCTTGATTTTCTTGATTGTATATCTCTTAAATGTCAACATATACACGTGTAATTTAGTTTCCGAGGTTTTTTCAATGCCAAGAACCTCGATCAGAGAGTAAAAAAGACGTAAGATTCACAATGGTGTAAAACTAAAATGGGATACACCGGGCTAGGATTCGAGTTACAGGAACAAGGGCCAAACCAACCACCCAAGAATGTAATCGTCGAGCGAAAATACTTGACGACCTCCTGGAAGCAACTTTTCTTGCCACCAGACTTTTGTCCATCAATTAGGAATCTGATGACGTCACTAAATACATTCCTTAAATTGTAACCATTTTTTGAGTGTTTATTTTTTGGTGTCTAATCCGCATATATATCACCATTGCTCTTGATTTTCTTGACTGTATATCTCTTCAATGTCAACATATACACGTGTAATTTAGTTTACGAAGATTTTTCATTACCGAGAACCCTGATCAGAGAGAAAAAAAGTCGTAAGTTTCACAATGGTGTAAAACTAAAATGGGATATACCGTGCTAGGATTCGAGTTACAGGAACAAGGGCTAAACCAACCACCCAGTAATGGAATAGACGAGCGAAAACACTTGACAACCTCTAGGAAGCAGCTTTTCTTGCCACCAGACCTTTCTCCGTCAATTAGGAATCTAATGCCTGTCACTAAGCACATTCCTTAAATTGTAGCCATGTTTTGAGTGTTTATTTTTTGGTGTCTAATCC
Source organism: Helianthus tuberosus (assembly GCA_030545235.1). Taxonomy (NCBI): domain Eukaryota; kingdom Viridiplantae; phylum Streptophyta; class Magnoliopsida; order Asterales; family Asteraceae; genus Helianthus; species Helianthus tuberosus. The sequence continues at coordinate 11,046,533 of CM060376.1, read as the reverse complement.
GCATAAATATCACCATTGCTCTTGATTTTCTTGACTGTATATCTCTTAAATGTCAACATATACACGTGTGATTTAGTTTACGAAGATTTTTCAATGGCGAGAACCTCGCTCAGAGAGTAAAAAATGTGTACGGTTCACAATGGTGTTAAACTAAAATGGGATATACCGGGTTAGGATTCGAGTTACTGGAACAAGGGCCTAACCAACCACCTAGAATGGAATCATCGAGCGAAAATACTTGACAAACTCCTGGAAGCAGTTTTTCTTGCCACCAAACCTTTCTCCATCAATTAGGAATCTGATGTCGTCACTAAACACATTCCTTAAATTGTTGCCATTTTTTGAGTGTTTATTTTTTGGTCTCTAATCCGTATCTATATCACCATTGCTCTTGATTTTCTTGACTGTATATCTCTTAAATGTCAACATATACACGTGTGATTTAGTTTACGAAGATTTTTCAATGGCAAGAACCTCGCTCAGAGAGTAAAAAATGCGTACGTTTCACAATTGTGTTTAACTAAAATGGTATATGCCGGGTTAGGATTCGAGTTACAGGAATAAGGGCCAAACCAACCACCCAGAATGGAATCGTCGAGCGAAAATACTTGACAAACTCCTGTAAGCAACTTTTCTTGCCACCAGACCTTTCTCCATCAATTAGGAATCTGATGCCGTCACTAAACACATTCCTTAAATTGTAGCCATTTTTTGAGTGTTTATTTTTTGGTGTCTAATCCGTATCTATATCACCATTGCTCCTTATTTTTTTGACTGTATATCTCTTAAATGTCAACATATACACCTGTGATTTAGTTTACGAAGATTTTTCAATGGCGAGAACCTCGCTCAGAGAGTAAAAAATGCGTACGGTTCACAATGGTGTTAAACTAAAATGGGATATACCGGGTTAGGATTCGAGTTACAGGAACAAGGGCCAAACCAACCACCCAGAATGGAATCGTCGAGCGAAAATGCTTGACAAACTCCTGGAAGCAGCTTTTCTTGCCACCAGACCTTTCTCCATCAATTAGGAATCTGATGCCTATCACTAAGCACATTCCTTAAATTGTAGCCATTTTTTGAGTGTTTATTTTTTGGTGTCTAATCCGCATAAATATCACCATTACTCTTCATTTTCTTGACTGTATATCTCTTAAATGTCAACATATACACATGTGTTTTAGTTTACGAAGATTTTTCAATGCCGAGAACCTCGATCAAAGAGTAAAAAAGGCGTAAGGTTCACAATGGTGTAAAACTAAAATGGGATATACCGGGCTAGGATTCGAGTTACAGGAGCAAGGGCCAAACCAACCACCCAGGAATGGAATCGACGAGCGAAAACACTTGACAACCTCCAGGAAGCAGCTTTTCTTGCCACTAGACCTTTCTCCATCAATTAGGAATCTGATGCCTGTCACTAAACACATTCCTTAAATTGTAGCCATTTTTTGAGTGTTTATTTTTTGGTGTCTAATCCGCATATATATCACCATTGCTCTTGATTTTCTATACTGTATATCTCTTAAATGTCAACATATACACGTATGATTTAGTTTACGAATATTTTTCAATGCCGAGAACCTCGATCAGAGAGTAAAAAGGCGTAAGGTTCACAATGGGGTAAAACTAAAATGGGATATACCGGGCTAGGATTCGAGTTACAGGAACAAGGGCCAAACCAACCACCCAAGATTGGAATCGTCGAGCTAAAACACTTGACAACCTCCTGGAAGTAGCTTTTCTTGCCACTAGACCTTTCTCCATCAATTAGAAATCTGATGCCGTCACTAAACACGTTCCTTAAATTGTAGCCATTTTTAAGTGTTTATTTTTTGGTGACTAATTCGCATATATATCACCATTGCTCTTGATTTTCTTGACTGTATATCTCTAAAATGTCAACATATACACGTGTGATTTAGTTTACGAGGATTTTTCAATACCGAGAACCTAGATCAGAGAGTACAAAAGGCGTAAGGTTCACAGTGGTGTAAAACTAAAATGGGATACACCGGGCTAGGTTTCGAGTTACAGGAATAAGGGCCAAATCAACCACCCAAGAATGGAATCGTCGAGCGAAAATACTTGACAACCTCCTGGAAGCAGCTTTTCTTGCCACCAGACCTTTCTCCATCAATTAGGAATATGATGACGTCACTAAACACATTACTTATATTGTAGCCATTTTTTTAGTGTTTATTTTTTGGTGTCTTATCCGCATATATATTACCATTTCTCTTGATTTTCTTGACTGTATATCTCTTCAATGTCAACATATACACGTGGGATTTAGTTTACAAAGATTTTTCATTACCAAGAACCTTGATCAGAGAGTAAAAATGGCGTAAGTTTCACAATGGTGTAAAACCAAAATGGGATATACCGGGCTAAGATTCTAGTTACAGGAACAAGGGCCAAACCAACCACCCAGTAATGGAATCGACGAGCGAAAACACTTGACAACCTCCAGGAAGCAGCTTTTCTTGCCACCAGACCTTTCTCCATCAATTAGGAATCTGATGCCTGTCACTAAGCACATTCCTTAAATTGTAGCCATGTTTTGAGAGTTTATTTTTTGGTGTCTAATCCGCATAAATATCACCATTGCTCTTGATTTTATTGACTGTATATCTCTTAAATGTAAACATATACACGTGTGATTTAGTTTACGAAGATTTTTCAATGGCGAGAACCTCGCTCAGAGAGTAAAAAAGGCTTACGGTTCACAATGGTGTTAAACTAAAATGGGATGTACCGGGTTAGGATTCGAGTTACAGGAACTAGGGCCAAACCAACCACCCAGAATGGAATCATCGCGCGAAAACACTTGACAAAGTCCTGGAAGCAGCTTTTCTTTCCACCAGACCTTTCTCCATCAATTAGGAATCTGATGTCGTCACTAAACACATTCCTTAAATTGTAGCCATTTTTTGAGTGTTAATTTTTTGGTGTCTAATACGTATATATATCACCATTGCTATTGATTTTCTTGACTGTATATCTCTTAAATGTCAACATATACACGTTGGATTTAGTTTACAAAGAGTTTTCAATGCCGAGAACCTCGATCAAAGAGTAAAAAAGGCGTAAGGTTCATAATGGTGTAAAACTAAAATGGGATATACCGGGCTAGGATTCGAGTTACAGGAACAAGGGCCAAACGAACCACCCAGGAATGGAATCGACGAGCGAAAACACTTGACACCCTCAAGGAAGCAGCTTTTCTTGCCACCAATCTTTTCTCCATCAATTAGGAATCTGATGCCTATCACTAAGCACATTCCTTAAATTGTAGCCATTTTTTGAGTGTTTATTTTTTGGTGTCTAATCCGCATAAATATCACCATTGCTCCTGATTTTCTTGACTGTATATCTCTTAAATGTCAACATATACACGTGTGATTTAGTTTAAGAAGATTTTTCAATGCCGAGAACCTCGATCAGAGAGTAAAAAAGGCGTAAGGTTCACAATGGTGTAAAACTAAAATGGGATATACCGGGCTAGGATTCGAGTTACAGGAACAAAGGCCAGACCAACCTCCCAGGAATGGAATCGACGAGCGAAAACACTTGAAAACCTCCTGGAAGCAGCTTTTCTTGCCACCAGACCTTTCTCCATCAATTAGGAATCTGATGCCTGTCACTAAACACATTACTTAAATTGTAGCCATTTTTTGTGTGTTTATTTTTTGGTGTCTAATCCGCATATATATCACCATTGCTCTTGATTTTCTATACTGTATATCTCTTAAATATCAACATATAGACGTGTGATTTAGTTTACGAAGATTTTTCAGTGCCGAGAACCTCGATCCGAGACAAAAAAGGCGTAAGGTTCACAATGGGGTAAAACTAAAGTGTGATATACCGGGCTAGGATTCGAGTTACAGGAACAAGGGCCAAACCAACCACCCAAGAATGGAATCGTCGAGCGAAAAAACTTGACAACCTCCAGGAAATAGCTTTTCTTGCCACTAGACCTTTCTCCACCAATTAGAAATCTAATTTCGTCACTAAACACATTCCTTAAATTGTAGCCATTTTTAAGTGTTTATTTTTCGGTGTCTAATTCGCATATATATATCACCATTGCTCATGATTTTCTTGACTGTATATCACTTAAATGTCAACATATACACGTGCGATTTAGTTTACGGAGATTTTTCAATGCCGAGCACCTCGATAAGAGAGTAAAAAAGGCGTAAGGTTCACAATGGTGTAAAACTAAAATGGGATATAACGGGCTAGGATTAGAGTTACCGGAACAAGGGCCAAACCAACCACCCAGTAATGGAATCGACGAGCGAAAACACTTGACAACCTCTAGGAAGCAGCTTTTCTTGCCACCAGACCTTTCTCCATCATTTAGGAATCTGATGTCTTCACTAAACACATTCAATAAATTGTAGCCATTTTTTTAAATGTTTATTTTTTGGTGTCTAATCCGCATATATATCACCATTGTTCTTGATTTTCTTGACTGTATATCTCTTAAATGTCAACATATACACGTTGGATTTAGTTTACAAAGAGTTTTCAATGCCGAGAACCTCGATCAAAGGGTAAAAAAGGCGTAAGGTTCATAATGGTGTAAAACTAAAATGGGATATACCGGGCTAGGATTAGAGTTACCGGAACAAGGGCCAAACCAACCACCCAGTAATGGAATCGACGAGCGAAAACACTTGACAACCTCTAGGAAGCAGCTTTTCTTGCCACCAGACCTTTCTCCATCATTTAGGAATCTGATGTCTTCACTAAACACATTCAATAAATTGTAGCCATTTTTTTAAATGTTAATTTTTTGGTGTCTAATACGTATATATATCACCATTGCTCTTGATTTTCTTGACTGTATATCTCTTAAATGTCAACATATACACGTTGGATTTAGTTTACAAAGAGTTTTCAATGCCGAGAACCTCGATCAAAGAGTAAAAAAGGCGTAAGGGTTATAATGGTGTAAAACTAAAATGGGATATACCGGGCTAGGATTCGAGTTACAGGAACAAGGGCCAAACGAACCACCCAGGAATGGAATCGACGAGCGAAAACACTTGACACCCTCAAGGAAGCAGCTTTTCTTGCCACCAATCTTTTCTCCATCAATTAGGAATCTAATGCCTATCACTAAGCACATTCCTTAAATTGTAGCCATTTTTTGAGTGTTTATTTTTTGGTGTCTAATCCGCATAAATATCACCATTGCTCCTGATTTTCTTGACTGTATATCTCTTAAATGTCAACATATACACGTGTGATTTAGTTTAAGAAGATTTTTCAATGCCGAGAACCTCGATCAGAGAGTAAAAAAGGCGTAAGGTTCACAATGGTGTAAAACTAAAATGGGATATACCGGGCTAGGATTCGAGTTACAGGAACAAGGGCCAGACCAACCTCCCAGGAATGGAATCGACGAGCGAAAACACTTGAAAACCTCCTGGAAGCAGCTTTTCTTGCCACCAGACCTTTCTCCATCAATTAGGAATCTGATGCCTGTCACTAAACACATTCCTTAAATTGTAGCCATTTTTTTAAATGTTTATTTTTTGGTGTCTAATCCGCATATATATCACCATTGTTCTTGATTTTCTTGACTGTATATCTCTTAAATGTCAGCATATAGACGTGTGATTTAGTTTACGAAGATTTTTCAGTGCCGAGAACCTCGATCCGAGACTAAAAAGGCGTATGGTTCACAATCGTGTAAAACTAAAATGGGATATACCGGGCTAGGATTCTTGTTACAGGAACAAGGGCCAAATAAACCACACAAGAATGGAATCGTATAGCGAAAATACTTGACAACCTCCTAAAAGCAGCTTTTCTTGCCACCAATCCTTTCTCCATCAATTTGGAATCTGATGCCTATCACTAAGCACATTCCTTAAATTGAAGCCATTTTTGAGTGTTTATTTTTTGGTGTCTAATCCGCATAAATATCACCCTTGCTCCTGATTTTCTTGACTGTATATCTCTTAAATGTCAACATATACACGTGTGATTTAGTTTACGAAGATTTTTCAATGCCGAGAACCTCGTTCGGAGAGTAAAAAAGGCGTAAGGTTCACAATGGTATAAAACTAAAATGGGATATACCGGGCTAGGATTCGAGTTACAGGAACAAGGGCCAAACCAACCACCCAGGAATGGAATCGACGAGCGAAAACACTTGAAAACCTCCTGGAAGCAGCTTTTCTTGCCACCAGACCATTCTCCATCAATTAGGAATCTGATGCCTGTCACTAAACACATTCCTTAAATTGTAGCCATTTTTTGAGTGTTTATTTTTTGGTGTCTAATCCGCATATATAACGCCATTGCTCTTGATATTCTTGACTGTATATCTCTTAAATGTCAACATATACACGTGTGATTTAGTTTACGAAGATTTTTCAATGCCGAGAGCCTCGTTCAGAGAGTAAAAAAGGCGTCAGGTTCACATTGGTTTAAAACTAAATAGGGATACACCGGGGTAGGATTCGAGTTACAGGAACAAGGGCCAAACCAACCACCCAAGAATTGAATCGTCGAGCGAAAACACTTGACAACCTCCTGGAAGCAACTTTTCTTGCCACCAGACCTTTCTCTATCAATTAGGAATCTGATGCCGTCAATAAAAACATTCCTTAAATTGTAGCCATTTTTTGAGTGTTTATTTTTTGGTGTCTAATCCGCATATATATCACCATTGCTCTTGATTTTCTATACTGTATATCTCTTTAATATCAACATATAGACGTGTGATTTAGTTTACGAAGATTTTTCAGTGCTGAGAACCTCGATCCGAGACAAAAAAGGCGTAAGGTTCACAATGGGGTAAAACTAAGATGTGATATACCGGGCTAGGATTCGAGTTACAGGAACAAGGGCCAAACCAACCACCCAAGAATGGAATCGTCGAGCGAAAAACTTGACAACCTCCTGGAAGTAGCTTTTCTTGCCACTAGACCTTTCTCCACCAATTAGAAATCTGATGTCGTCACTAAACACATTCCTTAAATTGTAGCCATTTTTAAATGTTTATTTTTTGGTGTCTAATTCGCATATATATATCACCATTGCTGATGATTTTCTTGACTGTATATCACTTAAATGTCAACATATACACGTGCAATTAAGTTTTCGAAGATTTTTCAATGCGGAGAACCTCGATCAGAGAGTAAAAAAGGCGTAAGGTTCACAATGGTGTAAAACTAAAATGGGATATAACGGGCTAGGATTCGAGTTACCAGAACAAGGGCCAAACCAACCACCCAGTAATGGAATCGACGAGCGAAAACACTTGACAACCTCTAGGAAGTAGCTTTTCTTGCCACCAGACCTTTCTCCATCAATTAGGAATCTGATGTCGTCACTAAACACATTCATTAAATTGTAGCCATTTTTTTAAATGTTTATTTTTTGGTGTCTAACCCGCATATATATCACCATTGCTCTTGATTTTCTTGACTGTATATCTCTTAAATGTCAACATATAGACATGTGATTTAGTTTACGAAGATTTTTCAGTGCCGAGAACCTCGATCCGAGACTAAAAAAGGCGTATGGTTCACAATGGTGTATAACTAAAATGGGATATACCGGGCTAGGATTTGAGGTACAGGAAAAAGGGTCAAATCAACCACACAAGAATGGAATCGTCGAGCGAAAATACTTGACAACCTCCTAAAATCAGTTTTTCTTGCCACCAATCCTTTCTCCATTAATTTGGAATCTGATGCCTATCACTAAGCACATTCCTTAAATTGTAACCATTTTTTAGTGTTTATTTTTTGGTGTCTAATCCGCATAAATATCACCATTGCTCCTGATTTTCTTGACAGTATATCTCTTAAATGTCAACATATACACGTGTGATTTAGTTTACGAAGATTTTTCAATGCCGAGAACCTCGATCGGAGAGTAAAAAAGGCGTAAGGTTCACAATGGTATAAAACTAAAATGGGATATACCGGGCTAGTATTCGAGTTACAGGAACAAGGGCCAACCCAACCACCCAGGAATGGAATCGACGAGCGAAAACACTTGAAAACCTCCAGGAAGCAGCTTTTCTTGCCACCAGACCTTTCTCCATCAATTAGGAATCTGATGCCTGTCACTAAACACATTCCTTAAATTGTAGCCATTTTTTGAGTGTTTATTTTTTGGTGTCTAATCCGCATATATAACGCCATTGCTCGTGATATTCTTGACTGTATATCTCTTAAATGTCAACATATACACGTGTGATTTAGTTTACGAAGATTTTTCAATGCCGAGAGCCTCGTTCAGAGAGTAAAAAAGGCGTAAGGTTCACATTGGTTTAAAACTAAATAGGGATACACCGGGGTAGGATTCGAGTTACAGGAACAAGGGCCAAACCAACCACCCAAGAATTGAATCGTCGAGCGAAAACACTTGACAACCTCATGGAAGCACCTTTTCTTGCCACCAGACCTTTCTCTATCAATTAGGAATCTGATGCCGTCACTAAACACATTCCTTAAATTGTAGCCATTTTTTATTGTTTATTTTTTGGTTTCTAATTCGTATATATATCACCCTTGCTCTTGATTTTGTTGACTGTATATCTCTTAAATGTCAACATATACAGGTGTGATTTAGTTTAAGAAGATTTTCAATGCCTAGAACCTCGATCAGAGAGTAAAAAAGGCGCAAGGTTCACAATGGTGTAAAACTAAAATGGGATATACTGGGGTAGGATTCGAGTTACAGAAACAAGGGCCAAACCAACCACCCAAGAATGGAATCATTGAGCGAAAACACTTGACAACCTCCTGGAAGCAGCTTTTCTTGCCACCAGACCTTTCTCCATCAATTAGTAAACTGATGCCGTCACTAAACACATTCATTAAATTGTAGCCATTTTTTTAAATGTTTATTTTTTGGTGTCAAATCCGCATATATATCACCATTGCTCTTGATTTTCTTGACTGTATATCTCTTAAATGTCAACATATAGACGTGTGATTTAGTTTACGAAGATTTTTCAGTGCCGAGAACCTCGATCAGAGAGTAAAAAAGGCGTAAGGTTCACAATGGTGTAAAACTAAAATGGGATATACCGGGCTAGAATTCGAGTTACAGGAACAAGGGCCAAACCAACCACACAAGAATGGAATCGTCGTGCGAAAACACTTGACAACCTCCTGAAAGTAGCTTTTCTTGCCACCAAACCTTTATCCATCAATTAGGAATCTGTTGCTGTCACTAAACACATTCCTTAAATTGTAGCCATTTTTTGAGTGTTTATTTTTTGGTATCTAATCCGCATATATATCACCATTGCTCTTGATTTTCTTGACTGTATATTTCTTAAATGTCAACATATACACGTGTGATTTAGTTTACAAAGATTTTTCAAAGCCGAGAACCTCGATCAGAGTGTAAAAAGGCGTAAGTTTCACAATGGTGTAAAACTAAAATGGGATATATCGGGCTAGGATTCGAGTTACAGGAACAAGGGCCAAACTAACCACACAAGAATGGAATCGTCGAGCGAAAACACTTGACAACCTCCTGAAAGTAGCTTTTCTTGCCACCAGTCTTTTCTCCATCAATTAGGAATCTGATGCCTCTCACTAAGCACATTCTTTAAATTGTACCCATTTTTTGAGTGTTTATTTTTTGGTGTCTAATCCGCATAAATATCACCATTGCTCCAGATTTTCTTTACTGTATATCTCTTAAATGTCAACATATACACGTGTGATTTAGTTTACGAAGATTTTTCAATGCCGAGAACCTCGATCAGAGAGTACAAAAGGCGTAAGGTTCACAATGGTGTAAAACTAAAATGGGATATACCGGGCTAGGATTCGAGTTACAGGAACAAGGGCCAAACCAACCACCCAGGAATGGAATCGACGAGCGAAAACACTTGAAAACCTCCAGGAAGCAGCTTTTCTTGCCACCAGACCTTTCTCCATCAATTAGGAATCTGATGCATATCACTAAACACATTCCTTAAATTGTAGCCATTTTTTGAGTGTTTATTTTTTGGTGTCAAATCCGCATATATATCACCATTGCTCTTGATTTTCTTGACTGTATATCTCTTAAATGTCAACATATAGACGTATGATTTAGTTTACGAAGATTTTTGAGTGCCGAGAACCTCGATCCGAGACTATAAAAGGCGTATGGTTCATAATGGTGTAAAACTAAAATGGGATATACCGGGCTAGGATTCGAGTTACAGGAACAAGGGCCAAAGCAACCACACAAGAATGGAATCATCGAGCGAAAATACTTGACAACCTCCTAAAAGCAGCTTTTCTTGCCACCAATCATTTCTCCATCAATTTGGAATCTGTTGCTGTCACTAAACACATTCCTGAAATTGTAGAAATTTTTTGAGTGTTTATTTTTGGTGTCTAATCCGCATATATATCACCATTGCTCTTGATTTTCTTGACTGTATATCTCTTAAATGTCAACATATACACGTGTGATTTAGTTTACGAAGATTTTTCAATGCCGAGAACCTCGCTCAGAGAGTAAAAAAGGCGTACGGTTCATAATGGTGTAACACTAAAATGGGATATACCGGGTTAGAATTCGAGTTACAGGAACAAGGGCCAAGCCAACCACCCAAGAATGGAATCGTCGAGCGAAGACACTTGACAACCTCCTGGAAGCAGATTTTCTTGCCACCAGACCTTTCTCCATCAATTAGGAATCTGATGCCGTCACAAAACACATTCCTTAAATTGAAGCCATTTTTTTAGTGTTTATTTTTTGGTGTCTAATCCGCATATATATATATATATATATATCACCATTCCTCATGATTTTCTTGACTGTATATCACTTAAATGTCAACATATCCTTGTGTGATTTAGTTTACGAAAATTTTTCACTGCCGAGAACCTCGATCAGAGAGTAAAAAAGACATAAGGTTCACAATGGGGTAAAACTAAAATGGGATATACCGGGCTAGGATTCGAGTTACAGAAACAAGGGCCAAACCAACCACCCAAGAATGGAATCGTCGAGCGAAAACACTTGACAACCTCCGGGAAGCAGCTTTTCTTGCCACCAGACCTTTCTCCATCAATTAGGAATCTGATGCCGTTACTAAACACATTCATTAAATTGTAGCCATTTTTTTAAATGTTTATTTTTTGGGATTTAATCCGCATATATATCACCATTGCTCTTGATTTTCTTGACTGTATATCTCTTAAATGTCAACATATAGACGTGTGATTTAGTTTACGTAGATTTTTCAGTGCCGAGAACCTCGATCAGAGAGTAAAAAAGGCGTAATGTTCACAATGGTGTAAAACAATGGGATATACCGGGCTAGGATTCGAGTTACAGAAACAAGGGCCAAACCAACCACCCAAGAATGGAATCATTGAGCGAAAACACTTGACCACCTCCTGGAAGCAGCTTTTCATGCCACCAGACCTTTCTCCATCAATTAGTAAACTAATGCCGTCACTAAACACATTCATTAAATTGTAGCCATTTTTTTAAATGTTTATTTTTTGGTGTCAAATCCGCATATATATCACCATTGATCTTGATTTTCTTGACTGTATATCTCTTAAATGTCAACATATAGACGTGTGATTTAGTTTACGAAGATTTTTCAGTGCCGAGAACCTCGATCAGAGAGTAAAAAAGGCGTAAGGTTCACAATGGTGTAAAACAAAAATGGGATATACCGGGCTAGGATTCGAGTTACAGGAACAAGGGCCAAACCAACCACACAAGAATGGAATCGTCGAGCGAAAACACTTGACAACCTCATGAAAGTAGCTTTTCTTGCCACCAAACCTTTCTCCATCAATTAGGAATCTGTTGCTGTCACTAAACACATTCCTTAAATTGTAGCCATTTTTTGAGTGTTTATTTTTTGGTATCTAATCCGCATATATATCATCATTGCTCTTGATTTTCTTGACTGTATATCTCTTAAATGTCAACATATACATGTGTGATTTAGTTTACGAAGATTTTTCAATGCCGAGAAGCTCGATCAGAGAGTTAAACAGGCGTAAGGTTCACAATGGTGTAAAACTATAATGGGATATACCGGGCTAGGATTCGAGTTACAGGAACAAGGGCCAAACCAACCACCCAGGAATGGAATCGACGAGCAAAAACACTTGAAAACCTCCAGGAAGCAGCTTTTCTTGCCACCAGACATTTCTCCATCAATTAGGAATCTGATGCCTGTCACTAAACACATGCCTTAAATTCTAGCCATTTTTTTAGTGTTTATTTTTTGGTGTCTAATCTGTATATATATCGCCATTATTCTTGATTTTCTATACTGTATATCTCTTAAATATAATCATATAGACGTGTGATTTAGTTTACGAAGATTTTTCAGTGTCGAGAACCTCGATCCGAGACAAAAAAGGCGTAAGGTTCACAATGGGGTAAAACTAAAATGTGATATACTGGGCTAGGATTCGAGTTACAGGAACAAGGGCCAAACCAACCACCCAAGAATGGAATCGTCGTGCGAAAAACTTGACAACCTCCTGGAAGTTGCTTTTCTTGCCACTAGACCTTTCTCCATCAATTAGAAATCTGATGTCGTCACTAAACACATTCCTCAAATTGTAGTCATTCTTAAGTGTTTATTTTTTGGTGTCTAATTCGCATATATATATCACCATTGCTCATGATTTTCTTGACTGTATATCACTTAAATGTCAACATATACACATGTGATTTAGTTTACGAAGATTTTTCAATGCCGAGAACCTCGATCAGAGAGTTAAACAGGCGTAAGGTTCACAATGGTGTAAAACTATAATGGGATATACCGGGCTAGGATTCGAGTTACCAGAACAAGGGCCAAACCAACCACCCAGTAATGGAATCGACGAGCGAAAACACTTGACAACCTCTAGGAAGCAGCTTTTCTTGCCACCAGACCTTTCTCCATCAATTAGGAATCTGATGTCATCACTAAACACATTCATTAAATTGTAGCCATTTTTTTAAATGTTTATTTTTTGGTGTCTAATCCACATATATATCACCATTGCTCTTGATCTTCTTGACTGTATATCTCTTAAATGTCAACATATAGACGTGTGATTTAGTTTACGAAGATTTTTCAGTGCCGAGAACCGCGATCCGAGACAAAAAAGGGCGTATGGTTCACATTGGTGTAAAACTAAAATGGGATATACCGGGCTAGGATTCGAGTTACAGGAACAAGGGCCAAATAAACCACACAAGAATGGAATCATCGAGCGAAAATACTTGACATCCTCCTAAAAGCAGCTTTTCTTGCCACCAATCATTTCTCCATCAATTTGGAATTCGTTGCTGTCACTAAACACATTCCTGAAATTGTAGAAATTTTTTGAGTGTTTATTTTTTGGTGTCTAATCCGCATATATATCACCATTGCTCTTGATTTTCTTGACTGTATATCTCTTAAATGTCAACATATACACGTGTGATTTAGTTTACGAAGATTTTTCAATGCCGAGAACCTCGCTCAGAGAGTAAAAAAGGCGTACGGTTCATAATGGTGTAAAACTAAAATGGGATATACCGGGTTAGGATTCGAGTTACTGGAACAAGGGCCAAGCCAACCACCCAAGAATGGAATCGTAGAGCGAAGACACTTGACAACCTCCTGGAAGCAGCTTTTCTTGCCACCAGACCTTTCTCCATCAAGGAATCTGATACCGTCACAAAACACATTCCTTAAATTGAAGCCATTTTTTGAGGGTTTATTTTTTGGTGTCTAATCCGCATATATATATCACCATTCCTCATGATTTTCTTAACTGTATATCACTTAAATGTCAACATATCCTTGTGTGATTTAGTTTACGAAGATTTTTCACTGCCGAGAACCTCGATCAAAGAGTAAAAAAGACGTAAGGTTCACAATGGGGTAAAACTTAAATGGGATATACCGGGCTAGGATTCGAGTTACAGAAACAAGGGCCAAACCAACCACCCAAGAATGGAATCGTCGAGCGAAAACACTTGACAACCTCCGGGAAGCAGCTTTTCTTGCCACCAGACCTTTCTCCATCAATTAGGAATCTGATGCCCTCACTAAACATATTCATTAAATTGTCGCCATTTTTTAAATGTTTATTTTTTGGGGTTTAATCTGCATATATATCACCATTGCTCTTGATTTTCTTGACTGTATCTCTCTTAAATGTCAACATATAGACGTGTGATTTAGTTTACGTAGATTTTTCAGTGGCGAGAACCTCGTTCAGAGAGTAAAAAAGGCGTAAGGTTCACAATGGTGTAAAACTACAATGGGATATACCGGGCTAGGATTCGAGTTGCAGGAACAAGGGCCAAACCAACCACACAAGAATGGAATCGTCGAGCGAAAACACTTGACAACCTCCTAAAAGCAGCTTTTCTTGCCACCAATCCTTTCTCCATCGATTTGGAATTTGTTGCTGTCACCAAACACATTCCTTAAATTGTAGAATCTTTTTGAGTGTTTATTTTTTGGTGTCTAATCCGCATATATATCACCACGGCTCTTGATTTTCTTGACTGTATATCTCTTCATTGTCAACATATACACGTGTGATTTAGTTTACGAAGATTTTTCAATGCCGAGAACCTCGATCAGTGAGTAAAAAAGGCGTAAGGTTAACAATTGTGTAAAACTAAAATAAGATATACCGGGCCAGGATTCGAGTAACAGGAACAAGGGCCAAACCGACCACCAAGGATTCGAGTAATAGGAATGAGCGAAAACACATGACAAACTCAAGGAAGCAGCTTTTCTTGCCACCAGACATTTCTCCATCAATTAGGAATCTGATGCCTGTCACTAAACACATTCCTTAAATTGTGGCCATTTTTTGAGTGTTTATTTTTTGGTGTTTAATCCGCATATATATCACCATTGCTCTTGATTTTCTTGACTGTATATCTCTTAAATGTCAACATATACACGTGTGATTTAGTTTACAAAGATTTTTCCATGCCGAGAACGTCGCTCAGAGAGTAAGAAAGGGGTACGGTTCATAATGGTGTAAAACTAAAATGGGATATACCGGGCTAGGATTCGAGTTACAGTAACAAGGGCGAAACCAACCACCCAAGAATGGAATCGTTGAGCGAAAACAATTGACAACCTCCTGGAAGCAGCTTTTCTTGCCACCAGACCTTTCTCCATCAATTAGGAATCTGACGCCGTCACTAAGCAAATTCCCTAAATTGAAGCCATTTTTTGTGTGTTTATTTTTGACAAAATTGCAGAAAATAACCTTTATGTATACCCCAAACTGCACTTTATACCTTTATGTATACCGCAAACTGCACTTTATACAAAATTGCAGAAAACAACATTTTATTGACTGTATATCTCTAAAATAATCATTGTAAAAGGGGTCAAAGGAAAAGACATATATGCCCTCACATGCATCGCACATGGTTGTTTTCTGCAATTTTGTCTTTATTTTTTGGTGTCTAATCCACATACATAGCACCATTACTCTAGATTTTATTGACTGTATATCTCTAAAATGTCAACATATACACGTGTGATTTAGTTTACGAGGAGTTTTCAATGCCGAGAACCTCGATCAGAGAGTAAAAAAGGCGTAAGGTTCACAATGGTGTAAAACTAAAATGGGATACACCGGGCTAGGTTTCGAGTTACAGGAATAAGGGCCAAACCAACCACACAAGAATGGAATCGTCGAGCGAAAATACTTAACAACCTCCTGGAAGCAGCTTTTCTTGCCACCAGACCTTTCTTCATCAATTAGGGGTCTGATGCCGTCACTAAACACATTCCTTAAATTGTATCCATTTTTGAGTGTTTATTTTTTGGTGTCTAATCCGCATATATATCACCATTGCTCTTGATTTTCTTGACTGTATATCCCTTAAATGTCAACAAATACACGTGTGATTTAGTTTACGAAGATTTTTCAATGCCGAGAACCTCGATTAGAGACTAAAAAAGGCGTAAGGTTTAAAGAACTCCACTTCCAACTTGTGGATGTCATCTCGACTATAGTATTCCTGCTTGATCAGTTCCTTAAATTCATTCCATGGGGTGGCATTAGCAGCCGCCAGCCCCAGCATCTGAACTTGCGCGTTCCACCAAGTTAGCGCAGTGCCTTCGAGAGTACCAGTGGCATATTTCACCCTACGAGCCTCGGGGCATTCACACATTTCGAAGACCGATTCGAGCGTCTCGAACCAGTGGAGGAGTCCAACGGCCCCTTCCGTGCCACTGATTGTACTAGGACGACAGTCCATGAACGTCTTGAATGTGCATACAGGTGGCTGAGCGTGTTGACTTGTCGTGTGCGTAAGAGTAAACAAAATTAAGCACAAGTGTTGGTTTATGAGAGTAGGATCTAAAGATCCTAGAGTAAGTTGTGATGGCAGGCTATACCTCCTGCCTGGGCAGCTGCGAGTGCTGCAGTAAATTGTTCAGTGATCAAAGCCGCCAACTGGGCTTGAGTTAAGTTAACGCGTCCACTCATGGTCTTCATATCAAAGGAAACATGAGTGAGAAAGGTTCGCGTAAGTGCGATGACAGAAGAGAGTAAGCACACAGGTGTTTTCAAACAATAGTTGCTACGTTCATCTAAGCATACCCTAAGCAAAGTTCTATGTAATCTAGCAAGTAGGCAATATAAACATAAATCGTATCACCTAGAATGTCGAGTCTTGCACGTGGAGCGAAGCGTCGTTGTGGATCGTTGAGTATTGTACAGGTTATAGTCTGGTTTTAACAAAAACTTTTCCCTTATTAAAACCAAGTTCACTATAACCAATGGCTCTGATACCAATCCGTCACACCCCCAAAATCCACACGCGTAGTATCACCGCTTGGAGGCGTGACATGACCAGGATCAAGCCACCAATCATATTGAACATAATGAGTAATACGTAAAATTCAACCACACAATATGAAAGGTGTTTCAAACCAAGACGTAGTTAAGTGTTTAGCGGAAGCATAATTGTAAACCCAATATAAGTATTAAGTACGAGATAAAGTAAACATGTTAGCATGGCACACACTGCCATGTCCCACAACGACCGCGCCTCCCTGTGCAAGCTCCAGGAGTACCTAACGACCTGCAAGGCATGTAGCAACGAATCAACAACAAAGTTGAGCAAGTTCACAGTGGGTTGTTTAGTTATAGCATTCGTTTTGTAAATCGTATGTTCGTTTGTAACCCATGTATCGTGTTAATTAGTATCGCGGTCTCCCAGACATGTTTGCGAAGATTAGTGAGGGCTTCCCATGTATTTCTAGACCACGCGTATCGACTGCTACGAAAATGTAAGAGGTGCCCTAAGTCAATGTCTATCAGCATTGACCCTTTGCCCATAGTCCATTAGTACACGCCCGTCCGACTGGCACGGTGTGAGGTTTGTTAAACCTAATAGCGCTATTAACTAATGACCCACTCGCCATAGGCCTCGGCGATTAAGTCGGTAAATGAGGGACTTAAAGTGATAGAGTTGATGGTCTTATGATCGTGTACGTAGGTTTTACGTACGTGCCCTTCAATCCGAGGACTGTAGTAAGTAGTTTAATAGTAATGATAGTTCGAGTAGTTATTCAATCCCATTCCCAACCCCTGGGAATCCCATGCCTTGGAAAGAGTGTGAACTCACCTTGGTTTGCTCGGTAAGATAAAAATATGTTTTCCAATTGTTCAAACGCGCCCTAGAATCGTTACCAACATAATCAGTCTTAAGTACACATAATTCACATATTTCATGTTCAAACAAGTCATATATTCCTTGTTCACTTGTCACATGGTCAGGATACACGTATTACACACATATAATCCACATCACACCATGTTAATCTATCAACCCATTATTGCCAAGAAATCACTTAGTGTATATATATATATATATATATATATATATATACTCTTCTAATGAGTAATTCATTTCATGATTCACTTCACCATAAACACTATTAACTTTCATAAAGATATGATAACTTAATAAAGATAGCCGGCATAAATTCAATTAGTGTAACACAATCACATGGGCCGCCAAACAGTAGTGTCATCTAATTTGGTCTACACATATCCATGCATATTTAAATGAGGTCTACACATGATCATTCATTATTAAATTGTTCCAAATCATATTCTGTTTGTGAGGTAACATGATGGCCGACAACTGTTAAAGCATACAAGTAATTATTGGACCGATCACATTAATTTAGTGGGCTGACAATTTATTCATTAATCTATATCATCTTATGCATGAACATTGACTTTGCTATTCTGATCATCACATGGAATAGGGACGAAATCAACAACAATAAACCCAGTTCATTAACGTACAAGTCATGTAATATCATTACTAAGAAATCATCATACAATCATGAATAATATTCAACCATTATTCAGCATTAGCAAGTTGTTGTGATTATCAGGAACCCTAGTTTTCATGCACATCAAATCGATTCATCAAGAAACCATGTTCCTTTTAACATTTATCCATATTAACCCTAACCAGTCGCACAATAACATTTAATAATTACTGAGTTCTACGTATTAAAACATCATAGTTCTCATTCATCGAGCAACATACCCACATGATCACAATCAACAGTCGATCGCTCCCATATCATTACTAAATCAGGAATCACGAAACAGTTAAGTGCTTAACACGGAGTAATAACTTTAATAATCAAGACTATACATAAACATCATCTTCAACTAGCAATTAACAATTAATAATAGCTTTAACAATCAAGATTTACTAACCAATGATTAGATGGAACCAGATTATGTTTCGAGAAGTCTCTTCTGCCGTACTCAACTATGGAGATGTTTAGGGTTGGAGACCAGTGGAGATGTGAGGCCTAGTTTGATGTTTACGTAAATATAAGAAGGGTATAATCAGATTTGGGCCACTAATTCGTTCAATAGGTTTGGGCCGAGAGATGCTAGGGCAATCGAGGGATTGGGCTGGGTGTTTTCGGCTGAGGTGAATTCGTGAGGGGTGTTTGGCATGTTTTATATTTAATTATCACACACCAATTAACAGAAGACACATTAATAACATATACTCAAATACACAAATAATGCACATCAAGTATATATAAAGTACACTTAATAACACACTATATAAAACATATTAGTCACACTACGATTTAACATATTACAAACGTGTACAGTTGTCAAACAAACAAGTCATGTAAACCCACAACCTAAACAGTTAACGTGCAATTAATGCGAAGATGGAATCTTGGAAACTCGAGTTGTCACATTAGCCCCAACTTGAAAGAAATTTCGTCCCGAAATTTAGCACGTGGTTACTGAGGAAGCTAGTTGTGTTGTGTAGTTTACTGGTTTTCCTGGGGTGTCACATCATCCCCCCGTTGATTTGGAATTTCGTCCCAAAATTCTGTAATAGCTTCAGCCTCAGTAGTGGTTGCACTGTTTCCGAATGACTGGGGATACTTGAGTTTCATTTGATCTTCTCGTTCCCCGGTAAACTCTGGGCCACGACGGGAGTTCCAACGAACTCGAACAAGAGGTATTCTAGTGTGCTTGAGGACCTTAACGTCTCGGTCTGTGATTTCAACTGGTTCCTCGACGAATCGCAACTGATCGTCGATAGTGAGCTCCTTCAAAGGAACTATAAGGGTCTCATCTGACAGACACTTCTTCAGATTCGACACGTGAACTACATTGTGAACTTCCCCGAGTTCTACTGGTAGGTTTAGTTTGTAGGCCACCCTGCCTATTTTCTCAATGATTTCAAACGGTCCGACATATCGCGGATTGAGCTTGCCCCGTTTGCCAAAACGAACCACACCCTTCCAGGGTGAAACTTTGAGTAGCACTCGATCCCCAACTTGGAACTCGAGTGGTTTCCGGCGCTTGTTTGCGTAGGCTTTCTGGCGGTCGCGAGTCGCCGCCATGCGTTGTCGTATCTGAGCAATTCTTTATGTTGCCTCTACTACAAGTTCTGGACCTGTGATCTGACTATCACCCACCTCTTCCCAACAAAGCGGTGATCGGCATTTACGCCCGTACAATGCCTCAAATGGAGCGGCTTGAATGCTAGTGTGGTAACTGTTGTTGTACGAAAACTCCACCAATGGGAGGTGTTTTTCCCAGCCGTTGTCGAAATCGATTACGCATGCCCGAAGCATGTCTTCTAGAGTTTGGATGGTGCGTTCAGACTGCCCATCTGTTTGCAGATGGTAAGCTGTGCTCATGTCTAACCGGGAGCCAAAAGATTTGTGCATTGCCTGCCACAGTTCTGATGTAAATCGTGCATCACGATCAGAGATAATAGAGGTCGGCACCCCGTGCCTCGAAACCACTTCCTTTAAATAAACGTCTGCTAAAGTGGAGAACTTATCCATTTCCTTGATGGCCAAGAAGTGTGGAGACTTTGTGAGTCGATCCACGATCACCCAATAGTATCATTTCTACGTTGAGATCTAGGCAGGCCGGTAATGAAATCCATGGAAATTTGCTCCCATTTCCATTGTGGTATCTCTGGTTGTTGAAGTAGGCCCGATGGTTTCTGATATTCAGTCTTGACTCTCGCACCAGTCAAACATTTGCTAACGTAAGTTGCTGTATGAGCTTTCATGCTAGGCCACCAATACGTAGTTCTGAGATCGCGGTACATCTTATCTGAACCAGGATGTACCGAGTATCGAGACTTATGTGCTTCATCCATTACAAGTTCTCGTAGATTGCCATAGTGTGGGACCCAAATGTGTCCTGTTACATAATAGGCACCGTCTTCCTTTTGTTCTAGCCGTTGCCTTGAGCCGCATAGGGCTTCAGCCCTGACTTTTTCTGGTTTCAATGCTTCTACCTGAGCATCTCGTATCTGTGCAGGAAGACTAGATTGGATAGTGAGTTGCAACGCTCGTACACGCCTAGGTGTAGTATCCTTTCGACTGAGGGCGTCGGCCACCACATTGGCTTTGCCCGGATGGTACTTAATGGCACAATCGTAATCATTCAGTAGCTCGACCCATCGACGTTGTCGCATATTCAACTCCTTCTGTTTGAAGATATGCTCGAGACTCCTGTGATCGGTGTAAATGGTGCACTTGGTACCGTACAGGTAATGTCTCCATATCTTAAGCGCGAAAATGACGGCTCCCAGCTCCAAATCATGTGTAGTGTAATTCCTTTCGTGAATCTTAAGTTGGCGTGATGCGTAGGCTATGACGTTGTCACGTTGCATCAACACACATCCAAGACCCTGAATGGATGCGTCGCAATAAACCACGAAATCGTCTGTGCCCTCTGGCAATGAAAGAATAGGTGCGCTGCAAAGTCTATTCTTCAGATGTTGAAATGCTGATTCTTGAGCATCACCCCAACGATAGGTGACACCCTTTTGAGTTAGTAGCGTAAGCGGCTGTGCGATCTTTGAGAAGTCTTTGATGAACCTTCTATAGTAGCCCGCCAAGCCCAAGAATTGGCGGATTTCCATTGGTGTGTGAGGTGCAGGCCAGTTCCTGATCGAATTTACCTTGGATGGATCAACATGAATCCCATCCTTGTTTACCACGTGGCCTAGAAAGTGGACTTCACGAAGCCAGAATTCGCATTTTGGAAACTTGGTATACAGCTGTTCTGTTCGAAGGAGTTCCAAAATGAGTCATAAATGCTGCTCGTTTTCCTCCTGACTCTTGGAGTAGATCAGAATGTCATCGATGAATACAATCGCAAACTTATCCAAGTAGGTCTTGCACACCCTATTCATAAGATCCAAGAAAACTGCAGGCGCGTTTGTTAACCCGAATGGCATGACCAGAAACTCGTAGTGACCGTAGCGAGTTCTGAATGCTGTTTTGGAGACGTCCTCGTCCCGGACTCTCAGTTGATGGTAGCCTGATCTCAGATTAATCTTTGAATAGTAGCTCGACCCTTGCAGCTGGTCGAACAAGTCATCAATACGTGGAAGAGGATAGCGATTCTTTACAGTCACCTTGTTTAGTTCGCGGTAATCTATGCACATACGGAAGGTGCCGTCTTTCTTCTTCACAAACAATACGGGAGCTCCCCAGGGCGAAGAGCTAGGACGAATGAAACCCTTATCCAAGAGTTCTTGCAATTGCTTGGACAGTTCTTCCAGTTCGGTTGGAGCTAAGCGATAAGGTGCTCGAGCTATGGGTGCTGCTCCAGGAGCTAGCTCGATTTGGAATTCTACCTGGCGATGAGGCGGTAGACCAGGTAATTCCTCAGGAAACACTTGAGGAAAGTCGCATACAACTGGAATATCCTCTATCTTCTTCTCTCTCGTTGAGGCGTCAGTAACAAGTGCTAAGATAGCGGTGTGACCCTTTCGCAAACACTTCTGGTAAGAAAGGAGATGATGCCCACAACAGCACCACTCTTGTCGCCTTGAATTTCGAGAGGTTCTTTGCCAGAACGGGGAATACGAACAATCTTCTCTTTGCATAGGATCTCTGCTCGATGTTGAGGTAGCCAACCCATACCAATAACGATGTCGAAACCATCACAACGTTGGGGTCATTCCTAGCATCACCCTGACCAATCACGAACACTCGACCCCTGGCACCATTGTCGTCGTTATTACCCCCGTTGTTATTCCCGTTGCCCTGATTATTGTTGTTGTTGTTCGGATTTTGATTTAACTGGGGGCAATCCAGCTTGAAGTGGCCTTCAGCAGCACACTGAAAGCATCCCCTGTTACCTCGCTGTCGCTGCTGGTTCTGTGGAGCTGGTGGTTGTTGTTGTTGGTTCTGATTCGCAGGTCGTGAGCTCCTGCAATCCTTAGCTTCATGGCCTATCTTGAGACACCTCTGGCAATGACCCTTGTTGCACTGACCACTGCGGTGTCTGTTGCATCTATTGCACTTTGGGTGATTTCCTCGATATCCACCCTGCCCTTGACTACCAGAAGACTGCTGACTGGGGCTCTGGTAATCATCGATCTTTCGCTGTTGAGTCTGAGACTGAACTGTAGTCGAACCCTTGCTAGAGGTTCCATCCCACTTTCGTTTGTTGTCACTGGGAGTAGCAGAAGTAGTAGTAGTAGTGGCGGTAGTACCGATACGCTTAGGCAGCCTGTTCTGTTCCACTGCCTGGTCTGTGAGTCGATGAGCAAGACGAGTAACATCCTGGATAGTAGCAAGGTTAGCCGAAGTCACATGGCTTTGAATCTCTGGTACTAAGCCTTTGAGGTACAACTCGATACGTTTGATGGGAGGATTCACCATAGTTGGACACAAGATGGCCAGCTCATTTGACCTTTTCGTATACGCCTCTATCTCTGACCCTGTCATCTTCAGGTTAAAGAAATCCACTTCCAACTTGTGGAGGTCATCTCGACTACAATATACCTGCTTGATCAGTTCCTTAAAGTCATTCCATGGGGTGGCATTAGCAGCCGCCAGCCCCAGTATCTGAACTTGCGCGTTCCACCAAGTTAGCGCAGTGCCTTCGAGAGTACCAGTGGCATATTTCACCCTACGAGCCTCGGGGCATTCACACATTTCGAAGACCGATTCGAGCTTCTTGAACCAGTGGAGGAGTCCAACGGCCCCTTCCGTGCCACTAAATGTACTAGGACGACAGTCCATGAACGTCTTGAATGTGCATACATGTGGCTGAGCGTGTTGACTTGTCGTGTGCGTAAGAGTAAACAAAATTAAGCACAAGTGTTGGTTTACGAGAGTAGGATCTAAAGATCCTAGAGTAAGTTGTGACGGCAGGCTATACCTCCTGCCTGGGCAGCTGCAAGTGCTGCAGTAACTTGTTCAGTGATCAAAGCCGCCAACTGGGCTTGAGTTAAGTTAACGCGTCCACTCATGGTCTTCATATCAAAGGAAACATGAGTGAGAAAGGTTCGCGTAAGTGCGATGACAGAAGAGAGTAAGCACACAGGTGTTTTCAAACAATAGTTGCTACGTTCATCTAAGCATACCCTAAGCAAAGTTCTATGTAATCTAGCAAGTAGGCAATATAAACATAAATCGTATCACCTAGAATGTCGAGTCTTGCACGTGGAGCGAAGCGTCGTTGTGGATCGTTGAGTACTGTACAGGTTATAGTCTGGTTTTAACAAAAACTTTTCCCTTATTAAAACCAAGTTCACTATAACCAATGGCTCTGATACCAATCTGTCACACCCCCAAAATCCACACGCGGAGTATCACCGCTTGGAGGCGTGACATGGCCAGGATCAAGCCACCAATCATATTGAACATAATGAGTAATACGTAAAATTCAACCACACAATATGAACGGTGTTTCAAACCAAGACGTAGTTAAGTGTTTAGCGGAAGCATAATTGTAAACCCAATATAAGTATTAAGTACGAGATAAAGTAAACATGTTAGAATGGCACACACTGCCATGTCCCACAACGACCGCGCCTCCCTGTGCAAGCTCCAGGAGTACCTAACGACCTGCAAGGCAAGTAACAACGAATCAACAACAAAGTTGAGCAAGTTCACAGTGGGTTGTTTAGTTATAGCATTCGTTTCAAAAATCGTATGTTCGTTTGTAACCCATGTATCGTGTTAATTAGTATCGCGGTCTCCCAGACATGTTTGCGAAGATTAGTGGGGGCTTCCCATGTATTTCTAGACCACGCGTATCGACTGCTACGAAAATGTAAGAGGTGCCCTAAGTCAATGTCTATCAGCATTGACCCTTTGCCCATTGTCCATTAGTACATGCCCGTCCGACTGGCACGGTGTGAGGTTTGTTAAACCTAAGAGCGCTATTAACTAATGACCCGCTCGCCATAGGCCTCGGCGATTAAGTCGATAAATGAGGGACTTAAAGTGATAGAGTTGATGGTCTTATGATCGTGTACGTAGGTTTTACGTACGTGCCCTTCAATCCGAGGACAGTAGTAAGTATAAGTGTACGTAGGTTTTACGTACGTGCCCTTCAATCCAAGGACAGTAGTAAGTAGTTTAATAGTAATGATAGTTCGAGTAGTTATTCAATCCCATTCCCAACCCCTGGGAATCCCATGCCTTGGAAAGAGAGTGAACTCACCTTGGTTTGCTCGGTAAGATAAAAATACGTTTTCCAATTGTTCAAACACGCCCTAGAATCGTTACCAACATAATCAGTCTTAAGTACACATAATTCACATATTTCATGTTCAAACAAGTCATATATTCCTTGTTCACTTGTCACACGGTTAGGATACACGTATTACACACATATAATCCACATCACACCATGTTAATCTATCAACCCATTATTGCCAAGAAATCACTTAGTATATATATATATATATATATATACTCTTCTAATGAGTAATTCATTTCATGATTCACTTCTCCGTAAACACTATTAACTTTCATAAACATATGATAACTTAATAAAGATAGCCGGCATAAATTAAATTAGTGTAACACAATCACATGGGCCGCCAAACAGTAGTGTCATCTAATGAGGTCTACACATATCCATACGTATTTAAATGAGGTCTACACATGATCATTCATTATTAAGTTGTTCCAAATCATATTCTGTTTGTGAGGTAACATGATGGCCGACAACTGTTAAAGCATACAAGTAATTATTGGAACGATCACATTAATTTAGTGGGCTGACAATTTATTCATTAATCTATATCATCTTGTGCGTGAACATTGACTTTGCTATTCTGATCATCACATGGAATAGGGACGAAATCAACAACAATAAACCCAGTTCATTAACGTACAAGTCATGTAATATCATTACTAAGCAATCATCATACAATCATGAATAACATTCAACCATTATTCAGCATTAGCAAGTTGTTGTGATTATCAGGAACCCTAGTTTTCGTGCACATCAAATCGATTCATCAAGAAACCATGTTCCAGTTAACATTTATCCATATTAACCCTAACCAGTCGCACAATAACATTTAATAATTACTGAGTTCTACGTATTAAAACATCATAGTTCTCATTCATCGAGCAACATACCCACATGATCACAATCAACAGTCGATCGCTCCCATATCAGTACTAAATCAGGAATCATGAAACAGTTAAGTGCTTAACACGGAGTAATAACTTTAATAATCAAAACTATACATAAACATCGTCATCAACTAGCAATTAACAATAGCTTTAACAATCAAGATTTACTAACCAATGATTAGATGGAACCAGATTATGTTTCGAGAAGTCTCTTCTGCCGTACTCAACTATGGAGATGTTTAGGGTTGGCGACCAGTGGAGATGTGAGGCCTAGTTTGATGTTTACGTAAATATAAGAAGGGTATAATCAGATTTGGGCCACTAATTCGTTCAATAGGTTTGGGCCGAGAGATGCTAGGGCAATCGAGGGATTGGGCTGGGTGTTTTCGGCTGAGGTGAATTCGTGAGGGGTGTTTGGCATGTTTTATATTTAATTATCACACACCAATTAACAGAAGACACATTAATAACATATACTCAAATACACAAATAATGCACATCAAGTATATATAAAGCACACTTAATAACACACTATATAAAACATATTAGCCACACTACGATTTAACATATTACAAACGTGTACAGTTGTCAAACAAACAAGTCGTGTAAACCCACAACCTAAACAGTTAACGTGCAATTAATGCGAAGATGGAATCTTGGAAACTCGAGTTGTCACATTATCCCCAACTTGAAAGAAATTTCGTCCCGAAATTTAGCACGTGGTTACTGAGGAAGCTAGTTGTGTTGTGTAGTTTACTGGTTTTCCTGGGGTGTCACATCATCCCCCCGTTGATTTGGAATTTCGTCCCGAAATTCTGTACTAGCTTCAGCCTTGATTTTCTGGGGTGTCACATCATCCCCCCGTTGTGTAGTTTACTGGTTTTCCTGGGGTGTCATATCACCATTGCTCTTGATTTTCTTGACTGTATATCTCTTAAATGTCAACATATAAACGTGTGATTTAGTTTACGAAGATTTTTCAATCCCGAGAACCTCGATCAGAGAGTAAAAAAGGCGTCAAGTTCACAATGGGGTAAAACTAAAATGGGATATACCGGGCTAGGATTTGAGTTACAGGAACAAGGGCCAAACCTACAACAGAAGAATGAAATCGTCGAGCGAAAACACTTGACAACCTCCTTGAAGCAGGTTTTCTTGCCACCAAACCTTTCTCCATCAATTAGGAATCTGTTGCTGTCACTAAACACATTCCTTAAATTGTAGAAATTTTTTGAGTGTTTATTTTTGGTGTCTAATCCGCATATATATCACCATTTCTCTCGATTTTCTTGACTGTATATCTCTTAAATGTCAACATATACACATGTGATTTAGTTTACGAAGATTTTTCAATGCCGAGAACCTCGATCAGAGAGTAAAAAAGACGTATAGTTCACAATGGTGTAAAACTAAAATGGGATATACCGGGCTAGGATTCGAGTTACAGGAACAAGGGCCAAACCAACCACCCAAGAATGGAATCGTCGAGCGAAAACACTTGACAAACTACTGGAAGCAGCTTTTCTTGCCACCAGACCTTTCTCCATCAATTAGGAATCTGATGCCGTCACTAAACACATTCCCTAAATTGTAGCCATTTTTTTAGTGTTTATTTTTTGGTGTCTAATCCGCATATATATCACCATTGTTCGTTATTTTCTTGACTGTATATCTCTTAAATGTCAACATATACACGTGTGATTTAGTTTACGAATATTATTCAATGCCGAGAACCTCGATCAGAGAGTAAAAAAGGCGTAAGGTTCACAATGGTGTAAAACTAAAATGGGATATACCGGGCTAGGATTCAAGTTACAAGAACAAGGGCCAAACCAACCACCCAAGAATGGAATCTGTCGCAGATTTTGTTCAGGCTGCAAAGACGACAACAATCGAGGAAACCTACCTGCTCGCCGCTGAGATCAACGATAAGCGAGTAAGGGCGGGTTATTTTGACAAAGCCTCCAAGAATCTGCATCAAGTCACAGCCGCTGCCACCGCTGAAAACACCGCCGCACCGTAATCTACAAAGCTCTCGAGACGCAAGAGGAAGAACAACAGCAGTTCCAGCAACAAGAACTGTGCGATTACTGCAGCTCCGCTCCAAACAGTACCAGCACCACTGCAACCTCAACACCGCCAAGTAGCCGCACCTATGGTCAATGCACCGCCTGCCAAGCGTGCATACACTGGACCACACCCGCTTTGCCCTACTTGTACTTATCATCACCCGGTGGGTATCGCATGTCGGTTCTGTGTTCATTGCAATATGTACGGTCACTTCACCGCAAACTGCCGTACAAATCCACGTCAAGCTCCAGCTCCAGCTCACGGTCAAGCTCCTGCTCAACAAGCTCTACTTCCTGCTCCTCAAGGCCAACAAGCGGCTCCTGCACCTGCGATCCATGCTAGAGCTTGCTTTGCTTGTGGTGATCCCAACCACTTCGCAAACATGTGCCCCAATCGAGTGGTGAAGCAAGAGCCACAATAGTAGTAGCCCCAGCAACAACAGCAACAGCCAGCAGCCTGCGGACGTGCCTTCAACATTAACGCCCACCAGGCTCAAGCAGACAACAATGTGGTTAATGGTACGTTCCTTGTGAATGGTATATATGCTTCGTGTTTGTTTGATACTGGAGCATATAACTGTTTTGTATCGTTTGAATTCGAGAAGCTCCTTAATCGTAAGCGCGCTCATCTCCCCTCGACGTTCGATGTTGAAGTTGCCACCGGAAGAACCGTCGTTGTCAATTCTGTTCTACGTGATTGTACGCTCGAACTCAACAATCATGTCTTCCCTATCGACCTTATTCTGATGCAGCTCTGTAGTTTTGACATCTTAGCAGGCATGGATTTTCTTAGCGAAAATCGTGCTGAAGTTGTTTGCTTCTATAAAATGATTCGTTTCTTGCTCGCTAATGGTGATCAACTTCATGTGTATGGCGAAACTCCTTCGAAGGGTCTCAAACTTATGTCATGTGTCCAAGCAAGCAAGTATCTCCACAAGGAATACAGAGCTTTCCTGGCTAACATTGTAGTAGCGGAGAAGGAAAAGAAAGGAAATACAGGAGTGAAAGATGTTCCCATTCTTTGTGAATTTCCTAACGTTTTTCTGATGATTTACCTGGTATACCTCCCACTCGTGATATCGATTTCCGAATCGACCTCATTCCTGGAGCAAATCCTGTTGCTA
Source organism: Helianthus tuberosus (assembly GCA_030545235.1). Taxonomy (NCBI): domain Eukaryota; kingdom Viridiplantae; phylum Streptophyta; class Magnoliopsida; order Asterales; family Asteraceae; genus Helianthus; species Helianthus tuberosus. Next base: position 11,017,428 of record CM060376.1, on the reverse strand, counting down.
AAGCGCCTTACCGTCTCGCTCCTTCTGAAATGCGCAAACTCTCGAGTCAGCTCAAGGAACTTCTTGATAAAGGCTTTATTCTCCCTAGCACCTCTCCATTGGGCGCCTGTCCTTTTTGTCAAAAAGAAGGATGGATCGTTCCGGATGTGCATCGACTATAGGGAGTTGAATAAGCTGACTATTAAGAATCGCTGTCCCTTGCCTCGAATCGATGACTTGTTTGATCAGTTACAAGGTGCTACGTGTTTTTCTAAGATCGATCTACGCTCGGGCTACCACCAATTACGCATTCAAGAGGATGATATTCCCAAAACCTCTTTTCGAACCCGTTATGTTCATTACGAGTTTGTTGTCATGCCTTTTGGTTTGACCAATGCTCCCGCAGTTTTCATGGATCTAATGAATCGCGTGTGCAAACCCTTCCTTGACCTCTTCGTCATCGTGTTCATCGATGATATCCTGATCTATTCCAAGTCAAAAGCCAAACACTCGTAGCATCTACGTTCGGTTCTTGAGTTACTCCAGGGAAACCGTCTCTACGCCAAGTTCTCCAAATGTGAATTTTGGCTGGAGGAGGTCCAATTCCTGGGTCACATTGTCAATAGTCAAGGAATTCATGTCGATCCCACGAAGATCGAGGCCGTTAAGACTTGAGTTACACCCAAGAACCCGTCTGAAGTCCGTTATTTTCTCGGACTAGCGGGCTATTATCGCCGATTTATCGAAGGTTTCTCTAAAATCGATGTGCCGCTTACCTCTCTTACGCATAAGGACAAACCTTTTGTTTGGGGAACTAAACAAGAGGAAGCCTTTCAAACTCTTAAAGCTATGCTATGCAACGCTCCCGTGCTCTCACTGCCCGACGGAAACGATGATTTCGTAGTCTACTGCGATGCCTCTAACCTTGGTCTCGGTTGTGTTCTCATGCAACGGGATAAGTTTATCGCGTACGCTTCTCGGCAGCTCAAGATCCACGAGAAGAACTACACCACACACGATCTCGAGCTTGGCGCAGTTGTTTTTGCATTAAAGATTTGGCGACACTACCTTTACGGTACCAAGTGTACGATCTTCACCTATCATAGGAGCCTACAACACATCTTTGACCAGAAATAGGTGAATATGCGCCAACGCCGGTGGGTGGAACTCCTCAACAATTACGACTGTGAGATCCGTTACCATCTAGGCAAAGCAAACGTCGTTGCCGATGCTCTCAGTCGACGAAGCTATCTGCATAGCATTCGTAATTCTCAAGCCCAGATTAATCTCGAAGCTCTCATCCGTGACGCTCAGCATGCTTGTTTTACCGAACGAACTTTGAAGAAGGAAAGGATTCTAAACGATGGCGCCCAACTCGAAAATAAAGAGAATGGTATCTTTCACTATTTGGACCGAATTTGGATTCCCAAGCGTACGAACTTTCGACAACTTCTGATGGACGAAGTCCACAAGTCTCGATATTCTATTCATCCCGGTGCTGACAAGATGTACCAGGACATGCACTACAAGTACTGGTGGCCAGGCATGAAGAAAGATATCGCTCTCTACGTTTCGAAGTGCCTGACTTGTTCGAAGGTCAAGGCCTAGCATCAAAGACCCTTTGGCTTACTCGTACAACCCGAGATCCCTATGTGGAAGTGGGAGAGTATAGCTATGGACTTCCTAACTAAAGTTCCACGTACTCAATCAGTTCATGACAACATCTGGGTCGTTCGTTGAGCGTCTGACTAAATCAGCTCATTTCCTGCCGATAGGAGAAGACTTTAAGGTAGAAAAATTAGCCCGAATCTACACCGATGAGATCATTTGTCGACACGGGACGCCTCGTGACATCATCTCTGACCGCGATGGTCAGTTTACCTCACCTCTTTGGGAAACGTTTCAATCTGCTCTCGGTACTACTCTTAATCTAAGTACCGCTTTCCATCCCCAAACCGATGGTCAGACTGAAGGAACGATTCGCACCCTTGAAGACATGCTTCGCTTGTGTGTCATAGATTTCGGTGGTAATTGGGACGCGCACTTACCTTTGGTCAAATTCTCGTACAATAACAGTTATCATTCTAGCATCCAAATGGCACCATTTGAGGCATTATACGGAAGGAAATGTCGATCGCCTATTGTATGGCACGAGATCAGAGACGCGCAAATTACCGGTCCTGAGCTGTTGCAAGAAACGACTAATAAAGTCCTCCAAATTTAACACACCCTGTTGAAAGCTCGGAGTCGTCAGAAGAGTTACGCCGATAGATGCCGCAAGCCCCTTGAATTTGACTTTGGCGATAACGTACTCCTAAAGGTTGCACCTTGGAAGGGAGTGATCAGATTCGACAAGAAAGGCATGCTCGCGCCTCGATATGTTGGACCCTTTAAGATTCTGGAAAGGATTGGAAAGGTGGCCTACAGACTCGAACTACCGGAGGAACTTAGTAATGTCCACCCGACTTTCCACGTTTCAAACCTCAGAAAGTGCTTGGCCGACCAGGAATTTCATGTCCCTCTTGAGGATTTACAAGTGGGCGAAACATTATACTTCGTGGAAAAGCCAGTCGAGATCATGGGACGAGAAACCAAGGTACTCAGACGCTCACGCATTCCCATTGTGAAGGTTCGCTGGGAAGGCAAACGCGGTGCCGAGTTTACCTGGGAACTCGAAAGTGACATGAAGGCGAAGTACCCGCAACTGTTTGTTACGCCTACTTCTTAAATTTCGGGACGAAATTTCCTAAAGTAGGGGAGGCTGTAACAACCCGTTTTCTGAAAGTCAAAGTACAAGTCAAAGTCAAAGTCAAAGGAAGAAAAGATTGCTAATTGCAATCTGTCACTCCTTGCTTAACTATTGATTGTACATTATCGAGGCTTAATCGCATGTTTAATCGCTAATCGCATCGCTATCGCATTCGCAACTCGAATTACGTGTTCTGGATATTGTTTTACATGTGTGTGCTATTACGTCTTACTTGTGCATGTTATGATTATGTTGACGTGTTTAATCGCAATTGCCACCGCAATTCTATCGCATCGCAATCTAATCGCAAATGCTAAACGCAAGCTATTTATAGTGATTGTATGTTAGATATAGTAGTTAGGTTATTTGTGTATCTAATGGGTAATACTATCGCATCGCTCAATCGAATCGCATCGCAATGCTCAACACGCGAAACGAAACGCCAAAACTCAACTCGTCGGACACCTGGATCGAATGGCCAACCGATCGAATGGCCATCCGATCGAGGCGCCATCCGACCCTTGCTCCCTCTTTCCTCTTTTGGAAACCCGATAAATACCCCTCCTGTCACATCACTTGTGATGTCACAGCTCTCTCACTCAACCAGCTCGCTCAAGCCCTATTTTCTCTCAATTTCTCACGATTCTTGTAAGTTTTCAACTCAAATCTTGTACTTCTATGATCTACACACACTTCTTCACCATTTTCATCTTTAAATCTTTACTTTTAACCATGAAATCAATGGATTTGAGGTGTTTTAGGATGACGTCATCGTGGAGTTCTTATGAACTTCAAGTTTTGGCCTCGTTCCACCAAGAACAACTTAGATCTGAAGGATTTCCACATGATTTCACAACGGTTTCGCATAGATCTAAACATTTTCAAAGTTAAAAATTATTAAAAGATGGTTTCTAAACTTCTTTCAACTCTTTTACACTCAATGCACTCAAAACCGATAGAATCGAAGCTCGTTCATGCCTTCTACTCTTCTCTAGTGATGTGTCGGTTTGAGATCCGAGTCCTATCAATGAGACAACTGATTTCTGGTTGAACATGAAACCACCCATCACGAACAGTTGTCGAAATGGATATTTGTCTTTGAGAACAAACTAAATAAAATCTGAGTTGTCGGAATGGATATTTGTCTTTAAGAACAATGTCTGTAATAACTGTTTTTATTTTATATGTTTGTGGTATGGGACATGAACCTCTAATATATTATAACGAATAGTTGTTATGGATTCTCCTGGACAATCTGTTTCGCTCAGTGCCGCGCCCCGATGTTTCCGTCATCGGTTGGGGTGTGACAGAAAAATCATCGTAAACTAAATCGCATGTGTATATGTTGAAATTTAAGAAATATACAGTTAAGAAAATCAAGAGAAGTGGTGATATATATATATATATGCGGATTAGACACCAAAAAATAAACACTCAAAAAATGGCTACAATTTAAGGAATGTGTTTAGTGACGGCATCAGATTCCTAATTGATGGAGAAAAGTCTGGTGACAAGAAAAGATGCTCCCAAGAGGCTGTCAAGTGTATCTATCTACCTTTCCAAGTTTTATTCCTAAAAGATTTATAAATTTCACTTCTATAATTTTACACACTTGCAATGAGCATTTAAGTGCATCTATCTACCTTTCCAAGTTTTATTCCTAAAAGATTTATAAATTTATTTCTTAGCATTAAGAAAATAAACTTAGTATTTATTGTTTACTTTTCAGGAAAAATGTACAGTATAAGAATTTTATGCATTTGTGTCCAAATAATAAACAAAATATTTGGATTTAACTATAAACGATAACTCAACCAAGCCGGGTTTGTTATGGTGTAACTACGATGTTATTCTTATGTAAAAATGTTTACATGAAAAGGGAGATGTAAAGCTAGTAGCATTAGGTCAAAGGTTGATGCTCTTTTAGACCCACATTTCAACAATATAAAAACACAGCAGAAACAGTCCACATCATGAGTTGTAGGAACATCTCAAGTCTCAACTTGGGTGGATACCTGCAAGTACAAGTACAGATGTCCACAAGTACACTAAAGAAGAGCTTTATATTCCCTAAATTTGGGAAAGTAAACTAAAGAAGAGCTTTATATTCGCTAAATTTGGGAGGCCATTATTTGAAGTTTACATTCTTTTTTTCTTTTAACAGCAAACGACATTTTATTCATCACCAATTATATACAATGTTTGGTAAGTAAGATACCAGACCAATACATTATACATGAACTCCCACAATTTCTCCTACTAACTGGTGCATTATAAAGTAAGAAAGAAAACTACCTTTTCCCACAATACCCTCGAGTGACTTAAGGACAGTAAGTGATCCAGCAAGATCATTAGCCCAAATGTTTATTTCCGTCAACAACTCCTGCAAACAGGTATTTGCCTGACAGGAAGCTGCTTTTGATCAAACCGAGTCTTTTCACCACGGACCAAATCAAAAGTGTAACCACTAATGCCAGGCAAGGAAGTTAGCATTTTGAATGCTTCAGCTGGAACATCGGCAAAGTAGGTTGCAACGATAACGTTAAGACCCGAACAAACCGATTCTAGCGCAGAGTACACCTTAGTGAAAGCTTCCAACTGGTAGGGCTTGAGATCCTTCACGGGGGTAGCCTCGTCAAACTGAAACTGGATCCACGTAGCACCTGCTTCCTTCAACTCAGCGATAACTTCCTTGCAGGAGTCGTTCTTGTTACAATACGAACTATATAAACGAAAATAACGAAAATGAGTAAGAAAAAGGCGTACTTATAGATCGGAAAGATTTTATCATACATTTGAACCCGAATACAACCCGAAACTTCGTGAGTTGACCCGAACACGACCCGTTCAACCCGAATTTTTTTCTTCTTAAATTAATATATTAAAATTAAAATTTACTTAAAAAACACAATGTCTATAATACAATTATATTTAGATTATAAAATCTCATGTTAGTTTCTCTTTTTAAGTTATAATTATGACATAAATACACACCCCAGTTAATTTGACATCAAACATATTATAAGAAAATATAATATAATATACATGTGTTAAACGGGTCAACCCGCCAACCCGACTGGGATGACCCGAACCCGACCCGTTAACCTTAATAGGATCACGGATTCAACCTGAAACGAACCCGTTTAGACTAAACCTAAACCCCCGACTTTCGTGTTAGTTTGTGTCGTGTGTTCGGGTCGTATCAGAAATTCACACCCCTACAATTGGCTTTTTTGAGGTTGGGATGTTTGTACAGCTATAATATATACATATATATTTATTTAAAGGTTGTAATATGTACATATGGGAGCAACAGATTCGATGACACTTTCAGAGCTCTGAATAAGTTGTGTATGTACCTCTTTTATTATTTGAAGCATTTTATAGAACAGTTGATGTGCATCTTTAAACGTTCAGTTTAAACAACAGAAAACATTAGCCTTGAATATGTACCGGTCCTTTTTTATTTGACGTGATTTTTATTTGAAAAAAACCTGGACAAACCTGTGTGTTTCAAACTGCAGTTCTAACCAAAATATGTACTACTCCCTTGTCAACCCAACTCGACCAGAAAAATTTTGACCCACACCAAAAAATCACATGTTTGACCCATACCAAACCTGTCAATTTTTACCTCTGAAAAGTATGTTCAAGCTATCATGAGTGTGCAGTACCTTCACCTCTAATCCAACAACCTCAGAAGCCAGCAAACCTGTCAATATTCGATGAACACGTTTTTAGTCTTCAAAGAGATAGCCGAGTGTGCTTCGTTAACCATTGGCGGAAGAGACAACACGGTTCTACAAAAATCAATTGGTAGTTTGTAGATTAAATGATTATCAAATCAAAAAAAGGCTAAAGTAGGACCATAAATACTGAAATATCAAAGTAGTATACCTGTTTCGATCATAAATAACAGGGTAAACGGGTAAATCTTCAATTATGTGCAAGTATTTCTTCAGTTTCAAATCAGACTGCCATTTTATAAGGCAAACATGGTGTCTTGCCTAATTGCCATGGGTAACACCGAATACCCCTCATAGTCAATGTTAGCATCAGCTGCTGCTGGTTTCCTAGATCCATTTCCAACCGAGAGAGAACTTGATCAAGCTTCAGTGTCTATTAATTAATAATAAATAAATAAATAGGTTAATCATCAATAGAAAGAATACAAAAACTGATGTAAAAAATAATTAAGTTTTACAACCGAAAAGAGTAGTGTTACCGGAAACAGAAAAAGTGATACTCTCTTCTGGTACATGGAACGGGAAGGGATTCCATGGAATCTTACTAAGAAGATCGTCAGGGCAAAGAGATGGACATCCAGTTTCAGCCAATCTACCTATTAGTTAAAAAAAATGATTAAGATTGCATTCGACCCAAGCATATCTTCACGAATGAAGAATATCCGTGAATAAGAATTCATAAGGTTCATCCTTTTAGAGGTGAGCGTGTTTGGAGGAGGACGCCCCAAGCTCCTCCAAACGGGCCTAGGACGCTATGTTGTCAAAAGCATGTCAGGCGGGCGCCTAGGCGCTCGGGCGCAGCGAGGCGAGCCTATAGCGCCTGGTGGTAGCTTAGGCGCAAATATGGGCTTTTTTGAAAAAGCGGTGCTCAGGCGCGCGCCCCGGACTAAGGCGCACTAAGGCGCAACGAGTAAAAAGCACGGGCTTAATTCTATCAGAGTTTTTTTACGGCTGTAAACCATATTTTTAGTGTTATTTTTAAAGTTTTTAAACTTTTGGTACTAACTATTAACTACATGATCTTAAATGGCATATATAATAGTTTTTGTTTTATTTTATATGTGGAATCTTATTTATTTTCAAAGCATAACATATTTTTTATATTTTTTTCTCTATGTGCGCTTTTCTTAAAAAAGCCCACGCTTTTTTTGCGCCTTGCACCTAGGCTCCGGGCGAGGCCTATGCGCCTCGCCTGCGCCTTGCGTCTTTGACAACATAGATTCTGATTACAAGTTTAACTATTGCCTAACCGAACAGAATAACCGAATATAAATTCGGTTACGGTTTCGGTTAAAAACCGAATTAACCAAATTCAGCCAAATCAGTTTAGTTATAGATGGGTAGAAATTTTCACTACTAAGATTAAGTTATAGGGAATTTAAGCAGGAAAAAGCATACCTGAAGCGGACCCGTTTAAGATCTTTAGCGCCTCCTGGTAAAGATGTAAGCGTAATATAAACACCAGGTTCATCCTGCTCAACCCATTCATCAACAAATTCACCAGTGTTGCTTGCCTCTGCTACTATTTTGGGCTGAACTACGGTTATTAATTGTGTTTGGTTTTAATGGGTTGTTTCAACCATTGGAATTTGTTTCTTCATATGGCATCATTTGACCATGGGACCGCTCAACTCCAACATTTGATAAAATATCACCAGAAGAATTAGTAATACTGGAATGAAGGGAGGGAGATTTGATGTTCTTGGCAGCTCCCACAGGCAACCTTTCTGCCATGTCTTTTAGCTATTTATTGTTGCATACAAAACAACACAAAAAGTTTCAGGTATTTGCTGCTACTTCCAGCTTAAAATAATTGCAGTAAAATTAACATCTAGTACATCTGCCCAAAATACATCAAAATTTATATACACTCATCTCACTAAATACAATTTATAATATGACCATTATACCCTTCTCTTGCTCCTTACATAGCTATAATTTACAATATGACCATTATAATAGTACCATCCTTCAATAGCTATAATTATCCAATTAATTTAACATGTATGCTTCATCCAACTAAGGGTTTTGTACTTAATAATTCATTTCAGTGTAAAAAACAAACTTCTTTAGGGAAATAAAACCCTGAATTAAAGAACATATACCACATTTGTCGTCTTCAATTCATAGCAGGCCCGTTCAAGGTGGAACTGAAGAGGTTGACTTGCCTAGGCTTCGAACAAACCACATTTGACCGTATTAGGGTTTGTGAGCCGCATATCTAAAAGCTCAGTTACACCTCTTCGCCGTTGATCTGTGGTGAACACATGTTAAATCATCAAATTTTCAAAGGAAATAACCACAATCAACAACAAATCTTACCTTATACCAGACCTGAATGTTTGAACGCATTAGGGTTTGGGGGCCGTAGATCTAAAAGTGTCAGTTGCACCTCTTCTCCGTCGATCTGTGGTGAACACATGTTAAATCATCAAATTTTCAAAGGTAATAACCACAGTCAACAACCAAGCTTACCTTATACCAGATCTGAATGTTTGAACGCATTAGGGTTTGGGGGCCGTAGATCTAAAAGTGTCAGTTGCACCTCTTCTCCGTCGATCTGTGGTGAACACATGTTCATAGGAAATAACAACAGTCAAATCTTCAAAGGAAATAACCACAATCAACAGCAAATCTTACCTTACGGTTGTCGAGTGGTCGGAATGCCAACTTAACCAGACAACCACCCTCAATAGCAGCCGAAGAAAGCAAAATCTAAAACAGATCTGGTTAAGATAGCTTCGTGTTTCTGAATCACCGCAAGAGAGAGAGAAAGAGAGAGACGGGGGGCGGATAAGAATGAGGAGATTTGTGAAACCCTAATTTGTGTCCGTGTTTTTTGTTTGTGACCAAAAGGGTATAATTGGGATAGTATATGTTGTTGTGCTTTAGTGGGATGTACATCATGCTTTAGAGGTGTTTTAAGGAAATTTCAATGACTTTAAGAAGTCCTTTGCATATGCTTATTAATATAGTATAAGTATATATATATATATATATACGGATTTGACACCAAAAAATAAGCACTCAAAAAATGGCTACAATTTAAGTAATGTGTTTAGTGACACCATCAGATTCCTAATTGATGGAGAAAGGTCTGGGGGCAAGAAAAGCTGATCCCAGGAGGTTGTCAAGTGTTTTCGCTCGACGATTTACAATTCAAGGAATGTGTTTAGTGACGGCAACTGATTCCTAATTGATGGAGAAATGTCTGGTGGCAAGAAAAGTTGATTCCAGGAGGTTGTCAAGTGTTTTCGCACGACGATTCCATTCTTAGGTGGTTGGTTTGGCCCTTGTTCCTGTAACTCGAATCCTAGCCCGGTATATCCCATTTTAATTTTACACCATTGTGAACCTTACGCCTTTTTTACTCTCTGATCGAGGTTCTCGGCATTGAAAAATCTTCGTAAACTAAATCACACGTGTATATGTTGACATTTAAGAGATAAACAGTCAAAAAAATCAAGAGCAATGGTGAGATATATGTGGATTAGACACCAAAAAATACACACTCAAAAAATGGATACAATTTAAGGAATGTGTTTAGTGACGGCATCAGATTCCAAATTGATGAAGAAAGGTCTGGTGGCAAGAAAAGCTGCTTTTAGAAGGTTGTCAAGTGTTTTCGCTCGACGATTCCATTCTTGGGTGGTTAGTTTGGCCCTTGTTCCTGTAACTCGAATCCTAGCCCGGTAAATCTCATTTTAGTTTTACACCATTGTGAACCTTACGCCTTTTTTTACTCTCTGATAGGGTTCCCGGCATTGAAAAATCTTCGTAAACTAAATCACACGTGTATATGTTGACATTTAAGAGATATACAGTCAAGAAAATCAAGAGCAATGGTGATATATATATGCGGATTAGACACCAAAAATAAACACTCAAAAATGGCTACAATTTAAGGAATGTGTTTAGTGACGACATCATATTCCTAATTGATGGAGAATGGTCTGATAGCAAGAAATGCTGCTTCCAGGAGGTCGTCAAGTGTTTACGCTCGACGATTCCATTCTTGGGTGGTTGGTTTGGCTTTTGTTCCTGTAACTCGAATCCTAGCCGGGTATATCCAATGTTAGTTTTACACCATTGTGAACCTTACGCCTTTTTTACTCTCTCATCTTGGTTATCTGCATTGAAAAATCTTCTTAAATTAAATCACACGTGTATATGTTGACATTTAAGAGATATACAGTCAAGAAAATCAAGAGCAATGGTGATATATATGCGGATTTGACACCAAAAAATAAACACTCAAAAAATGGCTACAATTTAAGGAATGTGTTTAGTGACGATGTCATATTTCTAATTAATCGAGAAAGGTCTGGTGGTAATAAAAGCTGCTTCCAGGAGGTTGTCGAGTGTTTTCGCTCGACGATTCCGTTCTTGGGTGGTTGGTTTGACCCTTGTTCATATAACTCGAATCCTAGCCCGGTGTATCCCATTTTAGTTTTACACCATTGTGAACCTTACGCCTTTTTTACTCTCTGATAGAGGTTCTCGACATTGAAAAATCTTCGTAAACTAAATCACGCGTGTATATGTTGACATTTAAGAGATATACAGTTAAGAAAACATTAAACTTGTTTGTAGTTCTTGTTTATATGTGAATTGAATGCATTTTGATGATTACTTGATAATTGAAACCTATGGTTTATTAGAACCAAGAGTCTTTATGGTTATAAAGTTTGTTGATAAGTATGTTGCGTATATATGCATGTATGCTTAGGTTTTTGATTTATAACATGATCTTGGTGCTAACTTTTTGATAACTATGTTATATTTGATGTTATACATTATATAGTAGCCGAACATAAGTTAAACACAATCACAAACACGCTTTTACAAAGATCTGAACGCAAACAGTTTCTGTCCAAATTTTTAGGTCGACTTGTATCGACTGTAACTTGATCAAAACATAACAAAAACGAGTGGTTCTTGAGTCTAAAACGAAGTTCAAAGAAATAGCTTTCAAACCCAATTGCATTATCCCTGTTTTGGGACTACATTATCCCTGCTTGGGACTACACTTATATTCCTGGATTGAATACTACAACTTATATACTTTAGTTTAATTACATGACTAAGTGGACTAAACAGAACATTTATCTTGAAAGTCCCCACCTTTATACCGATTAGTTGTCGGGATGGTAGACGTGGTATTAGTTGATAGCGCTATTATTTTTGACAAATCTCACACCGTGTAGGGAGCCAGGCGTTAACTTTTGACCTTTATTTTGCATCAATGCCGATAGACATTTATGTGGGGCAAAAAAAACATACACAATCAGTATTCGGTACAACCAGTTTAGTTGCTTAACAGTGAGTTAGCTATCTATGGCATGCCTTTATAACTTTTGTATTTGAACTTACTTTTCGTTGAACTAAAATTGTGAACTCACTAACTTTTTGTTGATACACTTTAGCATGCCTTGCAGTACGTTAGGTATGACGTACATGGGAACTTGCAACTTGGAGGGTGTCATGGCTTTTGATTTAACTGTTTTTTATTATTTCTGAATTTTATACTTTTGTTTCCCCTGTTAAACTAAAACTTACGTTTCAAACATTCAAACTGTTATCACTATTCATGTTGAATGTGCTAGTTAAATATTTTTCAATTAGTTTGAAATGGTTCAACATGATTAGTGGCTTGATCCTGCAATGTCACGCGTCTCGCAATAAATCTTCGCATGGGAAATTTGAAGGTGTGACATAAAAAGTTATTAATTTTGTTATTTATTTATTTTCAGAAATAACGTACCCGTATTTATTATTAGGTTTAAACTTTAAAGTCAAATATGGCACACTTCTATTTTTCCACTCAACCTACCAAATATCATTTTGGGAAGATACAACCATTTATGGCTAAAATTCATTCAATGATTTTGTAAGTTAAATATATATTTGTTCTCTCTGTATATATTTTTCTCTATATTACTAAAATAGCTTTAAAATAACTATTTCTTGAAAATATGTAGCTATTTTAATTAAAAAATCATTAATATTACTATTACTTACTATTATTTACTTATTTATTTTTTTTAAGAAATAATGTATCCTTATTAGGTTTAATCTTTGAAGGGAAAATATTGAAAATAGGCAAGTTCAGAAAGCAATTCTTGTGACGCACTGCGAAGTCCTAAAACCTTGCAAAACATTATTGGTTTTTTTGGGTAAAGGGTTACCCCGGTAATTTTATATCAAAATTTAAAAACAATACAAGTAGGAAGGCTGAGAAAACCCCCTAGTTCTCTTCGTGACATACCACAAAAGAGTAAACAAGAAAACACAACCAAACAATGCGAAACATTATTGGTACCAATCGATTACTAATTATTACATAATTACCTAAAGGTACATAGTTTTATATAATTACCTAAAGGTACATAGTCACATAGTAACCATTGGGTGTCAGCCCAATGGCCACCAGCCCGCATTCTAACCCGGAGGTGGCGGGTTCGAGTCTTGCTCGTTCCCAATGCCCCTACGGTAGCGGATTTACCCTCAGACTCAGGCTTGCTGGGTGGCGGTCTGCGAGGTGGGATCACCTCGGCGGTTGGGAGGACCGTGGAATACCCCCCCCCCCCCCCTACATAGTCACATAGTGTTACGTAATCACGTACCGGTACATAATCACATAACGTTATTAAAAATCCCGAAATATTATGCTTTTTTATCAATACAATGTGTATTACGTAATTACGTAATGTTATGTAATCATACATTGGTACCAATCGAATACTAATTATTACATAATCGATCGAACACTACTTAAAAACGACTCTTTTGCTCAGAAACGATAATCACTTTTATTCTTCATTGTGAAATAGCTCAATCTTCACATACTAATTTATTCTTCATTGTATTCACATATTCACATATACGTCTTCTCCATATTGGCGTATTAAAATCTTAACCTGCAGATCCATCATTGTATTCACGTATTCATCTTCTCGTTGATTTTAGAGTTTGGTGGGAGTTGGAGATCGAAAACCCCAAGTAGAGATGGAAAATGATGATTTAGTGTTCTGTCTACTCTATCGTAGTGATCATTGGTGGTTAGAGATTCAATCAACTCAATAATCAAACACTGAGAAGCCTTCATAGCCTAATTAACTATACATAATATTCTTGTTTTCTGTTTTCTTACCATCTAAATTGGTATAATTTGATTAACTGTTTTACTTTCTCTTGATGTACAAATCCCATGTAAATTAGTTTTCTACTTATCACCTAAATTAGCTTACATATACTATAGTCTCACAAGTTTATTTTCATGGATAGTACTAACCCAATATTCAGTGGCGGACCCATAAATTATTTGTTGGGGGTGTAGATGAGGTGTTCAACCATATTTTCAAGGGATGCAGTCGGGTTTTTTGCCTAAAATATATACACTTTTTTTTTTCAAGGGGTGCGGCCGCTCACCCTGGCTAAAGGGTAGGTCCGCCCCTGCCAATATTATGCAACAACATGCAAATTAAACCTAGTTTCATTTGCCAATAGAATATGTAGCAAAAATAAATTTTAAAATACGTTAGTTGTTGTTGTATAACAATAATGTTTTCATATTGGGTATTGAGTCAAACATGCCACACTTTCGTTTTTCAACTTAACCTACGAAAAATAGCTTTTGAAGAACATAATCTTTTCTGAGTAATTAAAAACCGTTAGAAAATAATGTTTTCATATTGGGTTTTGAGTCAAACATGCCACACTTTTGTTTTTCAACATAACCTATGGAAAATAGCTTTTGAAGAACATAAATCTTTTCTAAGTAATTAAAAACCGTTAGAAAATAGCTTTTGAAACATAACATTTTTATAAGACATTTTTTAAATACATCAAAATATCGAGCATTTTTTTTATCTTAATTTGAATACCATATTACTATATAAAAATGACAACTAAAAAACCCTAAAAATTGTGGTGTATTATATGTTGTAACATTTTTGTGTTAAATTCTTTGTACATAATAAATTTTGTGTACTTGATTTTTTGTGCTAGATTTGTTTACTATATTTTTATGTTGAGTTTTGAAATATGGTGAGAGTTTATGATTTAAGACTAAAATGCCCTTTAATCCTTGTTATAAGAAGTTTCACATGTATCTCTACAATAATTCTTAGTGTACTTAGAGAAAAACTTACTTTTTAGGTGTTCTTCCCCACTATATATATAGGGAAAAGGTAAAATGAGAACCACCTTAAGTTATAAGAATCGTAAGAACTTTTACTTTCCGTGTGAGTTTTGCAACCATTTTTGGCACAAAGGTAAATGAAAACATAACAAATACATCCGTAAAAAAATGTGGAGCCGATATTTATTCTCCACATACACTATGTAAATTTGTTTTACAAATACTGATGACGTCACCCGCTAATTTTTTTACATCATTGTAAATGGAGAATAAATAGCGGTGTAATACTCTTCTTAAATTAACAGAATTAATAATATATCACATGCATATAGTACGAAAATTTCGAGTTACAAAAACTTTCATAGTTTTAAGATCATACATCATCATAATATTCAAGTTATAATCCTACTAGATAAACTTTCAAAACATAATTTCAAGTGTTTACATATTACTAAAACAAAAGTAGATCAAATGCGGAAGCTTTGTTTAGTGCGTTCGGTTCTCTAAATCGCTTGATCTTCATCCGGTGTCACGTGTGATTATACCTACGCCAAAACCACATTAAACATTAGTTTTGACCATAATAGAATATATAATAACAAGTTCTAACATCAAACAAGTAAACGGAACAAAAAATCCGCGAATTTAAGGCTGTCGCGCCCCGCGACAGCTTAGACCTTGGCCTACGCGGCCCGCCACAGTCCGTTGCGTCACGCGACGGTAATTGTATTATGTCTTCGCGTAGCGCGACGCCCCATCTTTCACAGAATGTTGATTTGTTTATGCTGCACTTTGCCCAGCTACGGAAATAACCAAGTATAAACTTCAAACTTGCATAACTTTCGCTATACAAGTCCGTTTTACGTCATTCTTTTTCCTACGCGACCGTAATTTAATTACGGACACGTTTATCAACACGTTTTGCATAAAAATATCATTTCAAAAGAAATTGGCCTATAATTCGTCTCTTTATTTATTTGACCCGTTTGTTTACAAGTTCAACAACTTGTATTGTTGTCATCAAAATTTTTAGGCCATTTCACCAGTTTTCGTGTTTACCAATTATGGCTTTTCGCATCCCTCCCGAGGGGTGCTTATGCAATAACCATCATGCTTATTTCCAAGGATTTAACCATGCTTTTCTAAATCATTTGACTAGCAAATATTCCGAACTTTAATCCTTGTACAAGGGTTCATGTTTTTGGAACGAATTAGCGTGTCCGCTACACGACCTACGCTTTATTTATAACCAATCACAAGTGATGGTCATTAACTTCGACGTTTGCAACTTAACTTGTTTTGACCCGTTTGGATGCCGAATGGGAATCACCATTTCAAGACACATCCAAACTCTATTTCTAACACATGTTTTGACTCGTTTTACTTGTCTAAGACACTTTGTCACTCTCGTGACTTAACGGTTTTTCTTGTTTGGCTAAATTCCAAGACAACTAACTAGAACAAATAAATAACATAATCTAACGAAACCATAGGTCGCGTACCTTCAAAGCGCACCCTTCAAGCGTATATCACCTCCGGCTTGTCCACTTGACAATCCGGATTCTTTACCTAAAGAGTTCCATTCGCAACCAATTTAGAACTCTTTTATAATCAATAACGGACAATTTATTATGATAATCAAATCTGCGTTTTTGTCCGATCTTTAACGTTTTATTCCTCACTTAGGCGTTTTAACAAACACCTAGCGGGTCAGATTTTACATATTCATTATTAGGTTGTCGACATGTTATTTTCCGTCTACTTTCACTTTAGTTAGACAATTTGCACAAAATTTCAACATCAATAATACTGAATTTAACACATGAATTCAGTTTTCACTAGTAAAGTAATCACAATCCTAGTGTTTATCTAGTCTCTACAACCCCAATAATCACCTACTATGGTGATTATAATCTCCACAATTATCATACCAAATTTTAACAAGAATTCATCTAGGGTTTTATCCCTAGACATCATGTTACTTCTAATTTCATCTATACAACATATATTCAAGCTCAATTTTTGATTTTCTCAGTTAACCTAAAACTGAACATGAATCAAAATACCAAAATTTTGCATACCTTTTGATCCCTGCAACGAGGTGATCACAAATTCGTGTTTGAAACTTGATTTAGAGCAGATTAAGGGCTTCAATTCGTGAGTTTTATGTGAAAACTAGGGTTTGGAGGGTACTCCTGGTCTCCCCTTTCTTCTGTATGATCTAAACACACACACACATGTGTGTGTTTAGTGTGTTAATTATTGTTTTAAGTATTCTAGTTTCAGTTTTTACCAGTTTGGTCCCTCAAGTTTTATCTAACTTATAATGTAAGTGTTTTAACCTTATTGTAAGTCACTTCTAGACTTGTAACTAACTGGGTTATAAATTCCTAGTTAGTTGATTCTTGTTTAATTAATTTTTTATAATAAAATATAAAATATAAAGTTTTATATTTTTGGGGTGTTCCAAGCGGCTCAACAATTTTTTTACAGATGTGTTTGTAACATTTTCTTCTACATTTGTGCAAAAAGTTGGTAGCAAAACTCGCAAGAGAAGAAAATTTTCTTATAGTTATCACTACTCAATGTGGTTCTTATTTGAACCGGATCCTATATATATACATATCTATATATATATGTGTGTGTGTGTGTGTGAGAGGTTCATTGGGAAACACTAAAGGAGGGGAACTGGGGAACACTCATAACAATTTAACTTAACATGTTAAAAATTGATTATTTTAAAAAAATTTTGGACGCTTTTCTTTATATATATATACTTTTAGAAGCATTTTTAACAAAAAAAAAATAATCAAAAACTAAAAATATAAAAAAAAACAGCTAAAAAAGGCTTAAATTTTTTTTATAAAAATAATTTTTTTATTGGAATAGTTTCTACCTATTTTTATAAGGAAAAGTGCTGAAATTTTTTTTTTAGCATGTTATGTTAATTTTATGGCGAATTGGAAATAAATAATCTCACCCAACTCAATTTGACCGATAATAATCCCAAGTCAGTTATTGGCTGATAATAATCCGAACTGGTCATTTTTTTTTTGTAAAATAGTCCGCCGTTAAAATAGCTTAACGGAGTGAAATTTTTTTCCGAATTACAAACGATGTTTTAGGGCTTTTGATCAGAACAAGAATATGAGTCGATTGATGTAAAACTTACCTTGAAATTGTGCTCGAAATGTCTTGATTTTTGTTAATTGGAAGTTTAAACACCCGAATTGAATCACCGTTTTTGTGGGTTGGGGCAATATTTCGAGGTAAGTTTTACATCAATCGACTCGTATTCTCGTTCTGATCGAAAGCCCTAAAACATCGGTTTGTAATTCAGAAAAAAAAACTTAATTTCGTTAAACTATTTTAATGGCGGACTATTTTACAAAAGTAATTGACCGGTTCAGATTATTATCGGCCAATAACTGACTTGTGATTATTATCGGCTAAATTGAGTTAGGTAGGATTATTTATTTCCAATTTGCCTAATTTTATAAGATATATTTTTAAATTGTTTTTCTTATATCTTTTAGTTTTTTTTATTTTTTTATTAAAACTGTTTCTACATGCACTTATAAAGAAAAGCGCCGAAATTTTTTTAGAAAAAGGTTGATTTTTAACATGTTAAATTGAATTTTTAAAGTATTCCCCAGTTCCCCACTTTTTTAGTGTTCTCGAATGAACCTTCCCATATATATATATATATATATATATATATATATATATATAGGGGAAGGTTTAAATGAAAACCACTAGTTATTGTGAAAACTCGAAAACTAATTAAAAAAGCCAAAAAAACATACCAATTTTTTTTTTTGCATAATAATTTTCACTACTTTTAGTATATAAAAAAAATTTTCAAAAAAAAAAAAATTCTTTTTTGTAGTGCACATGTGTAATACAAAAAATTTTTTTTTTTGAAAAAAAGTTTTTTTATATACAAAAACCTGCGATTTTTTATAAAAAAATTGAAAAAAAAAATTTGTGTGTTTTTTAGGCTTTTTTTAGTTAGTTTTCGAGTTTTCACAATAAAAGTGGTTTTCATTTGAACCATCCCCTACATATATATATATATATATATATATATATATAGAGTAGGGATCCTACGGAAAGTGTGTTTTTCATAAAAAGTGTAAAAAGTCATAAAACACAATAATTTCAGGCATAAAACACACCTAAAACTCATAAATAATAAAATGAAGATTACTAAAACACCATATTCAAACTCTAATTGTCCATAAAAACTTCAAACACACCATCGTAGAACTATGAATTTAAAACACAAAAGGCTAAACAACATAAAACACAGTAATATTTGTCATTCCATAATCAGAGCCTTAACATCTAAAACACAACACAAAACCCACATACATGATGTCTTAGTAATCTTCATAATGTTATTTGTGGGTTTTTGGTGTGTTTTATGGTTATCATTATGGTGTTTCATGACTTTTTACACTTTTTAGGAAATTTGGACTTTCTAGCCAACTCCTAGCCTATATATATATATATATATACATGGTTGTAAAAATCGCTAAACGCTCCCTAGTCGGATTCGGGATATATATATATATATATATATATATGTATAGTTATGGGAAGTTTCAAATGAAAATCACTAGTTAACGCAAAAACTCGAAAACTAACTAAAAAAACATAAATAACATACCAATTTTTTTTACCAATTTTCGCTATTTTATGTATATAAAAAAAACTCTTTTTCAAAAAAAAAATATTTTGTATTGCACATGTCATGTGTATTATTACACATGTACACTACAATTTTATTTTTTTTGTTTTGAAAAAAAAGTTTTATATAAAAAAAAGCTAGTGGTTTTTAATAAAAGAATTGTAAAAAAAATTGGTCTGTTTTTAGGCTTTTTTAGTTAGTTTTCGAGTTTTCACGTTAAAAGTGGTTTTCATTTGAACTATCCCATATATATATATATATATATATATATATATAGGATAAAGATCCGTTAGGAACCACCTCTTATTGCGAGAACCGCGAGAACCAATGTGAACGCAACCAAAAATGCCTAAAAATAGCTAAAAATCACACAAAAATTTTATTTTTTTTAATATTTTTATAACAAAATCGCTACTTTTCGTAGCAAAAAAAAAAAAATTTAAATTTTTTTTTTTTAAAATTTTTTTTTTGGCTTCTAAAAGTAGCGATTTTAACATAAAAAATATTAAAAAAATCAAAAAAAAATTTTTAGATTTTTTTTAGATTTTTTTAGGTTTTTTTGGGGTTTAGTTTTTAGCTGGGGGGGGGAGGGGGGTTTAGGTTTTTGGGGTTGGGGGGGGGGTGGGGGTTAGGTTTTTTTTAGGTTTTTTTAGCTATTTTAGGTTGTGTTCACATTGGTTCTCGCGGTTCTCGCAATAAAGGTGGTTCTCGCATGAACCTTACCCTATATATATATATATATATATATATAGGGTCGGGATTTAGATAAAACGGGTGAAAGTATGGAACAGTGAGAACGATTATGGATCGTCAGATTAAAACAATATATGGACTAGATTGGCGTGGTGGCGTTATCGTAAATAACACCAATTCTATTGACGCGCTTCATTAAGGGTAAAAGGGTCTTTTGTGACAACTGTCAAAATTTGCATGTAACCGTACAATTATTAGACAATGATTAGTGTTTAATGATTGTGTTGTTTTAACATTTATGACATGAATGCTTTCTGATTATTGTTATCATATATACATGTGCATCATATATTGCAAATGTCATACCATTATTGCATGCAACACTTTATTGATACAAATGATGTACGAAACAAAGCTAGCACAGTTATCAGACAAATCAGAGAAATGCTGACGGAGTTCAGTACATAGACAAACATGGTATTGAGATACAAAATGGGCCAGAAACCAAGAGTTACACTAGTATAGTGTGTAGGAAAGTAAGGATCATGAAACTGCCTTCCTAGTGATAGTTTAAGTGTCGGAAAGTACCTAAAAGTCACACAAACTGCATAATTCTGCATAATTCAGCAAAATTCAGCATTCAAACAACTTAATATCATGCAGAAATATGGTTAAATGGTCTTGAATGCTTTCCTAATTGTCGGGAATCGAAACTGTCATAAAACACAACATAAAGCACACTAAACTGCATAATTTAGCACCTTAACGAACTGGTAACCAACTGAACAACCGGACACTACCCGAAACACCAAATTTTCACTAGAAGCACTGTTTTAACATTACCAAGCTAGTTATGGTCCCCGAACATCATAACACATTACATAACATCTAGTAACTAACTAACTAACAAACCTAACTAAATACTTGATTTTCAACTAACATAACTAACTATTGGTTACCACCTAGTCTAGACCCCCCCCCCCACCTATAATCGACCAACATAATGGCCTCATATGAGATTTTGTTTGTTTATTTTATTGGATTATGTTTTACCTTTACTAAACATAAAAACCATTAGTTAAACTTGTGTGGTGGATTATAAGAAGACCTTAGAGATCACAACATTCATTCTTTCACACACTTCACATTTGAAGCTCTCTCCCTCTCCCTCTCCCTCTTCACCTCTCGGCCGAACACAACCACCATACAACCACCATCATTCAATCATCTTCCATCCATTTCATTGCTACTCAAAGGTGTAAGAAGGTGTATAAGGAAGCTTGGAGCTCTTGGAAGTTGAAGGACCACTCACACAAGCTTTTATCCACCTATTTTTCATCTTGTGGTCATCCCTAGCCTTGATCTAGTAGTAAGATCATCTACACCTTATTTTACATCTTGTTTTGGTGGTTAAAGAATGATACAAGTAACTAATCTTGAAGAACACTTTGAATCTTGAACATGAAACTTAAACATAAGCTTAAAAATCATAAGAAATCATGTTGTTAAGTGTTATTATGCTTGTTGATTGTTGATTATTTGTGTATATGATGTTAAACATCATATGATCTTGCTAGATAGTGATTAAAGACATAATTTAGCAAGATGAGAGGATGATTATGTTAAAGATCAAGAGATCATCCTTATGTTCCAACATGAACTTGAAAGATTTAATGTTTTCATGAAGTATGATGATCAAAGCATGAAATAAGTCTTGTAAATCTATGATTTCAAGAATAATTTTTCAAGAAACCAAGTTAAAAATATAAGATTTATATAAGCTTGGTTCTTAAAGAAATTAACCACATTTTTAGTGGTTAATCAAGTGTAAAAATACACATTTAACAAGAAAAACTCAAGAAGAAACATTTTTAGAAAAATGATTTACAAGTTGTGAAGATCTAAATTCTTCAAAAATGATGTTTTTAAATAAACAACCACACTTAAAAGGGTAACTAAGCTTACTAAACACACTAGTAAGTTACTACAATTTTTTATAAATTATCAAGTTCATAAAGTGGTGATTAATGCTTGATTTTGGCAAATTGGTAAGTATTGGTTGATTTGTTGTTGATTGTGATGATTTATAAAAGAAAATGATATGCTTTGAAAGCATGAAAACTTCCATTTTTAAGGGGAAACTATGGCAAAATTTTTCTAGAAATTTAACACTTAGAAAAATATTTTTAAACAAATATTTACAAGTATATTTTAAACCATGAATTTTCATATAAAGTTTGCCATAGATTTTGTTACAAAAATTATAATTATTGGAGGTTGGTTTTTGTAAATAAAAGTGACTAAATATGTATTTAGGAAATATATATTTAGATGTCACCATGTGTGTGATTATTTGTATATTATGTGTATTAGTTATATTATTTTAGGACTTGAAATAATATAACTCATCAAAATACCAAAATTTACAATACAAAATATTACCAAAATTCCAAGAATTAAAAATACGAATTATACCCAAAATATCGGAGAAACCGAACAAGGAATATAACTCACATAAATATTCCGGATTTAAATTCGTAAGTATATTTTGGTAATTGGTATTTTGGACATCAAGAGAACAAAAATATGACTTTTACAATTATTACAAAAATATACCATATTTTTTATAAGGAGAAAATGTATTATATTGGGGGGAAATTGGTTTTTAATAAACCAACCTTTGTCCCGTTGGTAAATAATAATCTTACCTACGTAATTGGTATACAATAATCCTACCTATCAACATGTCGGTACTCAATGAACTTCCGTTAATTTTTTCTAACTGAAGTTAGTTTTTAAGTTTTATTTATTACACAAAAAGTCCATGTAGTTGTAATTTACTAGTTTTAACTATTATATAAAACAAAAAAACCTCAAGAGACTGTAATTTACTAGTTTTAAAATAGTTAAAACTAGTAAACTACAACTACAGGGACTGTTTGTGTAAATAAAAATATATATTTTCTTGAATTTATTAGAAGATATACTATTTTTGGGAGAAAATATATATTTTCTTAAATAAACTTGGAACATATTATTTTTGGATGAAAAATGAATTTTTATATATATTTTCGAAGTTAAATTTGAAAATAAATTATTTTTGAAGTTTAGATGAAAATACAATTATTTTTGCCAAGGGAAAAATTATAAATAATTTTTCTATGTAATATTTCTTATAATATATATTTTGAGAATATATATTGATGGATTTTTATTAGAAATATTATTCTGGAAAAATTAAAACGAAAATTAAGTATAGGAATACTTAATAACTACAATAAATATACGTATTCTCATACGTATAGATACACCGGAATACGCCAACGATACTTGGCAAAAATATACAAGTTTATGAATACGAGTATGAACACACCCATCCTTGGGGAAGATATACATGTACAAATACATTAAGTGTTAAGTTAAAATATATTATTTTAACTCATATTCCATAATTTAATAAATATAATTAAAGTTAAAATATTTATTATTTTAACAAATAATTATATAACTTGGAATAATTTTGATGACACAATGAAACGTAACTCAAAGACACCAAAATAATACTAACTCAAGGCACGACCCGTCCGTCTAATGCACCGTAGCACGTTTGTAGGTAGTCGTGAGATTGAGAAGAAGCTTTAAGCTATTTGATTGAAGAACGCAAGACTGTGAGTTCATGTCCCCCTTTTCTCTTAACTTTTTTCGGTTTTATAACTTCGGGGGTGAAGTACATGTTACAAATTGTTTACAAACGTTTATACATGGTATGGTTAGCTAAGGAAGGTACTGTTAGATCATGTGAATGGGTAGGAGAGTAACCCAAGACCATTAATCCTTGTTTAAGGACCGAGGGACATGAGTGATAGATCTATTGGGTGTTGCGAGCCCCGTCCATGAGCCCGCGGATTGGACCATGAGGTGACTATGTCTTCCAGCCGGAGGCTGGTAGGAAATACGCATAAAGGATTGAGCCATTCCTACACCATTACACACATATTAATGTATTAGCTACACATTAATTGATATGTTTCCTTGTTGCTTTCATACCAGTTTATAGAAACATACATACATACAGAGGTTTTAAAAGGTTATTCGTGCACACATACAAAACACATGAACTCGCTCAACTTTTGTTGATGTTTTCAAACTACATGTATTTCAGGAAACTGAATATGGATCTGGCGGGCTATCAAGGGTTTTCAAGATGTGTCTTCAATAAATGATGTCATCCAGCGTTGAAGGGTTTGGATCATGTATTATATCTTTGATAGGATACATGGTACAAAGCCTCGTTTTGTTAAATATCTTTTGTGAAGTCCAGTAGGGAACTTAAAACAATGGGTTGTTATGTAAACTTGAAGTCTTAGTTGGTGTAAACAATGACGGTTGTAATATTTTGAAACTCAATTTACGGATGGACATCATGGTTTTATCATATAGATGTTTGTTATGGTTGAATGCAATGATATTAAGCAAGTCACACATAATCACGCTTCCGCAAAAGCCAGGGTGTGACATCTTTTACAGATCAAATTCAAAACGCCAACAAAAATGATAACACACCATTCAAAACAAATAAAATGCCAAAAATTAGTGATAAAATGCGTTGGAGATTACAGGAAGAGGAAATAAACACTGTAATTGAAATTCAATTATTAACATTTATAAGAAGAAACTCACTCCTAAATTACGCACCAAAAACATCATTATATAAACGATGTTAAACATATATTCCATAATCACTTCAATCCATCATTCTACAAAACATCTTTTACCAAAAACGCCAAGTTTAGCCAAAACACCAAAAATGGCAACCATCGTTTCCTGGAGATGCACTCTGAGAATCAGAAGATTCTCATACATTTTGACAACAGAAGGAGGGTGTATGTTAGGACAATCAAAGCAATTTTGAAGATGGAAGAAGAGGTACAGAGGAGTATCCTATCGCTTGGCATCGCTCTGGATAACGAATGTCATGAAACACATAAGCTTATGAAAACATTAATAAGGAAATTTGGACCAAGCAAAGTTGATGGAAAATCGGACCCAGTCATAACATCATGGCGTTTTGATGAAAAAACAGACATGGTGACCGTTATATATGACAGCGAAGAATAAGAAGACAACCTGTTTGAAGACATCATGACAAAGCAGGGGATTGGATTCATGGAAGAATTGCACAATGCCACTTGTTTGAACATAGACATGGACTCAAAAATGGCGTTGATGCAGGACATGTTCAAATGGAGGCTTCAGAATCAACAACAAGAAGCCGATGAAAGTGAAAGTGGTGACATGGATGAAAGTCTAGATAAAGACTCCGAGGAAGAAGACAACAGAAGTGATGGATACTTCTCAGATAAAGTACCTTCTGACGAGGAGTTTTATTTTTTTCTTCTGTGTAATCTTTTTTTAAAGATAATTAAATGCTATATTTCTCCATTTAGTTTCAAAATGGCAAAAAAATACTACAAAAAGTTATTACTTACAAAATTCCAAAAATAATAAAAAAATATTTTACCTGTTTAATAATTTCTCTGTTATTATATTTTGTCAGCTTGGTCTACATAACGCCATTAAAAAAATGCCAAATTTGAAAGATGGGACGTCTATCACCCTAAAACTGATAAAGCTGAACAAAACAGTAAATACACTCAGTAACTGAAAATATGGTTATTTTATTACTATCATTTATTATATTAAAAATCTCGACTAAACTACGCGCCAAAAATATCCTATAAGAGAGAGGTCTCTACACAATGAATTGATCACACCCAGAAAACAAACACCATGTTTACTAGAAACCACTCACTTTAAACGTCAAAAAGTAGTTAAAACAACCACAGATGGCAAAGCTCGTTTCTTCTATATCCACTATTGTTCTGCATGAAGTTTCACTGAATGGATTCTTGTCAGAGGTGGGTATCTCTATAACCTTTGCTGAATGAGATGGACAAATATTCAAGAAAAAGAGACCGATGATAGTGATATGTCATCATGTGAGCTTTGTTCTTGATGAATATATGCATGTCATGAAGGGGTCAATACCAGTGTAAAATGCCATTTTGGACTCCATTATTATAAATAGCATTCAAGCAGGAGTTGATCTTCAATGACATGTCACCAAACAAGAATATCACACCAAAATACAGGATGCCACTAGCAAAGCTTCGTTAAAAAAAAAACGGGCGTTATGTAGGAAAATTGACATCTAGCTAAGGTATTCAAAGCTTCAAAACGCCAAAACAAACTCAAGAAGAAGAGGAACAAATTCAAGAAGAAGAGACTGATGACAATGAAGATTTGGATGACAAATTAGATTAGCATTTTTTTTTCATTTTCTATTGTTTTGTTAACTAATTATCTGTTTTTTGTTATCTAATTCTATACTAATAAAATACGTTATTATATAAAACACCAAAAACTACAAACTCCAAAACGCTAATAGTATGAAAACTGTGAGAACGGATGCTGCCAAAGCACCTTGTTAATATATAAAACGCCAAAAAATGCCAAAACAATGTATTATTAAAAACACCAATAATTGACCAAACGCCATTAAAAACATTTGGTCTTATTGTAATCTTCTGAAAATATTAGTGAATCGTAATGAATTATTTACAACGTCACGAATGCCAAAAAATTCACCTTGAAAACGCTATAACACCAAAAAAAAAATTTGTGTGACACAAAAACAATTAATTCAATGTGAAAGATCCAAAAAACAATCAAACGCCAAGTAGTTAATGAATATAATTAACGCCAAAATAATCTTAGATGCGAAAAATAAAGCAGCATGTTACATGAAATTGGGAAATAAAAAGAAGAATGAAAAGGCAAAAAAGCCCCTCACACCCTGATCATATCCCGTTCCACGTGTTGGGCTAGGATGCGTTCTCATCGTTCTCACATTTTATGGCGTTTTCTCCTGATCACATACCTATATATATATATATTTATATATATATATATATAGTGGAAGGTTCAAATGAGAAGAAAAATTTTGTAAGAATAAAAAGAATAAGTTTTAAACCAATAGAAATGTTCCATTTTAGTTCATTTAATATATGTATTTAGTGTAATTAATAAGGACATATAGGTAAATTATTATTGTAATTAATTAGCTAACTAATTAAACTTGTAACTCATTTTTAAATATACTCTTTAAAGATTAAATAATCTATGGTGAAGGATAATTTTTGACATGTGTAGGATAAATTTTAGTATATGTATGATAAATTTAGATATGTGTAGTGTCACACCCCCAAAATACCACATGCGGGAACACCGCGGGATATGTGACGTGCCAGGATCCAAGCCACCAATCACATTGAACCACGTATAGTATTTAAATAAAACATATCATTAATTGCCAAATATAAATCCAAATCATAAGTTTAAACCAAAGGAGATGTTCAGCGGAAGCATATAGTAAATGGTTAAACAACTGTTTCTTGATAAGTGTTCAAAACCAAAGTATTAAATATATCCAAGAGCCTCAATCCATGACCACTCCAGCACTCCCAGATAGCAAGTCCATGTCAAGAAACCTAACGACCTGCAAGGATGCAGACAAGTGTGTCAGACGACGCTGGTGAGTTCAAAGTTTTGTTAACGCGTTTAGTTACCAGAAGTGTGTTTAAAACAGTTCAACGTTATGATTTGATGTTATTATTAACTCGATTACCGTATGTGGCTACTAGATGTGTTTTCCCAAACCCCAATACCTCTATCAAAGCATTGGTCAAGTGGTCAAGGTAAATAGTTCACGCCCGTCCATTCCGGCCCGGTGTGAGGGTGCCAAACCTAATAGCGCTATCAACTAAATACCTCGTTGCCTTCCCGGCAACAATCGGTAGATGTAAGGGGTCTTATATGATAGAAACTGAGTAACAACAAACATCCCATTAACCTGACATTCTTCCCTGAAAACGTTACCCGATATCCCTTCCCGGGATGCATGCTTGGAAAAGAGCAGTGAACTCACCTTGGTTTGCTCGGTATGTTATGTTACTTTGTTTCACGTTGATCAGCCAAACCCTAATGTGTTTATCACTAATAGTCAGTTCCGTATGCAATGAAACCGCATGTTCTACGCGTGCAATAAACAAGTATCGTACAAGTATGCATACCCATCTTTTCACATGTTATAACAGTAATTCACGTATTCATAGCATTCATCTCATGCACGTAATAACATACGAGAAGCACACATGTTCTATGAATCATAACAGTTTATCATGCAACATGTCAGCCGGTTATCATCAAGAAATCTCATAATAGGTAATTGATTCACTTACGAGTTCGTATTTCACGCGGCACGTAATAGTTAACATTTCGTTTCGTTATTCATAATCGTGTGCAATTTAAACAAGTTAGCGGCTCACTCGAGAGAGTGCGATCCAAGAACCCCATATGCAATTCGTGTAAGTTGTGGCCCAGTATATATGTGTGACTAATTATGATTGTGCAATCCAAAATGTAATAGGCCCAATACAAACAAGACCTGTGCGATTACCATAACAGTGTATAACCAATCAAATCAACTTTCCTAACGACCGTCCCCCTAATCTCGGCTCAAGCAGTTTACACAACCAAGCTAATTGCACCTTCAAATCTCATAGCAACGACCTAAATCTCTAACAGTTTCAACATATTCCAATACCGAAATAAAGGAATTGATCATAGCTCTATGAACAATTATTCACTAGCAACATTAAACCTGTTAACTCCCTTTTAAACAGATAAGATAATACATTCAGATGTTAATTCCTTTGCTATAACCGTAACCACCAGCATGGACTTCCAGTATCAAAGATTGGCATTAAAATTAACATAACAATTATCATCATCAGAGTTCGAACTGGATAACTACATTATATCACACACACACAAAACTGTTTCGATACATCCCTGCGACGAAACTCATGCACTAACAGTCAACCAAACAATTATAATATCATGCAGTCCAAGTTTCAAAACAATGATAAGTTATCCATAATACATTTGGTCCAATAGCAGTACATGTGATGTTGAGGTTCATGTGCTCATCTGACATGTATTAGTAACTCAATCACGATAATATCTCAGATCCTTTATTAAGTGGCCCAATCATACTCTAACAATCAACTTGCAATCCACTATCAAGAATTTCAACAGCAGTCAAGTGGATCTTGTGGTCCAATTATATTCATGGAATATGGATATTTCAGCTCATTTAATTCAAAGAACTGATTACATGTGAAGCATTCTAGTTTGTCGGCCATTTCTATTTTTGATACACATCTTAGTTGCATGAATCACAAGTTCCAAATTGTCAATCAATATACCAGTCAATTAATCATCAACACGGTTCATAAACAAAGCCCTTCCTCATGATTTATCTTATAGGCATACCATAACAATACTTACATACATAACTAAAACCACAAACGTAACACAAATAGCAAAAGATCAGATCGACACATGGTATCGTACTAACCGAGGAATGAGTGTTGCCAAATGCAAGAGACAAGTTCAAGGGAATGCAAGCTTCGGATGGGTGAACTGCCGTTGTCTTCTAATGGGCGATCAAGAGTGCTAGGGTTTTCCCAAAGGATTGATATGTATCCCCAATACATATATCATGCTACACAAAAAGGTGGGTTTGGACCGGTTTGGGTTTAAGGGTCTTGGGCCGAGATCATTGGGTCACGTAGCTAAAGGCCGGTTTGATCCACTCAACAAAATAAATTATATCATTTAAATAGTATGCTCTATTCATATAAATAAGTTATATCATTTAACGTAGAAGAACCAAAAGTAACAAACGGAAAATGACCTTGAACGTACGAGTTGTCACATCATCCCCAACTTGAAAGAAATTTCGTCCCGAAATTTGACGAGTAATCCAAGACAACAAGGTTTTAACTTAGGATGACTATGGATTTTCTTTTCCGCGGGTACCACATCATCCCCAACGTGAAAGGGAATTTCGTCCCGAAATTCGCCAATGACATCAGGAGTAGATTCAACTGTTTGAACAATCGAGGGTAATAGAGCGTCATCTGATCTTTGTGTTCCCACATGAACTCCGGTCCACGTCATGAGTTCCCAACAACTTTTGTGATTAGAATTCGACTGTGCTAACAAATTTTGACGTCATGGTCCATGATTTCAGTAGATTCCTCAACAACTGCAACAAATCTTTAACCTCAAACTAAATTAAGGGTATCACAAGCATTTCACCGGACAAACACTGCCTTAGATTCGAGTTTGTTGGCCACACGACCGATTCTTTCCAGAATTCTGAATGGCTCAACGTAATGTAATTTAAGCTTGTCACGCTTCCCCAAACGTACTACACCCTCCCAGGGTGAGACTTCCAGTATGACACGTTCGCCTGCAGCGAACTCCCAGTGTCTCCTAAGTTATTTGGTTTCCTGGCGGTCACGCGTTGTCGTCAAACGATTTCCAATCTAAATTATCTTCCCAAGGGTTTCGAGTGCAAGTCCTGGACCCGAGGATATTGGCTTTATCATCCATGCAATGCCTCAAACCGAGCTGTATGCATGCTAATACGGTAATGGCTACAGTGGAGCTCACCCAAAGATAAGTGTCCTTCCAAATGTTTACTAAGTCAACACGCACATGCTCGCAGCATGTCTTTGTGTGTCCGGATGGTTCGTTACTCTGCTCGGTTGTTCTACAGTGATAAGTAATACTCATGTCTAGACGTGAGCCAAGTGTGTTGTGTAATGCCTGTCATAAACCAGAGGTAACAGGAGTTGGCACCTCGTGCCTAAAAGTCGCCTCTCTCAGAGGAGCATTCGCAGCTGTGAAGACTCGTCCGTTTCCTTAATTGCAAGAAGGCGTGCTGGTAGCGGGAGACAATCAACGATTACCCAAGTGATACTGTTTCTGTTTCGAGTTGCAAGTAGACTAGTGCCAGATTCCACGGCAGTCTGTTCTCATTTCCATATGGGTGTTTCTGGTTGCTGATATTGTACCTTGACTTTCCGACCAGTCAAACATCATTCCCATGCATAGCTAGGTGGGCCTTCATGTCCAATTACCACTACAAGGCTTATAAATCCTAATGTCTCTCATCAAAACCCAAACGACTAGAATATCAAGGCCGGTGTGCTTTGCTCACACAAGTTCCCTACGATTGCCGTGTAGTAGAATCCGTAGTCGTTTCATGAAGTAGCGAGTACCACCCACCTTGCCAGGAGTTGCTCCTCCATACCCCGCATGGACCCAACTTGAAAAATTCTCTGTCTTCAGTGCTTCAGTTTGAACAGGGTGAATCTGATCAGATAGACTAGAGTCAATGGTGAGCTACACGCTCATACGTGTTTAAGGTCCATAGTCGTAATCGCTCGAGGGTTCCATCCAACGATGCTAATACCTGATTTGTTCTTCTGAAACAAAGGTACATGGGAGGCCCTTGTGACCGGTCCAAGTAGTGCGTTTGGTACCATCCAAGTAATGCCTCCAACTCAAATCCGAAGACCATGGTTTCCGCCGCTGGTTGTGTGTCGTGTCGTTCCTATTTGTAACTCCATTACATAAGTCATCACTTTCCCATGTTGCATCGGTGTGTAAGCATTGCAGAGTTGGGATTTGAAAGCTGAAAAGACGTCCCCCCTGTTTTGTCTTCCACGAACACAACACCCAGCTGTGCTAAAGAGATTTAAGCTGAGCGATCTTCGAAAATCCCGTGATGAATCTGCGATAGCATCTAATGAGACCAAGAAATTGCTGCATCCTTGAAGGGATCTTTTGGTGCCGATCAATATCTGATGAAATGGGTCCTTAGCGAGATCCACGTGTATTCCCACTTCGTTGATTCTATGACAAAAAAGTATATCTCGAATCCAGAAGTTACTTTTAACAAGACTTCGCGCGGAGTGGCTCCTCCCTCAGGAGCTCTAGAATAAGATACAAATGTCGCCCATGATGTTCCTTCCTCCTGGAAATGATCCAAAACGTCATCCATAAACACGGTCGATCCATGTGATCCATAAAGCTGCTGATGTGTCGATTAACTCAATAGTTGTGGTGTACAAAGTCGCAATGGTCGTATTGCGTTCGATACGCCGTTTCAGGAACATCCTCCCCTTGGACTTCCATCTGATAATAGTCCGTTCGTTTATCAATCCTCAAATGAAAGCTTGTCCCTCGCAACTAGTCGACAGATTGTCAATACATGGTCGAAGCAAACAGTCCTCGACTGTCGCCTTGATGAGTTCTCGATGATCAGTATACATACAGAAAGGCTTATCTTCACGGATATAATTGGGGCTTCCCAAAGCGAAAGAAAAACTAGGTCCAATAAAACTCTTGTCCAACAGTTCTCGTAGTAGCTTAGACAGTCCTTGCAACCTTCCTGGTGCAGGACGGTAAGAGTACGAGTATTCGGAGCTGCCTCTGGCGTGAGATCAACTGAGATTCCGACTAACAGTTGTGGAAGTAAACCTGAAGGTTTCTCGAATAGCACACTGAGGTGGGTCACAAACAATTGGTGGATCCTCGATCCTATTTTCCTTAGCCTTATCATCAGAAACGGTTGCTAATATAGTGGGGTCATCCCTCCGTAGACGTTTCTGGGCCCTCATAGCTAAAATGGCGCTAACCCTTGCACCAGTCTAACGTTTTAGAACAAATAACAATTCACCACACAAAATTTTCTCCCCACTGGGCACATTCGCGCGAGCTCTTGATAACCAGTCCACACTAACTACTACATTGTAGCCATCAAGGATAGTAGAAAGAAGATCGGTGTCGAATACCTGTCCCACAAGGTCAAGTTTGCATTCCAACTAACATATGCGGTTTCATCTGACTTGCCATTAGCCGATTCCACAGCAGGTTCGGTTTCAAAAAGCATCAGGGTTAAGCAAAACAGTGACGAAGCGATTAGTTACTAAGAACGTGTAGGCCACCATGTTGCTATAATCCTGGCGTCGCCCATGCCAATCCTAAATGTCTTTCGTGAGTACCATATCCAGTGTTGTTGCTACTGCTACTAGAATTCCCGAAACTGTCATTGCTCCTTGGGTTGTTGGCGTCTTGCCTTAACATCGGCCATTCCCTATTGAAGCCACCATCATTTCCATACCGAAAGCCATGTTTTGCGAGTACCTTGCTGTCATCGTGACTGTTGCTTCTAATGCTGTTGCTCGAAATAGAGTCCTGCGATCTTTCACCAACAATGTCCATCTCTTCACATTCCGTGCCACGTTCCAAGGCGCTACTCATTGTGCTGGCAGTTACACATTCCACATCATGGTCAATTGTCATTGTTTATGTCCCGATTGATTCATAAAAGTTGACTTCCATGAGTCACTGACTAGGGTTAAAGATTCAATTGGAGTCAAATCGTTGATGTTCATTGTCAGTAACTAGAGTCGTTCAATTGCTGAAGTTGGTAAAGTACTACATTTACTCTCTTGTCCATCGTTCCAACAAGTTGTTTGAGTAATACACAGTATGTCTCCAGAGTGTTGCAGAAGTGATCGCACTTCGGGATTTAGGGCGTCGGTGTGTTAGATTCCAACAAACGAAGATAAGTGAGAAAGGTAATAACCAATCATTCGACGCTGCAACATCCAACTCAGGGACGTTCGTACAAGCACCTAACATTCTACACAGTTTGCTAGGCCTTCTGATGAGTGTTCAGGTAATGTTCGATAACATCGGGATTCGTAAGGGTTCAGTGAGAAGTGAAATGTTCATGTTCAAGTAAGAGTCAATCACTGCTATTACTCCTATAGACTGTTGTGTGTCACATCAATCAAATAACAGAGTGCAACCCCTTTTTCGCTTGTTAAGTCTCATTGGGACTCACATGCACCCCACATTATTATTATGTGTGCACCCACAATAATATTGTGATTTGCATGCTCATCTCAGTTCCTCCTAACTCATGTCAAATGGTTCCTCAAGCTCGAGTAGCAAACAAAGAACATCACAAAACGCAAGTCATGAATGTTTAGGGAAATATCACCCTATCAGTCACATAACACATGCAAGTAATTCATGAATTCATGTTGTTGTGCTAAACGTGCAATGACATGCAATATTATATGTAAATATTCAATAGTTATGCAGTACAATGAGTTCACTATAACCAGTGGCTCTGATACCAAACTGTCACACCCCCAAAATACCACATGCGGGAACACCGCGGGATGTGTGATATGCCAGGATCCAAGCCACCAATCACATTGAACCACGTATAGTATTTAAATAAAACATATCATTAATTGCCAAATATAAATCCAAATCATAAGTTTAAACCAAAGGAGATGTTCAGCGGAAGCATATAGTAAATTGTTAAACAACTGTTTCTTGATAAGTGTTCAAAACCAAAGTATTAAATATATCCAAGAGCCTCAATCCATGACCACTCCAGCACTCCCAGATAGCAAGTCCATGTAAAAAAAACCTAATGACCTGCAAGCATGCAGACAAGTGTGTCAGACGATGCTGGTGAGTTCAAAGTTTTGTTAACGCGTTTAGTTACCAGATGTGTGTTTAAAACAGTTCAACATTATGATTTGATGTTGTTATTAACTCGATTACCGTATGTGGCTACTAGATGTGTTTGCCCAAACCCCAATGCCTCTATCAAAGCATTGGTCAAGTGGTCAAGGTAAATAGTTCACGCCCGTCCATTCTGGCCCGGTGTGAGGGTGCCAAACCTAATAGCGCTATCAACTAAATACCTCGTTGCCTTCCCGGCAACAATCGGAAGATGTAAGGGGTCTTATATGATAGAAACTGAGTAACAACAAACATCCCATTAACCTGACATTCTTCCCTGAAAACGTTACCCGATATCCCTTCCCGGGATGCATGCTTGGAAAAGAGCAGTGAACTCACCTTGGTTTGCTCGGTATGTTATGTTACTTTGTTTCACGTTGATCAGCCAAACCCTAATGTGTTTATCACTAATAGTCAGTTCCGTATGCAATGAAACCGCATGTTCTACGTGTGCAATAAACAAGTATCGTACAAGTATGCATACCCATCTTTTCACATGTTATAACAGTAATTCACGTATTCATAGCATTCATCTCATGCACGTAATAACATACGAGAAGCACACATGTTCTATGAATCATAATAGTTTATCATGCAACATGTCAGCCGGTTATCATCAGGAAATCTCATAATAGGTAATTGATTCACTTACGAGTTCGTATTTCACACGGCACGTAATAGTTAACATTTCGTTTCGTTATTCATAATCGTGTGCAATTTAAACAAGTTAGCGGCTCACTCGAGAGAGTGCGATCCAAGAACCCCATATGCAATTCGTGTAAGTTGTGGCCCAGTATATATGTGTGACTAATTATGATTGTGCAATCCAAAATGTAATAGGCCCAATACAAACAAGACCTGTGCGATTATCATAACAGTGTATAACCAATCAAATCAACTTTCCTAACGACCGTCCCCCTAATCTCGGCTCAAGCAGTTTACACAACCACGCTAATTGCACCTTCAAATCTCATAGCAACAACCTAAATCTCTAACAGTTTCAACATATTCCAATATCGAAATAAAGGAATTGATCATAGCTCTACGAACAATTATTCACTAGCAACATTAAACATGTTAACTCCCTTTCAAACAGACAAGATAATACATTCAAATGTTAATTCCTTTGCTATAACCGTAACCACCAGCATGGACTTCCAGTATCAAAGATTGGCATTAAAATTAACATAACAATTATCATCATCAGAGTTCGGACTGGATAACTACATTATATCACACACACACAAAACTGTTTTGATACATCCCTGCTACGTAAGTCATGCACTAACAGTCAACCAAACAATTATAATATCATGCAGTCCAAGTTTCAAAACAATGATAAGTTATCCATAATACATTTGGTCCAATAGCAGTACATGTGATGTTGAGGTTCATGTGCTCATCTGACATGTATTAGTAACTCAATCACGTGAATATCTCAGATCCTTTATTAAGTGGCCCAATCATACTCTAACAATCAACTTGCAATCCACTATCAAGAATTTCAACAGCAGTCATGTGGATCTTGTGGTCCAATTATATTAATGGAATATGGATATTTCAGCTCATTTAATTCAAAGAACTGATTACATGTGAAGCATTCTAGTGTGTCGGCCATTTCTATTTTTGATACACATCTTAGTTGCATGAATCACAAGTTCCAATTTGTCAATCAATATATCAGTCAATTAATCATCAACACGGTTCGTAAACAAAGCCCTTCCTCATGATTTATCTTATAGGCATACCATAACAATACTTACATACATAACTAAAACCACAAACGTAACACAAATAGCAAAAGATCAGATCGACACATGGTATCGTACTAACCGAGGAATGAGTGTTGCCAAATGCAAGAGACAAGTTCAAGGGAATGCAAGGTTCAGATGGGTGAACTGACGTTGTCTTCTAATGGGCGATCAAGAGTGCTAGGGTTTTCCCAAAGGATTGATACGTATCCCCAATACATATATCATGCTACACAAAAAGGTGGGTTTGGGCCGGTTTGGGTTTAAGGGTCTTGGGCCGAGATCATTGGGTCACGTAGCTAAAGGCCGGTTTGATCCACTCGACAAAATAAATTATATCATTTAAATAGTATGCTCTATTCATATAAATAAGTTATATCATTTAACGTAGAAGAACCAAAAGTAACAAACGGAAAATAACCTTGAACGTACGAGTTGTCACATGTAGGGTAAATATCGGCAAGTGTAAGATACATGTAGGACAAATTTTGAAATGTGTAGGATAAAATGTTTTTTTCTTTATTAATGAGAGATAATATAATTAATGGGAGGAGTTATAAACTATTTAATGTTTTTTTCTTCTCATGTTAAATTTCTTCTTAAATGAACCTTCCCCTATATATATATATATATATATGTTTGGTGTTATGACATATGTCCTCTTCCTTTTCTTAAAACCCCTTCTGTCTTGTCTCCCATGTCCTTATCCATTCCTCTAGGGTTCTACCCCTTCTCCGAAGAAGTCTAAGAGTAAGGAAGAGCATGCTGAACATTTACATGTACTTCTGATATTATTGAGAAAAGAAAAGCTTTATGCTAAATTCTCAAAATGTGAATTCTGGTTGCAAGAAGTGCAATTTCTTAGACACTTAGTTAATCGTGAAGGAATTTATGTGGAGCCTTATATATATATATAGGGGACCACTAAAATGAGAACCACCTCGAGTTGTAAGAACCGTGAGAACTACACCGTACGGGGCGAGGTGGACCAATTTTTTTTTTCATAAACGTAGATGCGTGTATTATAAACACATTTGTAAAAAAAAATGTCGTGTGTGTAGTTTTAAGCACCACAAGTTTGTGTTTACGGGTACCGTAAATTTAACCGGAAAATTTACGGTACCCGTAAACACAAACTTGTGGTGCTCAAAACTACACACACGACATTTTTTTTTTTTGAGTTTTTTTTTACAAATGTGTTTATAATACACGAATCTACGTTTATGAAAAAAAAAATTGGTCCACCTCGCCCCGGATCAAAAAGTTCTCACGGTTCTTACAACTAGTAGGCTAACTGAGAAACTTGAGAAGTATTTTGGACCACACATTTTCCCTAAGCAAAAAATGCAAAAAAAATGCAATTTTTTTTTGAAAAATCGGAGCTTTTTCTTTAAGGTTTTTTTTTTTTTAAAAAATAGGGATTTATACACATGTGTATATTGTTAATCTTTTAACTATACATATGTGTATATTGTCAATTATACATATATGTATATACATGTTTAAAATTGAAAAATAAGTGTTATTTAGGGTTTAGCATTAGTATTTAGGGTTTAGCATTATTATTTAGGGTTTAGCTTTAGGGTTTAGCATTTTGGTTTAGCTTTTAGGTTTAACAATAGGGTTTAGCTTTAGCTTTAGGGTTTGCATTAGGGTTTAGCTTTAGGGATTAGCTTTAGGGTTTAGCTTTAGTTTTACGGTTTAGCATTAGGGTTTAGCTTTAGGGTTTATAATTAGGGTTTAGCATTAGGTTTTAGCTTTAGGGTATAGGGTTTAGAGTTTATAAAACTTATTTTTCATTTTTGAACATGTATATACTTATATGTATAATTGACAATATATACATACGTATAGTTAAAAGATTAACAATATATACATGTGTATAAATTACTCAATTTAATTTTTTTTTTTTGCATTTTAAACTTTTTTTTGCATTTTTTGCTTAGGGAAAATGTGTGTGTGTGAATATATATATATATATATATATATATATAGGAAGGTTCAAGTGAAAACTCCTTTTATCGCGAAAACTCAAAGACTAACTAAAAAGGCCTAAAAAACATACCAATTTTTTTCTACATTTTTTATTAAAATTGCTATTTTTTATATATAAAAAAACTTTTTTTTCAAAAAAAAAATATAATTGTAGTGCACATGTGTAGTACACATATAATGCACATATGCAGTACAAGTTTTTTTTTTTTTTGAAAAAAAAGTTTTTTTATATGCAAAAACTTACGAAAATTTGTAAAAAAAAAATTTGTATGTTTTTAGGCCTTTTTAGTTAGTTTTCGGGTTTTCACTTTAACTAGTAATTTTTAGTTGAACTTTCCCCTATATATATATATATATGTGTGTGTGTGTGTTTATAGGAAGTGTAGAATACAATGCGTCTTATCCTACATTACATACGCGTCCAGAGGATCAAAACACGTGTCCCTGATTTAGTTTTCATAGATTAGGGCAAAACAGACAATTTGCAAAATCAGCGAAGAGTAAAACAAAGATTTCATTCAATCAGCAGATCGCGAAGTCAGTTACACCACGATCCCGGTAATTAAGAACCGCGGTTGTCATGTGATTTTAATGGTAAAATAGAGAGTATGACGATGACAGTGATGAAAATGAATGGAAAGAAGTTTCAGAAGAAGAAGACGGCGAATAAAGCCTGTTAATCAATATAAACTTTGATTTAGAGTTATTACATGCGATTTTAATGCTATGACACGCATTTTATTATACTTACAGTTTGGTTTTGTAATTTACATGGGATTTAATGTTATTACATGCGAATTTGGAAAAAAAGAATAATTTGTGTTATACATGCGATTTTTCAAATTTTAATGTTATTACATGCGAATTTGGTAAAAAAGTAATTTGACTTATATATACATGCGATTTTTCAAGTCCCATGTGATTTCATGATGTCCATGTGACACCTGGGTCACTGCGACCATCAAACAAATACTAAGCCAATGAAATATTGTATTTCATACTTGGGATCTGTATAAATATGTGTATCTTTTGCACATATCAATTTTTGTTCGATTTCAAGCTTTAAATCACTTTCTGGAAGGTTATACGCGCACTGATGCGTAAATATAACCAGTTTAATGCAAAGAACACTCTGGAATAGTGAAATAGGCTTAACATACCTTAAATAACCTTTACATAACTTAGAAATAAGTTTTGAAGGCTTTGGTGTGGCAAAATCAAGTTAAATCGCTTACAGGGACTAAAATTGACAAACTGCGAAAGTATGCCAATTTGAACTGTAACAGACATTCCGGAACATGACCATAAGTTAAACATACCATAAATATCCTTTACATAGCTTAGAAATAGGCTTTGAAGGGTTCGGTGTGCTAAAATAAACTTTTGGGTCATTCAGGGACTAAAAGCGTCAAAAAGTGCACAAGTTTGCACTTTCGCGCATATCTTACGTTCTGAATACATCCAGACATCCAAAAATTTATCTAAGCACTAAAATATTTTATTTTAGTGTTCGGCATGAGAAAAATCCATTCGTCGCGTCATTTGGATCGTTTTTCGCGCTTATGCGCATTCCGTCGTAATTGAGCGAACATCGCAATCGTACGACCAAACGAACCAACATCCGGCATATTTTTGAGCATGTTTCATGTCCACAATGTTTAGGCATCATTTTAGGGCCTTAAATTTGGCTTTACGGGCCTTAGAAGTGTCGGAAATTAGCTTAAACACAACAGGGACCAAAACTGACATTTGTTGAAACTTGTTTCTGACCAGAAGGGCCAGGCGGCCCGCGTAAACCCTAAGTGATACCTTACGCAGCCCGCGTCAGCCTCCCAGATCAGTTAATTCAGTTTTAACAGCTGTTATGCACTCCAAACTCACCCACACTTGCCCTTTCCTGCTCATGAGGGGCCATTTTGAGTTACCACAAGTTTGCAACAAATGTATGGACAAGATTAAAGCATGTTTTTCGATAAACGATCCTAACGGTTCCAAGAATCCTATAAATACCACCACTATTCTTTCCAAAAACCCACAAATATGATCTCAAAGCTCTAAGTTGAAGCCATTACTTCATACCTGAGCTATTCGATCAAGTTTTTAGTAGCAGGGACCCTTTGTAAGTGTTCCTTCGTTCTTTTATCGCTTTTTGAGTCTGAAAGTCAAATTATGTTTGACTTTCTGCATTGACCAGATTATGGTCAACGCGAAGTTCGTTTGAACTTCCTAACGTGAGCGTGATCACGATGGTTATAGTCCCTAGTGACTATACCTACTGATTACCACGTTATCTAGGCTCAGTGACGAGTCGTAGTTTCGGCCAAAATGCGTGTTATTGCGTATTTTGTAACCAAACTACTCTTAGGTATCAAAACCGTTTGTTTTGATACCAAACCCATTTTCTAAACTTAGTTAAGCATGTTTTAACATGCTTAGCTCGTCACTTTTAGTTTAGTGCTTATATAGGGTCGTAAGGTAAGCGATCTAAACAATCGCTTATACTTTCGAACCCGACCCATTTGGTCGATCATTAGGATCCGACCAAACACATTAGGTGACCATAGTTGTATAGGGAATAACCTTCCGAGGTTATACCTTATGGTCGCTTCGTTTAAGTAGTTGTATGATAGGTAGTTTATATGCCTTAGGTAAATTACCAAAATGCCCTTTTTACGCCAAAATTCATTTTAAGCATATGTAACATAACTTTTGGTATCTAAACTGATTTGGTAACAATGTTAGACATGTTAAGGCATATTTTACTTATCATAGGGCTAGTTAGGCGGTCCGAACGCGTTTCACGCGAACGATGCGTTAAAGTAGCATAAGCTACCTAAACGGGTCGTAATGGGTCGTAAGCACTTAGGTTAGGTTTCATTTTAGTATGTGGGCTTTGTTAAACCATATTACATGAGTTCCCATACTCATTTGGTTTACGAACCCTCATTCTATCCGATCCTCCGATTTAGGTATGTTTATTAATGTAGATACCTATATTAGGTGTCGTTTGATATTAATGACCTTCTAGCTTTGCTTGGTGGATATCTAAAGTCTATTGAGCAATCTCAAGTGAGTACATAGACCCCTCTTTTACCGTTTTCAAACTGTTTTGGGGTGAAACACATGTGCCTACTTGTTACTTTCATGCTTTCCATGTTTTCACATCATATACTTGTGCTATGTTCATTAGTACATTTATAGTACATGATTTACATTACATTTCATGCTATGTATGCACATTGTGTGCATACTTAGTACATTGTTTTACATTACACTTCATGCTATGTATGCCCATTGTGTGCATACTTAGTACATTGTTTTACATTACACTTCATGCTATGTATGTCCATTGTGTGCATACTTAGTACATTGTTTTACATTACATTTCATGCTATGTATGTCCATTGTGTGCATAGTACATTGTTTTAAATTACATTTCATGCTATGTATGTCCATTGTGTGCATACTTAGTACATTGTTTTACATTACATTTTGTTGCCTATGCTCATCCAGCCTATGAACACATTATATTGCATTATGTGAACCATTTGTATCTATTGAACCATGTGAACCATTTGACAATAGACATTTGACTATACCTAAACATTTCTACAATTGTTAAACATTACATCTTGATGGTTTGGTTTGAGTAAGTGATTTAAGTAACGAGTCGTGTGTAATATGATACAAGCACGGTGGATACGCCGCTGGTAATTCCTATATATAAGTGTTTGTATGGTATTACATATCGTAGCGTTATTTGAATCATTTCAATTTGAGACATATAACATTTTATACAAATAACATACTTTTCACAAGACATTGATTTACCAACAACTTATCTTATACAAACTCATTTTACATGGTTATTCATTTAACCATACATTATTCTCTTATTTATACATATCATCTGAACTTATTGTTTTTCATCGATTTACAAAACAAATCAATTTACAAGGTTCATGACTAAACTTTATTAAACATTTTCTTAAACTTACAAGTCATGAATCCTATTTTCACAAAACCTATGTATCTCACAGGCATTTTTATGCCGACGTACCTATTTTCACATGTGTTTTCAGGAGTTGATGCATAGGACTTATCGAGACATACTTAGGCGGACCTGTGCATTAGTGACTTAAAACGAGACAAGAACTAGTTAATTTTTGTTATGTACTCTTTGTTTCTTTTTTAAAATGTAAACTCTCTTGTTCGATTAATAAAATGAAACTTTAATTGCCATGGATTTGAAACAATTTATTCTGTTACAACACTCCCCGACGTTTCCGTCACGTTTCGTTGTCTCACGTGGTCGGGGTGTGACAGAAAAGATGGTATCAGAGCCAATGGTTATAGGGAATTAGGTTATTAGTAATGCTTTTACCTAGTCTATAACCTTCCTAGGACCCTAACGCGAGTTTACTTGCGTTTAGTCATAAAACGATACCTTCACCTATCCTTAGGTGATAACCACAATGAGAACACAAAGTTCGAATCCGCTTTGAAAAACTAATCATCTGTTTTTGGATGATTGATTACTAGGTTTTGAACCCTCTGTTATAAGGTTTTGAACCCTCAGTTGTAAGGTTTTGAACCCCTCTTAAATTTCAAACTCTCGTCAAAGTTTTTGGTCCTAAATAGTGTGAACACGTGCAAACTGGAAGAGTGAATGCCTGTACCCTGAGTTTTCTGTCTAAGGCTAGAGTGTTC
Source organism: Helianthus tuberosus (assembly GCA_030545235.1). Classification (NCBI taxonomy): domain Eukaryota; kingdom Viridiplantae; phylum Streptophyta; class Magnoliopsida; order Asterales; family Asteraceae; genus Helianthus; species Helianthus tuberosus. The sequence continues at coordinate 10,974,440 of CM060376.1, read as the reverse complement.
GTACAAATCCACATAATCGGACCAGTCACTCTTACCTGGGAACTCTTGGGGTGAGTGACCACTTATAGGCGTGCATGTCTTCGCGATACATTATGAGGACCTACTTGCTTTGATTCAGCCTTTGTGTGTCGTTTGTTTGCTTCGTGGTTCAAACACAGGACCATCACCCATGATTTTGGTCGGTAGTTATAACATCCTATTCTTACCCAATGCCATTTTATTTGTTTTCTCTCTTATTTCCCCTTTTTAGAATGCCTCCACGACGCGAAAATCAGGTATCTATTGAAGAGCTGGCAGCCGTCATTACACAGCAAATGACTGCTGCAATCCCGAACATCGTTGCTCAATGTAACCAAGCCCTCAACAACAATAATGCCCCCTGCAACTTCAAGACGTTCAACTCGGCTAAGCCATCAAAGTTTTCTGGGTCTCAAGGAGCGACTGCACTTCTACAATGGTTCGAGAGTTTAGAGAGCACCTTCAGACATGTTCAATGCCCAAACGAGCGAAAGGTAGATTTCGCATCTAGTGTCTTTGAGAAACGAGCTTTGACATGGTGGAACGGTGTGATGAGAGATAGGGGTGCCGAAGTGGCACTGGCTCAAACGTGGGAAGAACTTCGAGCACTGATGATGAAGGAATTCTGTCCTCGTCACGAGATCAGGGCATTGGAAAGGGAATTCGACGATCTTAAGCAAGACAGCAGCGAACATCGAGCATACACTGATCGATATGAGGAGCTGAGCTTGTTGTGTCCTACCATGGTTACGCCTTTGGATAAGGCGATCGAAAAATACATTGATGGTCTCCCTGACTCAGTTCAGGACATTGTTACTGGTAGTAACCCCACTACAGTTAGACAGGCCATTGAGCTATCTGCAACCTTGACTGAATCTCAAATCAGGAAAGGTAAACTTTTTCAAAAAAGTAACAAGAAACCAATTGAGGAATCAAAGACCATGGATGAACAGACTGGATCCCCTAAGAAGTCAAAGAAGCGAAAGGCTTCTCAGAACTTCGCCATGGTTACTCACAATGATCAAGCCGTCCCCAACCAACCAGCTTAACCCCCTGCTAGGAAGCCATACAATGGAATTTCACCCTTGTGCAACCGATGTAACCTTCATCATCATGCTAGTGTGAAGTGCCGTGAATGCCAAATTTGTGGACGTAAAGGTCATACAGCAAAAGTTTACCGAGCAGCAGTTACACCAAATCAAGCTGACAACAATCCTGCTCAAGCTCGCTTTCCACCAGGTTCTTGCTACAATTGTGGCGAGATGGGTCATTTCCGAAGAAATTGCCCAAAGCTTGCTAATGCAAATCCAGCACAGGGATGAGCATCTGACCGACTAGAAGACAACACCCTTTAGAAATAATCATGTATTGTGTATTATTCTCTTTTGTTGTCAAGGTCCATGAAACAGTTGTTATCATTGTTTATAAATAAATCTTTTATTTACATTGCAATGTATTTATGTGGTTGTATGTATAAACAACATATCCCCTACAATACCGACAATCAAGGAATCGTATTCCTTGAAAAGCAAACTACCCCCCAAAATTTTTCTAATTTATGATCTCTTGCGTTTTCCACGAAAATCCTAAGTACCCGTTTCTTCCAAGGAAACGAAGTACAAGACGCAAGTTACAACACTGGACGAATACCCAAAGTACCACTGTAAATCCTTAATAGGGTACCTAAGGGTATGTCCGTAAATCCTAAAATTGTTGTGTTCCTAAATTCAAATATTACGTTTCTTTGAAAACAAAATCGAATTCTTGGGAGATCATCCTATCTTTTCAGATAAATCCCAGAGGACATTGAAGTCCATCGACTGGTTTCCTGGTGTACCTGGAATATCCATATTCAATCGATAACAAGTTAATAACAAATTAATAACCAAGTTAAACAACTATGTGATTATGTGCTTATGTGTTTCCTATGTTTTTGTGTAATCCAAGTTTTGTTATCCAAATCCTCGTAGAATCTTCCATATCTTCGTATAAGGGATTCATAGTAGGATATCCAAAGGTACTATATTAAATCCTCAATGGGCTTTTACGTAATACTAAAGACCCTTGGATTATATTGTACTATTCCATAATTAGACCCCTTGAGTGGTCTAGTTAAACAGATTGATCTAAAAATCTGGTTAGGAATATCATGTGATGAAATAGCTGAAAAGACTCCCTGGTGGTCTAATTAAAGAGATCATTTTTCGATCTAATTAAAAGGACCCTATGATAGTCTAGTCACACTCATCACAGGTTTGATTTTTCTTCCCCTTCGCATTACAAGACAAACTGTGCGGACTGTGCAAGGAATTACGTAATTATGGATGCATACATAATTATGGAAATTCAGTGCACAGAAACCACAGCAAGTTTGGTCGTGTGTCTAAAGTTGATTCCGTTCATTTTCATTTCTGAAGAAATTGTGGAAAATGACTCATTCCGTTCATTTTCATTTCTGAAGAAATTGAGGAAAATGACTCATTCCGTTCATTTTCGTTTATGAAGAATACCCATTTAGGAAAATGACTCATTCCGTGCATTTTCGTTTCTGAAGAAATTGTGGAAAATGACTAATTCCGTTCATTTTTGTTTCTGAAGAAATTGTGGAAAATGACTCATTCCGTTCATTTTCATTTCTGAAGAAATTGTGGAAAATGACTCATTCCGTTCATTTTCGTTTCTGAAGAAATTGAGGAAAATGACTCATTCCGTTCATTTTCGTTTCTGAAGAATACCCATTAAGGAAAATGACTCATTCTGTGCATTTTCGTTTCTGAAGAAATTGTGGAAAATGACTCATTCCGTGCATTTTCGTTTCTGAAAGATACCCAGTAAGGAAAATGACTCATTCCGTGCATTTTTCGTTTCTGAAAATTATCCATCGAAGGGAAATGAATATCCCTGATTCTTCCTCCATTTCCATTTCTGATAAATGTCCGTTAAATAGGAATATCAGGTTTATGCCTTATCCTTGATGGTTATTTAACACAAAGTCACAGACAGGCTCCTACAAAAAAATTTCGGGACGAAATTTCCTAAAGTAGGGGAGACTGTGACACCTGGGTCACTGCGACCATCAAACAAATACCAAGCCAATGAAATATTGTATTTCATACTTGGGATCTGTATAAATATGTGTATCTTTTGCACATATCAATTTTTGTTCGATTTCAAGCTTTAAATCACTTTCTGGAAGGTTATACGCGCACTGATGCGTAAATATAACCAGCTTAATGCAACGAACACTCCAGAATAGTGAAATAGGCTTAACATACCTTAAATAACCTTTACATAACTTAGAAATAAGTTTTGAAGGCTTTGGTGTGGCAAAATCAAGTTAAATCGCTTACAGGGACTAAAATTGACAAACTGTGAAAGTATGCCAATTTGAACTGTAACAGACATTCCGGAACATGACCATAAGTTAAACATACCATAAATATCCTTTACATAGCTTAGAAATAGGCTTTGAAGGGTTCGGTGTGCTAAAATAAACTTTTGGGTCATTTAGGGACTAAAAGCGTCAAAAAGTGCACAAGTTTGCACTTTCGGGCATATCTTACGTTCTGAATACATCCGGACATCCAAAAATTTATGTAAGCTCTAAAATATTTTATTTTAGTGTTCGGCATGAGAAAAATCCATTCGTCGCGTCATTTGGATCGTTTTTCGCGCTTATGCGCATTCCGTCGTAATTGAGCGAACATCGCGATCGTACGACCAAACGAACCAACATCCAGCATATTTTTGAGCATGTTTCATGTCCAAAATGTTTAGGCATCATTTGTTGAAACTTGTTTCTGACCAGCAGGGCCAGGCGGCCCGCGTAAACCCTAAGTGATACCTTAAGCGGCCCGCGTCAGCCTCCCAGATCAGTTAATTCAGTTTTAACAGCTGTTAACAGCTGTTATGCACTCCAAACTCACCCACACTTGCCCTTTCCTGCTCATGAGAGGCCATTTTGAGTTACCACAAGTTTGCAACAAATATATGGACAAGATCAAAGCACGTTTTTCGATAAACGATCGTAACGGTTCCAAGAATCCTATAAATACCCACCTCCATTCTTTCTAAAAACCCACTAATCTGATCTCAAAGCTCTAAGTTGAAGCCATTACTTCATACCTGAGCTATTCAATCAAGTTTTTACTAGTAGGGACCCTTTGTAAGTGTTCCTTCGTTCTTTTATCGCTTTTCGAGTCTGAAAGTCAAATTATGTTTGACTTTCTGCATTGACCAGTTTATGGTCAACGCGAAGTTCGTTTGAACTTCCTAATGTGAGCGTGATCACGATGGTTATAGTCCCTAGTGACTATACCTACTGATTACCACGTTATCTAGGCTCAGTGACGAGTCGTAGTTTCGGCCAAAATGCGTGTTATTGCGTATTTTGTAACCAAACTACTCTTAGGTATCAAAACCATTTGTTTTGATACCAAACCTGTTTTCTAAACTTAGTTAAGCATGTTTTAACATGCTTAGCTCGTCACTTTTAGTTTAGTGCTTATATAGGGTCGTAAGGTAAGCGATCTAAACAATCGCTTATACTTTCGAACCCGACCCATTTGGTCGATCATTAGGATCCGACCAAACACATTAGGTGACCATAGTTGTATAGGGAATAACCTTCTGAGGTTATACCTTATGGTCGCTTCGTTTAAGTAGTTGTATGATAGGTAGTTTATATGCCTTAGGTAAATTACCAAAATGCCCTTTTTACGCCAAAATTCATTTTAAGCATATGTAACATAAATTTTGGTATCTAAACTGATTTGGTAACAATGTTAGACATGTTAAGGCATATTTTACTTATCATAGGGCTAGTTAGGCGGTCCGAACGCGTTTCACGCGAACGACGCGTTAAAGTAGCATAAGCTACCTAAACGGGTCGTAATGGGTCGTAAGCACTTAGGTTAGGTTTCATTTTAGTATGTGGGATTTGTTAAACCATATTACATGAGTTCCCATACTCATTTGGTTTACGAACCCTCATTCTATCCGATCCTCCGATTTAGGTCCGTTTATTAATGTAGATTCCTATATTAGGTGCCGTTTGATATTCGTGACCTTCTAGCTTTGCTTGGTGGATATCTAAAGTCTATTGAGCAATCTCAAGTGAGTACATAGACTCCTCTTTTACCGTTTTCAAACTGTTTTGGGGTGAAACACATGTGCCTACTTGTTACTTTCATGCTTTCCATGTTTTCACATCATATACTTGCTATGTTCATTAGTACATTTATAGTACATGATTTACATTACATTTCATGCTATGTATGCCCATTGTGTGCATACTTAGTACATTGTTTTACATTACACTTCATGCTATGTATGACCATTGTGTGCATACTTAGTACATTGTTTTACATTACACTTCATGTTATGTATGTCCATTGTGTGCATACTTAGTACATTGTTTTACATTACATTTCATGCTATGTATGTCCATTGTGTGCATACTTAGTACATTGTTTTACATTACATTTCATGCTATGTATGTCCATTGTGTGCATACTTAGTACATTGTTTTACATTACATTTTGTTGTATATGCTCATCCAGCATATGAACACATTATATTGCATTATGTGAACCATGTGTATCTATTGAACCATGTGAACCATTTGACAATAGACATTTGACTATACCTAAACATTTCTACAATTGTTAAACATTACATCTTGATGGTTTGGTTTGAGTAAGCGATTTAAGTAACGAGGCGTGTGTAATAGGATACAAGCACGGTGGATACGCCGCTGGTACTTCCTATATATAAGTGTTTGTATGGTATGGTATTACATATCGTAGCGTTATTTGAATCATTTCAATTTGAGACATATAACATTTTATACAAATAACATGCTTTTAACAAGACATTGATTTACAAACAACTTATCTTATACAAACTCATTTTACATGGTTATTCATTTAACCATACATTATTCTCTTATTTATACATATCATCTGAACTTATTGTTTTTTCAACGATTTACAAAACAAATCAATTTACAAGGTTCATGACTAAACTTTATTAAACATTTTCTTAAACTTACAAGTCATGAATCCTATTTTCACAAAACCTATGTATCTCACAGGTATTTTTATGCTGACGTACCTATTTTCACATGTGTTTTCAGGAGTTGATGCATAGGACTTATAGAGACATACTTAGGCGGACCTGTGCCTTAGTGACTTAAAACGAGACAAGAACTAGTTAATTTTTGTTATGTACTCTTTGTTTCTTGTTTAAAACGATGTAAACTCTCTTGTTCGATTAATAAAATGAAACTTTAATTGCCATGGATTTGAAACAATTTATTCTGTTACAACACTCCCCGACGTTTTCGCCACGTTTCGTTGTCTCACGTGGTTGGGGTGTGACAGTCCATGTAGTAACCAACCATATAATAAACTTTATTCCTACATAACGATTTAATATTATATAATACCATCCACCATGGTGAAAACATCACCACCAAAATCAACCATCATGAAGCATCATCATCATTATTCATGTATATTGCATATTATTAAAAACCTATCAAAACAAATGATTGAATTTAACCCCCATTTACAAAATCGCATCAGATTATTCAAAATTGCATATGTCAATCAAATCGCATCCACATTATTCAAAATTTCGCATTTAATGAAATCGCATGTTGTTTTGTCTCACACAAATCGCAAGTTAAAGACTGAATTCGCACCAGATCGTACAGCTGGGATGATCGCGTACGTAATGTAGGACAAGAGCTTTTGTACGTTAACCGACATATATATATATATAAACCTCTCTCTTCATTTTAGGGGAGCGCTAAAATGAAAACCACCTCCAGTTGTAAGAACCGCGAGAACCACTCTCAACCAATCAGAAAAAGGGGTATTTTGGTCATTTACCCCAAATGTCAAATCTTCCCTCTCTCTTCATTTAAAGTCACTGACTTTTTATAAACCTCTATCCTCTCCTCTCTCATTTCTCATTTACATATCTATCACCTCTCATCTCTCAGATTGATCATCATCTTCATCTCTCATCTCTCAATCTCTTAAATCCATCTCTAAAACCCTAGCCTTCACCAAGAACTCAGCCTCTCTCTCTCGAGCTATACATCAGACACACCACTTACATCTCCTGTATCTCTCTCAATCCCACCTGCAACACAAGAAATTCATCCACACAACCATAACCCTCACCCACCGTCTCCCTCAATCACACACCCACATCAGACTGGCGAAACGGTGGAGTCGGCAGCTGCCGGTGGTCCTCTCCGACGGGCAAGACCCCCTCCTCCTCCTCTCCTGATTCTTTTCGACAGACACACCGGAACCGACGTCAATGCCGGCAGGTTGTTCCGACGAAACCCCGACCACACATCTCCAATTCCTTCTCCCGGTTACTCCCTTTCTCCCCTTTTCAAGTCTGTTTGGCAGCCACGTCGGCGACGAAGTGTCGCAAAGTCAAGTGGTGGACCAACGCCAACGACGGCTTCAGGCGGCGACAGTGGTGGTGTTATCTCGGGTTACTTCGATTCAGGTTTTGGTTTCAGCTTAGTTCCGACTCGGTTTTTGTTCTTGGGTCTGCTGTTCTCGGTTCAGTTCAGGTTAGTCGGGTTTCAAGTATTATATCGGTTAAGTGTCGATCAAGTCCGGTTGTTTTTGTTATTTCAGTTGGTTCGGGTTTCACGGCATGGGTAAGCTCGGTCAAACAGACAACTCGGTCAACTGTCGTGTCAACTCGATCAAAGCTGGTCAGCCGGTTCAGTCACGGTTCAGTCTTGCTTCGGGTTCGGGTCAGCGGGTTAACTTGTATTTATAAATTGTAAATGTACGTAGTAGAATCATATGATTATATTGTTTCGTTTATTGTGTATTGAATTTTGAAAATTATAATGACAACTTGCATTGTCGGGATCGTCCAAAAACAGAGGAAACTCTGCCCGTTTTTTTTGTAAAAATCCCTTTAAAGTTTAACGTAAAAGGTAAAAACGTAAAAAGTTTAACGTAAAACGTAAATAGTTTAACATAAAACGTAAAACGTTTAATGTAAAACGTAAAACCGTAAACTTTTTAATGAAAACCGTAAACTTTTTAATGTAAACCATAAACTTTTTAACATAAAACATAAAACGTAAAGTTTTTAACGTAAAACCTAATTTTTTTAACGTAACACGTAAAACGTAAAAACGTAAAAACGTAAAAAGTTTAATGTAAAACGTAAATAGTTTAATAGAAAACGTAAAACGTAAAAAGTTTAACGTAAAACGTAAAAAGTTTAACGTAAATCGTAAAAATTCTAACGTAAAAAGTTTTACGTAAAAAGTTTAAAAAGTTTAACGTAAACGTAAAAAGTTTAACGTAAAACGTAATTTTTTTTACGTAAAACGTAAAAAGTTTTACGGAAAACGTAAAAAGTTTAACGTAAAACGTAAAAAGTTTAACGTAAAACGTAAACTTTTTAACGTAAAACTTTTTCTACGTAAATTGTAAAACGTAAAAAACCTTGTGATAAAACGGCGCCTAAACAAGGGGCGTGAATGTGGAGCATAAAAACGTCGCGGGAAAAAACGGGACGTAAAAAACGCCGTGTTAAAACAGGACGTAAAAAACGGCGCGTTAAAAAAACGACGCTTGAAAAAGCCGAGCGTAAAAAACGGCGTGCAAAAACGACCCGTTAAAAAACGATGCGTGAAAAAGCCAGGCGTAAAAACGGCGTACAAAACCGGTGCGCAAAAAACAATTTTCTTGTTAAAAAATTTTGAATTAAAAAATGATTTTACTAAAAAAATTCTTTTTAAAAAATAAAAAGTAATATAATAAAACAAAAAAGTAATAAAAATAATAAAGACAAAAATACAAAAAATAGTAATTTTACTAAACTACCCTTTTGGATTAAAATATTAAAGACATAATAAAACAAAATGTATTTAATATTAATTTTAGTTACTTTTAATCTCATCCATTTATCTTGTTGTTCTAGTGGTTAGGAACTGGTTCTCACGGTTCTTACAACTGGAGGTGGTTTTCATTTTAGCGCTCCCATATATATATATATATATATATATATATAGAGGAGGAGTTGGGTAGAAAGTGAGTTTTTCCTAGAAAGTCTAGGAAGCAATAAGAATGTGACACGTGGCATGGAGATATTTTAACTAAAAGGGCACTTGTGTAATTTGACATTTTATTTTATTTTTGGAATTTTATCTCTCATTAACTAACAATGCCTATAATTATGGAAACTATTTCTCCAAGATTTTTTGTATTTCGCAACCTTCTCCTTCTTCGTCGTCATCAAACACTTCTCCATCTCCACCATCTCCGAGTTCTTCATCACCATTCAAATACTATTCGTATCATCTCCGTTTTCTTGACGATGTGTTTTAACAGCAAGCAAATTAATACAGTTGTGTTTTAGCAGCAAGCAGATTCATACAGTTGTGTTTTAGCATTCAGATTCATACAGTTGTGTTTTAGCATTCAGATTCATACAGTTGTGTTTTAACAGCAAGCAGATTCATACAGTTGTGTTTTAACAACAAGCAGATTCATACAGTTGTGTTTTAGCATTCAGATTCATACAGTTGTGTTTTAACAGCAAGCAGATTCATACAGTTGTGTTTTAACATTCAGATTCATACAATTGTGTTTTAACAGCAAGCAGATTCATACAGTTGTGTTTTAACAGCGAGCAGATTCATACAGTTGTGTTTTAGCATTCAGATTCATACAGTTGTGTTTTAACGGCAAGTAGATTCATACAGTTGTGTTTTAGCATTCAAATTCATAAAGTTGTGTTTTAACAGCAAGCAGATTCATACGCTGTGTTTTACCATCCATGCTGGTAATGCTGGAGGATTTCTTGACGCTGTGTTTTAACAGCAAGCAGATTAGCAAGCAGATTAATACGATGTGTTTTCTTGATGTGTTTCTTCATGAAGTATAGAAGGAAGAGAGAGAGAGAAAGGGAGAGAGAGAGAGAGAGAAAAATCGCATGAAATGTGGGGTGGTTATGGAATGACAATTTTTTCCATATTTAAAACAAGCTAAATGACATATCTACCCCTGATTAATTAAATAATCCTATTTTTAAGAAACACATATTACCAAAATGCCACCAAGATGATCTCAATCATTAAACACACCCATTGGATGGCCCAGATCGCTTCCTAGACTTTCTAGGAAAAACACACTTTTCGTAGGATCCCCACTCTATATATATATATAGGGTAGGGATCCTAAGAGAAGTCCACCATATTTGAGAAACTTAAGAAGCATTCTGGACCACACATTTTCTCTAAGCTTTTCGTAATATACGCATATGTATATAGTCAATTTTAAACTATACATATGTGTATATTACGAAAAGCTTAGGGAAAATGTGTGATCTAGAATGCTTCTCAATTAGCCTAGTGCTTCTCACGTGATACTAACCCTATATATATATATATATAGGGAGAGGATCATGAGAAAACTAAATCTAAATGAGAAAACAAGAAAACTAACTAAAAAAGCCTTAAAAACAGCTAAAAAACATACCAATTTTTTTTACAATTTTTTTATAAAAAAGTCGCTAGTTTTTATGCATGGAAAAAAATTTTCAAAAAAAAAAAAAATCGTTGTGCTGCACATGTGTAATATATGTGTATTATATGTGTACTACACATGTGCACTATATTTGTAATAGTGTACATGTGTAATACAACAAAAAATGATTTTTTTATTTTTTTTGAAATTTTTTTTCCATACATAAAAACTAGGGATTTTTTTCTAACAACTTTAAAAAAAATGGTATTTTTTTAGGCTTTTTTAGTTAGTTTTTTGGTTTTCTCATTTAAACTGGTTGTTTCATGATCCATCCCCTCTCTATATATATATATATATATATATATATATATATATATAGGGTAAGGTTATTGTAAAAAGGTTACAAGTGTGAGAAGTGTGAGAAATATTGTGGAGATGACATGTGTACTCAATCTAAATTAATTCAAAAGGGTAAACAAGTAATTTTATCGTTGATCCAATTAATTCAAAATTTTTCATAACCGCCACCTTATTTATAGGAACCGATTTTTTTTTAAAATCTCTATAAAAACACTACGAATAACACTGCAACCACCATTCAGCACATATATAACACCATTCAATAATTATATAACATCATTTAATAAGTAGATAACACCATTCAATAAGTATATAACACCATTTTAAAGATCTCTATAAAAACACTACTAATAACACTGGAAATCACCATTCAGCACATTTATAACACCATTCAATAATTATATAACACCATTTAATAAGTATATAACACTATTAAAAACACTGCAAAACACCATTCAACAGTTCAAAACACTGTAATAAGTACATAACACTACAAAAAAGATATAACACTACAAATCACTATAACACCATAATACCCTATTACAACTCTGTATAACACTACAACCCCGTAATGGTGGGCGTTTGAAACAGCAACGACACGATGGAGGGTGGTCGGACCGGTGGCGGAGGTGCGGCAACTTGAGTGGTTCTTGGTGGGAACCAATCGGAGCAGGTGGGTGGCTAGCGTTGGTTGGTTGGTGGTGTCCAGCAGGTCTGATTCAGAGATGTCGATGTTGCTGTATCGATGATGATGATGATTCGAGATCTTTGATATGGAGAAGAAGAAGGATTCAAATTCACAGATCTGGAAGAAGAACGAGAACTAGAAATTGTAGGGATTTGATTTACAGTTTCCTATTTCAAGTGGATATAAAAGACTCTATTACCCCTACAATTTTCAAATCATTCCAAAAAATAAAATACATTTTACAATTTGGTCCCTAAGATCTAATGGCTGAGATTCTTTCTTACCATTCTCACATTTTTGTTCTTTTTTTACAGGAACCTCAATATATATATATATAGGAGAAGGATCCTTTAGGAATCACCCTTTATTGCGAGAACCGCAAGAACCAATGTGAACACAACTAAAAATACATAAAAATAGCTAAAAACACACACACAATTTTTTTTTATATTTTTATCAAAAAATCGCTACTTTTAGTAGCAAAATTTTTTTTTTTGCCTACTAAAAGTAGCGATTTTAATGTAAAAAATATTAAAAAAAATTGTGTGTTTTTTTTTAGGTTTTTTGAGGGTTTAGTTTTTAGCATTTTAGCTTGGGGGGGGGGGGTAGGTTTTTTTTAGGTTTTTTTTTTTTTTGGGGGGGGGGGGGGTATAGTTTTTAGCATTTTGCTTGGGGGGGGGGGGTAGGTTTTTTATTTATTTTTGGTTGTGTTCACATTGGTTCTCGCAATAAAGGTGGTTCTCACATGAACCTTACCCTATATATATATATGGTCAGGATTTAGAGAAAACAGTGGAAAGTGTAAGAACGGTAAGACCGCTTATGGATCGTCCGATCAAAACAATCTATAGACTAGATTGGCGCGGTGGCGTTTTCGTAAATAACACGAATTCTATTGATTGGACATGCTTTATTAAGGGTAAAACGGTCTTTACACTTCTATACCAAAACGCCAAACTAATGAATAAAACATCAATACCGGCCAAAACGCATCCCTATATAAACAAAACATTCTCATACATAAAAACACACCTCCCCCAACCTGAAACGCCATATTTTCTACTATATACCATTATCTTACAACACCAAAATTCCCAAAACATCAAACACACCTACTCAAAATGTGTCGTATTTTACTATATACCAATCATCTTAGAAAAAGACAAAACTCTCAAACATCAAAAAATTCCAAAAAATGGGCGTTTCTTTCAGATACACTATTTCCTCAGTAAAACGCCAAAAAATGGCAAAAATCGTTTCTTGTATATTCAATATTGTTCTACGCGAAGTTTCTGAGAATGCATTCTTTCCTGAGGTGCTGTGACTCAAATAACATTTTGCTACATGAGATGGACAAAACTTCAAGAAAAAGATACTGGTGTCAGACTTATGTCATTTTTTGTGTTTTGTTATTGATGAATATTATAATGGCATGAATAGACGAATGACACTGATGAGTGGTTTGAAGATACATATTCGAACAAAAAATTCATGTCATTTTGTCTTTCTAAAAGGCCACAAAAAATACAAGCATGACTAAGCCAAACTACCAGTGAACATGTTTCAAAGAAGAAAGAGACTGATGACAGTGAAGATTTAGAAGATGAATTGTTTCTATTTTCAGTTTTTTAATTTTCCTTTTCTATTGTTTGTTATGTATTTTTCGACTAAAAATAAAAAAAGTTTAATAAAGAGCCAAAAAGTCATAATGATTGTGAAACGCCATAATGCAGTAAAACGCCATAATGCAATAAAACGCCAAAAACTCCGAAACTATAATAAAAGTAATTTGGAGAAATATTATTAAAAGCTAAAAATGGAAAAAAGCCAAAAACTACTTAAAGCCATTAAAAACGCCAAACTTGGAAGATGGAACGTCTATGACCCTAAAAACTCATAAAAAACTGAACAAAAAGAGTAAAAAATACACACAGTAACTGAAAAGACGACTACTTTATTAATATCATTTATTATAAATAAAAATCCCGCCTAAACTACATGCCAAAAACATCCTATAAGAGAGACGTCTCTGCACAATCAACTGACCACACACCAAAAACAAACGTCATCTTTCCAAGAAACCATTCACTTTAAAACGCCAAAAAAAAGATAGTTAAAAAAGCAACAGATGCGAAACCTCATTTCTTCTATATTGAGTATTGTTCTGAATGAAGTTTCACTGAATGGATTCTACTCTGAGGTGGGTATCTCTATAAGCTTTTGCTGAATGAGATGGACAAATATTCATGAAAAAGAAACTGGTGACACTGATATGTCATCATGTCACTTTGTTCTTGATGGATATATTGATGGCATGAAGGGATCAATACATTCAAGCAGATGTTGATTTTCAACATGTCACCAAACAAGAATATATCAAACCACAATAAAGGATGCCCAAAAAATAAGCATCTTCTAAAGACGGGAGGTATATAGGAAAATAAGGATCTACATAAGTTATTCAAAACGCCAAAAAGGTTAAAGTAGAAAAGGCTGATACAGTGAATATTTGGATGAGAAATTAGATTATAATTTTTACTTTTTTTTTCATTTTGTATTGTTTGTTATCTAATTCCCTGTTTTTATTATCTAAATCTCTACTTACAAAAAAAATTTAGTATAAAACGCAAAAAACTACAAAAACCAAAACGCCTGATAGTGTGAAAACTGTGAGAACGGATGCTAGCAAAGCACGTTGTTGCTATATAAAACGCCAAAAAACATTTATTAGTTAAAACGCCAAAATGTTTACTATGATCCTGACCTAAAAACAATAAAAACGCCGCGTATTTGTTAAACGGCAAAAAATGGAAAGGTGATGTCTGGCACGCGTTTAAAAAAAATATGAAAGGACAAAAAAGTCCCTCCGCCCTTCTCTATGTCGCGTGACACGTGTTGGGGCAGGATGCGTTCTCACCGTTCTCACACGTTTAGACGTTTTTTCCTGATCCCGTTTCTATATATATATATATATACACCAATTGAGAACTGAGAGATAAATCTAGACCACTCATCTTGTTTTTGACATTTCCTTTTTTATATATCTAATTAAAGGGGTAATTAAGACATTTTTCTCCATTGTTACTTGGCGAGACTTGAAGTTTCCAGCCACCGCATCACTCACCCCAAAACCCAATATCAAGCAACTTATTTAGCCATCTCTCCTCGTCTCTACCTCGTGACACCTTTTAATCACCATCTGAGATTGAGACATCCCACACTGAACCGTTAATCATGTGAGATATATCTTTTTCAGCAAGCCTTTGTAATTTTGAAGCAAAATGGTGTGTACATTTACTTACATCACCTGAAACTTTATATAATCAATTTACTTTGCTGGTTGTGATACCGGTTTTTTTTTTGGCTGTTTTCAGTCTCAATATATAGTGGGTTCATATATGTATCTCAATCAGATACATATATGAACCACAACTCTCAATATTATCAACAGAGAACAAATAAGCTCCACTAGTTAATCAATTGTTTGATAAAAAACACATGATATGTCATGTCCATTCTTTAATGAAAAACAAAAATTTCAACGTTTTCTAAATATTTTTTTTCATAAATTCAACTACTGTTCTCAATATGTGTATATAAATATGTATATATATAGGGTAGGGATCCTATTTAATGAAAAACAAAAATTTCAACGTTTTCTAAATATTTGTTTTCATAAATTCAACTACCGTTCTCAATATGTGTATATACATGTGTGTGTATATATATATATATATATATATATATATATATATATATAAGGTAGGGATACAAAGAGAAGAGTACTTAAACATTTTGGACCACACATTTCTCTAAGCAAAATATTTTTTAATCGCTTATTTTTAAGAGTTCTTTTTTTTTTTTGCATATATACATACATGGATATTGTCAATTTTGAATTATACACATATGTATATAGGTAATTTTTAAACTATACATATGTGTATATTATGAAAAAAAATATATATATCGTTGACCTAAGAAGTATAGAAAACCGGGTGAAACGAATGCTGATTGAGCTCATTACAGTGGCATTGGGACCGGCTCATTAAACAATAACAAAAAAGCTCTAAACCCTAAACACTAAAACTAAACCCTAAACCCTAAGGCTAAACCCTATGATTAAACCTAAAAACTAAACCTAAACCCTAAAGCTAAACCCTAATGCTAAATCTTAAAGCTAAACCCTAATGCTAAACACTAAAGCTAATACTAAACAGTAAAACTAATGCTAAACACTAAAACGAAACCCTAAAGCTAAACCCTAAATAATAATACTAAACACTAAAACTAACATCTAATGCTAAAACCTAAATACTAATGCTAAAGCCTAAATATTATTACTAAACCCTAAAGCTAAAACTAAATCATTCACCTCATTCATAAATTTACAACACTTATTTTTCAATTTTAAATATGAGAAAACACATGTAAATGATAACTCAAACAAAACAACGGAAGTCAATACAAGATCTACTGCTTACAGTCAACATATCGATTACGATCAACATACACGTACATATACACATATTCAAACCTAAAACAGATTCATCTGAGAGTAAAACAGGTCTAAAACACTAAATTCCAAATAAATCTACTAAAGTCGAGATAAATTACAGACTATATAGACTAAAACTGTTAAGCAAGAGGTGTAGAATGTGACTGACCTTAGCAAATATCTGCAGACGAATTCTCTAGTAGATGATCACCGGAATCAGATCGCTGGAGACGCGGGTCTGTTTTGACTTAATTGCCGGAGTCGCAGTTTAGGCGGATCTGTTTTGACAGAAGAGATGAACGATTTTATCATCAATCTTCCGGTCAATTTTACTTCGTAAAGTTGAAAAAGTTAATAGAAACCCTAGATTTTATCTGAGAGTGAAAATGAGAATTGTAGAAGAGAACTGACTGGTGAATGATGATTGGCCGATACAGGTGCGACGAGTCGATGACCGGTGACCAGTGACCGGAGTCGGAGTTGAAGTTCGCCGGTGATCGCCGGTTCAGCTGTTCGAAGACGAGTGCACGATTCTACGGTTCTGCTGATTTTAATTGAACTAATGGTTATTGTCAATTATAAGCCATAACTTATGACAGATGCTGCTTTTTACCCTGAACATATTAATTTAATGTTTTTTTTAATTTACGGGTAAAAATGGTATTTTCCTAAAAAATTCCTCATTTTATTTATATGTGTCATTATCTTATTTTATAAAAAAATGGCAATAGATTTTCCTAAAAAAATTCCTCACTTGAAATCCACGAACAAAGTGTAAATGGGTTATTAGATAGTTCTCGTATTTGCGACCGCTTTAAACGGTCGCAACTTTTGTTTTTCTTATTTTTCTTCTATTTGCAACCGTTTTCCGACCACTATTGAACTGATTTGTAACCGGTAAAATGCGGTCACAAAATTTGCGACTGCTTTGCGACTGAATCTTGGGTGGTCTTCAATTTTGCAATCGTTTTGGTTTTCATCGCAAATTGGTCGCTAATTTTGCGACTGCCTTATTTTGGTCCCAAGTTTTGGTCTTAATTGCCTAGTTTTCTAGTAGTGCTTGTTAGGAACATTATTTAAATGGTGCCTTATTATACATATATGTATATTAGGAATTTACATAGATGTATGTTGCTTGATTTTAGTTGTTTTTCTACTTATATACAAATCTACATATTTGTGCATACTTATTATGTTACATGTTAATGAGATACATATTTGTAAATAATTGTTTCATTTATATAATTATGTAAATACGTATGTGTATGTTACAAATTCACATATTGAGGCTCCTTGAAAAAAAGTAGTTAATTATTTAGGAGAAGAGAGAAAGTAATATTAAATTATTTAAATGAAGAGATAACAATTTAATAAGTTACCATTATCTCTCTTTTTTTCTTTTCTAAAATGCTAAAGTTTTCAAAAACATACTAGTTCTCTTAAGATGTCTGCCATACATATACATATATATATATATATAAACAAGAAACCCGATCCTTTGGTGGAGTGGTGGAAAGGACTTGGGCCATGTGAGTGGTCTCAGGTTCGATCCCCACCTCCATCAAAAGGTGAGGCATTGGGGTTATTCCCAACCCAAGGATGGCAAGGACTCCGATTCAAGCCTGAGGGAACCCGAGTTTTCTATTACGACGCATTTACTCCAGCGGGTCGCTCTGTCACAACAGGCGGTCGATTCGTGTGGAGGGTGCAACTCCTGTCAAGTGGCAGGGGGTCGGAAATTTTCTCGGGGAAAGCTAAGTCCCATTTCTACCGAGGCGTGGGCCCCGTTAAGATAACATAGTCCTTGGGACAGAAATGGGGCGGGCCTGCGACTTGCGGGTGTGTATTAACCGTCTGTTGTGAATTACACCTTTCAAAAAAAAAAAAAAGGGAGAAAACCTAGGAAACTCCTATGTAACAATTTTTGTTAAAAAAATTTAACACATGTAATATACATATTTTTAAGGGTTGTCGAGCCATTTTTCTTTAAAACAAGTTTATGCGTAACACGTCTGTTACATATGTTATACAGAAACTTGTTTTTCTAAAAAATGGCTTGGCACTTTTTTTTTTGCTGCAAAACCCTTAATACATGTATATTATACCTGTTAATTTTTACAAAAAATAAAAATACAAAATGTTGCATAGAAGTTACCAAGGTTTTCTCCCTAACTTAGGTTTCTTATGTAGCCTTTCCCTGTATATAAAAACTTAAATTATGTCTAAATAGATTTATTTTCTTGAATTTGTGATTACATGATTAATTGATTTTTCGTCTTGGTATGTGGATTTTAATTTTAATTTTTAGTTTGTGTTATTTTAATTAGTAGCTAGTTTTAAATTATATAGAGGATTAAAAAAATATATTTATTGATAATACTTGAAAAAATATGTATGCATATTAAGTTTAGGGTCAAAAAACCACACTTCTAATGAAGACTTTATTGTCTTCTAAATAATGGTTGTGTGGAATTTTGATCAAGTAACTAGTGGGAAATGCACATTCTTTGTTTCCAGAAAATGCTAGGATTTTATCTGTGATGCTTTCATTAGGTAACCTAGAAAGACTATTAAGAGGTAAAGCTTTACAATATTTATTAGGAGCGTCGCTGCAAACATTTAATGGATAACTCAGTTTATTACATGTTATGTCGCTTGTGTAACGCCCGACTCGTTAAAAACAATATTAAAATACTTTGCGAAAATAGACCCATATTTTTTTTAACTTATTTAATAAAGTTTATTATTCCATAAAATATATTAATCCACATATTCGGATTAACAAAACATTTACAAATGCTCATTTAAAATTTTTCGCCATGACCCGTTTACAAAACGACCATTCCTTGCGAAGACAAAACATGCTTAATAACCAAATTTTTTATAAAACAAACATAACCAACTACTACATTGACATACTAGCGCTTAGCTAAAACAAACATTGAAGTTAAACTCCAAAATGTAAATAACTAGGTCAATTTGACCTGATAAGAAAACCCATATACTTAGTGAACAAATCATCACTAAATCTTTCCATAGTTGAGCATTGATATCTCATTCATCTTAGCTCCGGTTTGGACCTGATTTAGTTTGTTGCGAAGCTTTTCCA
Source organism: Helianthus tuberosus (assembly GCA_030545235.1). NCBI lineage: Eukaryota > Viridiplantae > Streptophyta > Magnoliopsida > Asterales > Asteraceae > Helianthus > Helianthus tuberosus. The sequence goes on along the minus strand of CM060376.1, from coordinate 10,955,244 downwards.
ACATAGAACACAAACCCACAAATAAATATATAAAACCCACTCATTTTCTAATATTTATTTTTAGTCCAAAATAGGAATAAATTATTTTCCTATATTTGTGAAAAATGCTATTTTCACAAATTTCCAACAATCCTCCACATGAATAGAAATCGATCTATCAAGTTTTCACGATACATGTTCAACAGTTGAGCACTGTAAGATAGGTAGGTGTAACCTTTGAACCTTCTTTTGTGAAGCATACTTAGCCTCCTAGGGTCTTGTAGACGAGGTGTCTTTGAATAATCCCCCATTTATGTAGGCGATAATATACATTCACACATTACTCTCCCTAGTTGAGTCAAGTCCTCATGGTTGTGTCCGTTTATGGTCATGGAACACTTTTCTGGCTCTGCGAGAGCTCTAGGATTTGCGCCTCCCCACAAATCCATTCGAAGCGACCCCACTTCTCTCTAACATAGGTGATTCATCTGAATCATTAAAAGCATCATAGTTAATTTGGATTTCCTCAAAATCCTTAACCTCAACATGCTTAACCTTTCCTTCATGTCACTGATTGGAATGGACTAGGAAGTATACAACTCCCTTTATTAATTTTGGGACACCCCCCACAATGACTCCCTTTGGGTTTATGATTAAGTTGGCCTATTGAACCTAGATCTTGGGATCTCCAGTCAACTAGGTTAGGTTTTCCTCATATTCCCATCTTCTATGGGCTTTAGACCCATTCCTCTTGATGACTTATACACCTTATCTTTGCTTAAGCCTTTAGTTAAAGGGTCTGCAATGTTCTCCTTTGATCTAACATAGTCAACTGAGATAACACCTGTTGAGATAAGTTGTCGTACTGTGTTGTGTCTACGTCGAATGTGCATTGATCTGCCATTGCACATCGCACTTTGTGCTCTAACAAGCGCAGATTGATTGTGACAATGTATGCAGATCTTCGTCAATGACTTTGGCCATCTTGGAATATCTTCCACAAATTAATGTAGCCACTCCGCCTCTTCCCCGCTTTTATCTAAATCGACGAATTTGGATTCCATTGTGGATCTAGCTATAACCGTTTGCTTGGAAGACTTCCAAGCTATAGCCGCGCCCGCAAGTGTAAACACGTAACCACTTGTGGATCTGTGATCCTTTATATCCGATATCCAGTTCGCATCAATGTATCATTCGATCACTGCTGGATCACGGGTATAATGTAATCCGTAATCTCTCGTGTATCTTATGATCTAAGCACCCTTGCGATAGCTTTCCAATGATCCACGCACGGATTACTGGTGTATCTACTTAGCCCGGTTACAGCATACGCTAAGTCGGGTCTAGTACATGTCATTAGATACATGAGACTACCGATGATCCTTGAGTACTCTACCTGAGCAACACTCGCGCCTCTATTCTTCCTTAGGCGTTGGGTATTATCACTTGGAGTTCGAGCTATACTCGTATCGTCCGAATTGAATTTCTTAAGGATCTTGTTCACGTAGTGAGATTGACTCAACACAAGACCATTTTGGGTTCTAGTGATTTTTACTCCAAGAATCACATCCACGAGACTCATGTCTTTCATGTCAAACCTCTCTTTCAACATGTCTTTCGTTGAGTTAATCATGTTATCATCACTCCCAATGATAAGCATATCATCTACATAAAGACATAAAATTACATAACCCTTTGGTGTGTCTTTAAAATAAACACACTTGTCGCACTCATTTATTTTGAAAGCATTGTCAATCATGACATGATCAAACTTTTGGTGCCATTGTTTTGGTTCTTGCTTCAAGCCATACAAAGACTTGACGAGTTTACATACTTTGCCCTCTTTTCCTGGGGCGGAAAAACCATCAGGTTGTTCCATGTATATCTCTTCTTCTAAATCACCGTTTAGAAATGCGGTCTTTACATCCATTTGGTGAACTTCTAAATTTCTTAGAGCCGCAATTGCAAGAACCAATCGTATAGAGGTTATTCACGTTACAGGCGAGTAAGTATCAAAGTAGTCTAGACCCTCCTTTTGTCTAAATCCTTTGATCACTAACCTTTCCTTGTATTTATCAATACTTCCATCAGCTTTCATCTTCCTTTTGAATATCCAACGATATCCAAGTGGTTTACAACCAGGTGGAAGATCTACTAACTCCCAAGTATGATTTTGCAATATAGAATCAATTTCATTCTTAATTGCTTCTTGCCATTGAGGTCCTTCTGTGGAGGTAACCGCTTCACGGTAGGTATTAGGCTCACCCTCAACCATATAGCTCATGAAGTCTGGACCAAAGGATTTTTCAATCCTTTGTCATTTACTTCGTCTAAGCTCACCCTCCTCTACCTCGGGTCGTTCATGTCTTTCGTCTATCCACGTAGATGAACTTGGACCCGCTTCATCTAACCATGTAGAGGAACTTGGACCCGCTTCATCAACCGTTGTTGATGAAGTCGCTTGTGTTTGTCCTAACATTGGAAACACATTCTCAAAATATGAGACAATGTTAGGATTTGCATCCATGATAGTGTGTTTGTGTACATTGGGATTCTTGGACTCATGTACAAGAAAACGATGTGCACTACTTTGATGTGCATATCCAATGAAAATACAATCAACAGTTTTGGGTCCTATCCTAAGAGCCTTAGGAGGTGGTACAATCACCTTTGCTAGGCACCCCCACACTTTCAAGTATTTGTATGAAGGTTTCCTTTTTCTCCATAACTCATATGGAGTTTCGTCCCTTTTTTCAACGGTATCTTGTTCAAAAGATAGTTTGCTGAGAGAATGGCGCCCCCCACATTTCTCGGTTCACACCCGAACTGATCAGCATGGCGTTCATAATTTCTTTCAATGTGCGGTTCTTTCGTTCCGCAACGCCATTTGATTGTGAAGAATAAGGAGGTGTACACTCTTGTATAATGCCACTTTTTGCGCATAAATCCCCAAAAGGTGCAACATATTCACCTCCTCGATCACTTCTCACAGCTTTTATCTTCTTTTTAAGTTGATTCTCAACTTCGATTTTGTACAAGATAAACTTTTCTATTGCTTCGTCTTTACTTTTAAGTAAATAGGCATAGCAATATTTAGTACAATCATCAATAAATGTGATGAAGTACTTATTTCCTCCACGCGTGGGAACCACTTTTAAATCACACACATCTGTATGAATTAAATCAAGCGGTTCGGTTATTTGTTCAACCGATTTAAACGATGATCTCGTAAGTTTGGATTCGATACATGTCTCGCATTTGTGATCAGACTCGATATGGAATGTTGGTATCAAATTTAATTTAATTAAACGTCGTAATGAATTAAAATTTACATGTCCTAGTGTACCATGCCAAACATTAGAAGACTCAATCATGTAACTAGAAGTAGAAATTTCATTCATATTCTTGTTTTGGTTCACAACTATTATATTAATTTTAAACATACCATTAAGGGCATAGCCTTTTCCAACAAACATTCCACGTCTAGAAAGAACAAAGTTGTCCAATTCATACACTAGACGAAATTCAAACTTGTTGAGCATCCATCCCAACACTAGATTCTTCCGTATCTCTGGAACATAAAGCACATTTGTCAAGGTAAGCTCCTTGCCAGAGGTCATCTTCAAGACGACAGTGCCTTCCCCCTTGATGCTTGCGGTAGCTTTATTTCCCATATAAAGCTTTTCTTCACCCGTTGCTTCCTTGAATGTTGAGAAAAGAAACTTATCTCCACAAACATGGTGGGTTGCACCCATGTCAACGAACCATCCTTTTTGGTTTTCACCGTCGCGTTGACTTCTTCAATCATAGCCGCTTCCTCGGTTATCATTACAATTAGAAGCATACCATCCTCATCAACCATATGCGCGCGCTCACGCTTTGGTTTCTTGCATTGGTTAGCACGGTGCCCCGTCTCGTTACAGTTGTAACAAGTACCTTGGAAAGGCGTAGGCTTCTTTTTCACAGCCCCCTTTTTCGGTCAAAGGTTGTTAACCTTTGCTTTCCCTTTGTTGTTTTTACCACCCTTGCCTTTATTGTCCTTTGAGGACTCCCCAATTTCCACCATGTTTGCTTTAGCCGAAGCTTGCAAAATAGTGCCTTTTTGGGCTACCTTGTTGTCCTCTTCTATACGAAGATGAACCACAAGTTTCTCCACAGTCATTTCCTTTCGTTTATGCTTTAGGTAGTTTTTAAATTCTACCCACGAAGGAGGCAATTTCTCAATCATGGCTGCCACTTGAAATGTCTCGCTAAGTACCATACCCTAAGCGTGGATGTCATGAAGTATAATTTGCAACTCTTGGACTTGGTTTATAACAGTCTTGTTATCAACCATTTTGTTGTCCAAGAAACGGGCTACCACAAATTTCTTTGTGCCACCATCCTCCGTTTTGTACTTCTTGTCCAAGGCATCCCATAATTCTTTGGATGTCTTGACGTTGTAGTACACATTATACAACTCATCCGAAAGGCCGTTGAGTACATAGCCTCAACATATGAAATCCAAATGCTTCCAAGCATCTACCATGCACTGTCTTTGTACGTCGGTCTCCCCTTCCACAGGTTGTGGAGCGGTTTTAGTCAAGAACCTCGCAAGGTTCATGGTGATCAAATAAAAGAACATCTTCTGTTGCCACCTTTTGAAGTGGAGACCTGAGAATATCTTAGGTCGTTCAGCATGGTTTGCCACTGTGGACGCTCCCACAGTGTTGGCAAAGGTACCGACAACAACGTTGGTGTTGGTATTTTCAGTCGACATTCTGAAAAAATTATCCAATAAAACAAGCTAAAATTCTGTTTTTAAAATAAATGTGCTAATTTATTATTAAAACATAATAGAAGAGTGCAAAAACCCAGTCGTGTAGCTTCTAAGTCCAACTTTGAAGACTACAACAGAAGATTTTAGAACTCAAAAACAGAATTGAAGTAGAAGAAATAGAATCTGATTTGACAAAGTTGCTACTTTGAACCAAAACAGAAAAAAAAATTGTTTTTAAAACACAACTGTATGAATTCAAAACTGGTTTGAATTCACAGCAGATTATGTTTGTGATTCTACACGAACGGTGTTTTAAAAAAAATGTTTTGAGATTGTAGGAAGTCGTTCGTGCAAAAATAAATAAAATAATTTATTAACTTGAATTACCGAACTGGTACATAATGAAACTGAAAAATTGATTCAATTACAACTGAAATAAAAGAAAAATAAGAACAAAATTTTCAAACGAAAAACAGTTCTTGGCTGAGGATCGTGTTAGACACGGGTCCCTTAAAACAAATTTTGAGTCTCCCAGGAGAACTCGTTTGTTTCCAGGTCTTGACTCCAACCCGAAGGTGTACCTGAAGCAGGATAGAGGCACGATTGCTGTAGAGAGAGATTGTAATAGTTGTGTGTTTTCCGGTGTGTTTCTGCAGCAGGGCAGCCTCCCTATTTACACTGCAGGTCTTGGATGAAACTGAAAAATGTATTAAATGGGAGAATTAAGTTGCATTGAACGTCTTCAATGCACTTTAATTCGTCGTTAAATTCTCATTCAAAACCGTTTGACTCGTCACTTTCAAATGCTGAAAATGTAACTGCACTGTCATAAATGCTGGAAGCTGCTGCGTGCGCACGCACTTCTGGTTCATGCACGCGCAGGTCTTGCAAACACATGCGCGCGTGCGCCATTTTGGCTCAATTCCATGTGCGTGTGCGCCACGTCACCTGTGAGTTTATACGAGCACGCCACATAGTCGCGCCGTATTGGCTCACTTTGGTGCGCCGCACACGTCACATCAGTGCCCATGCGCCAGTGCACGCAGCTCATGCACGGACGTGCCACGTCATGCGCCACTTCGTGCGAACCTGCCACGTGTACTTGCACGCCGCTGCCACATCACCCTCCAAGGTCTACCTTCCACCTGGTCCTTGCAGCCCATGTGCTTCAGCACACGTGTGTGGTAAAAAATACAAAGGCGGCTCTCAAGCGGCGATGGGAGGGTGCGGAGTGCAAAGTGCACCATCAAAGTGCCACATTGCGCCACATTGCGCCTCATCGCCCACGCCACACGCGCGGGCGAGTGCGAGTTAGGGTGCTCCGCACCCTTCGCGAGTACACTAGAGTGCGCTTCCATGAAACAATAAGGATGGAGAGTTCTCACTTAAATACCCCTTTAAGTTTCAACTTTCCTCCTATGTGGGACAAGGTGCCAGTTTCCACTTTTTCAGCATTCAATGTTTCAAACACCAACCTTTGAGCATCGATATCTGATTCATCTTAGCTCCGTTTTGGACGTGGTTTTGTTCGTTGCGAAGCTCTTCCAACATAGAAGACAAACCCACAAATAAATATATAAAACCCGCTCATTTTCTTATATTTATTTATAGTCCAAAGTAGGAATAAATCATTTTCCTATATTTGTGAAAAATGCTATTTTCACAAATTTCCAACATATACTAAAGGAAACGAATGTTACGCAAACAAAAAATAGATTGAATCGTGCAATGAAATATCAAGCCTGATATAAAAAAATTAATTATAAACATATGCAAAGAATGTGAAATTCAAATGTGTAAACGAAAAAACAATATTTATTTTAGATCTGCCATGTTTATTTGTGACCTGGCGTACTTGTCTTTTTAGGTACAAAATTGTTTACGATTTTAAAAAACACGACATCTATATCAACGTACTTAATTGAGATTCCAGTGTATTTACCAAAGATGACTTTGGGTCAGTGACTTTGTCTTCTACGACTTTTTCACAATATCCGACTAGTGTTTGATTAAAAACACTATTGTGTCTTGTACCTGTGATCCAGCGTACTTGTATAACGTTTTTTATCAACATATTTAAAGTCTGTTTTGAATAAAAATATGTCGTTGAATGAGTTAGTGAACATAACTCAAGCAGAACTTGAGACCGACACTACTACCCATCCACCCAAGCTTACGGTTGTGAATGATTTTGGTAATCGGAAGAATAGGATGAGGCGTTTTACTATTTCACTGAATATACCCTATGACAATTAGTCACTTTGGGTCCACACAATCATGTGATTAACACTGACAAATATTGTGTAATCAATGATGACCCAACCACATTTACTGAAAATGATAAACTATTATTCCAAAGAGATCACAAAGCTTATGTTGCTTTAGCTATGGATTTTACCACCGACGGTAACAATATGTTTGAAGAATACACTACTACACAAAATACATGGGATGCATTTTATGAATTTTATGAGGGAAATGAAGAACTAATCCAAAATAAGTAAGATCTAGTTAAAAAGGAATACAACATTTTTGGAAGTATTTATGGTGAAAGTCTGTCAGATCACATTACAAGGTTCATGAATATGTTGACAAAAATGAAGACTACTGGAATTCCTATTACCAAGAGTGCTCAAATAAAGAAGTTGCTAGATTTGCTTCCAAAGGAATGGAGCTTTGTGTGTAGTGCATAATGATCAAGAAAGATATCATGAAAAATCCCAAAACTCTATCTGTCCTCATTAACACTTTTAAGTCATTTGAAATAGGTATCGCAAAAAGGAAAATGAATCAACTAGGTTTGTTAGTGCATTTTTTGTGTGTCTATAGCTTAGAAATCTAATATAGGTAATCAGTCTTGAGTTAGTATGAGTTAGGACAGAGTTTCGGTGAGTTTCACAGAGTTAGAGAGTTAATACGTGATCGTAGAGCATGACTCATGTGCAGCGCATGTGTCATTCGCATTGTAGACTAGCGCATGAGGCAAGTCTATATAAGAGTGTTGCCATGCACAATTTTTGGTAGTGATTCATTTTTGGAGCTTTTAGATTGGAGATCAATTGTTGAGAAACTTTGTCCAATTGGATACGTAATATGAAAAACATTTATTTAGCATTGTCTTTGTACGATTACAAGCTTTGTTATTGGATACCTCACTTTAACAATGTTAAACGTAAAATTTGGTATTTTCAAGACCAAGGAACGAGACTTTCAAGTGGTATTAGAGCTTTTGCTCATTCTACAAGTAATCTCATAGAACAATTGGACGGGTTTGTTGAAGATTTGCACAAATTTGGACTATATTGGACGTTTTATAAAAAAATATGGAATAAAATTGCCTAAAAATGAAGTATTATAATCCTAAAATCATTACATGTCACACCCCAACCGATGGCGGAATCGTCGGGGCGTGTCACTGAGCGAAACAGATTGTTCAAGAGAATCCATGACAACTATTAAGTGACAATATATTTAACATTCATGTCCCATACCATAAACATATAAAGCATAAACAGTTATTACAGATAATTGTCTCATAAACAAAATACTCTTCCAACGATTCAGATTTAATTAGTTTGTTTCTAGACTCATTAGCTTGCTCATCTTAGCACATCTAGCAAGCATCCTAATCAACCTGTCACATACGTTAAAATAAAGTCAATACACATGGTGTAAAGGTGAGTACACAAGTTTGCATAGTATGTAGTATAGTGAAAGCGTTTATGCATAACCGGCATATAACACGTAGAAATGTGAATCAAGTAAGCTATCGACAATGACGCATGCAACTGACATGACTGCGAGTTGTAGAATGCGCAACACATTATCACCACTGTGACCATGTGAAGTGAGGCCCTTAACAACCCCTGTCCACGACAGGTGCTGACTCCAAACTATAGTTCTATCGTTGCTAAGGTGTCAGGCAAAACAATCATTGTGTAAACATAACATACAAGCATTCATCGAATCACGTATAACATGCAAGAACAGTTAGCGTTTATAAAGCGTTTAGTATAGTGTGTGTTGTGATTTGATATAGTAATGTATGTAACACCCAAAAATGCGTTAAGCGAAAAAGGGTTCGAGTATACTCACCGTAGGTGTTCAGCTAGTAAACATGGTACTCAGATTGAAGGGAGCGCGTTGGAGATTATCCTATAGAACAGTAGCGTAGCGTTGAACAGTGCGTAACAGAGTGAAGTGTCGAATGGTGAGTCGAACGGATGGTCATCCGGACGGATGACCATTCGAACGGTTGATCATTCGAATGATTGAGTGTGTTTGTAAATAGTTTTTGGAAACTTTTGAAGTTTTTGTTGTAGTATAAATCAAGTCATCCGGTCGGATGGTCATCCGGAAGGATGGCCATTCGATCAGATGGCTATTCGATTGAGAGTTTGATATTTTGAAGTTTGAGCAAATCGTTTAAGTATTGAATGTTAAAAGGACAAGTCACATGGTCGAATAGTCATTCGATCGGATGGCCATCTGAGCGGATGATCATTCGATCGGGTGACCTGATGCTTTGAAAACTGGTAGAATTTTCTAAGTAGAAACCTTGGGTTTAACGGAGACGGCGTGATGACGTGTCGAACAACGGAAACACACCAAGTCCAGCTCGTCCAGTCAGATGGGAATCACCCCATCCTGGCGTACTCACAGTTCTTATGATGAAGTTTAATGTTCAACTCGTTAATCGGTCGTCTCTCCGGTGGAAATCTGATTTCAGACCGACTCTTAACTAAGAAAGTCTGAATGAGTCAAGATTCCATCGGTTTTGTGTAGAAAGTCGAAGAAAAGTTTGAAAATAGTTGGTTGATATTCGCAAATTTACACATATTTTAGTCCCCCGTTTTACCCCTATTTTATGCGTTTTTGGCCGTAAAATCGTCATTCGGATACTTAATTATCTACACTTTTGTTTACAGGCCTAAGACAGCATACCAGACAAGATGATAGCGAAAACGAGGACTTTCCGGACAAAACGACGAAGCAGCGAACATTCTGTTAAGGAAACTGACCTGGACCTGTGGAACGGTCGTGCGACCTGATGCACGACCGTGCATCTCTGACAAATGTTGATCAACCCGGAAATGAACGAGGGTGCGACTAGGCGTGCAAGGCGTACAAGGTCAGCCTGGTGATGAACGACCGTTCCATCTGAAGAACGGTCGTGCGGATCCGAACATCAGCAAAACCCCGGAATTGCACCACCAGTGCAGCAGCTCGTGCAACAAGAACCCGGTAATGAACGACCGTTCCATCTGAAGAACGGTCGGGCGATATCGAATCTGGTCAAAGATCTGATGACGTATGCAGTATGGTGCCCCATACCCAATAATTGCTTAAAGTGCACGGTCGTTCCATATGAAGAACGACCGTGCGACTTCGAAAAAATATAAAAACAGAATAGAAACATTATGTTTGATATTCTGGAATTTTGGGAGCTTCACAGGCGATTTTACAGGCTCCGGAGGCTTTGCTTTTGACCCGGATTCAAGCCACATTGTGCCGTTTAGCTCCATTACTATCCGGATTCTTAGTCTAGTGCTTGTTTATGGTTTGGTTTTCTAATCTTTCCATGATTTTGTTAATCTTTCAAGTACTTAGATTTATGTTTATGTATTATTGTAGCCTTTGGGCAAAAACACAACAATCCCTTGCTTGATTATAACCATTAGTGTGTTAATCTTTGTTTGTAATGACACTTTGAAGTATTTTCTATGTTAATCTTTGATGATTAGTTTGCAACCTTGTTATTGATATTGATTTCTTGATTATAAGTAATTATGTTGGATGATTGATGCTTGGTTAGTTAAGATAGTTGAAAAATGAAGCTTAATTAATCTTGTATTAGTAAACTTTGAACTTGGTTAACTAGTTTAGCTTGGTTTAAATGTGTGCATCATGATACTAGAAATGGTTAGAGATTTAATAAAATGTAATTATTGTTAATCAAGAGAGCTTGGCGTCACGTAAGGACCTTAACGGGTTAGATGGTGTCGTTATAAATTCTTGCCATGATTTGTTAGCTTAGTTAGTAGTTTAGGCCAAAATTGCTATCTTGGTGAATTATTGTGCAAGATTTGTAAAATGAACTCGGTTGTGATTTAATCTAGTTTATGCTTGTCTCGGTGGCTGCATTGTGTTTATCGGTGTCTCTTTCCTTGATTAAGTGCGGTTAGAAAACTCCTAACGGCTGACTAACTTATTTTTAAGAGATTTTCATAGACATTTATCAATTGCACGTTAAAGAACAATTTTAGGTGGTTAAAGTGTGTTTATCGTTTTAGCTTTCCGAATGATTGTCATGTTAGGATTCCCGAAAGGGATACTAATTGTCTTAAATTGGAATATTGACCGAATGCTTCTAGTGCCAAAACCGACTTAGTTGACATGCTGTGGTTTTGTATTAAGCAAGGCTTTTTATCTATCATCTATTATGTTTTTATTATGTATTTGTTTACGCTTACTTTAGTTTATTTAAAATCAAACAAAACTTATGTTTTTACCGGTAGTTTAGTGACAAAGGTCTAGTACTATTTCTCCGCCCATTTCCTTGGATCGATACTTGGTTCTTACCGATACTTTATTACATATGTGACGGGGTACACTTGCCTCTTTCGTGTGTGTTTTGATGTAAAAGTAATAATCACTTTTATAAATTTAAAACCAAATCGTGTGTAGATTCATTGCAAAATTATGTATATATACGCACACGTCAAGTTTTTGGCGCCGTTGCCGGGGAAATAGCGAGTTTTAGGAACGACCCGAGTCATTGTGTTATCGGCGTATATACTTGTTAATATTTGTGTATATTTTCATGATTATTTATTTGTTTATTTATTTGTGAGTATTTCTTGTTTTAATTCGATTTATTCGTTTTCGTGTATATTTTTGTTCCATTTATTTATTTGATCCGGATTTATTTATTCACTTATTCTTTGGGTTTTCGGCACCCTAAAACAATTTTTGTATTAGCCGATTCATTTATTTTTAGTGTTGTAATTTTTATAAAATTTCGGGCCCATTTTCGGATTTTTATAAAATTTTCAGCCCATTTATAATAATATTCTGCTTCTATTCAGCTGAAAAAAAACCAACATTATTTTATTAATAAAATATTCACTGTGTCAAATTTTTCGTTTGCGGGTTAATGTTCTCGACCCCCGCTCCAGAAGTTGTTGAACCGTCAGACGAGCCCGAACGTGATCTTAGGAGACGTCTACGCGCGAGAGGTCGGGCGGTTGGGCTACTGCTCGCCAGTGGTCAGCCGGAGCCGGTGGTACCTGTTGAAGCCGAGGGCTCAGGAGGAGACGCAATCATGGCAGACGATGAGCGACCGTTGAATGAGACAAATCAGCCCGGAAGGGCAGGCCTGGAGCCGAGTATCCTTCAACCTACTATTGATGTACCTCCTTTTGAAATTAGATCTAGTATTATTAATATGGTACAAAATTCTGTACAGTTTGACGGACGTGAGCACGAGGATCCCGGGAGGCATATTGCTGCTTTTCTCTATGTTTGTTCTACGTTTAAGATTACAGGTGTTTCGGAGGATGCAATTCGTTTGAGGTTGTTTCCGTTTTCGTTACGTGACAAAGCTAGAGCTTGGCTTATGTCGCTTCCAGCCGGGTCCACCAGGACCTGGAATCAGTTGGCGGAGCAGTTTATGCAGAAATATTTTCCACCTGAGAAAACGAACAAGTTACGGAACCGAATTGTATCTTTTCACCAGGACGAGGGCGAGTCGTTGCATGCGGCTTGGGAGAGATTCAAGGATTTGTTGATTGATGTGCCACATCATGGCTACTCCAAGAGACAACTGGTTTTGACGTTCTATCAGGGGCTCAGTTACAACACACTGGAGCGATTAGACGTGAACGCGGGAGGCGATCTAGGAACTAAGACGCCGAATGAAACGTATGATATTATAGAGAAAGCCGCGTTGAAATCCAGCTCGCGTCGGGAAGGAGATAGAGGCCTGGCATCATCATCATCATCTCGCGCAGGAGTCCATGCTGTAGACGACTATACGGCCATTACTGCACAAATCTCGGCTCTCGCATCGAGATTCGACAGGTCCTAGATGATTGCGCATGCGGGCTCGGGATGTGACCAGTGTGGAGTGTCACACGAGCCTGGGGCATGTTTTCAGGGAGTCGTATACGAGGGCCACGAAGAGGTAGATTTCGTGAGTAACCAAGTGAGGCCGCAGAACAACCCGTACAGCAACACCTATAATCCCGGTTGGAGAAATCACCCAAATTTTGGGTGGCGAGCGAATACAGGCAATCAAAATCCATTGGGGTTCACTCCGCGCGCTCCAGCGCAACAGGGTCAGGGTCAGCAGTTCCAGCAATACAACCAATCTTACCAGCAGCGTCCATATTCATATCAAAATCAGGGCTCTGGGAGTAGTTCCCAGCAGCAGGCCCCTCAGTCTAGTTCTAAGCTAGAGGATATGATGGCTCAGCTTCTTACTAGCTCCTCGAGCGCGAATCAGTTAGCTGAAAAACGCTACCAGCAGAGCGAGGATCGTTTTCTCTCTAATGAGGGAGAAATGAGGAGTCACAAGGCCTCGATTCAGAATATAGAGAATCAGGTTGGTCAGCTGGCACAGATGATGTCTAAAAGACCCCAGGGTGGTCTTCCGGGCAATACCGAACCTAACCCGGGCGGGCACAGGGATGTGAACGCCGTGATGACCAGGAGTGGAAAACCTACCGGACCCATCATATCGGACTCAACGCCGATCACTGAAGCGGTCCCGATTGACACACCGGACGAGGTGCATGCCAGGCTACGCCCAGGAAGTACAGCACAAGTCCAGGAGCCGGTCAAGGGTTACACGCCTCCAGTGCCTTATCCAGGAAGGCTGAAGAAGCAGAAGAATGATGAACAATACGGTAAGTTTCTCGAAATGTTTAAGCAATTTCATATAAACATACCGTTTGTTGAAGCTTTGGCCCAGATGCCAAAGTATGCAAAGTTTCTGAAAGACATCCTCTCAAATAAACAAAAGCTCGAGGACATGTCTTGCGTGGTTATGAATGAAAGTTGCTCTGCTATTCTTCAGAATCGCCTGCCTGCAAAAATGGGAGATCCAGGCAGTTTCACGCTTCCTTGCCTCATTGGCAATATGTCTGTCAGTAATGCGTTAGCAGATCTAGGAGCGAGTATAAACCTTATGCCCTATAAGGTTTTTACAAAGTTGGATCTAGGTGAGCCGTCACCTACAAGAATGAGTATTCGACTTGCTGATCGATCTATCAAATATCCACGCGGGTTTGTAGAGAATATGCTTGTTAAGATTGACAAGTTTGTATTTCCCATGGATTTTGTTATCCTGGACATGGATGAGGATTCGAAAGTGCCTCTGATACTTGGACGCCCGTTTCTGAATACCGCACGGACGATTGTGGACGTGGCGGCGGGCCAAATCACACTCCGAGTGAATGATGAGCACGTGACCTTTGATATCAAACGGTCTTTGCAGCATCCTCAGAGTCAAGACGACGCGCTCTATTATGTCGACATAGTCGATACTTATGTGAGTATGCATTTCCAGGGTACGATCGAGGAGATAGATTCGGACACACAGCTGTTGTGTGGGGACCTGATTGGCATTACGCAGGAGGGCCATAATTTAGAGCAGCCAGTCTATTAGATTGGTGACGATGGTTCCCAGAGTCCGGATCGATTCACAGAAATTGATCGCGCAAGTGAAGTGAAGTCGAAGCCGCCAGTAGAAGATCCTCCGACCTTGGAGCTTAAGGAGCTTCCACCGCACCTGGAGTACGCATTTCTGGATGAGGAGCGTCATTTGCCTGTCATTATTTCATCTGGATTGGCAGAAGAAGAGAAGAGCAGACTGCTTAATGTGTTGAAACTTCATAAGAAAGCAATCGCCTGGAAAATCATGGACATAAAAGGAATAAACCCCTCCTTCTGTACACATAAAATTCTAATGGAGGATCAGTTCAAGCCGTGTGCGCAGCACCAGAGGCGGCTGAACCCAAACATGCAAGAGGTCGTTAAAAAGGAAGTGATTAAGTTGTTAGATGCTGGTATGATCTATCCCATTTCCGACTCTGTTTGGGTCAGTCCTGTGCAGGTAGTGCCCAAAAAGGGGGGCATGACTGTGGTCACAAACGATAGGAATGAGCTCATTCCAACCAGGACGGTCACTGGATGGCGGGTTTGCATTGATTATCGCAAACTCAACGACGCCACTCGCAAGGACCACTTCCTGCTTCCATTCATTGATCAAATGTTGGAGTGTCTGTCAGGGAAGTCATATTATTGTTTTCTGGATAGGTTCTCTGGTTACTTTCAAATTCCTATCGCTCCTGAGGACCAGGAGAAGACCACATTTACCTGTCCCTTCGGTACATTCGCCTACCGGCGTATGCCATTTGGGCTGTGTAATGCACCGACCACTTTCCAGCGATGTATGGTCGCCATTTTCCACGACATGATTGAGGATTCCATGGAGGTGTTCATGGACGACTTCTCGGTATTTGGGGATTCCTTTGATCAATGTCTGGAAAATTTAAAAAGAATGTTGAAGAGGTGTGAGGAGACGAATCTGGTCCTGAACTGGGAGAAATGCCACTTCATGGTGAAGGAGGGCATAGTTTTGGGACACAAAATTTCTCACGCGGGCATGGAAGTCGATCCAGCTAAAGTCGACGTTATTTCACGACTTCCGCCCCCACCTCTGTTAGAGCTATACGGAGCTTTCTCGGTCATGCCGGGTTCTATCGGCGATTCATCAAAGATTTTTCAAAAATCGCCAGACCCATGACCCGTTTGTTGGAGAAAGATGCTCCGTTCGTGTTTGGAGATGATTGCTTGAGGGTCTTTGACCTTCTCAAGCAAAAGTTGATTGAGGCCCCTATTTTAGTCGCACCTGACTGGAGTCTGCCATTTGAGATTATGTGCGACGCAAGCGATTATGCTATAGGGGCCGTTCTGGGTCAAAAGAAGGAAAAGCACTTCCATCCGATCTATTATGGGAGCAAAACTCTTCACGACGCTCAAGAGCATTACACCACGACTGAAAAAGAGCTCTTGGCGGTCGTTTTCGCATTTGATAAATTTAGATCGTATTTAGTGCTTTCGAAAACCGTTGTATACACTGATCACGCAGCCATTAGATACCTCTTCAGCAAACAGGACGCTAAACCGCGTCTAATCAGATGGATCTTGTTGCTGCAGGAGTTTGATATTGAGATACAAGATAAAAAGGGTGCTTTGAATGTAGCGGCTAACCATCTATCTCGGTTAGAGCATGGAGACATCAAGGATTCGTGTTGGGATTCAATCAATGACAAGTTCCCACACGAATCTTTGATGGGTGTTGAGATATGCGATGAGTCGCCATGGTTCGCCGACTTTGCGAACTATCTTGCTTGTAGAATTCTGATAAAAGGGTTGACTCACCAGCAAAAGAGGAAATTCTTTTCAGATCTAAAGCACTACATATGGGACGACCCTTTCTTGTTCAAGGTGGGTGCTGATCAGGTGATCAGAAGATGTGTATCAGGGACTGAGGCGACCGATATTCTGCGCCAGTGTCATGAGGGACCTACCGGAGCACGGAGCCAACTTCACCGCGAAGAAGGTGTTGGATTCTGGGTTTTACTGGCCGACCATTTTTCGTGACGCGCAGAGTTGGGTGAAAGCGTGCGATGCTTGTCAGAGGGCGACGAACATATCAGCACGCGACGAAATGCCCCAGAACTGGATACAAGTATGTGAAGTCTTTGATGTTTGGGGGATAGACTTCATGGGACCATTCCCCCCTCACGTGGTAACAAGTACATACTCGTGGCTGTTGACTATGTATCAAAGTGGGCGGAGGCGCAAACCTTACCCACTAACGACGCCAGAGTAGTTGTGAGGTTTCTTAAGAGTTTGTTCGCCCGATTTGGCGCTCCGAAAGCGCTCATTAGTGATCGAGGGACTCATTTTTGTAACACACAGCTTGAAAAGGCTTTGTCCCGATACGGTGTGCATCACCGTTTGTCCACGCCCTATCATCCGCAGACAAGCGGGCAGGTGGAAGTCACGAACCGTGGGCTTAAGTGCATCCTTGAGCGGTCTGTAGGTGTTAACCGCAAGGAGTGGTCGGACAAACTTGAGGATGCATTGTGGGCATTCCGTATAGCTTATAAGACCCCTATAGGGACCACCCCCTTTAGGTTGGTATACGGAAAGGCAAGCCATTTACCGGTGGAGTTGGAGCACAAGGCTATGTGGGCTTTGAAAACCGCGAATTTGGACCTAAAAATCGGAGGTGAAGCCCGGTTTCTCCAAATTCATGAATTGGAAGAATTGCGACAACAAGCCTACGAAAGCTCCGTACTCTACAAAGAGCGCACGAAGAAACTTCACGACAAACGCTTGAAGGACCACAAAGAATTCCAAGCGGGTGATCTTGTTCTTCTATATAATTCACGGCTGCGCTTATTTCCTGGGAAGCTTCATTCACGCTGGACAGGACCATACACGGTTAAGGAAGTATTTCCGTATGGTACTGTTGCAGTAGAGAACGCGGATGGCGTTATATTCAAGGTAAATGGTCACCGGTTGAAGTTGTACGTTGCCGGGCCGATAGAGTCGGCGGTGGAGGTGATTGAGCTCCAAACCCCGCACACATCATAAGTGTGGGGAGGAGAGAGTCTATGCTACTGACTCGCGGATAAAAAATGTAGCAAGAGCGTATTTTGCGCTTTAGGGGTAGTATAGTCTTTTTAGTAGTTTTTCTAGTTTTAGTATGGAGTCTTGCTATCGACTCGCCGACAAAAATTTAGCATGAGTCTACGCTACTGACTCGCCGACAAAAATGTAGCAGGAGCGTCTTTGGCGCTATAAGGGTAAAATAGTCCACTTTTTTGTTTTTGTAGTTTTAGCGTAATTTAGGTTAGTTAGGTAGTTTCCGTTTGTTTGCTTAGTTTTCGTACGTACCGGGCGAAGGTTCTGTGTTGCAATATTGTTTAAACAGTTAGCGTGTTGAAAAAATGGCGAAAAACGGCCGAAACAGTTGCTGGAAATAGCTTCTGCGGAAAATTCTGTATCTGCAGCTGTTGCACGGTCGTTCCTCGGATCGCACGACCGTGCGTTTCCGAGGGCCGGCACGGTGGATCGCACCCCCGGTGCATTTCCGAGAAAAGTTGGCTAGGTTTGAGCGATGTTGCTGAAGCACGACCGTGCAATACGGAGAACGACCGTGCGTCAGGCTGAGGGCATTTTTGTCATTTGGTACTATAAATACCCTCATTTGCAGCCCCCATTCACAATTCGCGAAACACTAGTCGCTCCAGGCCGTTCCAGACCGTTTTTACTTCAAATTGCATGGTTTTTCGCACGATCTCACACCCTTCTTCGCACGGTACGTTCCTAGTTGTAGATTTCTTGTTTCCTTTCTTTCTAGGTTAGATTTCCTCCGATTCTTCAAGGGATTTATTAGGGTTCTCTTCATAAACAAATCGAAACCCTAACCCTTGTTTGAATCTTGCATATTGTGAACATACGGTGCATTTTCTGACCCCAGATTGTGTAAAAACTTGTTGATTTATGAAAAAATCAGGCTACTTAGAGCCTGGGTCAGAATCTGCAGAAAACGCTGTCGCACGGACGTTCCTCGTATGGAACGGTCGTGCCTCGCCGTTGTTTCATGATATTTGTTTGTTGGTCGGTATTGCACGGTGGTGCCGTTGGTCGCACGCCGTGCAGTTCCGGCATATTTGGGCAGTTGGTACTCGTCGTCGGTAACGCATGACCGTGCGTCTGGTCGCACGACCGTGCCATATGCCTAGATCAGAATTCACAGCTTTTTCATAATTGGCTGCTTGCCTGTTTTTGATTCAAATTTCTCATGTTTCCGTCTTTCTAACGTTATTTCCCATACAGATGAACCATCCTTTCCTTCAATTCGACCCCAACGATGAGCGAGAGGCTTTGTGCATCCCGAAACGAGACGCATTGTGGGCAAGACGGGGGCAGTTTGGAGTCCCCCGATGGTTGGATTGGGAAGTCATGCGGGAACTCAATCAGTATGACAGACTAGACGACATGATGAGTCGCCCGCTTGCAAATCTGGTCGGTTGCAACCGACCCGTTTACCGGGAGCTGACAATTGAGTTCTTCGCATCTTATGCCTATGAAAAGCCGATTGCTCATCGGAAACCCAAATTCCGCCACAAGGAGCGGGTAGCCTTCAGGTTATGTGGACGATGGCATTCGTGGTCGGTTGGTCGTTTGGGTAGAAGGCTCGGGATTTATACTAGGGACGACATGGATGATACCGACGTCTTCAACGATAAGTTCACCTTCCCTTCTGATGCAGCAATGGATGAATTTTGGGCTGAAAACGCTATTGGGGGCCCCTACAACCCGAGGATGTCGAAGGCCTCGCGACTCAGAGACCCTTTGGTGCGAGTGATGCACCATGTATTTAGCAATACGATATGCGGTCGCATGGACAGTCTTGGTAACTGTCCAACACCAGATTTGATCTTTTTATATGCGTTGGTTGAGAAAGCCCCAATCAACCTAGCCGCACGAATGGCTGAGTACTTTGTCAAGTGCTCGGGGCGGACTCCGAACAGTGAGATACATGGCGGTCAGTATGTGACCGAAATAGCGTACAATGAGCGCTCTATGACTGAGGAGGTGCTTCAGGGTCTCACTCTGATTACCGAGGGGGTTCATGTCGATATCAGGTCGTTGAAGGCCATGGGGTTGATTGTAGAGCTTGATAGGGGGGATAGGTTGAGGGGGTTGAACAACGAGGTCTGGGACCCGTTGCCTCCAGGTGAAGGGGAAGATGAGGATGAAGAAATGGGGGAGCAACACGAGCAGCACCAACCACCACATACACCACCACACTCGCCGCAGCACCATGCATTCCATCAGCATCAGGACTGGCCCGAGTTCTACCAGCAGTTCCAGGATATGCGAGTGACGCAGGAGCAACATGGTACTTACATAGACCAGATTAGATCTAGCCAGGACGAGATTCGGGCCAATCAGGCTCAGCTTCGGGCCACACAGGACCAGCTTCGGCAGAGCCAGGATACTTTATATCAGGGGGCAGTGCGGGATTCTCATATCTTTTCGGGGAGATGCATCACGCATATCCCGAGTACTTTCAGCATCCCCCGCAGTTCCCACCGTGGAACCCCCTGGTTATGGCGATGCCGACCCGTCCTATACGAGAGACGATGATGATGGAGACGAGTAGTTGGCGGTGGTGATAGCAGTTGGTGGTGTTTTCTATTTCAGTACTTTATTTATTATTGAGTGTTTATTTTGACTATTATTTCAAACACCCCGGTTATGTAATTCAGACAATTTACTTTATGTTTTGTTTGGATTTTAGTATTTATATTTATGTATATTATGGTTGATTTGTGATTTTTCTGTTTCTGTTATGTTTTGGGTGCACATGTGACATACTAGCAGGTTTTAGCTATCGGATCTTGGACCGGAACACGTACCAGATACAGCTTCGGAAGTCTCGTGGCATCAACATCATCTTGAGGGGAGTATTTTTATCCCTTTCTCTATATTTCGGGTCTCGCATTGGGGACAATGCGAAGTTCAAGTGTGGGGAGGGGGTTAACTTTGTTTGTCCTCTTATATAAAAAAAATCAGAAAATCAGAAAAATCATTCAAAAATAGCTGTATTTTGTATATATTTTAGTAAATAAACCGGTTGGTTGTGTTTTAGAAAGCTTCGGACTTGATAAAAACTCGACAAGCAAAATATTTTTGAAAAAGGAAACCGGAAAGCGTGACAAACAAAGAAAGACTTACATGATAGTTTTCACACTTTTACCCATTCCTTCCGTTACGTGAGCATATTTGAGCCTTGATTGTTATATATTTGTTCATTTCGGATATAGGAGTGAGCCGGATGTTATGTGTAATTTAGAACTTGTCACTAGTATGCTTGTTAAGACCATGAACGTGCGGATTTGTGTAAAAGTGATAGAGGCACTTAGATTACCCCTTTGTTGTGTACTTGTTCTTTGTGTTGTGCTTCCCGTTCACCTTATATTACCCTTTAGGATTAACCATGTCGAGCCTTCCCGTTTACCTTTGTTTACCCACATTATCGTCCACTTAGCCAAATTTAGCCTTTTTATGTTTTTAATCCTTTTTAGTGTTGAAACTCGGTCAAAAATAATCGTTTAACTAGCGCTTGTTATTGTTTATTCTATCTAAAAAAAAAAAAAAGAGAAAATAAAACACCCTAAAATAGGGTGAAGTTGATAAAAATCGAGCCATTTTGAATGCTTAAACGTTAAAATATCGTTGATTAGCTCGATTGCGAAATAGTCGCCTTTTTAAGGCATTTGTATGTATAGTTGTTTATTTTGTTGCTAGTTAAACGCTACTACCGAGTTTTAACCATTTTCGCCACTTTATATGTCCACTTCCATACCCTTCGCCCTAGCCTAACGTTACAACCCGTAAAGACCTCTTGATTTACACTTGTTTGCATGTTAGTTGGTGGAGACGAGATCATATGACAAGCTTATGATATTACACATTTCATTGACGAGGCATTGGTGTTTGCACATACACATTTTATGTATGTTTCATAAATAAAACCGAGTGTGTGTGAACATTGTGAGTCGAGTGAAGATTAACATGTTGAGTCAATTAAATGTGAAGTCACGGCTTTTTGGTTGTCGCTTTATAAATGCATATGCTTGTTGGGTTTGAGTCTTTTGATGTTGTCTTTCGACAAAACGGCTAACCGTTTATAGTAGTTTTCAATAAAATAGTGTGTAAATTATCGTTCTTGTCCGTTTCTGTCTTTTATTGCTTTTTAGTTTAGCTTGCTTGAGGACAATCAAGGTTCAAGTGTGGGGAGATTTGATATTCGCTAATTTACACATATTTTAGTCCCCCGTTTTACCCCTATTTTATGCGTTTTTGGCCGTAAAACCGTCATTCGGATACTTAATTATCTACACTTTTGTTTACAGGCCTAAAACAGCATACCAGACAAGATGATAGCGAAAACGAGGACTTTCCGGACAAAACGACGAAGCTGTGAACATTCTGTTAAGGAAACTGACCTGGGCCTGTGGAACAGTCGTGCGACCTGATGCACGACCGTGCATCTCCGACAAATGTTGATCAACCCGGAAATGAACGAGGGTGCGACTAGGCGTGCAAGGCGTACAAGGTCAGCCTGGTGATGAACGACCGTTCCATCTGAAGAACGATCGTGCGGATCCGAACATCAGCAAAACCCCGGAATTGCACCACCAGTGCAGCAGTTCGTGCAACAAGAACCCGGTAATGAACGACCGTTCCATCTGAAGAACGGTCGTGCGATATCGAATATGGTCAAAGATCTGATGATGTAAGCTGTATGGTGCCCCATACCCAATAATTGCTTATAGTGCACGTCGTGCCATATGAAGAACGACCGTGCGACTTCGAAAAAATATAAAAACATAACAGAAACATTCTGTTCGATATTCTGGAATTTTGGGAGCTTCACAGGCGATTTTACAGGCTTCGGAGGCTTTGCTTTTGACCCGGATTCAAGCCACATTGTGCCGTTTAGCTCCATTACTATCCGGATTCTTAGTCTAGTGCTTGTTTATGGTTTGGTTTTCTAATCTTTCCATGATTTTGTTAATCTTTCAAGTACTTAGATTTATGTTTATGTATTATTGTAGCCTTTGGGCAAAAACACAACAATCCCTTGCTTGATTATAACCATTAGTGTGTTAATCTTTGTTTGTAATGACACTTTGAAGTATTTTCTATGTTAATCTTTGATGATTAGTTTGCAACCTTGTTATTGATATTGATTTCTTGATTATAAGTAATTATGTTGGATGATTGATGCTTGGTTAGTTAAGATAGTTGAAAAATGAAGCTTAATTAATCTTGTATTAGTAAACTTTGAACTTGGTTAACTAGTTTAGCTTGGTTTAAATGGGTGCATCATGATACTAGAAATGGTTAGTGATTTAATAAAATGTAATTATTGTTAATCAAGAGAGCTTGCTGTCACGTAAGGACCTTAATGGGTTAGATGGTGTCGTTATAAATTCTTGCCATGATTTGTTAGCTTAGTTAGTAGTTTAGGCCAAAATTGCTATCTTGGTGAATTATTGTGCAAGATTTGTAAAATGAACTCGGTTGTGATTTAATCTAGTTTATGCTTGTCTCGGTGGCTGCATTGTGTTTATCGGTGTCTCTTTCCTTGATTAAGTGCGGTTAGAAAACTCCTAACGGATGACTAACTTATTTTTAAGAGATTTTCATAGACATTTATCAATTGCACGTTAAAGAACAATTTTAGGTGGTTAAAGTGTGTTTATCGTTTTAGCTTTCCGAATGATTGTCATGTTAGGATTCCCGAAAGGGATACTAATTGTCTTAAATTGGAATATTGACCGAATGCTTCTAGTGCCAAAACCGACTTAGTTGACATGCTGTGGTTGTGTATTAAGCAAGGCTTTTTATCTATCATCTATTATGTTTTTATTATGTATTTGTTTACGCTTACTTTAGTTTATTTAAAATCAAACAAAACTTATGTTTTTACCGGTTGTTTAGTGACAAAGGTCTAGTACTATTTCTCCGCCCATTTCCTTGGATCGATACTTGGTTCTTATCGATACTTTATTACATATGTGACGGGGTACACTTGCCTCTTTCGTGTGTGTTTTGATGTAAAAGTAATAATCACTTTTATAAATTTAAAACCAAATCGTGTGTAGATTCATTGCAAAATTATGTATATATACGCACACGTCATTGGTAAATGTTGAAATCTAGATGAGATTTGTGTTGAAATGTATAGAAATCCTTTAGATCTAAACGATTCTTGATGAGATGACGTCACACAACCGATTGCATAAGCGACCGAGATGATGTCGCCTTCAAGAGGTCCAAATAAGGTGATTTCAAGATGAAAACGAGTGATTTCAGTGGAGAAGTGTGTAGTGATGATGGAAGTACAAGATTTAGGAAGAAATACTTAAAAAATGGCCTTGAATCGAGATAAAAGTGCTAGAAAGAGACTTAAGAGCGTCTGGTCGAATGGAGCTATCACATCAGTGAACAGTGATGTGACAGGTGGGTATTTATAGGGAGAGGGAGAGAGTAAGGCGGTGGAGAGTGGGTTGGATGGCCATCCGATCGGATGGTCATCCGGTCGGATGTCCATTCGATCGGTTGGTCATTCGACCAGCCGAGTTTCGTTTTGTTGCTTTCCAACTTTCGTTCCTTGCGTTGAGCGTTGCGTTGATAACCATAGTATATTTAAACTAATAATCACATAATCTAACACAAAGATGTGTAAAGGATAAATCCGCGTTTTGAGTCTGCGTTGTGTTTGCGTTGCGATAGAGTCGCGATTGCGTTTGCGAATAATCATCCAAATCATATATAAAACACACACAAGTAAAGCACATAATTACGCACACAATAACAGGCATAAACCTAACATAACCAATCTGCACTTCGAGTTTGCGTTGTGTTGCGTTGCGTTACGATAGCGTTTTGAGTAGTTGAAGTAACAGTGCGATAAAGTGCATTTAAATAGTATTAACCATTGTTAATAGCGTTAAATGTGATAACTGCATTTCGAATAAGCGTCGTAAATATAGTTTAAAATAGTTAACAATTATTTTCGAAAGGGGTAAAACTGTTATCGAATTTTCGAGAGTACAAGTCAATTAAGCATGAAATGACAGATTTGAACATTGACACGTCTTGACTGTCACACCCCGACCACGTAGAACATACAAAACGTGGCGGAAACATCGGGGAGTGTTGTAACAGAATTAATGTTTCACAACCATGGAAATTTAAGTTTCGTATTATTGATTATAAGTGTTACAATGTCTGAACAAACAAAGAAATACAACATAATTAACTAGTCTTGCATCTTTTATTGTCACTAAAGCCCAAGTCTGTCTATGTGTATCTTGATCATCTTATGCAACAGCTCCTGAAAAACACATGTGAAAATAGGTACGTCAGCATAAAAATGCCTGTGAGATACATAGGTTTTGTGAAAATAAGATTCATGACTTATGTTTTGAGAAAATGTTTAGTCATGAACCTTGTTATTTGCTTTGTCTTTTAAATCATTTGAAAAACGATAAGATCAGATGATAAGTATAAATAAGTGTAAGGTTAAATGAATAACCAAGTAAAATGTGTTTGTATAAGATAAGTTGTTTATAAATTAATGTCTTGTGAAAAGTATGTTATTTGTATGAAATGTTCTATGTCTCAAACTGAAATGATTCAAATAACGTTACGACATGTAATACCATACAAACACTTATATATAGGAAGTACCAGCGGCGTATCCACCATGCTTGTATCATATTACACACGCATCGTTACTTAATCACTTAATCAAACCAAACCAATCAATGTAAGAAGTCTATGTTTAATTCAATTGTCAAATGTATTAAATAATATGTCAAAGTATTCATGTCAAGATGTAAATCATGTAGTATGTAAAACCAATGTCAAAAGTGTTTGTGTCAAATGTAAATCATGTCAAAATGTCTATGTCAAATATCCATGTCAAATGTCTATGTCAAATATCCATGTCAAATGTCTATGTCAAAATGTCATGTATGGCAAGTGAAATGTCTCAACTAAACCATATGCACAAAAACAAAGTATTGAAGTAAAACTTGGTTTAAATCAAAGCTATGTTTTGTGTAAATGCATGCAACTATTTAATATGAACATTTATGCGGTATTGTGAAAATTCATACATCCAAGCCTTGAGACAGACGGATAACTATGTAAAAGTGAGTTATCAAGAGAATATGTATTCGGATTCGGTCATTCCTTACGTCCAAACAAACCCGAGATTTCAGGAATGGGATTTGTCAAGTCCTATGGTACCACTACCTACTACCGAGCGGCGTGATCGGTGTTAATGAATGTACATTGTCTCATTTAAACAAACCAAATGTCATACCAAAATGTAAGCATGTGATGAAGATAATGTACCTAGTATGCTAGAGTAAACATACAAGGTAGAGCTGTAAAACAATGTGTCCATATGTTACTGGAACATATGCAACAGAGATGCAATGTAAAATGATGTACTAAGTATGCAAAGTTATCATACAAAGTAGAAAAGTCATGTAAAACAATGTACTAAGTATGCAAAGTCATCATACAAAGTAGAAAATGTAATGAAATCATGTACTAATAGTGTACTAATGAGCATAGCAAGTATATAATGTAAAAACAATGGAAAGCACGAAAGTAACAAGTAGGCACATGTGTTCCACCCCAAAACAGTTTGGAAAACAGTAAAAGAGGGGTCTATGTACTCACTTGAGATTGCTCAGTTGTCTAAAGATAACCACCAAACAGTGCCAGAGATCTCGGAATCAAACGGCACCTATTATAGGTAACTATGTTAATTAACCGGACCTAAATCGGAAGACTGGGTAGCATTAGGGTTTGTAAACCAAACGAGTGTGGAGACTCGTGTGATATGGTTTAACAAAGCCTACATACTAAATGAAACTTAACCTAAGAGTTTACGACCCATTACGACTCGTTTAGGTAGCTTATGCTACTTTAACGCGTCGTTCGCGTGAAACGCGTTCGGACCGCCTAACTAGCCCTATGACAAGTGTTATATGCCTAAACATATTACATAATCAGTTATGTGACAAAGGTTTAGGTTACATATGCTTAATTACCAATTATACATGAAAAGGGTATTCTGGTAATTTACCTAAGGCATATAAACTACCTATCATACAACTACTTAAACGATGCGACCATAGGGTATAACCTCGGAAGGTTATTCCCTACCTACTATGGTCACCTAATGTGTTTGGTCGGATCCTAATGATCGACCAAACTGGGTCGGGTTCGAAGGTATAGGCGATTTATCAGATCGCCTACCCTACGACCCTAGACAACGTGGTAATCAGTGGGCATAGTCCCAAGGGACTATGACCAACGTGATTACACTCACGTTGCGAAGTTCAAACGAACTTCGCATTGACCATTACTGGTCAACGCTGAAAGTCAAACAAAGTTTGACTTTCTGACTCTAAAAGCAATAAAAATAAGGAAAAGAACGAAAGAATACTTACGAAGGGTCCCCGAATGCTAATCCCGATTCAAGAACTCAGGTATGAAACAATGGTTTCAACTTAGAGCTCTCAAATCAGAATTCTTGTGGGTTTAGAAGCAATGGGGGTGGGGTATTTATAGTATTCGGTCCACTGTTAAGATCGTTTGTTGAATAACGTGCCTTAATCCAAGCCGTACAAGTGTCGGGACCCTATGGTGACTAAAATTCCATCCTTATCACATGACTAGATAATTAGGAACTTGTGGTTGTGGTTAAATCTGCTGAAAACAGGCTGTTTAAACATTGCACCTGGTCTGGAGACCCCATACGCATCGTATGGTATATGTACCATACGCATCGTATGGGTGAACTTTGGCAGAATTACAGTTTTGGTCCCTGAACTGTATTTAGGCCATTTTTGACACGTTTAAGGCCCGTTAACCCCATTTCAAAGCTCTAAAATGAAGTTAAAGTATAGGGAACTTAAAATGTGTTCAAAAATATCTCGGATGTCGGTTCGTTTAGCCGTACGAACGCGATGTTCGGTTAATTACGACGGAATGCGCATAAGCGCGTAAAACGATCCAAATGACGCGACGAATGGATTTTTGACAAGCCAAACACTAAAGCATAATATAGTCATGCTTCCATAAATTTTTGGATGTCCAGATGTATTCAGAACGTAAGTTATGCGCGAAAATGCAAACTTGTGCACTTTTTGACACTTTTAGTCCCTGAATGACACAAAAGTTTATTTTAGCATACCGAACACCTCAAAGCCTATTTCTAAGCTATGTAAAGGATATTTATGGTATGTTTAACTTATGGTCATGTCCCGGAAGGTCTGTTACAGTTCAAATTGGCATACTTTCGTAGTTTGTCAAATTTAGTCCCTGTAAGCGATTAAACTTTGATTTCACCACACCAAACCTTCCAAAACTTATAACTAAGTTATGTAAAGGTTATTTAAGGTATGTTAAGCCTATTTCACTTTTCCAGAGTGTTCGTTGGATTAAACTGGTTATATCTACACATCAGAGCGCGTATAACCCTCCAGAAAGCGATTTAAAGCTTGAAATCGAACAAGAGTCGATATGTGCAAACGATACACATATTTTTACAAATCCCAAGTATGAAATATAATATTTCATTGGTTCGGTATTTGTTTGATGGCCGTGGAGGCACAGGTGTTACAGTCTCCCCTACTTTAGGAAATTTCGTCCCGAAATTTATTTAGAGGAAACTTGTAAGAGTTTAAAACATGAAGTTGAAAAGATTGAACAATATTGGCTAGATTTCTGAACTTCTAGTAACTTTAATAACATCATGATTGCAATGTAAGAGGGATACTTATATACAAGTATATGAAGCGTCATTGGTGCGTCCACCGTACCTCCATTACATCGTCCTCATTTTGTTATTGTTGTCGCTATCGGTTCTTTCACATAATAAATCTTACTGGATTTCTGTGCACTAAATTTCACAATTATGTGCGCATACATAATTAGAGAATTCCTTGCACAGTTCACACAGTCTATTTTATAATGTGTAGGGTAAAACCAGATGAACAATCCTGTGATGAGCGTGACTTAGACCGCCATAGAGTCCTTTAGACTAAATCAATAAATGATTTAAATAGACTATCAAGGAGTCTGTCCAGCTACATCACTAGATGTCATTCTTTAACCAGATTGCGAATCAATCTTTTGACTAGACCACTAAAAAGGGTCTGGAGTGGTACTATATAATCCAAGGGTCTTAACTATTACATAGAAGCCCATTAAGGATTTAAGGTAGTACCTTTGAATATCCTTCTACGAATCCCTCATATAAAGATATGAAAGATTCTACGAGGATTTTGATAACGAATATC
The DNA here is from genome assembly GCA_030545235.1 of Helianthus tuberosus. Taxonomy (NCBI): domain Eukaryota; kingdom Viridiplantae; phylum Streptophyta; class Magnoliopsida; order Asterales; family Asteraceae; genus Helianthus; species Helianthus tuberosus. The sequence goes on along the minus strand of CM060376.1, from coordinate 10,926,513 downwards.
CAGAGTATACCAAAAACACAAAAATGCATAAAAGAAAACATAAGATGAATAAACACATAGTCACATAACCACAAAATTGTTTAACTAGAAGTTTGTTCTGCTAACAGAGTACATGTATTTAAAGCACACTGGGAATCCATCTCGTGGATTTCCTTTGGTACTTTAAACATTATCAAGAATCTAACTATAAAGATAGAAAGATCTTTAAAAGAACAATTCGATTTCGATTATAAGGAACCGAAATGTTCGAATTCAGGTACATAAGGAATCCAATTAAGGACTCTGATTTGAATGATGATTATCCACTAGGGTCTAATTGTGGAGATAAAAAGATCCCATATGAATTTTAGAAGTTGAAGAAAAAAAAAAAAAAAAAATGTTTTGAAACCTTGCACTGGATGTGCTTAGGTCAAAACATGATGTAAAATGCTTATGAAGTTGAGATGCTTGATATGTCAAGGCGACATATGAAGCAGAATTTTTGAAGGTTAAGTCAATGTATGAGAAAAATATTTTTGAAAACTATGCATGGGGTTCCTTTAAGAAAAATGTGTTTAACGTTTTTGAAACCTTATATATAATATTTTTGAAATCATAAAGTAGGTGTATTAGGTAGATATATTTACAAAAATGTTTTAAAATCATGCGAGATGAATTTTGAAATTGTGTATAAGGTTTTTGAAAGATATGAATGATGCTTTTCGAAATCATGCACTTGATCAGAAAATGTATTGTGTTAATATTGTCTTCAGACTATATGAAATATTTTGAAATTAGAAAGGTTGGTTTTGATAACATGGCCAATGTTTTTGAAATAACATAGACAATGCATCTAGAAAAATTGTTTTCAAACTATATGAAATGTTTTGAGATCATGAAGATTGTTTTGAAATACTAGTACTGTGTATGTTGAAAAATCAAAACGTAATGGGTATGAGATTTGAAAATACCCTTAGTTATCTAATCAAGGATTTCAAAGGCACTGATGTGCGAAAAGCACGATTACTCATAATGTCACTTTATTTTGTGTACTTCGTATCTTAGAATGAAACGAGTACTTAAAATTTTCGAAGGAATCATGAGCGATCATTTGAAAGAGAGAATCACAAGAGTAGTTTGTAAGGAACATAGTTCCTTGATGTAGGTATCATAGGAAAATCATACACACATGTAACTATACTTGTATATCAGAATTTGTGAACAACGATTTATTTATAAACAAAACAAATTGTTTCACATTACAAGGAAACAAAAGAACAAAAGCATAAGACAGCAACATCTTCTAGTCAGCCAACTGCTCATCCGTGGGTGGGATTTGCATTAGCAAGCTTTGGGCATTTGTTCCTGAAATGGCTCGTATCGCCACAGTTGTAGCAAGTACCACGCGGAAAACGAGCTTGAGTTGGGTTGACTTGGGGTTGAGTTAGACCACCTTGGTTCGGGTTACATCGACAAACACTTGCCAGGTGACCAACTCTTCCACATGATACACACCAATGACACTGTAAGTGAGCTAGGTGATGCCCCTTACATTTGTTGCATAATGGTGCCGTTCCAAAGTACGGCTTCCTAGCTGGTGGCCTTGCCACTTGGCTAGGTCCCGCTTGATTAGGTGTAACCGCTGCGGGTTTCCTTGAAGCCTTACGCTTCCTTGATTTTGGTGCTGGCTTGACTTCTGCTTCCTTCAGTGGCTCTTGAGTGGCTTCATTGTCGAGACGAGAGGCTTCATTGTTGAGACGAGCCATGGCAATACCTAAATCCACAGTCCTTTGAATCACTTCGCCAATTTGCTGGACAAATTTGGCTGTTCGCTCGGGCATTTGACCAGTGATGAGAGGAATAGACATTCTAAAAGAAAATGAAAGACAGAGGAAGAAGCAAGTGAAAGGTTATTGGAAAATCAATACCGAATGGTAACGAATGAAAATTGTGATCATTTGTTTGTTACCTAAGGCAAACAAATGAGATGGTGACAAATAAAAGTAAATAGGTCAAAAATAATGTATCACGAAGACATGCTCGCCTATAAGTGAACACTCATCCCAAGAATTCCCAGGTAAGCACAACTGGTCTCGCGTCTGATGAGATGTATACGAAGTGCTTGCCTAGACAGAAAACCCAGAATACAGGCATTCACCCTTCCAGTTTGCACGTGTTCACATTATTTAAAACCCAAAACCTTGACGAGATTTTGAAAACTCATAGGGGTTCAAAACCATATAACAGAGAGTTCGAAACCTAGTAATCAATCATCCTCGAACAGATGATTAGTTTTCAAAGCGGTTTTGAAATTTATGTTCTTGTTGTGGTTGTCGCCTAAGGATAGGCGACAGTATTGTTTTTATGACTAAACGCAAGTAAACTCGCGTTAGGGTCCTAGAAGGTTATAGACTAGGTCAAAGCATTACTAATAACCTAATTCCCTATAACCATTAGCTCTGATACCATCTTTTCTGTCACACCCCGACCACGTAGAACATACAAAACGTGGCGGAAACATCGGGGAGTGTTGTAACAGAATTAATGTTTCACAACCATGGAAATTTAAGTTTCGTATTATTGATTATAAGTGTTACAATGTCTGAACAAACAAAGAAATACAACATAATTAACTAGTCTTGCATCTTTTATTGTCACTAAAGCCCAAGTCTGTCTATGTGTATCTTGATCATCTTATGCAACAGCTCCTGAAAAACACATGTGAAAATAGGTACGTCAGCATAAAAATGCCTGTGAGATACATAGGTTTTGTGAAAATAAGATTCATGACTTATGTTTTGAGAAAATGTTTAGTCATGAACCTTGTTATTTGCTTTGTCTTTTAAATCATTTGAAAAACGATAAGATCAGATGATAAGTATAAATAAGTGTAAGGTTAAATGAATAACCAAGTAAAATGTGTTTGTATAAGATAAGTTGTTTATAAATTAATGTCTTGTGAAAAGTATGTTATTTGTATGAAATGTTCTATGTCTCAAACTGAAATGATTCAAATAACGTTACGACATGTAATACCATACAAACACTTATATATAGGAAGTACCAGCGGCGTATCCACCATGCTTGTATCATATTACACACGCATCGTTACTTAATCACTTAATCAAACCAAACCAATCAATGTAAGAAGTCTATGTTTAATTCAATTGTCAAATGTATTAAATAATATGTCAAAGTATTCATGTCAAGATGTAAATCATGTAGTATGTAAAACCAATGTCAAAAGTGTTTGTGTCAAATGTAAATCATGTCAAAATGTCTATGTCAAATATCCATGTCAAATGTCTATGTCAAATATCCATGTCAAATGTCTATGTCAAAATGTCATGTATGGCAAGTGAAATGTCTCAACTAAACCATATGCACAAAAACAAAGTATTGAAGTAAAACTTGGTTTAAATCAAAGCTATGTTTTGTGTAAATGCATGCAACTATTTAATATGAACATTTATGCGGTATTGTGAAAATTCATACATCCAAGCCTTGAGACAGACGGATAACTATGTAAAAGTGAGTTATCAAGAGAATATGTATTCGGATTCGGTCATTCCTTACGTCCAAACAAACCCGAGATTTCAGGAATGGGATTTGTCAAGTCCTATGGTACCACTACCTACTACCGAGCGGCGTGATCGGTGTTAATGAATGTACATTGTCTCATTTAAACAAACCAAATGTTATACCAAAATGTAAGCATGTGATGAAGATAATGTACCTAGTATGCTAGAGTAAACATACAAGGTAGAGCTGTAAAACAATGTGTCCATATGTTACTGGAACATATGCAACAGATATGCAATGTAAAATGATGTACTAAGTATGCAAAGTTATCATACAAAGTAGAAAAGTCATGTAAAACAATGTACTAAGTATGCAAAGTCATCATACAAAGTAGAAAATGTAATGAAATCATGTACTAATAGTGTACTAATGAGCATAGCAAGTATATAATGTAAAAACAATGGAAAGCACGAAAGTAACAAGTAGGCACATGTGTTCCACCCCAAAACAGTTTGGAAAACAGTAAAAGAGGGGTCTATGTACTCACTTGAGATTGCTCAGTTGTCTAAAGATAACCACCAAACAGTGCCAGAGATCTCGGAATCAAACGGCACCTATTATAGGTAACTATGTTAATTAACCGGACCTAAATCGGAAGACTAGGTAGCATTAGGGTTTGTAAACCAAACGAGTGTGGAGACTCGTGTGATATGGTTTAACAAAGCCTACATACTAAATGAAACTTAACCTAAGAGTTTACGACCCATTACGACTCGTTTAGGTAGCTTATGCTACTTTAACGCGTCGTTCGCGTGAAACGCGTTCGGACCGCCTAACTAGCCCTATGACAAGTGTTATATGCCTAAACATATTACATAATCAGTTATGTGACAAAGGTTTAGGTTACATATGCTTAATTACCAATTATACATGAAAAGGGTATTCTGGTAATTTACCTAAGGCATATAAACTACCTATCATACAACTACTTAAACGATGCGACCATAGGGTATAACCTCGGAAGGTTATTCCCTACCTACTATGGTCACCTAATGTGTTTGGTCGGATCCTAATGATCGACCAAACTGGGTCGGGTTCGAAGGTATAGGCGATTTATCAGATCGCCTACCCTACGACCCTAGACAACGTGGTAATCAGTGGGCATAGTCCCAAGGGACTATGACCAACGTGATTACACTCACGTTGCGAAGTTCAAACGAACTTCGCATTGACCATTACTGGTCAACGCTGAAAGTCAAACAAAGTTTGACTTTCTGACTCTAAAAGCAATAAAAATAAGGAAAAGAACGAAAGAATACTTACGAAGGGTCCCCGAATGCTAATCCCGATTCAAGAACTCAGGTATGAAACAATGGTTTCAACTTAGAGCTCTCAAATCAGAATTCTTGTGGGTTTAGAAGCAATGGGGGTGGGGTATTTATAGTATTCGGTCCACCGTTAAGATCGTTTGTTGAATAACGTGCCTTAATCCAAGCCGTACAAGTGTCGGGACCCTATGGTGACTAAAATTCCATCCTTATCACATGACTAGATAATTAGGAACTTGTGGTTGTGGTTAAATCTGCTGAAAACAGGCTGTTTAAACATTGCACCTGGTCTGGAGACCCCATACGCATCGTATGGTATATGTACCATACGCATCGTATGGGTGAACTTTGGCAGAATTACAGTTTTGGTCCCTGAACTGTATTTAGGCCATTTTTGACACGTTTAAGGCCCGTTAACCCCATTTCAAAGCTCTAAAATGAAGTTAAAGTATAGGGAACTTAAAATGTGTTCAAAAATATCTCGGATGTCGGTTCGTTTAGCCGTACGAACGCGATGTTCGGTTAATTACGACGGAATGCGCATAAGCGCGTAAAACGATCCAAATGACGCGACGAATGGATTTTTGACAAGCCAAACACTAAAGCATAATATAGTCATGCTTCCATAAATTTTTGGATGTCCAGATGTATTCAGAACGTAAGTTATGCGCGAAAATGCAAACTTGTGCACTTTTTGACACTTTTAGTCCCTGAATGACACAAAAGTTTATTTTAGCATACCGAACACCTCAAAGCCTATTTCTAAGCTATGTAAAGGATATTTATGGTATGTTTAACTTATGGTCATGTCCCGGAAGGTCTGTTACAGTTCAAATTGGCATACTTTCGTAGTTTGTCAAATTTAGTCCCTGTAAGCGATTAAACTTTGATTTCACCACACCAAACCTTCCAAAACTTATAACTAAGTTATGTAAAGGTTATTTAAGGTATGTTAAGCCTATTTCACTTTTCCAGAGTGTTCGTTGGATTAAACTGGTTATATCTACACATCAGAGCGCGTATAACCCTCCAGAAAGCGATTTAAAGCTTGAAATCGAACAAGAGTCGATATGTGCAAACGATACACATATTTTTACAAATCCCAAGTATGAAATATAATATTTCATTGGTTCGGTATTTGTTTGATGGCCGTGGAGGCACATGTGTTACATTGACTTTGACTTTGACTTGATCATCGCTTTGACTTGAAAAGTCGGGTTGTTACAGCCTCCCCTACTTTAGGGAATTTCATCCCGAAATTAAGGCGCAGGCGTAACAAAGATATGTGGATATTTAGCTTTCATATCACTTTCGAGTTCCCAAGTGAACTCGGCGCCGCGTTTGCCTCCCAGCGAATCTTTACTATAGGAATGCGAGAGCGTCAGAGTTTCTTGGTCTCTAAGTCCATGATTTCTATTGGCTTTTCCACGAAGTATAGAGTTCCGTTAACTTGCAAATCCTCAAGAGGGACATGAAGGTTTTCTTCAGCTAGGCATTTCTTGAGGTTCAAGACGTGGAAAGTAGGATGTACGTTGCTGAGTTCCTCCGGTAATTCGAGTCGGTATGCCACTTTGCCAATCCTTTCCAGAATTTTAAAGGGTCTAACGTATCGAGGCGCTAGCATTCCTTTCTTGCCGAATCGGATCACCCCCTTCCAAGGTGAAACCTTTAAGAGTACGTGATCACTAACATCGAACTCAAGGGGCTTGCCGCGTTTATCGGCGTAACTCTTTTGACGACTCCAAGCTTTCAAGAGATTATCTCGTATTTGTAGGATTTTGTCAGTCGATTCTTGCAATAACTCAGGACTGGTAATTTGTGTGTCTCCAATCTCGTGCATTATAATAGGCGATCGGCATTTTCTTCCATATAATGCCTCAAATGGTGCCATTTGAATGCTAGGGTGATAACTGTTGTTGTACGAGAATTTGACTAAAGGTAAATGTGAATCTCAATTACGACCAAAATCTATAACACACGAGCGAAGCATGTCTTCAAGGGTGCGAATCATGCGTTCTGTCTGATCGTCGGTCTGGGGATGGAATGCAGTACTGAGGTTACGGGTAGTACCGAGAGTAGATTGAAAAGTCTCCCAAAGACGCGAGGTAAATCGACCATCGCGGTCAGAGATGATGTCACGAGGTGTCCTATGTCGACAAATGACTTCGTTTGTATAGATTTGTGCTAATCGTTCTACCTTAAAGTCTTCTCGTATCGGTAGAAAGTTAGCAGATTTCGTAAGACTATCAGCGATAACCCAAATGCTATCGTGACCTGATGGCATGCGTGGAAGTTTCGTAATAAAGTCCATGGCTATACTCTCCCATTTCCACATCGGGATTTCGGGTTTTTCGAGTAAGCCAGAGGGTCGTTGATGTTCAGCCTTAACTTTAGAACAAGTTAGGCATTTCGAAACATAGAAAGCGATATCTTTCTTCATGCCCGGCCACCAGTACCTGGAGCGAAGGTCCTGGTATAACTTGTCGGCACCGGGATGAATGAAATATCGAGATTTATGAGCCTCAGTCATCAATATCTCTCGGAGATTATGACGATTGGGAATTCAAATTCGGTCGAGATAGTGAAATTTACCCTTCGGTTTATTCACTAATTGATCTTCGTTTCCAAGAATCCTTTCTTCCTTCAATGTGTGCTCGGTAAAACAGGCGTGTTGAGTGTCACGAATAAGAGCTTCGAGGTCGTGCTGGGCTTGAACGTTACGGACACTGTGTAAATAGCTTCGTCGGCTAAGAGCATCAGCAACAACATTTGCTTTGCCTTGATGGTAGCGAATCTCACAGTCGTAGTCATTGAGAAGTTCAACCCATCTGCGTTGGCACATATTTAGTTCTTTCTGGTTCAAGATGTGTGTAGGCTCTTATGGTCGGTGAAGACCGTACACTTAGTACCATACAGGTAGTGTCGTCAAATCTTTAACGCAAAAACGACTGCATTGAGTTCGAGATCGTGGGTAGTGTAGTTCTTATCATGGACTTTGAGCTGTCTAGACGCGTATGCGATAACCTTGTCCTGTTGCATAAGAACACAACCAAGACCTAGGTTAGAGGCAATGAAATAGACTACAAAGTCATCATTTCCATCGGGTAGTGCGAGTACGGGAGCGTTGTAAAGCATCCGCTTGAGAGCTTGAAAGGCTTCCTCTTGTTCAGTTCCCCAAACAAAAGGCTTGTCTTTATGCGTAAGAGAGATGAGAGGAACAACGATTTTAGAGAAATCAGCAATAAATCGGTGATAATAACCCGCCAATCTGAGGAACGAACGTACTTTGGATGGGGTTTTCGGTGTAATCCAACTCTTAACTGCTTTAATCATCGCGGGATCGACGTGAATACCTTGACTGTTGACGATGTGACCGAGGAATTGAACCTCCTCAACCCAAAATTCACACTTGGAGAACTTGGCATAGAGGAAATTTCCTTGTAAGAGTTAGAGAACCAAACAGAGATGTTGCGCGTGTTCGGCTTTCGATTTCAGATAGATAAGGATATTATCGATAAACACGATGACGAAGCGGTCAAGAAAGGGTTTACACACGCGATTCATTAAATCCATGAAAACCGCGGGTGCGTTGGTTAGACCAAAGGGCATAACGACAAATTCATAATGGCCATAGCGAATGCGAAAAGCGGTTTTAGGAATATCTTCCTCCTGAATTCACAATTGATGATAACCAAAGCTTAAATCGATTTTAGAAAAATATGTAGCACCTTGCAATTGGTCAAACAAATTGTCGATTCGAGGCAAGGGATAGCGATTCTTGATAGTAAGCTTGTTGAGTTCCCTATAATCGATGCACATTCGAAACGATCCATCCTTCTTTTTCACGAAGAGGACATGCGTGCCCCATGGAGAGGTGCTAGGGCGTATTAAGCCTTTATCAAGTAATTCCTGGAGTTGTCTAGAAAGTTCACGCATTTCGGACAGTGCTAGGCGATAAGGGGCTTTAGCCATAGGGTTAGCTCCAGGAATGAGGTCGATATGAAAATCAATATCACGAGTGGGAGGTAAACAAGGTAAATCGTCAGGAAAGACATTGGGAAAATCACGACCCACGGGCACCTTTTCCATTGATTTCTTTTCCTTCGCCGCTACTACAATGTGAGCCAAGAAAGCCATGTATTCCTTTCGGAGATACTTGCTTGATTGAATGCACGACATAAGTTTCAGTTCCTTCGAAGATACTTCACCATAAACACAGAGTTGATCACCGTTTGAAAGAGAGAGACGAATCATCTTTTCGAAACAAACAACCTCAACACGATTTTCACGAAGAAAGTCCATGCCTACTATGATATCGAAACTACCAAGTTGCATCGGGATGAGATCAATCAGGAAAACATGATTGTTGAGTTCAAGAGTACAATCACGGAGAACAGAGTTGACGGTGACGGTTCTTCCTGTGGCAATTTCTACATCGAACGTTGTTGGGAGGTTAGCACGTTTACGGTTTAGGAGCTTCTCGAATTCAAACGACATAAAACAGTTATCGGCTCCAGTATCAAATAAACATGAAGCATAAATACCGTTAACAAAGAACGTACCATTGACAATGTTGTTGTCAGTCTGAGCCTGGTGGACATTGATGTTGAAAGTCCTTCCACGGGCTGCTGGTTGTGGTTGCTGCGGCCGCTGTTGTTGTTGTTGTTGTTGCGGTGGTTGCTGCTGCGGTTCTTGTTTAACAACTCGATTTGGGTAGACATTAGCAAAATGATTAGGGTCACCACATGCGTAGCAGGCTCGTGGATGAGCAGCGGGAACATGAGCTTCTTGGTTACCCTAAATAGCGAGTGGTTGAGCTGGTGGTGCTGGAGGAGCTTGAGCTGCTGGATCTTGTTGGCGTGGGCCAGTGTGACAGTTTGCTGTGAAGTGTCTATAGAGATTGTAGTGGACATAAAAACGGCAAGCTATCTCAGCTGGGTGATGGTAGGTGCAAGTAGGACACAAAGGCTGAGGACCAGTGTACGCACACTTAGCAGGCGGTGCGTTGGTCATAGGTGCTGTAACTTGTCGGTTCTGATTTGTGTTGGGTTGAGTAGGAACATCGTTGAGAGGAGCGGCAGTAGCAACACAATTCTTGTAGTTGTTACCCTTACGCTTGCGATTCTGACGTGATGACTTTGAACCTTGTGATGCTGCAGATTCGATAGCGGGAGTACTACTAACCTGGTTAAGATTCTTGGTTGAGGTTTTGAAATACCCAGCTAAGACTCGCTTATCATTGATCTCAGCTGCGAGCTGGTATGTCTCCTCAATGGTGGTAGGTTTAGCTGCTTGCACAAAATCAGCTACACAATCAGGTAAAGCTTGAATATACTTATTGATTGTCATATCAGGTGTTGCCACCTGGCTAGGACAGATGATACTGAGCTACTTGAAGCGAGCGGTGAGACCAGCGTTATCACCACCATCTTGTTTGATACTCAGAACTCGTTTTCCAGCTTCTGGAGTTCATGCGGGGGACGAAATTCTTTCATCATGACTTCCTTCAGTTCCTCCCATGACATACCATAGGCTATGTCATTTCCGCACCTGTTGCGCTCTGCAGTCCACCAATCCAGTGCCCTAGACTGGAAGACTCCGGTAGCGTTCATAGTGCGGAGTTCATCTGAGCATCCGCTTTGACGAAGGGTGACTTCGATGGAATCAAACCATTAGAACATTGCGCTGGGTCCATATTCACCAGTGAAGTCTTTAGGACCACAGGGCTTGAACTGGTTAAAGCTGAATGGCATTTTCGGAGCTTCAACCTTTGAGTCAACCGACGATTTGCTGCTGACCTCGTTGATCTCACTGACGATCTAAGGTATGACTTTTGCCATATCCTTGGCGACGAGAGAAGCGATACGTTTGTTATCTCTGCTCCTCTGAGCATTTCGATGAGTGTGAGAGCCAAGGGAAGACATTGTCTGCAGTAGACATCATCTTAGGGTTCAGACGAGATTCCTTTATATCAGGTTTAAATAATAGTTTAGCGTTCGTAAAACATCATCCTTTATGTAAAGCTCAGGAACACGTAGGCACATAAACACATAGGCACATAAGCACATAGTCCACGTAAGCACGTAAGTACAAAAGCACATAGGAGCACATAATCCACGTAAGCACATATTTTGCACGAATTCACCTTCCTATTTTGCACGTATTCATCTACATATTTTTCACGTATTCACCTATCCTTCAAAGCTGTGTTTTGCATTCGAGAGTTGCTAGTAATAGCGAGTAGCGATAGCGAGTAGTGTGAGCGAGAGTTCATAGCTTGTTTGCGATTAGTTTTAGATTGCGAAGCGGTGTGTGTTGTGTGCGTTTAGTAAAGTGGTGAAAACGAAAAGCGTAGATCACCAAAATCGAAACAAATAAACATGTAAACACATAAGGCACATAAAATCGACCAGACATAAAATCAGTGATTGCGGGCTAGAAAATAGAATGTCTTGGGTGTTAAACTTCGACTATCCAAAGTGGTTCGACTATTGACAACGAGTTCGAGTACACGCTTTGGCCTAATAGACAACGCTCTCGTTGTAATACAGCGATCGACACTCATCCTTTTGGCTACTACGTGACCCGGGTTGTTGGAACCCATCGAGACTTTGGTGAGAGTTTTGTAAAACCATTATAGAGAGTGGAACACGTCATTTAGACGCGGGTTTCGCCCCTAACTTAACAACTTCGTTCCTAACAGTGTGGTAAACCACGAGTTAGAGATGGATAATTTGTTGAGATATGGATGTCACTCCTAACTCAACAAAGATTCTCGTGCTGAGAGTAAAAATATGCGTAGAGTGAGCGATTTTATCGAGAGTTCTTGGTTTTCACATCTAATCTCGATCAAATCACTTGATTGTGTTATGCGAGTGTTTTCGAAAACGTGTGTTGTGTCAGCCTTAGGAAAGGCCATGTAGTGTCCAGCCTTAGGAAAGGCTGTCTTTGCGTGAAGCTGTAGTATGCGGTGTTCACACAAAGTTGTAGTTTTAGCGAGTTCAAGCGAGTAAGTTCGTACGAAACCCTTACTGAGTTCGCACAAACGGTCTGTTGGTACCTAGACTATAGACTAGGTCAATTCTAAGACATCAACCTGGACTAGGTCGTGTCTTTCCTAATTCCCTATAGTTATGGCTTTGATACCAATCTGTCACACCCCAACCGATGGCGGAATCATCAGGGCGTGGCACTGAGCGAAACAGATTGTTCAAGAGAATCCATGACAACTATTAAGTAACAATATATTTAACGTTCATGTCCCATACCATAAACATATAAAGCATAAACATTTATTAAACATAATTATCTCATAAACAAAATACTGTTCGGACGACTCAGATTTATTTAGTTTGTTTCCAGACTCCCTAGCTTGTTCATCTTAGCACATCCAGCAAGCATCCTAATCAACATGTCACATACGTTAAAATAAAGTCAATACACATGGTGTAAAGGTGAGTACACAAGTTTGCATAGTATGTAGTATAGCGAAATCATTTGCGCATAACCAGCATGTAACACGTAGAAATGTGAATCAAGTAAGCTATCGACAATGACACATGCAACAGACATGACTGCGAGTTGTAGAATGCGCAACACATTATCACCACTGTGACCATGTGAAGTGAGGCCCTTAACAACCCCTGTCCACGACAGGTGCTGAGTCCAAACTATAGTACTATCGTTGCTAAGGTGTCGGGCAAAACAATCACTGTGTAAACATAACATACAAGCATTCATCGAATCACGTATAACATGCGAGAGCGGTTAGCGTTTATAAAGCATTTAGTATAGTGTGCGTTGTGATTTGATATAGTAACGTATGTAACACCCAAAAGTTTGTTAAGCGAAAAAGGGTTCGAGTATACTCACCGTAGGTGTTTAGCAAGTAAACATGGTACTTGGATTGAAGGGAACGCGTTGGAGATTAGCCTAATCATAGAACAGTAGCGTAGCGTTGAACAGTGCGTAACAGAGTGAAGTGTCGAATGGTGAGTCGAACGGATGGTCATCCGGACGGATGACCATTCGAACGGTTGATCATTCGAATGATTGAGTGTGTTTGTAAATCATTTTTGGAAACTTTTGAAGTTTTCGTTGTAGTATAAATCAAGTCATCCGGTCGGATGGTCATTCAGATGGATGGCCATTTGATCAGATGGCTACTCGTTTGAGAGTTTGGTATTTTGAAGTATTGAAAGTTAAAAGGACAAGTTACCTAGTCAAATAGTCATTTGATCGGATGGTCATCTGAGCTGATGGCTATTCGATCGGGTGACCTGATGCTTTGAAAACTGGTAGAATTTTCTGAGTAGAAACCTTGGGTTTAATGGAGACGGCGTGATGACGTGTCGAACAACGGAAATACACCAAGTCCAGCTCGTCTAGTCAGATAGGAATCACCCCATCCAGGCGTACTCACTGTTCTTTTGATGAAGTTTAATGTTCAACTCGTTAATCGGTCGCCTCTCCGTGGCAATCTATTTTCAGACCGACTCTCAACTAAGAAAGTCTGAATGAGTCAAGATTCCATCGGTTTTGGGTAGAAAGTCAACGAAAAGTTTGAAAATAGTTGGTAAATGTTCAAATCTAGATGAGATTTGTGTTGAAATGTATGGAAATCCTTTAGATCTGAACGAATCTTGATGAGATGACGTCACACAACCGATTGCATAAGCAACCGAGATGATGTCTCCTTCAAGAGATCCAAATCAGGTGATTTCAAGATGAAAACGAGTGATTTCAGGGGAGAAGATGATGGAGAAGTGTGTAGTGATGATGGAAGTACAAGATTTAAGAAGAAATACTTACGAAATGGCCTTGAATCAAGAGAAAAGTGCTGGAAAGAGACTTGAGAGCGTCTGGTCGAATGGAGCTATCACATCAGTGAACAGTGATGTGACAGGCGGGTATTTATAAGGAGAAGGGGAGAGTAAGGCGGTGGAGAGTGGGTCGGATGGCTAGTCGATCGGATGGCCATTCGATCGGATGGTCATCCGGTCGGATGTCCATTCGATCGGTTGGTCATTCGACCAGCCGAGTGGCGTTTTGTTGGTTTCCGACTTTCGTTCCGTGCGTTGAGCGTTGCGTTAATAACCATAGTATATTTAAACTAATAATCACATAATCTAACACAAAGATGCGTAAAGGATAAATCCGTGTTTTGAGTATGCGTTGTGTTTGCGTTGCGATAGAGTCACGATTGTGTTTGCGAATAATCATCCAAATCATATATAAAACACACATAAGTAAAGCACATAATAACACACACAATAACAGTTTTCGAGTTTGCGTTGCGTTGCGATAGCATTTTGAGCAGTTGAGGTAACAATGCGATAAAGTGCGTTTAAATAGTATTAACCATTGTAAATAGCGTTAAATGCGATAACTACATTTCGAATAAGCATCGTAAATATAGTTTAAAATACTTAACAATTATTATCGAAATGGGTAAAACTATTATCGAATTTTCGAGAGTACAAGTCAATTAAGCACGAAATGACAGATTTGAACATTGACACGTCTTGACTTTTTTGACTTGATCATGGCTTTGACTTGAAAAGTCGGGTTGTTACATTACACACATAAACTGATTAAAATCTACACGTTAAAATCACCAACATTGCAAAAATATGTCAAAATTTAAAATTTGCTGCAAAATTGCGCATGACACCATTGCGCACCATTTTGATGGATGTCGAAAGGTCGGTCAAAACAATTATAAAATGAATTCCTTAGTACCTTTACTAGCAAGGGTAAATAGAGTGTCGAACCATGGGGAATTAGTGAAAAATGTTAAAGTTCATGTGTTTCATTGTTTAATTAAATTAAAACTGTTGTCGTTTGATTTTATTGAAAGAATAATTATGCAAGCAAGTTTGATTGTAAACAGTTATGAGAAATAGTATCTACTTGGGGTTTCAGGTTTAACAAAACAAGCTGATATTATTAACCTAGTGGGAACTCATTAAGGGTCACTACTGGAAACCGAACTTAATAGGATCGATAAGCGAAAACATAAACCAATAAGTGTCATCAGATTATCAATATACTGTTTAACCAAATCACAAAGGAATCTGACCAAAACTTTAAGGGTCTGTTTGGTATGGGGTAATGGAATGGACGAAGGAATGGAATGGATGAGGTAATGAAATGGACGAGGGAATGCAATGGATCATTACCATTCCATGTCTTGTTTGGTTACCATGTGTGAATTGAATGAATTATTATTGTGTGTTGTTAGACAGGCAAGAAAAGCGGAGTAATAAAATCAGCGGTGAGTGGTGGTGGTCGGTGGTAGTGATTGTGGGTGGTTATAGGTGGCGGTGGTGGGTGTCGACGGCGGCAATGGGTGGTGGTGGTGGCGGTGAGTAGCGGTGCGGCGGTGACGACGAATGGCGGTGCGGCGCTGACGACGAGTGGTGGTTGCGGCAAGGTGGCCGTTGGTGGTGGGTGGCAGCAGAGGTGGCCTTGGAGGCGGCGGTTGGTGGTGGCGGAGGTGGTGGCGTCGACGATAGTGGTGGTGGGCGGCGGCGAGTGGCGTTGGTGGTTAGTCGCAGCTGTGGGTGACAACGGTGGCGAGTGGGTGGTGGCGGCGGCGGTGTCGGGTGGCGGTGGTGGCTGTCGGGGTGAGGTGGTGGCGGGTGGCGGCAATGGCGTCGGTGGTGGGTGGTGGTGGTGGGTTGTGGCGAAGGTGGTGGGTTGTGCTGTTGTTGATAATGGTGCAAGAGGGGATGTAATGGAAAAAAAAACATGGGGGGTGGAAGGAATGATTTTGAGGGAATGGATTGCCTTTTGGAATGGGTGATTCCATTCCATTGACCAACCAAACACCCTTTTCTTTATTCCCTCGTAATCATCCATTCCATTCCACCTCTCATTCCTGCATACCAAACACTACCTAAGGGTTAACAAACTCAATCCCAAAAATTATATAAAACAAGTATCAACAGTGTTTATCACGAACCCTACACCCAGGTCTGATCACAAATGTATTAGTCACTCATTGGCATACCTGAATCTTCGCTTAGATCTTGAATTCATCAACTAGTGTGATTGGAACGAGTTGGAACACCTTAAAATTACCTCTAGGATGCCTAAAAATTGTCGGGGAAGAATTAAATTCATTTTGGTAGGTTAGGTTTAAATATGGTGCAAAACCCTAATTTTTGCGAGGCTGGGCGGCATATGGTGCAATGTCTCCCTTATGGGCGTAGTTTCTCTCCTATCCTGATGACAACTTTGTGTTGTTCCTTTGATGTCTGTCCCTATGAGTGCCCGTGTTGTACTGTTGAGGAAGCATATTGCGCCCTCTAGGGTGTAATGTGCGGCCTAGCTGATTCTCTTCCTGTTTCTTCTTATTCTCAAATCTTATGCTATCCGTGTGTTTCCAAACCTTTGTTTAACTTCCAGAACCCTCCATTAGGCTCGGGTACCTGCAGATCAAATCAAACTTCAAACAAGCTCATTTCTTGTGATTAAATACTTAAAACCTCATTGTTAAGCACATTTCCATGATCCACCTCACGGTTGTTTTTCTTTGTGTTGCCAATTCCCTTTTTTGCAAATGAATTATTCAACAATTTTATTGTAAAATTTTAGAGATTCTTATTATGGTTATTAATTTTTTTTTGAATCACTGCTATTTTATTCAAATAAAATTAATTGGCCAGATAGTGGAAAGGAAAGTAAAGAAACGAGTTAATGTTTTTAATGTATGGTCCTCCATACATTAATGTTTTTTTTTTAACATTTTTTGCAAATGAATTTTAGAGATTCTTATTATGGTTATGAATTTTAGAGATTCTTATTATGGTCCTCCATACTCGTTTATTGTAAAATTTTAGAGATTCTTATTATGGTTATTAATTTTTTTTTGAATCACTGCTATTTTATTCAAATAAAATTAATTGGCCAGATAGTGGAAAGGAAAGTAAAGAAACGAGTTAATGTTTTTTTAATGTATGGTCCTCCATACATTAATTCCCTTTTTTGCAAATGAATTATTCAACATTTTTTTTAATGTTTTTAACGAGATAAAGCTTTGGGACCAATAGGTCCTGAGTTCGATTCCCACAAGGGGGTTTTCCCATATTTATTGGGTTTCCTCCTGAATTGGTGAGACATTATTGTCTAGTGGAGTTGGATATGATCAGGTGGTTCCGCTGGTGGCACGATGATAGTCCGGTGGCCCGTCAGTGATCCAAATTTGCCGTTAAAAAAAAATGTATGGTCCTCCAAACGAGGTGGAAGAGACTATAATGGTTTTTTTTTTAATGGCTAAACTTGCACACCATGGGGATTGAACCCATGAACTCCTACCATTCTACACCTTATCTAACTAACCAATACCTTATATTCCCAATGGATCTATAATGTGTGGTTATATCACGGTTTATTTTTCTTTGAGTTGACGGCTCACATTATTATTTCTTTAATTAATTCCTTTTTTCTTTTCATTTTTCATAAAAGAAACCTTGAATATGTTTTTTTTTTGAACGACAAATTTGGATAACTGACGGATCACTGGAGTATCATTGTGCCACCAGCAGAACCACCCGATCATATCCATATGCACTAGGCAATAATGCCTATACACCAATTCAGGAAGAAACCTTGAATATGTGATTAGCATTTTCACCGAAATGTTCAAGGGGTTATTACCATTTATTATAATCATTAAATCCATAAATCATTTTTGAAGTACACAAAGTGACATTTTTGTTTGAGGTCGGTTAATGATTACTATAAGTTTCAAACTACGTTGTTCAATGATTTTTTTAACAACAAAGGTCCGCACACCTGGAATCACTTTGGTATGTATGTATACTTTTCCGTCTCGAAGAACAGAACATCATGACCGGCCCACCCGCGCAAGAGGAAACCCACAACTTTTGATCTATGTATATAGTTTTTCAAATATTTGGTCTTGCTATTAAAAAAAGCTAGTGGCGCAAGTTATTGTCCGTTTACCTTATATCTCAATATATGAATATAGTTTTTCAAATATTTGGTTTTGCTATTCAAAAAAAGCTAGTAACGCAGCTTATTGTCCGTTTACCTTATATCTCAATATATTTTACTTCTATAATTTGCAAATTTAGAGAGGAATTGATTTTTATTTAAAAAAAAAAATACCATATATCCGTTCGAAAGAAACGATTAACATATATGCATGAGTATGGCCCAGCCGTGGCGCCTATAAATGCACCCATGGACTTGTAGCATTGTACTCAAGTTCATTCATTTGCAAAATGGCAGAACAAAATATTAATGTGTTAGGGTGGTGGGAAGCGATTAACAACGACAACGAGCTAACCATGTTAGTTGTCACCAGTTCACTACTGATCTTAGCTATTTTATGGTACAAGTTCACACTATTGAATTCCTCAATAAGTGCACCACCATTGCCACCAGGTCCCCGTATGCTCCCAATCGTGGGGTACCTTCCATTTCTTACTCCCAACTTGCACACACAGTTCACCAACATGGCTCACACCTACGGCCCCATCTTTAAGCTAAAGTTGGGTAGCAAACTTCATGTTGTCATAAACACCCCGGATTTAGCAAAGGAGGTGGTTCGTGAACAAGACGAGGCATTTTCTAACCGTGCCCAAACCATTTCCGCGTCGGTAATAACTAACGGTGGCCAAGATATAGCATTTTCGGACAATAATGCCAACTGGCGTAAGCTTCGTAAGATAAGTGTTCACGAGATGCTAAACAACAAGAATATTGAAGCAAATAGTTCTGTCAGACGGGACGAAGTTAGAAATGCCATCAAGAATGTTTTTGGTAGAATTGGTACCAAAGTTAACATTCGTGAGATTACTTTCTCCACAGAGACAAGTGTGCTAACAAGAACAATATGGGAAAGCAAAGGGGTGAAAAACAACAATCTAGCAGCTGAGTTAGATATCCTGAGTTCAAACATGGTTCAAGTAATTGGAAGGATGAATATATCTGATTTCTTCCCTATTCTAGCACGGTTTGATCTACAAGGAGTCGCGCGGGACTCCGAGAAGATACGTAAAAAGTTGGATCAACTTTTCACCACCATCATTGATGAACGAATGGAATCCAACTTAAAAGAGTCGGAAGACGAAGAAAAGAAAGATTTTTTACAAGTCTTATTAAACTACAAGGACGAAAAAGGTGCAATACTAAGCAGGAACGAAATAAAGTTAATTCTCATGGTAAGATTTATTATCGTAGGATATAAGTCACTAAAAGGCCAATATGATATTTCTTAATGGTTTTACGTTCATGTCCTTTCTTATAAATATATCTAAAAAAATTGGAGAATAATAAATTCTAACACATGTTATAATTAAATATATCTAAAATATTGGAAAATAATCAAATTCTATAACATTTTTGAGACGTCTTAACAAGCTAGTTAAAAGTGTAAAATTGAAAACTTTTGTGAAGTGCCTCTAGCTATGTTAGATAAAAACTCAAAAGTTATATTTTATAAATTTATAGGTTAGCTTGATATGTTTTTACTTATTTTTGTTTTTTTAAGCCTAAAAACGTGTATCTTAAAAGTTATAAAAGAAAAACAAAAGTTGCTCAAAAATAATTACAACAGTAAAAAAAATATAAAGTTATGTAAATTAAAAAAAAAAAAAAAAAAACTCTTAAGGACATTTTAGTAATAGCATCAGAAGGGAAATTTACGTATTACACTTATTTCCTATGTGAAGGGAATTTAGAAATGAACTTAGGTAGTGTTTCGTAAAGAGGAATAAAAGATAAAATGAAATGAATGACTCTAGGGTAATATAAAATATGTTTATATTGTTATATAATTATTTTCAATCCATTGAGAGTATACTTTTTTTTCCACTCGTTCAAGAAACAAAAGAAAAATGAATAACAATAATAACAATAATAATTGTATTGTCATTGTTATATAACTAGCAAGGAAAGCCGCGCTTCGCGGCGGGTTTCATCCGTAATAAAAACACTTGGTATTCTTGTATAATTTTCAAACTAATTTGCTAATACAATTAATATACCAATTTATAATGACCAATTGACTACACACAAACGAATTGACATTAGAATAAGCAATTAACGGTAAACAATTTGAAAATGACATTTTAATTGAATTATCAACATAAAGAATCTGAAACATGATTTATTTTGTATTTTTTTCAAGTAAAAAGAATTTATTACAAATACGAATTATAAGTTAATTATATAAATTGTATCAAACTGTTTTTATCAAATAACTAAATGGCTACCATATTTATATAATAATTTTTTTAGTTTAGTTTCTAAATTTTATTATAAAGCACCAAAATGGATTTACCCAATTTACCTTTGCCTCACATTTAATGATAAAATCAATTAAGAAGGCACCTGACCTCACCGCTACCCAATTTATCTTTTCACATATTCCTTTTCTTGTACTGGGGCATTGTGAGTGGTCAAAAGAAAATCGAAGAGTGACACTAATGTAAATATATCAAAAATGGGGACTTCTTTGGCTACTGTAGGTAAGAAGCTACCCAAAATGTTAATATATATACTAATTATTGTTATTATTAGTATGAATAATAATAATAATAATGTTATTTTATCTTTTCATTATTATTTATAGTTTATAATATTATAATCATATTTAGAACTTTTATTATATTATAAATTATTGTTATTATTATTAGTATTAGTATTGTTGTTATTTTATTATTCTTATTGTATTATTATTACTATTATTATTGACGACGACGATGATAGTAGTAGTAACAGTAATAATAATAATAATAATAATAATAATAATAATAATAACAACAATAGTAATAGTAATAGTAATAGTAATAATTATATTAATTTATTCTATTTTCACATAATAACCAAATAAGACAACGAAATGTAATGACCCTTTTCATTTTTTGTTTATTATCTTACCTTTTTCATTCTATTCACTCGATCGTCTCATTACCTCACACCAGACATAAGTTGCTATGTGAAGGGTGATTTAGAAATTACACTTAATTGCTATTTGTATGCTATACAATATCTCATCGAGTTTACCCAAGTTTAATGGTAATCACAACCTTTCTATCATGAAGCATATTCTTCGAAGTATTGGTGGTACCGCTAATCCAAGTCTTCAAGTCTGTTTCATTTGTCGATCAGCTAGTTACATATACCCAACGTTGTGGGTCGTTAAAAAAAAAACATATACCCAACGTAGATTGAGCTAGTAGACCCAATATTCATTAATATGCCTTTGGATGCATGATATAAGTCGGTGATGGTTTTGTTTTGTAGTCCTTCAAATGTTAACCAAAACACCTAATGCCAATCAACATTGTCTTTTTATATTCAAAAGAAACTCCCGGGGATTTGTTTCTAGTTACCCAAATTGAGACATCATTGGATGAGTACCCTTCCAAAAAGTCTATACCTAGCCAACAATTTTTTTTTTTTTGTAAACTTCTTGTGAGTAAAAACAATTGACATTAATTGGTATAAAAGTTTATGTATTACAAACTATAGTTTTCTAATATAACCCTATCATGTAAATATTATATAATATATCAATATTTCCCTAGATTTCACTCCTAAATCTTTAGCCATAGAAATATACAAACCTGTAAAAACTAAAAGCATATACAAATTGCCTAATCTCCTCACTTTTTAAACAAAGTCTTAACTAGTTTCTAACACTCATATTAGCAATTTTACAAAATTGATTATTGTTATACATTTTCGCGAAGCACGAAGATATGAAAATAACTAATATAATTTACTAACAACATGGTAAGACTTTATTGTATCAGGACATTATGATTGCTGGAACAGAATCAACTGCAACAACTGTAGAATGGGCGATGTCAAACATTTTGCAAAATCACAACATAATGAAAAAGCTTCAAGAAGAATTGGTAGAAATTGTAGGACTAAATAACATCGTCGAAGAATATCATCTTCCAAAACTAAAATACATGGACGCAACAATTAAAGAAACCTTACGTATGCATCCTATAGTCCCTTTCTTAATCCCACGATCTCCAAGCAAGGCATGTGTGGTAGGTGGATATACCATTCCAAAAGGTTGTACAGTCATCTTGAATGTTTGGTCAATCCATCGAGATCCACGATACTGGGATGATCCGTTGAAATTCAACCCCGAGAGGTTCTTGACAAACAAAGCGGATTATAAGGGAAACAATTTGACGTATTTCCCATTTGGATCAGGAAGAAGATTGTGTCCAGGTATTCCATTGGCCGAGAAAATGTTAATGCTCATATTGGCTTCACTCTTGCACTCGTTTGATTGGAGCATACCTAAGGGTGAAAAACATGACCTTACCGAAATATTTAGCATTGCACTGAAGAAAAGAAAACCACTCATTGCTATTCCGTCTCTAAGGTTGAAAGATGTGAGCCTCTATATGTAATCGTATATAACTTCTCTATATGGTTAAGAACCAAAATAGTGCTATGAATAATGTAGTTATGCTCATCGAAAGTGTACCCATTTCGAGAGTACGTGGAATAACCCATTTAAGGTGTATGTATGTTGTGGAATTATATCCAGAGTACGTGGAATTGCCCTTTTAGGGTGTATGTATGTTGTGGAATTATATGATTTTATCAATATAAACATTTATGTGGACACTTATAGTAATATATGTTTATCAAGATAAATTTAATTATATATAAATTGAAGGCACATCTAAGACACATGTTAGGATCTGAGTTTTAACTTGTGTTTGTTCTATGTGATGAAACAATGAAATGTTGGTAAAAATAGAGATGAATTATGGAAAGTAATTATGAATGCAACGGAAATTAAAAACAAACACAAGCCTGTAAAGATGTCATGCTATTTTCTATTGATAATTAAAAGATTACAATTACAGATATGATTATACACTCCCCCTCAGCCAGATCACTCAACTTTACTGCTCGTACATATACAAACAGCTTTTGTCAATGAGGGGTGACATCACCCTGATAGCAACATCTAACATTCCTAACAGAAAACAATCCACAACTTAACAACTGTTCTAAGTCTACTAATTACATTTGTTTAGACATACACTATTACATTGAAACGATTGATCTTTAAACCTCTGTTGGCTTGATCCAAACATCTGTACTGGCCTAAACTAAACATATGTTTGGCCTCCTATATCAGTGCTTTGTCTTCAACAGAGTTTTGGGGATTGAACAAACTTTTCTTCTTCTTCAATAGTGGTTCCATGTTTTCAACAGATATTTGAAGTCTTCAAACAAATGTTCTGTTAGTGTTCAAAATTCACTATCTTTGGAAGAGATGCATATCATAGGTTGATTATTTCTTGATTAGAATAGTATGTTTTGGCTTTTGCAATCATCTGTTCTTTTATAGGTCCAACAATCTCCCCCTAGAACAGATGATGCCAAAACTCAGCTCTATTAAATCAACTTTTATTTCTCATCAACTTCTCTCTAATATGTCCTTTGAATTGTAATTCAAATTTCACAGAGAAATTATCTTCTGGGACCCTTTCGAGTTCAAGACCCAGTAGGTCTCGTAGATCTTCATTCTTAAGCCCATAAGCACTATTCATGGAGATCTTTTAACTTCCATTAGCCCTAAGTAGATTCAATTCATGGTATGTCTTGTCTGACTTCCATTTTAGAATTTTGAGGCTAGACGGATTTCTTGGGCCAAAAGTTCTTTAATATGAGTTTGGTGAAGGAGATGTTCCCAAGGTTTTTCCAATAAGATCTTTAGGATTTGTATCTGGATAACCATACATAAGTTCATTCCCGATGCCTTCTTTTTGTATAATAATATTGATACATTTTCATGTTTTCTTCTGACATCTCCTTTTGGCTTTCTAGGTAGCTTCTTATAGCTGTGGAAAAGTTCTTTGCAAAAGGAAGTTCAGAAGGATCAACCAATGTTTTCATATGGAAGTCAACTTGATCATAAACTGGCTTTATTGGGATTGAGGGATCTTTTTCTCTTGGGATTTCAAGTTTTTTGTAGTTCTTAGTGATTGTTAGCTCATCCCATTTGGCCATTGATCTATGTGTCCCAAAATTAGTTGCAACCATTTCATCCTTCACCATCTTCAACTATAGAGCCTTTTTGTCATTAGGCCTTTTGCATGCTTTCTAGTTTGGAGATGCAGGCTTGAGCTCTGGATAGAGTTTTAACTTTTATTTTCTTAATATTTCATCTAGTAAGGCTTCAGTTGACCATCCTGAGAATTGAGTTTTGGTTTCTTTGTATGGCTTGTTCTCATGACGTGGTTCAAATAATCTTCTCTCAATGTCGTTTTAAGATCAGGATCAGTGATTGGATCATGAGAGAGATTATTGTAGACATCTTTTGCCTAATCTTCAAAAGGATTCACCTTTTGGAGTTCTTCAAACAAGATTAATTGTGCTTGTTTGTCATCTCTTCCTCAGCTTCTCTCTGCAACTATTTTCTCAGCTTACTTTAACTTTAGCTTCAAATATTCTTTGACATTTTTGGGCTTTGGAAAGTTTTGGAGAGATGGGAAGGTAAGTTGGCTTGCATCAATTGAGGAGTAGAAAGACTATATATCTTGTGATACATTAGATAGCTCAAGTGGATGTGTAGAGGTAATTAGGGCCGTGGTGGTGGATGGGATTGATAATGGAAGTGATATAGGGATGCATGTTGATGTGGTTGTGGTTTGGTTTGTGGGTATGTGTAGTGATGATGTAGTTTTGGTGGGTGAGGCTTGGGGAGTTTCTTCATCATCATCTTGGATAATAAATTTTGCCCTTCTTCCCCTGGTATATAATGTTGGTGTATGTGTGTAGATAATTTTTTTCTGATGACCAGCAGGGGCATTTGGGGAAATAGGCTTGATTGGTTCTGAGATGGTTATAAGTACTATTGTGGATGTAACATCTATTAGCACTTTTGTAATGCTAATACATGTTTGGATTGAATGAGCAGTGTTTTGAGGAGCAGTGGTTGTGGATGGAACGGTGATTTTTGTAGTAGATGTTTGAGAAACTAATGTAATAGTGCTTTTAGCTCTTCTTGCAGGACGTCTTCATACATATGCATCTGTTGATGTACCCAAGTTGTTAGTGCAGTATGTCTATCGCCTCCGTCAATCAAAACCGTAGCAGAAATAGAAGAGATCTAGACTTTATGTTACATGATGTAGTTAAAAGGGCAAGGTGGCAATCTTATAAATAAGGGGAAATCCCTTATGACGTTGTGCCTATAAATAGGAGCTTTAGGCTTTAGTTTGAAGACTTTTGGCCATTTGAGAACTTGGTGCTTGGTGCTTAGAGAGAGAAACTAGTGAGAGAGAGTTCTCAATCGTGATTCCCGGAGCTTGTAATCGTCAAACTGATCAATAAGAATCACGTTAAATTATACGTTCTTGTGTTCGGTCACGCACGTTCACGGATTCCGCACGTCGAACGTGTCGTTACGCAATCGTTACGGAGTCAAAACCGGTCCTACAAGTGGTATCAGAGCAGGTTCTCGGTTGCGAAGATCAAACGCACAGATTCGTACAAGATTTGATCAGATTCAGAGCGAAAATCATCCAGATTTGTCAAATTTTTCTTAACTTTCTTGTTCTTCACGTTTTTATCCGAATATCGCAAAATTAAACGGGTTTTTACGGTTAAAAATTGATAATTTTTGGATATGATGTGCGAAAATATATGATCTAAAAGCCTACAAAGTTTCAAATCATAACTCTAAGTAATTTGTGAGAAATCTGAATTTTTGTGGTTCGAAAGTTTGTTGAAAACATGTTGAAAGTTGCTGCTGTTGTGCTTGATGTTCACCGATCGGATGGCAATCCGATTGGATGACCATCCGACTCAAACTTTCACTCGACTCATTGCATTTCATTTAAAATGTTGACTATGTTGACTTTTGATGTCCACCGATCGGATGACAATCCGATCGGATGACCATCCGACTCATGTGCCATTCATTGCATCCCACCCGAGCGTGTCACTTGGTCAAATTTGTTTAAAAGCTTTAGTCAGTCAACTTTGTCAGCAGTA
Organism: Helianthus tuberosus; assembly: GCA_030545235.1. Classification (NCBI taxonomy): domain Eukaryota; kingdom Viridiplantae; phylum Streptophyta; class Magnoliopsida; order Asterales; family Asteraceae; genus Helianthus; species Helianthus tuberosus. The sequence goes on along the minus strand of CM060376.1, from coordinate 10,900,663 downwards.
CATGTGATTCATTAAATGTCATTCGGTGAGCATGTGAATCTCTTTACAGGTGTCAACTAGTATAGGCTTCACTAATAACCAAGGTCACGTGATTCTCTAAAGAATATATAGATTCATATTAAAGTTTGCATGTGAATTAATCAAAGATGTCGGCCATTGTTAATTACATGTGAATTGTCAGTCTGCATGTATTGATTGAATTTCAAATATCATTCATTGACACTTAAAATGTTTGCTGTTCAAGAAGTTGTTCACCGGTCGGATGGCAATCCGACCAGATGACCATCCGATTCAATTGTCACCATTCCAATTCATTTAAAAAAGGTTGACCTGTTGACTGTTCATCGAGCGGACAGCAATCCGAGTTGACTTTGGTTGACCCATCCGATCGGATTACTATCCGAGCGGACGGCAATCCGTGTTGACTTTAGTTGACCCATCTGATCGGATTATCATCCGATCGGACGACAATCCGAGTCTAGTGTTCTCACCCGAGCAAGTTGTTTAGTCAATATTTTCAGGTTTGCCAGTCAACATTATCGATGATACATGTGAGTCATTAATTGCTTTCGGTGTGCATGTGATTTTTATTGTCTGCTGTCATCATATATCGCCTTCATTAATAAACTACATCAGAAAGTCACTTGAATATATGTGTTAAGTGTTGATTAAATAATCAAGAAGTCGGCTGCATATGAATTTGAGCATTGAAATTAAAAGAGATCAGCAGGCATCATGTGATAAAGTGGTTTCTTGCATGTGATTCAAAGTTAGGTCCAATTATATCTTGATTAAAACTGAATGTTGTCGACCAATTTGAGATTTATTAAATCATTCATGTGATATGTCAGTGTGCATGTGATACTTGGTAAGATTTGTATAAAATCAAATTTTAAAAGGATTGTCTGCAATTAATATGATTTGCATGTGAAGAATTAATATTGTCGACCATAGTTTAGTGTGTATGTCAGTTTGCACATGATATATCAGTACATTAATTGAGAAATGCATGTGATATAATGGTTTTCACTTGAATCAAAGGTGTTGTCAGGTTACATGTGAGAATTGATTGAAAGATAAAATTCATTGAAGAAGTCAAAGAATCAACCGTCACCCGAACGGATAACATATTTGTCGTTTAGTGCCATACATTGAGAAGTCACCCGAACGGACAGCAACCTCACCCGTTCGGATAGCAATCTCATCCGAACGGATAGCAATCTCACCCGAACGGAAACAATCTCACTCGAACGGATAGCTATCTCACTCGAACGGATACAATCTCACCCGAACGGACAACTGTGTCACGAGATTATTTTACTGTTGACTTGTGTTAACTTACTCGATAGGATACCCGTTCGATCAAGTTGTTTGATATTTTTAAACTGATCGTTTGATTGTTTGTTTGCAGGTGATTCCGAGGTAATTCAAGAATATAAAATCATGGCAAGATCTGCTGAACCTATTCCTTGGAAAGACTACAGAACTGAAGAACAGAAGTATGGTTACAGAAAGATGATAGCTCAGAACAAAATGATCAGAATATCTGGTATCTATTCTGAAGCAAAAAGAGCGAGGAGATGGGATCCAGACAGAGAATGTTATCTCGACCCCATGGGAAACATTGCCATTGACCATAACACTCTTGATCTTGAGACCATAATTAAAGAAATGGCGGAAGAAGATGAGTATTGGCAAAGGAAATGGTGGGGAAGCGGAGAAGAGAAAGAAAAAGAAAAAGAGAAAGAAGAATTGAAGAAAAACGAAACTTCAAATTGTGAACTTGTATGCTCAAAATGCGAAAAATTCGAAGCAGACAATGTCAAACTCTTGAAAGATGTGGAGAGCTTGACATTGGAAATCAAAAAGCTGAAATCTGAGAATGTTAAACTGTTAAATGACTTGAACAGTTTGACATTAGAAAATAAGGTTTTGAAAGAGAAAGAAAAAGATTTTGAAAGTAAAAAGAAATTTTTAGATAAAATTTTTGAAGATAAAATCAAAAGTTTTGAAAATGAAAAATTAAAAATTGAAAAAGAATTTCAAAGTCAAATAAAGATTCTTGAAGATGGGAGATCTGTTTTTAGCAAGAATAATATTGAAAAGCAAAAGGTAATAAATTCCCATCGTCAGACGATTATTCAACTTGAAAAAGAAGCTGAATGTGATAGAAAGAAAATCAAAGAGTTAGAGAATAAATTGAAAAGTTTTGTGACTTCTGCATCAGATGTTTGTCCAGAACCGATCAATTCAGTTCCAATAAGTGACAATGTCACAAATTTTGACAAAGTCAAAATTGAAGATTGTGATGACAAAACTGATGATGAAAATGAGAAAAATGAGAAAAGAAAAATATTTTTGGAATTAAAAGAAAAATTCAAAGATACTGTTTTACATTCTACTGAAATAGGTGAATGCTCAAAGCAAAAACCTGTTAAGAAGAATGTAGAACAAAAACAAAAAGTTAAAAATTCGGAAAATTTTCAAAATGAAAATAAAAGCTCATCAGTTAAGTCATCCAATCATTATGAAAAACCACAAAAATTTAAAAATCAAAACTCACAAAAAGTTGGTAATAAGTGGTGCAGGTTTGACCACAGTGCTCAAATGCCAAGTCAAGAATACAAGAGAAGGCAGGATTACCACAAGGTAAATCAATGCTATGATCTGAGTGTGTGGTATGAAAGTGGTAAATGGTACGATAACAGGATGTGCTACACTTGTGGAGTGAGAGGACACATCGCTGTTAACTGCCAGAGCTGGAGTTATGAGACGAGAAGATGCTTTGAATGCAATATCAAAGGTCACATTGCCAGAGATTGCCCAATGAGATCAAAGGGAAGATCGAGGGCTGATTCTCAGAAATTGGCAAAGAAACCAGTCAATGTCAAGCCTAAAGAACAGAAAGTTCAAGAACCTAAAGTTCAAGAACAGAAAGTTCATGAACCGAAAGTGAAGCTTTCACAGGGGCAGAAAGACAGACTGAGGAAGAAGAGAAAGAAGGCAAGAGAATACTTGGAGAAAATTTTGTCCTCGGATACAGCCGTCAAAGCGAATAACAGTTCTGATAAATCGTTTTACTCTCCTAAGACCGATCAGTCAAACAAAACGAATTCATCAGATACAAATCTGGGGACAAAAGAAAAGAAGAAGAAAATTGTTGGCAATGATTCTGATATGTCAAAGTCAGAGGAGCCACAATCAGGCAATGAAACTGACTCGACAAAGTCAGAAGAGCCAAGTTTTGAGGTAAAAACTGTCAAACCCAAGGCTGGTCAGGCTTGGGTGAATCTGTTTAAATGAAAAACCTGACTTGCCGGAGTTCCCAGGTTGGTAAGTGTGGAGCAGGTATCGGCATTTTTCTTAAGAAATTCACTTAGGTGATATTTCGTATTACAGAAGGTTAATCAAGGACATTAAGTTGTACTTGATTTATCTTTTCAACAAAGTGTTTGTTGTTGATAAGGGTCTAAAATGTTAAATATTTCAAATGGTTGAAGAAAACAATGTGATGAAATGAACCCCGAATTTGTGAAATGACACATAAAGATTATTTTCCGGAAAAACCATTTTTGATTAAAACAAACTTAAGTGTTTTGAAATCATAATGGGAAAATAGTTTGTTGTCAGGGGGAGTTCTGATTGTTTATGCCAAGTGAATGGCGAATTGAAGCGTTTTGATATCAGTTTGTCACTTTGCTTTGTACAGTTTGTTTTCAAATTTTCCCAGAAAATCAAAATCGAGACATATTTTGATTTTAGGGGGAGAAAAATTTAAAAAAAAATTAGAAAATTTGAAAATGCCAAAAACATTGAAAAAGCAAAAATGAGTTTTGTTGTGAATAAGAGGAAATGATTGTAAATCAGTGGACTATCACAGCATGCTAAAGAAATGAAATGTCAAATGTGATAAACATTCTCACTAAGGATGTGACGATAGGCTCAGCTAGACTAGTAGATTTGCGATAACGATACAAACTTAAATGAAAAAGCCTAGTTCTAGTGGGAAACGCGGTCGAAAGCATAGTACTTAGTTTTGTCCTTCGTGATTGTGTGCCTACTCAGTAATCGCTGAATGCTAAAAGAGCATAAAAACCGGTTAAGTCTGTGAACTTTCACAACTTGCTGAAAAAGTCGCTGTGATTGTGCATTTCATTTTGCAAAGATTTAAACTTATTTTATTTCTTTATTTTGTTTAAGCATTGGACATCCTTTGCGTATACGTGAGTATCGACCTGGATGTTATTGCCTAAACGTCCTGCTTTATTTTCTTTGGTGTTTCGTTTAAGCTTTGGATCACCTCTGCGTATACGGGAGTATCGACCTGGTGCTTAAAGCCTAAACAACTTTAACTTGTTTTATTTTCTTATTTTGTTTAAACATTGGACTTTCTCTGCGTATCGAATGATCGACCTGATTGTTAATGTTTAAACATTCTGCATTGTTTTCACACAAATCACAGTTGATGAAAGTTTAAAAGCATTACTTGAGTCAGTGTATTGCATGATGAGGGGATATGCTGAGATCGTGGGGTCCATAAGAATTTAGTGCAAAATTAATATACCTTAACGTATCGGTAAGCATTTCGAAAGTTGTTAGATTGAGTTTAAGTGGACAATAATATCGTCAATCTATGTGAATCGTTTAGAACTTAAAATGATTAAAGCTTAACGGTGCTAGTGATTTGTCTCATAAACTGATATGATCCTCTTACACAAACTCACAAAAAAATATTGTCTGTATATATTTCTTTACTGTATTTCATTCAAAAACAAAAATCCAAAAAGATTTTCAGAGTGTTTTAGTATAAAATTTTGAAAATTCAACAAAGATTTTCGACAACTGATGTTGAAGAGCTGATTTTCAAAATTCTGAGTGCTAAACATGATGAACTACATTGGGTTGGGAGAATATGTTGAAAACTTTGAATGTTATATACAAATGTTTTGAAAGATTGTGTGCATAGTTAATCAAGGTCATTCATTTGAACTTGATGTAACTATACAGATGATGAATGAATGATTTCTACCAGTAAGTTTCTTAAATCTAAATGTTATAAATTTGAAACTTATATTGAGGTAGAGGATGTACAGGTTAGACAAGTTTCAAATCCTGAGTAGATGCAGAATAGAGCCAGGAATTGATCCTGAACTTGTGAACATGTGAAGGCCAGACTACGATCTCGGCAGCTGAGTCTAAGGGGGAGTCTGAAGACGAGCTCAACGCAAGAGGAAGCGTGGATTCAAGAAGCCAGGAAACTATCCTGAAGGAGCTTGTATACGGAAAGCCAGGTGTCGATCCCAAAGCACGGAAGCTTGACGAAAGGGGGAGCCTGAAGAAAGAGTTTGCTGAAAGGGGGAGCTGAAGCTCAAGACAGATCCACCGGGATTCTGTTCAAGAAAGAGGGAGTCTATGTTGCTGAAGAGATGATAAAGCTTCAAGAAGACTCAGAGAGAGAGAGAAAAACAAGTCGCTACGAGTTTGACTACGGATTGACTGCGGCAATATCCAAGGGGGAGTCTGTTAGTGCAGTATGTCTATCGCCTCCGTCAATCAAAACCGTAGCAGAAATAGAAGAGATCTAGACTTTATGTTACATGATGTAGTTAAAAGGGCAAGGTGGCAATCTTGTAAATAAGGGGAAATCCCTTATAACCTTGTGCCTATAAATAGGAGCTTTAGGCTTTAGTTTGAAGACTTTTGGCCATTTGAGAACTTGGTGCTTGGTGCTTAGAGAGAGAAACTAGTGAGAGAGAGTTCTCAATCTGTAACGCCCCAAAATCTGAACGTTAATAATTGTCGTGTGTTCCTATATGACACGTCATGAAATTAATAACTAGGTTATTTAACCTAGTCAAGGGTATGGTCAAAAGTATTAAATGATGAAGGTAGTGTCGGTTATGTTTTAAAGGCAAACCGAGGGGTTAAAGTGGAACAAGATGGAAGTTGAGTTATTAAAATGAAAGATCAACACACACAAACACACACTTCGTGTGTGTTCACGAATGTTCAGGAGCTCCAAGAGCTCCAAACCCTAACTCAACTAAATCACCAGATTGAAGGGTGAATCGAGGCTCAAATTCAAGAAGGAACACGGATTAATGATCACCTTTATGAGGGGATCATAAGGTATGTCTTAAATCTAAGATTGGTGATCATGTGTAAAGTGGGTTATGTTCTAATCCAAGAGTTTAAGTGGAATTGAGCATGAGTATGTGTTATAATCATCATGTAGAACATGGATTATGAATGGTTTGTGCTAATTTGATGTTTAGATGATAAACCCATTAGTTATGGTGATGAAGATGACTAGACTCATCACCTATGTCCAATTCTTGTTGAAAGATTGATGTATTATGTGGGTGTGATAAATTCTTGTTAGATGAATTAGGAGAAAAATGATGATGATATGATTGATGTTTACTTGGGAATGATCCATGATGGTTAGTAGTAGGTTTTGATGGGTTATGTAAGAGTTTAGAAGATTTATGCATGAATAAGTTGTATGTTATGCTTAAAAGGTAGTACATACATCAAGTGAATGATAAAATGTATATAGTGTCGTCCGTATAGTCGATTATGATGTTACGGGTATATGTTGATAAGTCGATAGTTACATATGGTTAATAGTTGACTTTTGAAAGTCAACTAAGTATAAGAAACATGATTTGACTCGTTGTCGTAAATGTAGGTTGATGGGAAGTCGTATGGTACATGTAATAGCAATCCGTGTTAAATGTAATGACATGATGAGTTACATGAGTTTAAACGTATACGGACATGATTATATGAGTTATGTTTGTTAGAAATGATTAATGAAAGTTAAGTGTGAAATATGTGATTGATACGATTGTTATCATGTACGAATGCATATGCTAATAAGAGTGCGATCTTGATGAAAAGAGGGTATAGGAATCATGTCAAGACGGACTCAAGCATGAAAGGCTAACGGGTCAAGAAAAGGCGAGGAATCGGATACGAGCACGGACGCATAAGGTAAGTGATTTCCGTAATCACTTCTTAGTTCGATTAAGTAATAAAGTGTTTTAATTAATTAAACATGATGTTTGAGGTCAAATATGTGTTAAAGTCCTTCGTCGTAAATGATGGGATTAAAGTTGACCAAAATGCCCTTGATGAGTATTTTGGGGTAAACGATCTTCAAAGTAGATTAGAAACAAGTTATTCGATTAGTATGATGTTTTGGACAAGTATGAAAGTGGGGATTATGGTTTGGTTAGCCGTAGACCAATTAATGCGCGAATATCCTTAACGGGTCAAAAATAAGCATATGAACGATAAGGTGTTAAGAGGATGCAAGACATCCAAGAATTTAGTAATTTATGATAGTCGTCACTGATATTATTATGTTTATAAGAGGTTATGTTAAAACGAACAAGTTATGTTGATGTATGCATGAACGGGTCGAAATTGGGTAAAAGGGTAATGAGCCGAAGAGTTAAAAGTCTGAAATTTTATTAAGTCGGATGTTGGATTTTAGTTCCATTAGATGGAGAATTAAATTACGGACGTGTAGGAAAAAGAATCGGGTAAAACGGATCACAAACGAGAAAGTTATGCTCGTTTTCGTAAGATCCGGATGAGCTGGAAATATGCAGCAATCCAGCTGCAACTGTCTGAGTTTTTAGGGGGGTCGCGTCACGCGACGGCCCGTCGCGTCGCGCGACGGGTGCTGCTGCTCCGAAAGTTGTTTTCTTGTCTTGTTTGTACCGGGAACTCGTTTAAAGGCGTTTTAAGTCACGTACGCCTAATTTAACTTACGTTTTTATGAATTTAAGTGTATGCCCATACTTGATAGGTACGTATGTATGTTTATAAGTACGTAAGCAAGTATACGTGGATATATGAGGGTATGTTGATAGTAGGCGTGTATGAGTTTGGTATGTTGCAAGTGGGGATTTGGTATGTATATAGGTATAATGTCACGAGTGAGCGTGATGATGTGGATATGGGTGTATGTAGATATGCATGTATTAACGTAGTTGTGTTTATATGTGGGTAAGGGATGTATGTATGCATATATGTATAATGTCACGAGTGTGCATGATGATGTGGATATGGGTGTATGTAGATATGCATGTATTAACGTAGTTGTGTTTATAGGTGGGTATGTATTTATGTACGTAATCGACTATGTGTGAACATAGGAAAATGTATAAGTTTGTATGAAGGTTGGTACGCTTGTGGTCAATGGAATTGAGTACTAATGATATTGATAGCGTGTTATATGAATGAAGTGTAATGCAGGAATAGCAAGGAAGCCTCACCATGGATTTTATAATTAGATGGAAAGCCGTGATGTAAAAGAGATAACGGAATGAAAAGTGAACATGAATAGATCTTGTATGTTATAATGCGTTCTAACGTTATGAATTTTAATGTGGTGATCGCAGGTTGCACGTGTCGTGAGGATCTTCAAGGATTAGAGATCGAGGATCGAGTCACTAGACAGATTGTACGGGAACGTTGGTGTTGAAATTTAGAAAAAGTCATGTCATGTATCTAATTGTAAATGAGTCGGTTGACGACTTCATGTGAAAAAGTTGTGTAGTAATGAAGTTTTAAGTAAGTCAAGGTAATTATAAGGAAAGAAATTTTATGGTACGTTTTTCCGCTGCGACTTTAGCCAAGTATGATTTAGGGTCTTACAAGGTTGGTATCAGAGCGCTGGTTTGAGGGAATCAAGTACGAGAAGGTAAGTACTTGAACTCAAACTTGTGTGCTCTTGAGATAAGAAACCCGTACAATCTAAGACTCGATCAAGATCCAAAGGTAAAGGCTAATGTAAGTATGTACTTATGTATACGTGTGAGAACATGACGGTTTGGTATGTGCAAGGTAAGCAGAAGTGTTGGAAGAGGATGATCTGTGAATGCGGTCTAAGATGAACATAAAGGCAGGCAAAGAGGTAATAAGGCAAATTCGAATCCAGGTACGTAAATTCGATATGTGGGTATATGAAATAGTAAAACTCATTAAGGGAAGGAAAATTCTAAATGAAGGATAATGATAGTATAGTAGTCAAGTACTGAAAATGATACACGCGCCGAAACCTAAGTCTACGGACGTAAGGTGACAATTACGCGAAGGCACGAAACTATTATGTGGATGGTGTACCTGGCCAGTACACGAGAAACATATGACGTTCGTGAGATCATGATAATTGTTACAGGTATGTCCGGTAGAGTTGGGTAGCAGGCGGGCGTGTGGGTGAAATGGGAAGTAAGACTCTCGGGAAATTGAGAGTACTAGGTAAGAATGAAAAACATGCCTGATAAGAATGAAGAATGTTGAACCCGTGGTTAAGTGCGGATCAACAAGATATGAATAATATGTTTGAATCCGTGAGACGGATTCAGGAAATGAAAGGTATGAATGTAATGTTTGAATCCGTGAGACGGATTCAAGGATGAAAGGCATGGATGATATGTTTGAATCCGTGAGACGGATTCAAGGATGAAAGGCATGAATGATATGTTTGAATCCGTAAGACGGATTCAAGGAGGAAAGGCATGGATGATATGTTTGAATCCGTAAGACGGATTCAAGGATGAAAGGCATGGATGATATGTTTGAATTCGTAAGACGGATTCAAGGATGAAAGGCATGGATAAGGTGTTTGAATCCACGAGAAGGATTCAAAACGCAGAAGTAATGAAAGGCATGAATGTAATGTTTGAATCCGTAAGGCGGATTCAACGAATGAGAAAGCATGAATGATGCATCTGCATACGTGAGACATATTTAAAAATATAAAAAGATGAAATTAATCCGTACAAGAAGATGTCGACAGTTTGACCATGATTGAGTCGAACGGGTCAAAGAAATAAGTATAAAGTAAAAGATGATGGTATAATAGATGAAGTTTGGTATGAGCTACGTGTTAGACGTGTTAGTAAATGACTCTTAGAAGTCAGAATGATGACGGGCTGTGACCCGAACAATGACTTAAGTAAGGGCTGGAATGGTAAGTTTGGTAAGAAATATTGAAACAATGTAATAAGGTCTTTGCAAGTAAGCATGAATGGAAGGAAGTACGAGTGTGTAATTCAGTTGGCGAAATGATTAATAGAATGAAAGGATTGCATGTAAGAAATAGAGTGTGTGGTATGTTATTGTAGGTACGTAGGAAATTGTAGAAGAATTATAGGTGGGTAATCACCTAGTGTAATGAATGTTTGAAGGACATATGCTAATCGCCGATGTTGTTAATGATAATGTTAGAAATATTGATGTGATGAAACCAATCGTATTGGTGAAAGGATGTGCACGAGCGGAAGCTCATTACACGAATGAATGAAATCTGGCCTGTAGGGCTAGTACTCGAGGAGAAGATGATCGATCTGGGTTACAGATCGTCGGTTTGAGAAATGAAAAAAAAAAAGAGAGGTTAGAAAAATGTTTAACTCATGTTGGAAAGATATGAACTAGTATGACATATTTGTATACGTAAATTAAGTAATGCATGAAGTGAAAGCCATAGTAATGTGGAATGAACGAAATGGTTTAAAGATAACGTAAAGGCAAGGAAAGTATAGTGCCAGTAACTGTAGAAAACGTAGAATGAGGTTAACGTTAGAGTTAAGCACGTAGGTGTGATTATGTAATAGTAGTTTTGTTGTGGTGACAACACAAAAGTAAACGTTATACAGAGTATGTAGAGAATGCAATTTTTTTAAGAAACGAGGAGAAGATAGTAGATCCGTTATGAACGGATCATACAAATGTATGTATGATTACAGATTTAGGAAGTGTGTATATTGACCCGATATTGTCCGGTCAAGGAAATGAGAACGTTACGTGAAGACATGGTTTGGAAAGTATGGACTTGTTACGAAAAAGCCAATTATATGAATAGTTTATGAATCGATAATGTATAGCTATCTATTACTATGATGTATTAGTAGAGTTAAGCATATATGAGCATGTATAAATTACGAAGTAAGATTGTATAGTTGACGAAAATTTTATGAATGTTGAAATAAACATGAGGAAATGTTATTAATGGGATGCTGGACTTGTTTAAAGTAAACAAAAAGATATATTACACATAATATATGAGTGCTAGAAAGATGAATGAACCACTAGTTAGATAGTGCGTTCGAATTAGCGCTATCAGTGAGAGCGACATTAATAAGAACTCTGCGACGGGTTCTTGAAAATGAAGGATAGTCATCGCGATGATGATCGTGTCGAGGGGACGTAGAGAAGGAATAATTAGTGTTAAATAAAGGTAAGAAAGGTTTCGGGGACGAAACCTCATTTAAGGTGGGTAGACTTGTAACGCCCCAAAATCTGAACGTTAATAATTGTAGTGTGTTCCTATATGACACGTCATGAAATTAATAACTAGGTTATTTAACCTAGTCAAGGGTATGGTCAAAAGTATTAAATGATGAAGGTAGTGTCGGTTATGTTTTAAAGGCAAACCGAGGGGTTAAAGTGGAACAAGATGGAAGTTGAGTTATTAAAATGAAAGATCAACACACACAAACACACACTTCGTGTGTGTTCACGAATGTTCAGGAGCTCCAAGAGCTCCAAACCCTAACTCAACTAAATCACCAAATTGAAGGGTGAATCGAGGCTCAAATTCAAGAAGGAACACGGATTAATGATCACCTTTACGAGGGGATCATAAGGTATGTCTTAAATCTAAGATTGGTGATCATGTGTAAAGTGGGTTATGTTATAATCCAAGAGTTTAAGTGGAATTGAGCATGAGTATGTGTTATAATCATCATGTAGAACATGGATTATGAATGGTTTGTGCTAATTTGATGTTTAGATGATAAACCCATTAGTTATGGTGATGAAGATGACTAGACTCATCACCTATGTCCAATTCTTGTTGAAAGATTGATGTATTATGTGGGTGTGATAAATTCTTGTTAGATGAATTAGGAGAAAAATGATGATGATATGATTGATGTTTACTTGGGAATGATCCATGATGGTTAGTAGTAGGTTTTGATGGGTTATGTAAGAGTTTAGAAGATTTATGCATGAATGAGTTGTACGTTATGCTTAAAAGGTAGTACATACATCAAGTGAATGATAAAATGTATATAGTGTCGTCCGTATAGTCGATTATGATGTTACGGGTATATGTTGATAAGTCGATAGTTACATATGGTTAATAGTTGACTTTTGAAAGTCAACTAAGTATAAGAAACATGATTTGACTCGTTGTCGTAAATGTAGGTTGATGGGAAGTCGTATGGTACATGTAATAGCAATCCGTGTTAAATGTAATGACATGATGAGTTACATGAGTTTAAACGTATACGGACATGATTATATGAGTTATGTTTGTTAGAAATGATTAATGAAAGTTAAGTGTGAAATATGTGATTGATACGATTGTTATCATGTACGAATGCATATGCTAATAAGAGTGCGATCTTGATGAAAAGAGGGTATAGGAATCATGTCAAGACGGACTCAAGCATGAAAGGCTAACGGGTCAAGAAAAGGCGAGGAATCGGATACGAGCACGGACGCATAAGGTAAGTGATTTCCGTAATCACTTCTTAGTTCGATTAAGTAATAAAGTGTTTTAATTAATTAAACATGATGTTTGAGGTCAAATATGTGTTAAAGTCCTTCGTCGTAAATGATGGGATTAAAGTTGACCAAAATGCCCTTGATGAGTATTTTGGGGTAAACGATCTTCAAAGTAGATTAGAAACAGGTTATTCGATTAGTATGATGTTTTGGACAAGTATGAAAGTGGGGATTATGGTTTGGTTAGCCGTAGACCAATTAATGCGCGAATACCCTTAACGGGTCAAAAATAAGCATATGAACGATAAGGTGTTAAGAGGATGCAAGACATCCAAGAATTTAGTAATTTATGATAGTCGTCACTGATATTATTATGTTTATAAGAGGTTATGTTAAAACGAACAAGTTATGTTGATGTATGCATGAACGGGTCGAAATTGGGTAAAAGGGTAATGAGCCGAAGAGTTAAAAGTCTGAAATTTTATTAAGTTGGATGTTGGATTTTAGTTCCATTAGATGGAGAATTAAATTACGGACGTGTAGGAAAAAGAATCGGGTAAAACGGATCACAAACGAGAAAGTTATGCTCGTTTTCGTAAGATCCGGATGAGCTGGAAATATGCAGCAATCCAGCTGCAACTGTCTGAGTTTTTAGGGGGGTCGCGTCACGCGACGGCCCGTCGCGTCGCGCGACGGGTGCTGCTGCTCCGAAAGTTGTTTTCTTGTCTTGTTTGTACCGGGAACTCGTTTAAAGGCGTTTTAAGTCACGTACGCCTAATTTAACTTACGTTTTTATGAATTTAAGTGTATGCCCATACTTGATAGGTACGTATGTATGTTTATAAGTACGTAAGCAAGTATACGTGGATATATGAGGGTATGTTGAGAGTAGGCGTGTATGAGTTTGGTATGTTGCAAGTGGGGATTTGGTTTGTATATAGGTATAATGTCACGAGTGAGCGTGATGATGTGGATATGGGTGTATGTAGATATGCATGTATTAACGTAGTTGTGTTTATATGTGGGTAAGGGATGTATGTATGCATATATGTATAATGTCACGAGTGTGCATGATGATGTGGATATGGGTGTATGTAGATATGCATGTATTAACGTAGTTGTGTTTATAGGTGGGTATGTATTTATGTACGTAATCGACTATGTGTGAACATAGGAAAATGTATAAGTTTGTATGAAGGTTGGTACGCTTGTGGTCAATGGAATTGAGTACTAATGATATTGATAGCGTGTTATATGAATGAAGTGTAATGCAGGAATAGCAAGGAAGCCTCACCATGGATTTTATAATTAGATGGAAAGCCGTGATGTAAAAGAGATAACGGAATGAAAAGTGAACATGAATAGATCTTGTATGTTATAATGCGTTCTAACGTTATGAATTTTAATGTGGTGAGCGCAGGTTGCACGTGTCGTGAGGGTCTTCAAGGATTAGAGATCGAGGATCGAGTCACTAGACAGATTGTACGGGAACGTTGGTGTTGAAATTTAGAAAAACTCATGTCATGTATCTAATTGTAAATGAGTCGGTTGACGACTTCATGTGAAAAAGTTGTGTAGTAATGAAGTTTTAAGTAAGTCAAGGTAATTATAAGGAAAGAAATTTTATGGTACGTTTTTCCGCTGCGACTTTAGCCAAGTATGATTTAGGGTCTTACACAATCGTGATTCCCGGAGCTTGTAATCGTCAAACTGATCAATAAGAATCACGTTAAATTGTACGTTCTTGTGTTCGGTCACGCACGTTCACGGATTCCGCACGTCGAACGTGTCGTTACGCAATCGTTACGGAGTCAAAACCGGTCCTACACAAGTTATGTCAACTCTCCGCCTTTCAAGAAGAGAGCCTTTTATATTTTAATCTAAAAATTATATGGGGACTTGGCATTCAGCTTCCAGCCATTTTTGACGAATCCAAAGCACCCTGTAGACGAATTTCAGAATCTTGACACCCCAATCATTCAATTTCTTCATGCAAACTCATACCGAATCAATATATGAAGCTGTGCTGACAACCATGAAAGGCTAAACGCTTTGTAACTTCCCAAGGATGAACAATTGCTAGGTTTTTCACATAAAACATTTTTTTTCTGATTCTTGTAACTAGTACTCTTGACAACTTGTGTTGATTTTGGTAAACGTTGATTATATTTTAATTATTTGTCCATTATCAAGCATATTGGCTATTTTGTTGCATTGTTAGCGAGATGGTAATTTGGTGGGTACTTGGTATAATCTAACGGATTGTTAGGTTGTTATAGTTATTGTTAAAAATTGTCCTAAATAATTAATCAAAGTATTTAATACCAAGGCCATGTCTATGTGGTATAGTAAAAGGGTTTTTTGTTCTAAAATTGGTCAATCAAATCGGTTTCAAAGTAAAAAAATTGGATATAAAAATCGATACCGCGCTTTTGGTAATCAAAATTTTCAACAAAGAAATGAATATAGGGGTTTTAGTAACTCAAATATTCGAAACAATCCATTTTTTTTTCCAAAATTCAGAGTATGATAATGGGAGAAGAAGGTTTCAAAAGAGTAATTTTCAAAGGTTGGAAAATTCGAGAGTTTATTGGAACTCTCGTGACCAAAGACCTAGTAAAAATCAATCTTGGAAAGAAGGTCAAATTTGTGACGAATCTGGACAACCCAAGACTGTCTGGGCTTGTGTTCTTCATTCTAACTAAGTTGTTGAGTGAGTGCAGGATAACCAAGAAGGACTGTTGATGTGTTATATAGTGGTTGTTCTTGTAAAGCATCTGAAGTAAAGCGTAGGTTAAGGTTGGTAACCAACTATTTACTACAGTGATTGTTTTGAGTATTCTAAACTTCAAAATTGAAAAACTTATTGTCAGATTGAAGTGGAAGTCTGTTTATGTTTAAATTTATGTTTTTAAAACTTGCTCCATAAAAACAAAAATTTAGGGGGAGAAATTTCCCTAAGCCAAAAAGAGTTTAGTTAGTGCGTGAGTTTAGGGGGAGTAAGTTAAAAAAATAAAAAAAATCAAAAAATGAATATTAAAAATGAGATATCATTGTGTGAAAAAAGAAGAAATGATAGTACATCAGCGAGTTAAACTATCACACTTGAACTGAAATTAAAAGTTGCATAATTGTG
The DNA here is from genome assembly GCA_030545235.1 of Helianthus tuberosus. Taxonomy (NCBI): domain Eukaryota; kingdom Viridiplantae; phylum Streptophyta; class Magnoliopsida; order Asterales; family Asteraceae; genus Helianthus; species Helianthus tuberosus. The sequence goes on along the minus strand of CM060376.1, from coordinate 10,884,999 downwards.
ATAGTCGCTTTATTATATGATGTACTAGTAGGCAAGATACATGAAATAATCAACTTGCCAAAGTGATATAAACATAAAGAACTATGTACTGTGGCGTATGGTTTTATAACCGTAAATATTGCGTTGAGAGATTTCCAAAATCCGAGGTTTTAGGTCTTTATACTGTTATTTCATCCGGGGATATCAGAGTTGTCCTTTTGCTGCATCCAGATATATGCTGACCTAGGCACAACCAAGATATCTTAAAAGACCTAAAATGCCACAGATCCAGAAATTGAAGAAGCTCTCCTAGAGAGTCATTTAAATGTGGAAAAAGCATAAAGCACACCAATTTTTGGTATTTGCCTTACCATTGTTGGATATTGGTCTTTTTGCTGTACAGAACTACTGACCTTATCACCAATTATCTAACATTGTAAAACAAAGAGGATGAATTCGGTATATTCACCTACTACGAGGAAGCTTTATGAATACCTTGGTCGTGGGGGTATGTCTTGAAGTGGGACACACTAGTGCATTAGTATAAAAATATACTTAATCGTATCACCAGGTAAATGATCTTGAAATGTTCCTGTGTTTTGTTTTAGTGGATAAACAATACTGGTAATCGTCTTGAACTGCTTTTCACGAAAATTAAAAGAAGGAATGAACTGAATGTGTGAAACAATTTGATTTGGCTGATATGATCTTCTTGCACATGATTCTCACAAAAATATGCAGTGTAAATATTTTTGAGTTTTGTTTAGTTGTTTTGTTTATATTAAAAAAACCAAAAAGATTTTCTTTTTAAAAGACTTCCATATTGAACTGACAGTTTGTTGTTTTTGAATATCTAGATAAAATAATGGTTTATCTTTAATGCGAAAAATACTAATGGTTTTTCGAGATACTTGCTTGTGTTTCTAAACAAATTGATGCAGTTATCAAAATGAAGTGCAAAACATCAGTAAAGTACATATTGAGAGTGAAGTGGAGAATGTTTTAAGATGCTTGGTAGGATCCTTCTACTACATTGCAGAGAGATATGGAAGAGTTGGAGCTCACTTGCTTAACCAATGAATGCTAGTTCACTGATCTACAATGAAGGAAAGTTTTGGAGATTGGAAGCATCAACTAAGGGGAGTCGGTTGATGTCAGAAATTGTGTGTAGCTGAAGCTATCCAAAGACCAAAAGACCGCAAGATGTTTGAAGACAAAGTTACACTATGAAGCCATAGGATTTGGTGATTGGATGCATCATCTTAGGGGAGTCTGTTGCTGATAGAACCTATTGAAGCTGAAGCTATCCAAAGACCAAAGAAGATGAAACGATTACATGAAGAATGCAAGATGACTGAAGACAAAGTTGTTATGAAGCTATTGTCCAGGGGGAGTCTGTTGGTACATATTCTGTGACCACAACTTAATAGTTTGATTATTCAGTATTTGGATATTTTATTTAGGCTTAGAATTATTGATTAGTGAGTTTGTTATTGTAATGGGCTTGGAGAATGGCCTAGCCTAGCTAGAAGCCCAGTTGACAGACATGTGGTATATAAACATATTTTATGATTAGGGTTTGTAAGCCTTAGAGAATTCTAGAGAAAGAAAACATAGAGAGAGAGGGAGAAAGAGAGAGAATTCATAGGTGCGTGAGAGGCAAGATCACAGAGACAGGCTGTGAGGTTGTGTTTGTCTTGAGTTGATTGTAAAACTGCGAGTTTGGATAATCGATAGAAGACTGTTTGAATTTAATTTTGTTTCTACTATTTTCTGTAACAACCTGATCTAGAGGATTCCGTACTCTAGGTTAGATAGACAATTCTGTGAAAGATCCATAGGATTTAGGGACCTATAATTTCCCGCAAATATTTCTCCCCCTAAATTTGTGCAAAAGTAGAATACTTTATGCCCAAATTTACTTGTCAGTCAAACCCCTTTTTTCTAATAATATAATTGCTCAGTCGATGAAACGCATCATTTTCAAAATATCTACAAGCACTTTGAATCTAGAGTTGCTGACAGGTTTTGTAAAAATATTTGTTGTATTTGCATCAGTGTGGATCTGTTCAAGTTTTACAAGTCCTTTGTCATAGCAATCCCTAATAAAATGAATTTTGATATCAATGTGCTTGGTTTTGGAGTGGAAGACATGGTTTTTGACAATTTGGATAGCGGCATCATTATCACAATATATATAGTAGTGTTAAAATTGATTCGAACCAGTCCTGAAGCTGGTGTTGCATCCAGACAACCTGGGAACTCTATGCAAAAGCTGCAACATATTCCACTTCCTCAGTTGAGAGTGACACAGTTTGTTGCTTCTTGCATTGCCAAGAAATAATTGTTTCTCCCAAGAACTGGCATCCAGCTAATGTTAACTTCATGTCCCTATTTGTACCTACAAACTTACTGTTAGAAAAGGTAAACATATCAAAGTTCGAATCTTTAGGATACAAGAGTCCAAGATTTGGAGCTCCTTTAAGGTATCTAAAGATTCTTTTAACAGTTGTAAGATGAGAAAGTTTAGGGTTTGCCTGATAACGAGCACATTGACAGATGTCAAACATGATATCTTGCCGATTTGCAGTCAAGTATATCAATGAACCAATCATAGACCGGTACAGTGTCTGATTAATAGGGCTTCCTTCAGCATCATCGTTCAACAGCGGCCGTTTTTCTATGGGTGAGTCCATAGGCTTTGAATTTGTGAGGTTGAATTTAGCAAGAACGTCATGAATATATTTCCCTTAATGAATCAAGATCCCTTGTAAATTTTGATGAACTTGCAGGCCCAAAAAACATCGTCATTTCTCCTAACGAACTCATCTCAAACTTCCTCTTCCTGACCTCTTCAAACTCCTTACACAAAGTTTCATCAGTCGAACCAAAGATAATGTCGTACACATAGATTTGAACAAGAATAAGATCCTTGTCAACTTGTTTGATGAATATTGTTTGATCTATCATCCCCTGAGTGTATCCATGAGCACGAAGATGCTCTGTCAAGGTCGCATACCATGCACGAGGTGCTTGGTGCAACCCATACAAGGCCTTGTCTTGTAGGCATACCCTTGCTTCTCTAAATCAACAAACTCCAGTGGCTGTGAGACATATATCTTTTCATTCACCTTCCTGTACAGAAATGTCATCTTGATATTCATCTGGTAAACAGTAAATCCCATATAGGATACATATGCCAAGAAAATACCTATGGTGTTAGGCCCTATAGGTTTATGGATTAGTAAGATTATTTCTAAATGGACCAAGCTTCTAGAAGGTGGGGTATTAGAGTGGACTTTGGGGAATATGGGCATAGGGTTTTGGGGGAGATGCTCCCTAAACCTTTCTATAAATAGAAAATGGCAATTAGGAGCATGGGTTGGTGAATTGTTTTAGAAATTTGTATTAGACAAATCTATTGTATGCAAGTTTAAGCATCAATCAACAATCTTTCTTCTTCATCTCTTTTCTTATCTTTGAATCTTAGCTTGTTTGTGTGATTCTGCCACCAAACTAGCTTGTGTGATATCATTGTGATCTCGTATCGGGACTTACAATTAGTATCAGAGCCTGTCGAACCTATTTCCAGGCTCGGATCTGATATCACACGGATTCTACTGCTCGGATTATGCTAGTTCTGCTTTTATTCGTGTTACTATTCTTGAAGAAAAGCATCTCGGATTGCATCTCCGATCATCTCCCATCATATCCCATCATCATATTCAAAGTATCTAGGATCATCTTCCATCATCATCCAAGACACCATCTTCATCCGAGACACACCACTTTTCATCAGATATACATCCGAACTCGATTCGAGTCTCAGTTCATCATCATCATCGATCAAACACTAATCACCACCTGTTACCATCCTCCATCGCTAATCACCGGTTTTTGAGGTGCGGTACAGGAAGCATGTTCATACGTTTGCGACGCGCTTGAGTTAGCGAGTTCACGGGTTATTGCTTGGGTAAATAATGAATTCTCCAAGTATTGATTCTCAACGTTAGTTGCTCTGGCAACAACTCGATAATTTTAGTCACATTGAGGGTGAAACCGTAGAAGACTTGATCAGTAGGTTTACCCAACTGCTTTTTGAAATCGAGAAGATCGACTTGAACGTGTGGGATGGTAAAATCAACAAGACTTTTCTATATGCCTTGCCACGTAACAAGACATGGGACTATCGCGTTGCAGTTATCAAGACGACATACCATTATTGTAAAACGAAACCAAGAGATATGATCTCCTTAGTCAATGAATATGTCCAGGAGGACAAGCAGAGGAGTCAGAATCACGCAAACACATCGTCGTCTATGTCTAACTGTCAGAAGGCCGTTGCTACTTCGCCACTTGCTACTGATCCCAACGTTGCTCAGATTCCCTCACCTTAACCTGTGGCTGCTGCATCATCTGATGCGAATACCCCACAATCAACAGCATCTCATCTCGATGAAGTGGCCTAGACTGAAGAACTGAAATCACTTTTTGAAACGTTAAACTCTCTTTTATGTTCTAAAAATTGTAGAAAGAAAATTGCACTAATGAGAGCACAAAATTCTGCTTTAATAACTGATTATAAGAGTGCCATGGCAAAGTGCACCAGTCTTCAAGAGAACAATAAGATTCTCTATGAAAAGATTGACGCACTTAAGAAGGATATAGCTCAGCTCCATCGAGACGTAAATCAACAGTAATGTTGGGTTTATGACTATAAACACGGACTTACCGTAAAAACCTTAGAATGTGACTCTGTGAGAGCTGAGCTGGAACTTCTTACTGGGAAGTACAAACAAAACGAGTTAACATAAAGAAGTTTGATACTTCCAGTGAACTGTTCGTAACTTGTGTAATGTGCAGTTGGCATTCAAAGAAAACACGGGTAAGGGTTTGGGCTACAAGCAGGTTCCACCGCCATATAATCATAATTACTCAAGAATGCCTACAACTGAGCAAGAACTAGAAAATTATGATAAAATGATTTATGGTAAACCAAGTGATTATGTTCCATGGGAGCCCTTAAAGCCTAAGAATGCCAGACCCACTGATTTTAAAAAACCCATGAGTTTTGTTAAAAATGTGGATCAAAATTGCTCAAATGAATCAGTTGGTAAGTCAGAACAAGAAAATGAAAAAGAACAAGTAAAGACGTCAACTAAGGAGTCCCAATAAAATTTGTCAAATTCTGATTCTGTAGACAATACTAACTGTTTTAGTTCATGTGCAGAATCAGTGATAGTTGAAGAGCAGTCTAAAGTGGATGATGAACCACATTCAAACGTTGCTGATGTTGCTGATGATTCAAATGCTTCCTTATGTGCCAAACATGGTCTTTACGCTTGGAACTATGTTATGTCTTGGTTTGCTGAGACTCGGGGTGTTCCTACTAAAACTGATAATTCTGGTGCTGTGGTTTTTGATTATGGTTGTGATGATAATGTTTTAACAGGGAAATCTGATGTATTCACTGATAAACTTGAAACACCTGTTTTAAGTGACTCAAAAATCTGTTCTGGTGATTTAGATAACTATTCTAGTGTGCTTGAAACATCAACTGATACATCAGAAACTCATGAACAGGATAAATATGAGAAAATTGATATGTTTGATTGTGTTAGTGAAGAAGTTGATGAACAGGGGACATTTGATAAACTTGACAATCAAGTGGTAGATTCCGAAACATCAGATAATGAGCATTAACTCTTCCAAAGATTCCGATTATGATGAGCAATTAGAATCAAGCAGTGCTACGCCTGAAGATAGTCAAATACGTTTCAAACGTAGACTGTTCATCATCTGACAAACCAGAATCAGTTGATGTCAGAGACTCAGAAATTGATGAAGCTAAAGAAGAGATATATGTGGAAACCAATTCTGCAGAAACTCATGAGAACTCGGAGGCTGAAGAAAAGGGATCCATGGAAATCAATTCAACAGTTGATTTAACTGATGAAACTGAAGAAGAGATGTATGTGGAAACCAATTCTGTAGAAACTCCTGAGAACATGTTTTCTGAAGAAAAGGGATCCATGGAAATCAATTCAACAGATGATTCAACTCTCGATCCCAAAGGATCATATTCTAAAGAAAGTGTTTCAAATGAAGCAAAGTCTACTTAATCTGCTCCTTTAAAGAAAAAATGGTCACGTAAAAATAGAAAACCACGCAAAAAGAAAGTTCAAAAGGAAAACCCGTCTTTCAAGCAAACTGAACCTAAACTAAAGGGTAAAGTTGTCGATACTTACTCTTATGCTGATAACTGTTAGTAGGGTTCTTCCAAGATCAAACATGCACACAAGAAATCAGCATCAAATGGAAAGAAAAGACTTGATCAGTTCCCTAGAATAACACAAGCAGAACTGAATGTCTTTTTCTCAAAAAGACAAACGTGTTCTAATTATGGAATTCCGGGGCACATTGCTAGAAATTGTGTTCATTGTCCCTACTACTCTGGTAACACACGCCATCAGAAGGCTATGCATTATCAATCATACAGAACTCGACCTTCTAAAGTCAAGCCTTCTGATGGAGACTAGAATCTAGCAAAGAGAAACAATCAAAGGTTTTCAAACACAAATGGGTTCTAAAGTCAGCAAATGGAGTCAAAAGTCACATTTGTTAAGAAAAGTATTTCAAACAACAACACTGACTCTAAGATTTGGAAGCCCAAGGTTCTTGCTGGATCCCAGTCTCAGTGTTCACAACCGTCAACGTCTACATCTTCACCTCAAACCTCAAATTCTACAAAAAGTTATATGATCTTTCACGACGTTTCATACATATATAGCAATGGTCAACTCAGGTCAACAATGGCTTGGGGTCTAGTTTCTAATTAATTTCGCTAAATGTGCAGGAACGACTATAGAGGGCTATCGTTAGACTTTGGTTTATTGATAGTGGTTGTTCCAGACACATGACATGACACATATACCAGTTGAATGACATAAAAATATTTGACGGTGGATTTATCAACTTCACGGGAGGGGAAACTGGAAAAAATAATTATGAAGGGCACTGTCAAAAACGGGGTTCTCACCTTCTCAGACGTCAATTATGTCCCTGAACTGAAGAACAACCTTTTGAGCGTATCTCAGATGTGCGACCAAGGGATGGAGGTTCCCTTCACCAAAAGAAAACGTGCTCTTGGAATGCGCTGGGTATTCAGAAACAAACTGGATGACACCGGCATGATCGTGAGGAACAAGGCACGATTGGTAGTCTAAGGGGATCTTGATTCATTAAAGAAAATATGCTCATGACGTTCTAGCCAAATTCGATATGACAGATTCAAAGCTATGGACACTCATTGCAGAATGGCCCTTACTTGAATGCAAGTCGGCTAGGCATCATATTTGTCATCTGTCAATTAACGTTGGAGAGACAGACAAAGATATGAAGTCTACATCGGCTGGATGCCAATTCTTGGGGGACAGACTAATCTCATGGTAGTGCAAGAAGCAACAACTCACTTTCGCAGCGGAAGCAAAGTGCGTTGCAGCATCTGGTGCCTGCTGCTCTCAAGTTCTTTGGATGCAACACCAGCTCAACGATTACGATTTGACTAATCTAAACTCCGCTACTTATTTTGATAATGATTCCGTTATCAAGATTATCAAAAACCCTGTCTTTCACTCTAAAACCAAGCACATTGATATCACGGTGCACTTTATTCGTGATTGATATGACAGAGGATTGATTAAACTTAAACAGATCCACACTGATGCTAATACAGTTGGTCTTTTTACAAAACCTGTCAGCATCTCGAGATTCAATTTGCTTGTGGATCTTTTGAAAATGATGCATTTCACCGACTGAGCGACAAAAAAAACAAGGCTTCTATACTAAGGTAAATAAATAAGTAAATTTGCGCATAAAGTGTGATGCACAAATTTAGGGGGAAGAGGGACATATATGTACATATGCATTGTTTGAGGGGCAAAAAATAAAAAAAATTGTGCTAAAGAATCTGATTAGCACATGTAAGGTATTGAAGCTGAAAAGACTAGGATCTACTGCGATGTGTTGATAGGTCTAACGCTCAAAAAGCAAAGAGATACCAAGTGATAAAAATCTAACGGACTAGACATCGCGTGGGTAACAGACCAATGGCGTATGATTTCATGGTCTTAAATCTTGCATTGATAGATAACCAACATCTGAGGTTTCGGGTCTTTATACTGATGAGTCATCCGGGATATCAGGACTGTCCTTCTGTTGCATCCAGATTATATGCAGACCTAGGCACAGTCAGGATATCTTTAAAAGAGCCGCAAAAAGTGTCAAAACCTTAAACGGAAGAAAATCTCATAAAAAGGAGAATTTCGTGTGCTTCTAAAGCCAAATTCGTACCGTAAAAGGTATTCTCCTAGGCCTCGTCAGACTTTACTGGCCACTCTGTTGTACGAAAGTACGGACCTATTCACCAGAAAGTCTGGCGTTGTAAAAACAAAAGGATGGACTCAGTATACTCACCTGCTACGATGAACCATTGTGCTTACCTTGATCGCGGGGGTATGTCTTGGTATGGGACACCCGGATGTCACAGTGTAATTCTACCCTAAGCGTATCACGAGGTTGAAAGTTGAAGGATGAGCGTTAAATTTAAGAGGACATATATATTAACAATCGCGTGGACCAGTCTAAGTAAGCATGTACTGAAAAATGTTCCTTAATCAGTTCGTGAATGATTTTATCCCGTGGCAGTTCCTCCCTATATTAACCCTTTATTATTATTTTATTATTTTTCTGAACAAAAGGGTTGCTCGGTTGGCTGGATCGTTGATTTTGAAAAAAGATGTTTTCTGTCATGAAAAAGTAAATAAAATAATAGTCTGGCCCATTGTTTTGGATTGGGGCCCACTATTTCTAGATAAGAGTCTCAGCATAAAAGTTGGCGAGTACAAACAACGGCTCCTGAAACATATGTGAAAAGAGAGTCAACATAAAAGCTGGCGAGTACATAGGTTTTATGACTGTGTCAAATTCATGAGCTTGAAACATATTGCAATACCTCGTACCACTACTAGAGTCGATAAGTGAAAACCTTGTATCAAAAAGTGTTTGGTATTACAATATAATTAACCAAATAAAACATGTTGGTTAAAGTTTGTGAAAACCTTGTAGCCTTGAATCTTGACCAAAACATTTCTTTTGTAAAACCGAGTGGTAAATCGATTTAAAAGAAAACTTCATATGGTTTATATCTTTAGGTAGAAATCGTTGTGTGAATTCGTTTGAAAACATTTGTCCAAGTGATCTAGATAATGCTACGATATGTAATACGATAAAAGCCCTTACATATAGGAAGTGCCAGCGGCGTATCCACCATGCTTTTATCACATTACACTCGTCTCGTTATCTAAATCACTTACCATAAACCAATCTTCCAAATTGTCCATGTTATCAATCGTTCATGTTATAAAACTAATCGTCAATCGTCTGTGCTATAAACCATTCGTCAATCGTCCGTGTTATAAACCAATCGTCAATCGTCAATCGTCCATGTTTTAATTGTGAAAACTTTTGGTCGTTCTTTATTGAATACATTCAAACCTGTGTGACTTGTCTAGACCACCAAAGGGTCTCTTTATATCTACTAACAAACCACCATAGGGTTTGTTAAAATAACAGTTTCTGTCGTTCCCCAAACTACCCACAAAATCCAATGAATAGTCTAGTAACGAGATTGCTAGTCCTATGGTACCACAACATACTACTAGTCGGCTCGGCCAAAGCTAATGAAAGTCATTCGTGTTATAAATAACGCAGCAACAAGTTCGTTCACATTATTGAAATCGTCGTGTTTTATATAAACCATAGACTTTGTTTTTGAAAACTTGAAAAGTAGTTTAGCACATATGAGTCACCCCAAAACAATTGAAAGCATAAAACAGGGAAACTATGTACTCACATTTTGTTGGTGCAGTTGTCTGTCGACTACATCTTAGTTCGAGTCTTAGGTTAGGGCTCATTGTATGAGAAAACAGGAGATTGTATGTGTTTAGTGTATTAGGTTCGCTCATATGGTCATAAGCTTGGAGGTCCGCTTATTTGAACATTAGAGAGGAGATCCGCTTATGTGTCAATAATGTAGGTCCGCTTATATGGACATGTCCATATAAGCGAACCACCCTGGCCTATATATAGGTGACATATGAGCGGAACTAGTAGCGGTTAAGTGGTGTTACGGCGAAGCCCTGCCAGTTTGTCTACAGAGCTTGTATATTGTTAAAAGATCAATAAAAGAGACGTTAAATAGTGAAATCAAGCTAAACAAAGACTGAATCAATGAATTCCGCCTCTGATTCAGTCTGAGCACTCTTCTGATCGACTCGTCAGGTCGTATAACATTCCTACAAGTGGTATCAGAGCTCAGGAGGAAGAGTTCTTACCGTTTAGCTCGTTTTCATTCAAAAATTCTGATTTCTACTCCTTCTTTCATCAGTTCAGGGAGTTTTACCGGTCAAAATTGGATCAAAATTTCACAGATTGTATGTTATTGGACATAGACAAATCCTGGAAAGTTTTGGACCAAAATACGGACTAAAAATGACCTAAAACTGCTCGTGAATAGGTTCCGCTTATACGGACACTTCATAGGTTCGCTTGTTAGGTCCGCTTTTAGGAACATATTTGTTGTAGGTTCGCTCAAGAGGTCCGCTCACAGGGACTTGTTTATTGAGGGTTCGCTCTAGAGGTTCGTTTTTAGGAACATATTTGATCAGGTCCGCTCCAAGTTACTTGATAGGTCCGCTCCAACAACACATTTTTGTTTAGGTCCGCTTCAAATTGCGTGTAAGGTCCGCTTCAGTGAACAACAAACAGATCCGCTCTTGTGATCATCCAGTGGTTCGTTTTTCTGTCACATCAGAGATCCGCTTTTGTGAACATTACAGGTGGTTCCGCTCATTTGGACAATTTGTGACAACAAGTTGGTGTGTTAGTGACACTTAGGAATTTAGCTTAAAAGTGTTTAGATGATGTGAATTAAATCAGATTGCATGTGTTGGTACATGTGAGCATTTAAAGTTTGTCGGATATTGAGTTTTATTACCGATATAGGGCATGTGAAAGTGTGATGATTTCTTGTTTCAACCCATGTGAGTAGTCACGGTCCAATCAGAAACAAGTGTGTCATAAAGTCACGTGAATGCTTGCTTCAGTCTTTGAGAAGTGTTTGTTGGATATTAATGTATGCATGTGAAGAAAGATAAGTTGTCGGTTTAGTGGATTTATTGGATATGAGATATTATTCAGGTCACATGTATTGAATTGATCAAGCCCAAATAGTCATCAGCCCAAATAAACAATCATCTAGAGTTGTCGGATAGTTCTTGCTTCAGCCCACGTGATCGAGATAAAGCGGCTCAACCATTAATCAAATAAAAGTAATCAATAGTACGGCCAAATCAGCTTTGGTGAAATTGTTCGGCCCAATCACAGTCAAGTGCAGCTCACTTTATACTCGGAACAAGTGAAAGTGTGTTTTTGTGAGAAATTTTGTCGGGATAGTTTAAAAAATGACAATGAGGATTGATGACCAGGAAAACAATGATCTTAAAAGGTTAAATGATTGGTATCGAGGATATTTCAGTAGTTCCTATCAGAAATTGCCCAAAGAGGTTTGGAGTAAACGTTTCGAATGTTTTCTGAGTAAGGAAGATGAGAAATTGGATGATTTGGAAAAGCGTTTTGATTGTTTGATTGACTATTTGAAAGAAAATCAAATAGTAATATCAGAAGCTGAAATGGTATCAAAGTTTGCTAATGGATTACCTGCTGAATGGGATGTTTTTTTGAAAAATCTGAGAGAAAATTCAAGTTTTTCAAAATTATCTCTGAATAAATTCATCAGTAAACTGAAAAATCATGATTATGAACTTTATCAAAAGAAGAGAGATGTGTTGGATAAGATAAAAATGAATTTAGAAGATTTGAATTTAGACGTGATATATGAAATAAACAAAAGAATCAATGTTTGTTGGGCAACGAAAAGAAATTTGATGTATGATATGAAAAGGGGTTGTTATATTGATGATAATGGAAATTCTATTGATCTTGTTAAAATCTTTGGTGCAGGTACATATAAGATAGAGAAAGAACAAGATCCAAAGAATGAAGAATCAGTGAAGAATGAATCTTCAAATTCTGAATCAGTGTGCTCCAAATGTGACAACTTTAAGACTGACAATGACAAACTCTTGAAGGATGCGGAAAGTTTGAAATCGGATGTCAAGAAGTTAAAAGATGAGAAGCAAACTGATGTAAAACAGATTCTGGATTTACAGGGAAATTGTGAAAAGCTAAAAGCTGAAAATGTTAAACTGTTAAAAGATTTGAACAGTTTGACATCAGAAAACAAGAAGTTGAATGAAAAAGTAAAAATTGAGAAAGATTTTCAGAGTGAAATAAAAATTTTAGAAGATGAGAGAGATTTATTTGGTAAAAACAATCTTGATAAACAAATTGCAATCAATTTTCATCTTGAAAATATTATTCGACTTGAAAAAGAAGCAGAGTGTGCTCAAAAGAAAATCAAGGAATGGGAAGAAAAGTTGAAGGTGTTTGTGAATACTTCAACTATTTCTTGTCCAAAACCTATTAATTCAGTTCCAATAAGTGACGATGTCACAAACTTTGGCAATGTCAAAGTTGAAGATTGTGATGAGAAATCTGATGATGAAAATGAAAAAATGAAGAAAAAGAATTTATTTTTGAAATTAAAAGAAAAGTTTCAAGAAACTGTTCCAAAATCAACCGAAAAGGGAGAATGCTCTAAGCAAAAACCTTTGAAGAAGAAAGTGGAACAAAAACAAAAAGAGAAAATTTTGAAAAATGTTCAAAAAGAAAATAAAAGTTCATCAGATCAATCATCCAATCACAATAAAAAATTACAAAAAGTAAAAAATGAAAATTCAAAAATTGTTGGTAATAAGTGGTGCAGGTTTGACCACAGTGCTCAAAAGTCAAATTCAGCAAACAAGAGGAGTAAGGATTATCACCAAGCCAAACAGTGCTATGATCTGAATGTTTGGACTGAAAATGGTGATTGGTACGATAATAGAGTGAGTTACCGATGTGGTTATCAAGGACATATTGCTGTTAACTGCCAAAGTTGGAATTATGAGACGAGAAGATGCTTTAACTGCAACATCAGAGGTCACATTGCCAGAGATTGCCCAAGGAGATCAAATGAAAGATTGAGGGTTAATTCTCAGAAGATGGCAAAGAAATCAGTCAATGTCAAGCCCAAAGAACAGAAGGTTCAAGAACCAAAAGTTCAAGAAACGAAAGTGAAACTTTCTCAGGGGCAGAAAGACAGACTGAGGAAGAAGAGAAAGAAGGCTGGAGAGTATCTAGAGAAGATCTTGTCCTCGGGTTCATCTGTTAAAAATAAGAGTTCTGATGAATCTACTTCCTCGATGGCAAAGTCAAGCAAGACGAATTCATCGGATACAAATTTGAGGACGACAGAAGAAAAGAAAAAGAAGAAAATGGTTGGCAATGAATCTGTTTCTGTGGAAACAAAGGAGCCACATGTCGGCGATGAATCTGGCTCATCAAAGTCAGACAAGCCACATTCAGGCAATGATTCTGGTATGGTAAAACCAGAAGAGCCAGTTGTTGAGGTAAAAATTGAGAATTCTGGTATAACAATGGATGATGCAAATTTTCCACCATTGTTGAACAAGAATTCAAAATCACCCAAGGACTGTCAGGCTTGGGTGAATCTATTTAAATGAAAAACCTGACTTGCCGGAGTTCCCAGGTTGGTAAGCGTGGAACATGAATCGGCACATTTCTTGAGAAATTTCACTCTGGTGATTTTTCGCCTTACAAGTGGTAAATCAGGGACATTAATTTGTACTTGATTTTCTACAAGTGATATTTGAGGTTTGATCTTAAAAATGTTAGTTTTTACAAGTGGTTGAAGAGAACAAAGTGATGAAAGATCCCCGAATTTGTGAAATGACAAACTTAAGTGTTTTGAAATCATAATGGGAAAATAGTTTGTTGTGAGGGGGAGTTCTGATTGTTTATGCCAGGTGGATAGAGAATTGAAGTGATTCTCATCAAGTTGTCAAGTTTGTACAGTTTGTTTCAAATTTTCTCAGAAAATCAAAATTGAAACATATTTTGATTTTAGGGGGAGTAAAATTTTAAAAAAATTTGAAAATTTGAAAATGTCAAAAACATTGAAAAATTTAAAAATGAGTTTTGCTGAAACAAGAGGAAATGATAGAAAATCAGTGGACTATCACAGCATGCTAAAGAATTGTACAGTCTAAATGTGATAAACGGTCTCACTAAAGATGTGACGATAGGCTCAGCTAGACTAGTAGATTTGCGATAACGATACAAACTTAAATGAAAAAGCCTAGTTCTAGTGGGAAACATGGTTGAAAGCATAGTACTTAGTTTTTTCCTTCTTGACTGTGTACCTACTCAGTAATCGCTGATTGTAGAAAGACATAAAACTGGTTAAGTTTGTGAAATTTTACAAACTTTGCTGAAAAGTCGCTGTGATTGTGCCTTTTATTTTGCAAAGATTTAAACTTGTTTGATTTCTTTATTTTGTTTAAGCATCGGACATCCTCTGCGTATACGTGAGTATCGACCTGGATGTTGTTGCCTAAACGTTCTGCTTTATTTTCTTTGGTGTTTCGTTTAAGCTTTGGATCACCTCTGCGTATACGGGAGTATCGACCTGGTGGTTAAAGCCTAAACAACTTCAACTTGTTTTATTTTTCTTATTTTGTTTAAACATTGGACTTTCTCTGCGTATACGAAAGTATCGACCTGATTGTTAATGTTTAAACATTCTGCTTTATTTTAGCACAAATCACAGTTGATAAAAGTTTAAAGGCATTACTTGAGTCAGTGTATTGCATGATGAGGGGATATGTTGAGATCGTGGGGTCCATAAGAATTTAGTGCTATCTTAATATACCTTAACGTATCGGTAAGCATGTCAAAAGTTTTTAGATTGAGCTTAAGAGGACAAACATATCGTCAATCAACGTGAATCGTTTAGAGCTTAAAACGATTAAGAGCTTAACGGTGCTTGTGATTTGTCTAAAAACTGATCTGATCCTCTTTCGCAAACTCACAAAAATATGTTTGTACATATTTCATTTCTGCATTTAATTTCTGTTATTGCGTTTGTGTTTCATTGTTTGAAAAATCCAAAAAGATTTTTGACAACTTATGTTGAAAAGCTGATATTCAAAATCTCAAAGGCTAAACAAGATGAACAGTTAAGTTGGTTAAATGGTTTGAAATGTTTAGTTGATTCATTAAGTTGAATCACAACATTGTTTTGTTTGTAATAGAGTGTTTGAGATGTATAGGTTTCTGATCCTGTTGCTACGAAAGCCAGGAGATTAATCAGAACCTGAGGAGAGCTTAAACTTTAAAAACCAGGATTTGATTTCAATGGTGATAACAAATTCCAGACGGCGATCCCAGCTTGATGATAGGGGAGTCTGACAAGAGTTAGAGCCAGAGAAAGATCCGGGTTCATGATTCCAGGAAGAGTTCCTGAAGAAGACCGATCAAGATTGAAGAGTTGTTAGGTTGAAGACTCTCACTGAAGATTCCGTCAACATTCAAGGGGGAGTCTGTTGGTGCAGTTGTCTGTCGACTACATCTTATTTCGAGTCTTAGGTTAGGGCTCATTGTATGAGAAAACAGGAGATTGTATGTGTTTAGTGTATTAGGTTCGCTCATATGGTCATAAGCTTGGAGGTCCGCTTATTTGAACATTAGAGAGGAGACCCGCTTATGTGTCAATAATGTAGGTCCGCTTATATGGACATGTCCATATAAGCGAACCACCCTGGCCTATATATAGGTGACATATGAGCGGAACTAGTAGCGGTTAAGTGGTGTTACGGCGAAGCCCTGCCAGTTTGTCTACAGAGCTTGTATATTGTTAAAAGATCAATAAAAGAGACGTTAAATAGTGAAATCAAGCTAATAAAAGACTGAATCAATGAATTCCGCCTCTGATTCAGTCTGAGCACTCTTCTGATCGACTCGTCAGGTCGTATAACATTCCTACAAGTGGTATCAGAGCTCAGGAGGAAGAGTTCTTACCGTTTAGCTCGTTTTCATTCAAAAATTCTGATTTCTACTCCTTCTTTCATCAGTTCAGGGAGTTTTACCGGTCAAAATTGGATCAAAATTTCACAGATTGTATGTTATTGGACATAGACAAATCCTGGAAAGTTTTGGACCAAAATACGGACTAAAAATGACCTAAAACTGCTCGTGAATAGGTTCCGCTTATACGAACACTTCATAGGTTCGCTTGTTAGGTCCGCTTTTAGGAACATATTTGTTGTAGGTTCGCTCAAGAGGTCCGCTCACAGGGACTTGTTTATTGAGGGTTCGCTCTAGAGGTTCGTTTTTAGGAACATATTTGATCAGGTCCGCTCCAAGGGACTTTAATCGGCGAGTCGGATAGAATGAAGTCTTATAAACCAAATGAGTGTTGGAACTCATATGATATGGTTTAACAAACTTAACCTTCTGATTTGGAAGTGATCCTAAGTGCTTTTGACCCATTATGACTCGTTAACGTAGTTTACGCTACTTTAACATGTCATTTGCGTAATAGTATGATCAGATGGTTAAATATGAGCTATGATAACTCTTAAATGCCAAAACATATTTGAATATGTTGTAACATCAGTTTGTATGTCAAAAGTCTGATTACATATGCTTAAAATGAGTTTATGCGTAAAAAGGGCATTTTGGTCATTTTAAGGACATAGCAACGACTTATCAAATCACTAACCAAACGACGTGACCATAAGGTATAACCTCAGTACGTTATTCCCAATACAACTATGGTCACATACATGGGTTGGATTCGAAAGTCAAACCGGTGGTCAAGACCGCTCGACTTTTGACCCTAAATAAGCACTAAACTAGAAATGACGAGTTAGACATAACAAAAAATGCCTAACTAAGTTGTAAAACTGATTTGGTATCAAAACTTTGTGTTTTGATACCCAAAAATGGTTTTGTCGTAAAATGCAAATTATTTGCATCTTTGACCGAAACTTTGACTCGTTATTTCGACTAGTAAACGTGGTAATCAGAAGGTGTAATCGCAAGGGATTATAACCTTCGTGATTATGATCACGTTGCAAAGTTCAATTGAACTTTGACTTGACCAATTATGGTCAGAACCGAAAGTTAAACAGAAAGTCAACTGTTTGACTTTTAGCTCAAAATAGCTAAAATAATGAACAAGACTAGGGAAGAACACTTACTTGTGTTCTAGGAAGGCAAGAATGCTCAGTAGGAGGTCTCCAAAGGGAATCAAACTCCAATTAGAGCAGATTAGAAGAAGAATGAAATGAGCAATTGAACTTGGTTGAAAAGCTTGCTACTTATAGCAATTAGAAGTGATTAGGATCATGCCATGCGTCCATGGAGGTGGCACACATCAATGGTAGCTTTAACACATGTCAATTGCAGGTTTAAACTTGGGGGAAAATGAAAACTTGGGCTCCAAGAACATCAAAACAGCTGGCTGTTGAAAACTGCTGCTGCTGGCAATTTTTTTTTCTCACAGAGCACTGCCAGGTGACACGTGGGGCTGGACCCCCTTACCTGGCGCAACCCTTCGGGCTGAACCACCAAAACTTGTTTAATTTTTGGCAGTTTTGGTCCCTGCAGTTGTTTCGTCGTGTTTTGTCACCTTTAACACCCATTAACCTAATATTAAGGATCCATAAAGGTGTTAAGGCATATGTAACTTGGAATTTGCCCGAAAACGTCATGGATGTAGGTTCGTTCGGTTGTACGGTTGTGTTTTTCGCTTAATTACGACGAACGCTATAACGAACATGAAAACGACCGAAATTTCGCAACGAATGATATTTTTGCATTCTTATAAATAAAATACAAGATTTTAATGATTACAAAAAATTTTGGATGTGTGTACGTGGTCTGTATTAAAAAATACATGAATCGGCAGGCTTTCGCTGTTTGTCGTAAATAGTCCTTGAGGTTGAATAAACATGTTTTTGCCATACCGAACCCCTCAAAACTTATTTCTAAGTTATGTAAAGGGCATTTAGGGTATGTTTAGCTTATTTCATTGTTCTAGAGTGTACGTCGCGTTAAACTGTTTACGATTTCATTTCGAGAAAAGGTTTGAGTGAATAAAATTGTACAAGGACTAAAACGTGCAATTGTCATTTGTAATTATACAATCCCAAAAATAAAACACAAGATTTCATTAGATTTGAAATTGTTCGGAATTGGACAATGATTGAAAGACACAAATGTCACAGTCTCCTTTACTTTAGGAAATTTCGTTCCGAAATTTAATTAGAGGAAACTTGTGAATACATATGTGGGTATTTCGCCTTCATTTGATCCTCTCATTCCCAAGTAAATTCTGGGCCATGTTTGGATTCCCAGCGAACTTTGACTATTGGTATTCGATTGTGCTTGCGTTTCTTGACTTCACGGTCCAATATGTCCACATATTCTCAACAAAGTGCATAGTGTCATCAACGTGAATTTCGTCGAGGGGAATGTGGAGATTTGTATCGGCTAAACACTTTTTCGAATTGGACACGTGGAATGTTGGGTGAACATTCCCAAGTTCAGGAGGTAGCTCAAGTCGGTAGGCCACCTTTCCGATCCTCTCAACGATCTTGAATGGTCCAACATATCGTGGTGCAAGTTTTCTCTATTTCCAAATCTAACCATGCCTTTCCAAGGAGATACCTTGAGTAGGACATGATCTCCGACTTGGACAACTTCTAGC
Organism: Helianthus tuberosus; assembly: GCA_030545235.1. NCBI lineage: Eukaryota > Viridiplantae > Streptophyta > Magnoliopsida > Asterales > Asteraceae > Helianthus > Helianthus tuberosus. The sequence goes on along the minus strand of CM060376.1, from coordinate 10,866,224 downwards.
TGTCAGAAGGTTATCGCGGATTTTCTTGACTTTGTCTATGGTTTCCAGAATGAGTTCAGATCCAGTTAGCTGAGCTTCACTAACCTCATTCCAGCTGACAGGTGAACGACATTTTCGACCGTATAGAGCTTCGAAAGGCGCCATGTTGATGCTGGTGTGATAACTATTATTGTAGGAGAATTCGATCAATGGTAGATGCGAATCTCAATTATCACCCAAGTCAATCACATAAGCTCTAGGTATGTTTTCAAATGTTTGGATTGTTCTTTTGGTTTATCTATCTGTTTGAGGATGGTAAGCAGTGCTCAGATTTTGTTTGGTTTCCATGGCAGATTACATGGTTTCCAAAAAAAAAATGAGATGAGAAACGAGTGTCACAATTTGTTATGATGATCGAAGGAACACCATGACGTGATGCAATCTCATTAACATAAATCTTAGCAAGTTTGCTAGTAGAGGAAATCCTCATGAATCGAAAATTAGTGAGCTGACTTAGTCAGATGGTCAGTGATTACCTAACTGGCATCATGACTTTTAGATAGGCGCGGTGATTTTTTTTTGTGATGAGATCCATAGCAATGTCCTCTCATTTCTACACCGGCACTTTTTGGTTGTTCAAGAAAACCTGAAGGAATGTTGATGTTTTGCCTTTAGAGCTTATGAATTTGAAAAGGGTGTGAATTTTGAAGAGAAAAAGTGTTAGAGTATTGAACAACAGGATGGAAGGATGTTTTATAGAGGTTCCCTATGAAGACTATTATAGGAAACTTACGTGTGTGTTCATAGTTGAAAGTGTAAAGGTAAATTTGATTGGAAGGTTTCATGAATGTATGGGTTAAATGCATCACTATAGGTCCTATGAAATCACACATGACAGAACTTAATATGGTTTCTATGCACCAAATTTTATAATTGTGTGTGCACCCATAATTACTTAATAATGTTTGGGATGTGTGGGAGAAAATTCATTTTGTGATGTGAGGGGGAAAAATTCAGGAGAACATGTGAACCAAATAATGTTTGTGATAGTACCTTAAAATTTAAGGGCCTAACTATTTGCATAGAAGAGCCCATTAAGGATTTAGGATAGTACTTTGGGGTCCAGAGATCTAATTATTTACATAGGAAGATCAATCATGGATTTGGGATTTGTGTTTTGTTTCACCACCAAAAAATGTCTAGAAACAATGTAAGCGTGTCGTGAAAATGTTTTGAAACCATATACAAAGTATGCTAGGTAAACATATGAAGCAAAAATGTATTTGAAATAATGTGCTAGGTGTGACAACTGTGCTCTGTAATCGATGTACAATGTAAAACAATATCAATTATCAATAAAACAATGTTTTTTGGTGTTATTATATGTGTTTTGGTGTTATTATGTGTGTATTATGTTTGGTGATTTTACATTTTGATTCGAGTTCGGTTTCAAGCTTTAAATCGCTTTCTGGAGGGTTATACGCAAACTGGTGCGTAAACGCAGTTAGTTTAACGCGACAAACACTCCGGAATAGTGAAATAGGCTTAACATACCTTAAATAACCTTTACATAACTTAGAAATAAGTTTTGGTTGGTTTGGTGTGTTGAAAACAAGTCTATTCGATCGTAGGGACTATTTGTGTCAAACTGCGAAAATATGCCGATTCGTGTGGTATCGAACCTTCTGGAACTTGATCATAAGTTAAAAATGCCCTAAATATCCTTCACATAGCTTAGAAATAGGCTTTGAGGTGTTTGGTGCGCAAAAATAAACTTATTTGATCAACAGGGACTAAAAGCGTAAAAAAGTGCATAAGTCTGCATTTTTGCGCATATCTTACGTTCTGAATATACCGGACATCCAAAAATTTATGTAATCATTAAAATACCTTATTTTAGTGATTGGGATGCTAAAAGTTCATTCGTTTCGCAATTTGGATCGTACACGCGTTCGTTACGATTTCCGTCGTAATTAACCGAATAACGCAACCGTACGGCCAAACAAACTGACATCCGAGATATTTTCAAACATATTTCATGTTCACTATGCTTTAACATCATTGTGGAGCTTGGAAATGGGTTTGACGGATGTTAGAAGTGCCGAAACGCGACGAAACAAGGTGCAGGGGCTAAATTGTCATTTTCTGAAAGTACAGGTCAGCTAAGCCCCTTACGGACCGTATGTGTGACCTCTTGCAGTCTGTATGCACTGCCCAGATCAGCAGAAATGCAGAAACATTGAATCTGGCCTTTTCCACCTATTCTAATGGTTTTAATCCATGGTTTTTGCACTCTATGGACTGGTATTTCATGTCCCATGGTTTACAATACCTTGTGCCCACATGGAGGGCCAAGATCGAAGCATGTTTTGCGAGGAACGATCCTAACGGTTATGAGTTTCCTATATAAACCCAACACCTTCATTCTCATTCCTCACAATCTGATTCAAATAGCTCTAAGTTGGGGTTTAACACTTCATACCTAAGCAATTTGAATCAAGATTTCCTAGCTTGGACCCTTTGTAAGTATTCTTTCGTGCTTTTTATGCGTTTTTAAGCGCGGAAGTCAAACATTGTTTGACTTTCTGCTTTGACCGGGTTATGGTCAACACAAAGTTCATTTGAACTTTGCAACGTGAGCGTAATCACGATGGTTACAGTCCCGTGTGACTATACCTACTGATTACCACGTTGATTAGGCGTAGTGACGAGTCATAATTTCGGTCAAAATGTTGTATTCATGCGTATTTTGCAACCAAACTATTCTTAGGTATCAAAACCGTTTGTTTTGATATCAAACTGTTTTCTAACTTCATTAAACATGTTTTAACATGTTTAGCTCGTCACTCTTAGTCTAGTGCTTGTGTAGAGTCGTAAGTCAAGCGGTCTTAACAACCGCTTAGAGTTTCGAACTAGACCCATTTGGTCGATCATTAGGATCCGACCAAGCATGTTTAGTGACCATAGTTGTATAGGGAATAACCTTCCGAGGTTATACCTTATGGTCACTTAGTTAAAGTAGTTGTATGATAGGTAGTTTATATGCCTTAGGTAAATGACCAAAATTCCCTTTTCATGCATAATTGGTAATTAAGCATATGTAACTTAACTTTTGTCACTTAAACTAATTATATAACATGTTTAGGCATATAATACTTGTCATAGGACTAGTTAGACGTCTCAAACACGCATTTGCACGCACGACGCGTTAAAGTATCGTAAGCTACCTTAATGGGTCGTAACGGGTCGAAAGCACTTAGGTTTGGTTACGTTTTAGAATGTAGGCTTTGTTAAATCATATCACATGAGTTCCAATACTCATTTGGTTTACGAGACCTCATTCTATCCGATCTTCCGATTTAGGCGTCGATTTATTAGCTAGGTGATCCGATTAATAGGTGCTACTTGATTTCCTTGGTTTGCCTGAGCTTCGTTGAGTTCTTTAGATCAAGGATACTTGCAATTCAATGTGAGTACATAGTTCCCCTATTTTACTGTTTTCAATTGTTTTGGGGTGATTCATATGTGTTAAATGTTTTCGAGGTTTTAACGATGGTTTCAAAAACGATTGACATGGTTCATATAAAACTAATAACGATTTCAATAATGTGAACGAACTTGCTGGACGTATTTACATAAGGAATGACATTCATTAATAATGATCAAGCCAACCAGTATTAGGTTATGGTACCATAGGATCTGACCAATCCCGTTATCAGACTGCACCCATGGTTATGTGTGGGGGTTATGTGGGTAACGACTGAATCTGATGATTGTTAACTTACCCTATGGTGGTTTGTTAATACGAGTTGAAGGAGAAACGAGTTACGAAGGTTTGAATGTTATTAACGAGACAACCAAAAGTAGTTTTCTCAATTTAAAACAAGAACGATTTTGAACGACTGAACGATTTTGAACGATTGAAAACGAATGAACGATTTGAACAAGTTAAACGAATTGAACAAACGATGGGTTTTTGGTTAGTGTTTAGATAACGGGACGGGTGTAATGTGATAAAAGCATGGTAGATACGCCGCTGGTACTTCTTATATATAAGTGTTTTTATCATATTACATTCCGTGGCGTTATTTAGTTCACTTAGTCGAACGATTTGAGACAATGTCACACAAACGATGTTTACTAAACGATATGAACCATACAAGTTTTGTAACGAGAACAATTTATGATTTAGTTTACCTAAACAAATGTTTTGGGTTAAGAATCATGGCTGCGAGATTTTATAAATCATAATCAACTTGATTTGAGTTGGTTAATTATGTTGCAATACTATACACTTTTCAAAACAAGGTTTTTAATGAGATATTGCAACATGTAAACGAGCCATGAATCCGATACTCTTATAAAACCTATGTGCTCGCCAGCATTTCTTTACTGACTTTGTTTTTACATATGTTTCAGGTGTTGTTGAATGATGTTGATTGCTAGGATGCATGTTCACATAGGATCGGGACGAGACCATAGTGACATAATAACAATGATAGACGATGTGTAACTTGTTTGTTTTGTTTTAAGACAATGTAAATTAACTAATGTATCAATAAAACAAAACTTTTAAATCCATGGTTGTGAAACGATGATTCTGTTACAACACTCCCCGACGTTTCCGCCGCGGTTTCGTTGTTTTGACGCGGTCGGGTGTGACAGAAGAGTTGGTATTAGAGGCAATGGTTATAGGGAATTAGGTTATTAGTCATGCTTTGACCTAGACTCTAACTTTCTAGGACCCTAACGCAAGTTTTCTTGCGTTTAGATTAAAAAAAAAAAACAATACCATCACCTATCCTTAGGTGATAACCACAACGAGAACACAATAATAAATCCGCTTTGAAAACTAATCATTTCTTCGTAAATGATTTGTTATAAGGTTTTGAACCCTCTCAGTTTTCAAAATCTCGTCAAAGTTTGGGTCATATAATGTGAACACGTGCAAACTGGAAGGGTGAATGCCTGTATCCTGAGTTTTCTGTCTAAGACTAGAGTGTTCGTATAAATCCACATAATCGGACCAGTCACTCTTACCTGGGAACTCTTGGGGTGAGTGTTCACTTATAGGAGAGCATGTCTTCGACGATACATCATATTGACCCATTTACTTTGATTAGTCACTGTGTGTCGTTTGTTTGTTCAAGGTAACAAGCGAATGATCGCATTCCTTGTGTTTTGTCGATGTTTTTCTATGCCTCTGCTGTTTTTCCAATTACCAATCTCACTCATTTCTCATGTTTCCTTTTAGACAATGCCTCCTCGACGTGATGCACAACCTCTAAATAACGAAGAAGTCGCAACCCTTGTCGCCCAACAAATGGCTGCTGTGCTTCCAAACGTAGTAACCCAGATCCATCAATTATATAACAACAATAATAACAATAATGCACAATGTACTTTCAAGAATTTCAATTCGGCCAAACCGTTGAAGTTTTCTGGGTCTCAAGGAGCAACCGCGCTCTTACAATGGTTCGGAAGTTTGGAAAGCACGTTCAGACATGTGCAATGTCCGAATGAGCGTAAGGTTGAGTTTGCATCCAGTGTGTTCAAGAAGCGTGCTCCTACATGGTGGAATGGTATGATGCGTGATAGGGGTGCCGATGTGGCGATGGCACAAACATGGGAAGAGCTCCGAGCTCTCATGATGAGAGAGTTCTGTCCCCGTCACGAGATTCGAGCTTTGGAACGAGAATTCGATGATTTGAAACAAGATGGGGGAGAACACCGTGCGTATACGGATCGTTATGAGGAGCTGAGTTTGTTGTGTCCTACTATGGTTACCCCGTTGGAGAAAGCGATAGAGAGGTATATCGATGGTTTACCCAATTTTGTACAAGACATTGTGACTGGCAGTAATCCTACTACTATTCGTCAGGCAATTGAATTGGCTGCTACACTGACCGAGTCTTACGTCAGGAAAGGAAAACTGACCCGTAAGGGTGACAAGAAGAAGTCAGCTGATTCCACTCAAGATAAGGAAATGGGTAAGGGTAAGAAGAAGGGTGAGTCTTCTAAAAAGTCGAGGAAGCGAAAGGCTTCCTAGAACTTTGCTGTTACTGCTCAGAACCCACCAGCTCAACCTCCCGCCAAGAAACAGTATGCTGGTACTGCACCTCACTGTGCTCGATGCAACGGTCATCATGTTACCCAACAGGCTTGCAAACAGTGCGCTACGTGTGGAAAACTTGGGCATCTGGCCAACATCTGTCATTTGGGTCAGAATCTAGTTGCTCAGAATCAGGCTCCAGTTCAGGGGAATGCTGCTAGATTCCCACCTGGATCATGTTATAATTGTGGAGAGTTTGGTCACTTCCGCAACAACTGCCCGAGGTTAGTGAATCCGAATGCCGTTGCAAACTCAAATCCCGCTCGTGGACGAGCGTACAATCTGAATGCAAACGAGGCGAGAGCTGACAACGAGGTTGTCAATGGTACGTTTCTTGTTAATCATCGACCTGCATCTGTTCTTTTTGATTCTGGTGCCGATAGAAGTTTTGTTTCGTTATCTTTTGAGCCTCTACTTGCGATACCTATAACTAAACTAAGGAAACCCTTATCTGTCGAAGTTGCTACTGGTAAACCCATTGTACTCGATTCTGTTATTCGCGATTGCCAATTGGACCTCGATAGCCAACTTTTTCCTATTGACCTCATACCGATGCAACTTGGGAGTTTCGACGTTATCATAGGGATGGATTGGGTGGCTAAACATCATGCTGAAGTGGTTTGTTTCGATAAGATTGTTCGTATCCCTTTGTCTTCTGGTGAAGTTTTAGAAGTTTGTGGCGAGAAACCATCTGGTGGATTGAAACTCATGACGTCTACGAAAGCCCCAAGTTATTTACGAAAAGGATATGTTGCTTTTCTGGCACATGTCACCGAGGAGAAAGGCAAGAGCAAGCGTATTCAAGATATTCCGATTGTTCGAGATTATCCAAAGGTGTATCCCGATGAACTACCTGGTTTACCTCCAGTTCGTCAAGTCGAGTTTCATATTGACCTTGTACCCAATGCCAACCCGATTGCGAAAGCACCTTATCGTCTTGCACCGTCTGAGATGCAAGAGTTATCGAAACAGCTTCAAGAGTTATCTGATAAAGGATTCATCCGACCGAGATACTCACCTTGGGGCACTCCTGTCCTATTTGTGAAGAAGGAAGATGGGTATTTTCGGATGTGTATCGATTATCGTGAGCTGAATAAGCTTACCATCACGAATCGATATCCCCTACCATGAATTGATGATCTCTTCGACCAACTGCAAGGTGCTTCATGCTTCTCCAAGATCGATCTGCGTTCTGGGTATCATCAGCTTCGTGTTCTCGAAGAAGATATTCACAAAACTGCTTTCCGCACAAGATATGGGCATTACGAGTTTACTATCATGCCTTTTGGTTTGACTAATGCTCTAGCTACAACTGCAAGGTGCTTCATGCTTCTCCAAGATCGATCTGCGTTCTGGGTATCATCAGCTTCGTGTTCTCGAAGAAGATATTCACAAAACTGCTTTCCGCACAAGATATGGGCATTACGAGTTTACTGTCATGCCTTTTGGTTTGACTAATGCTCTAGCTATCTTCATGGACTTAATGAATATGGTTTGTAAACCTTATTTAGACAAGTTCATCATTGTGTTCATTGATGATATTCTCATTTATTCGAAGTCTCGAGCCGAGCACGAGCAACACCTTCGTTTGACACTTGAACTCCTGAAGAAGGAACAACTTTTTGCTAAATTCTCCAAGTGTGAATTCTGGCTTAAAGAAGTTCAATTTTTGGGTCATATAGTCAACAAGTAGGGTATTCATGTGGATCCATCCAAAATTACTGCACTTAAGGATTGGAATACACCAACGACACCAATAGAAGTTCGTTCTTTCCTTGGTCTCGCTGGATATTATCGTCGTTTTATTTCAAACTTCTCGAAGATTGCGGTTCCACTCACTGCTTTGACCCAGAAGAATAAGCCTTTTGAGTGGGGACCCAAACAAGAAGATGCGTTCCAAACGCTGAAATAAAAACTCTGTGATGCTCCTGTTTTATCTTTGCCCGATGGAAACGATGATTTTGTTGTCGATTGTGACGCGTCGAAACTTGGCCTTGGTTGTGTTCTTATGCAACGAGGTAAAGTTATAGCTTATGCGTCTAGACAGTTGAAAGTTCACGAGAAGAACTATACGACTCATGATCTTGAGTTAGGAGCTCTTGTTTTCGCGCTTAAAATCTGGAGACACTATCTTTATGGCACAAAGTGTGCGGTATTCACATACCACAAAAGTCTCCAGCATATTCTTAATCAGAAGGAGTTGAATATGAGGCAATGACGCTGGGTTGAACTCTTAAACGACTACAATTGTGAGATTCGCTACCATCCTGGTAAGGCAAATGTTGTTGCCGATGCGCTTAGTCGAAAGGAGCGAGTCAAGCTTCATTCTGTTCGAACACTATCTGATATTCAATATCGTGTTCTTCAAGGTCAACGATCTTGTATGATCAAAGGCTTATTGAAATATGAGCTACCGCTTCAACTTGAGCTTAAACTCAAAAGGAAAGACGATGGTTTGCTTTATTTCAAGGATCGTTTGTGGATTCCGAAACAAGACGATCTTCGTACTTTGGTAATGGACGAATCTCATAAGTCTCGATATTCTATCCATCCTGGTGTTGATAAAATGTACAAGGATCTTCGTACTCAGTATTGGTGGCCTGGTATGAAGAAGGATATTGCCTTGTATGTATCAAAATGCCTAACTTGTCTCAAAGTCAAGGCTGAACATCAACGACCGTCTGGTTTGCTTGTACAACCAGAGATACCGGTTTGGAAGTGGGAGAACATTGCTATGGATCTCATCACTAAGTTACCGCGTACGTCTAAAGGTCACGATGCTATTTGGGTTGTTATCGATCGATTAATGAAATCAGCTCATTTTATTTCGATTCGCGAGGATCTATCTGCTGATAAACTTGCCAAGATTTATGTTGATGAGATTGTATCATGACATGGTGTTCCTTTGGATATCATATCTAATCGTGATGCTCGATTTTCATCTCATTTCTGGAAGACCATGCAATCTGCTATGGGAACCCAACTAAATCTAAGCACTACTTATCATCCCAAACATATGGACAATCTGAGAGGATGATTCAAACTTTGGAGGATATTCTTAGAGCATGCGTGATAGACTTTGGTGGTATTGGGATTCTCATCTTCCATTGATCGAGTTCTCTTACAATAACAGTTATCATGCTAGCATTAATACGGCACCATTCGAAGCTTTATACGGTCGAAAATGTCGTTCACCTATCTGTTGGAATGAGATCGGTGAAGCTCAGCTTACTGGACCTGAGCTCATTCTGGAAACAACGGACAAAACCAATAAAATTCGCGATAATCTTGTGACAGCTAGAAGCCGTCAAAAGAGTTATGCGGATATGCGACGCAAGCCCTTAGAATTTCAAGTTGGAGACTGTGTACTACTCAAGGTATCACCTTGGAAGGGAGTGGTGAGATTTAGAAAGAAAGGAAAACTTGCACCACGATATGTTAGACCATTTAAGATTGTTGAAGGAATTGGAAAGGTTGCCTATCAACTAGAGCTACCTCCAGAGCTTGATAATATTCATCCGACTTTTCACGTGTCCAATTTGCGAAAGTGTTTAGCTATATTGATCTCCATATTCCCCTCGATGAAATCCAAATTGATGAAACGATGCACTTTGTCGAGAAACCCGTGGATATAATGGACCGTATGGTCAAACCGTTGAAGAACAAACGGATTCGATTGGTTAAAGTTCGTTGGGACTCCAAACGTGGCCCAGAGTTTACTTGGGAACGTGAGGACCAAATGAAGCAGAAATATCCGCATTTTTTTTGACAAGTTTCCTTTAGTTAAAATTTCGGGACGAAATTTCCTAAAGTAGGGGAGACTGTGACAACTGTGCTTTGTAATCGATGTACAATGTAAAACAATATCAATTATCAATAAAACAATGTGTTTTGGTGTTATTATATGTGTTTTGGTGTTATTATGTGTGTATTATGTTTGGTGGTTTTACATTTTGATTCGAGTTCGGTTTCAAGCTTTAAATCGCTTTCTGGAGGGTTATACGCAAACTGGTGCGTAAACGCAGTTAGTTTAACGCGACAAACACTCCGGAATAGTGAAATAGGCTTAACATACCTTAAATAACCTTTACATAACTTAGAAATAAGTTTTGGACGGTTTGGTGTGTTGAAAACAAGTCTATTCGATCGTAGGGACTATTTGTGTCAAACTGCGAAAGTATGCCGATTCGTGTGGTATCGAACCTTCCAGAACTTGATCATGAGTTAAACATACCCTAAATATCCTTTACATAGCTTAGAAATAGGCTTTGAGGTGTTTGGTGCGCAAAAATAAACTTATTTGATCAACAGGGACTAAAAGCGTCAAAAAGTGCATAAGTTTGCATCTTCGCGCATATCTTACGTTCTGAATATATCCGGACATCCAAAAATTTATGTAAGCATTAAAATACCTTATTTTAGTGATTGGGATGCTAAAACTTCATTCGTTTCGCAATTTGGATCGTACACGCGTTCGTTACGATTTCCGTCGTAATTAACCGAATAACGCAACCGTACGGCCAAACAAACTGACATCCGAGATATTTTCAAACATATTTCATGTTCCCTTTGCTTTAACATCATTGTGGAGCTTGAAAATGGGTTTGACGGATGTTAGAAGTGCCGAAACGCGACGAAACAAGGTGCAGGGGCTAAATTGTCATTTTCTGAAAGTACAGGTCAGCTAAGCCCCTTACGGACCATGTGTGTGACCTCTTGCGGTCCGTATGCAGTGCCCAGATCAGCAGAAATGCAGAAACATTGAATCTGGCCTTTTCCACCTATTCTAATGGTTTTAATCCATGGTTTTTGCACTCTATGGACTGGTATTTCATTTCCCGTGGTTTACAATACCATGTGCCCACATGGAGGGCCAAGATCGAAACACGTTTTGCGAGGAACGATCCTAACGGTTATGGGTTTCCTATATAAACCCAACACCTTCATTCTCATTCCTCACAATCTGATTCAAATAGCTCTAAGTTGGGCTTTAACACTTCATACCTGAGCAATTTGAATCAAGATTTCCTAGCTTGGACCATTTGTAAGTATTCTTTTGTGCTTTTTATGCGTTTTTAAGCGCGAAAGTCAAACAGTGTTTTACCTTCTGCTTTGACCAGGTTGTGGTCAACACAAAGTTCGTTTGAACTTTGCAACGTGAGCGTAATCACGATGGTTATAGTCCCGTGTGACTATAGCTACTGATTACCACGTTGATTAGGCGTAGTGACGAGTCGTAGCTTCGGTCAAAATGCGTATTCATGCGTATTTTGCAACCAAACTATTCTTGGGTATCAAAACCATTTGTTTTGATATCAAACCTGTTTTCTAACTTCATTAAACTTGTTTTAACATGTTTAGCTCGTCACTCTTAGTCTAGTGCTTGTGTAGAGTCGTAAGTCAAGCGGTCTTAACAACCGCTTACATTTTCGAACTAGACACGTTTGGTCGATCATTAGGATCTGACCAAGCATGTTTAGTGACCATAGTTGTATAGGGAATAACCTTCCGAGGTTATACCTTATGGTCACTTAGTTAAAGTAGTTGTATGATAGGTAGTTTATATGCCTTAGGTAAATGACCAAAATGCCCTTTTCATGCATAATTGGTAATTAAGCATATGTAACTTAACTTTTGTACTTAAACTAATTATATAACATGTTTAGGCATATAATACTTGTCATAGGACTAGTTAGACGTCTCGAATGCGCATTTGCACGCACGACGCGTTAAAGTATCGTAAGCTACCTTAATGGGTCGTAACGGGTCGAATGCACTTAGGTTAGGTTCCGTTTTAGAATGTAGGCTTTGTTAAACCATATCACATGAGTTCCAATACTCATTTGGTTTACGAGACCTCATTCTTTCCGATCTTCCGATTTAGGCGTCGATTTATTAACTAGGTTATCCGATTAATAGGTGCTACTTGATTTCCTTGGTTTGCCTGAGCTTCATTGAGTTCTTTAGATCAAGGATACTTGCAATTCAATGTGAGTACATAGTTCCCCTATTTTACTGTTTTCAATTGTTTTGGGGTGATTCATATGTGTTAAATGTTTTCGAGGTTTTAACGATGGTTTCAAAAACGATTGACATGGTTTATATAAAACTAATAACGATTTTGATAATGTGAACGAACTTGTTGGATGCATTTGCATAACGAATGACATTCATTAACAATGATCAAGCCGACCAGTATTAGGTTATGGTACCATAGGATCTGACAAATCCCGTTATCAGACTGCACCCATGGTTATGTGTGGGGGTTATGTGGGTAACTACTGAATCTGGTGATTGTTAACTTACCCTATGGTGGTTTGTTAATACGAGTTGAATGAGAAACGAGTTACGAAGGTTTGAATGTTATTAACGAGACGACCAAAAGTAGTTTTCACAATTTAAAACAAGAACGATTTTGAACGACTGAATGATTTTGAACGATTGAAAACGAATGAACGATTTGAACGATTAGAACGATTTGAACAAGTTAAATGAATTGAACGAACAATTGGTTTTTGGTTAGTGTTTAGATAACGGGACGGGTGTAATGTGATAAAAGCATGGTAGATACGCCGCTGGTACTTCTTATATATAAGTGTTTTTATCATATTACATTCCGTGGCGTTATTAAGTTCACTTGGGCGAACGATTTGAGACAATGTCACACAAACGATGTTTACTAAACGATATGAACCATACAAGTTTTGTAACGAGAACAATTTACGATTTGGTTTACTTAAACAAATGTTTTGGGTTAAGAATCATGGCTGCGGGATTTTATAAATCATAATCAACTTGATTTGAGTTGGTTAATTATGTTGCAATACTATACACTTTTCAAAACAAGGTTTTTAATGAGATATTGCAACATGTAAACGAGCCATGAATCCGATACTCTTATAAAACCTATGTGCTCGCCAGCATTTCTATGCTGACTTTGTTTTTACATATGTTTCTGGTGTTGTTGAATGATGTTGATTGCTAGGATGCATGTTCACATAGGATCTGGACGAGACCTTAGTGACATAATAACAATTATAGACGATGTGTAACTTGTTTGTTTTATTTTAAGACAATGTAAATTAACTAATGTATCAATAAAACGAAACTTTTAAATCCATGGTTGTGAAACGATGATTCTGTTACAACACTCCCTGACGTTTTCGCCGCGGTTTCGTTGTTTTGACGCAGTCGGGGTGTGACACTAGGTATGCTAAGTAAACATACAAAACAAAAATGTATTTGAAAATCATGTACTATATGTACTAGATAAACAAACATGTATTATGTCAGGAAAAAAAGAAAGTAGTGATAGGCGCATGGACGTATTGCATAAGACCAATTAAGGACTTAAGAAAGTACCCTTAGGTATCCAATCAATGATTTAAAGTGGTACTTCGAGTATTCGTTAAGAGTTTGTACTTTGTTTCTTAGAAGAAACGAGTATATAGGATTTTTGTGGAGATCGAGAGCAATAACAAAAATTGATGAAACCTCGAGAGTAGTTTGAATTGCAAGGAACCATATCCTTGGTGTCGGTATTGTAGCGGTATGTCACACATATATGTCATCGTATTTATTTTGTAATTGAAATAGAAATAACAAGGTTTATTTATCGAACAACCAAAGTGTTTCAAAGTTCTTGGAAAATAAACAGAAAACATAAAAGTTTAAGTGTTTATTTTGACATTAGCACAAGCCTTGATATTGCCAGTGTTAATCTTGTGCCCATATGTTGAGTCGTCATTTGCCAGCCAGGTCAATTGAAGTGATTAAGATAACCACAATTGAAGCAGATTCCATGTGGGTAGTGAGGGCAAACAGGTATCGCATGAGGAGGTGCGACAAGTTGAGTAGAAACTGCCATAGCTTGGTTTGGCATAGTGGCTAAACGACAGACATTAGCTGTATGACCAAAACGTCCATAATTTGAACATTTTCGGCAAGGGACCCTGGCATAGTGATGAAGGTTACATTGATTGCACAGAGGCGCTTTTCCTCTGTATGGCTTCTTAGCAGCTGGTGGGGCCACTTGACTAGGTCCCACTTGATTAAGCGGAACTAGAGCAGTAACCAAAAAATGCTTCGAAGCTTTACGCTTCCTTGAATGTTTAGAAGGATTGGATTTTGTATTCTTTGGTGCGTCACGAGTAGTCTCATCCTCAAGATTAGTTATGGCTACAACTAACTCAATGGTTCCACTGAGTAGTACGCCTAATTGTTGGGCGATTTTAGTAGCCAATTCTGCTGTTTTAGCATTGCCGCGTAGAGGAGGCATTCTAAAAGAGTAGGGAAATATGAGAGAAACAAGTGAGATGATATTGGATAATCAAAACTGAATGTTAAAAATATTGATGAAGCATAAGGATTGTGATCATTTGTTCGTTACTTAAAACAGACAAACGGCACAACGACTAATCAAAGTAAATGGGTCTTTATAATGCATCGCGAAGACATGCTTTAGCCTATAAGTGTACACTCACCCCAAGAGTTACCAGGTAAGAGTAATTGGTCCGTTGATGCGGATTTGTTGGATCGTTGTGTGACCCTAACGAGTCAATCTGAAGAGTTCAGAATCAATATCAAAGGCGGAATCAGTGATATCGATGTGAACACAGCTTGATACTTTCTAATTATCTTCTTTTATTGATTTCCAAAGCTTTTACAAATCAAATGACAATCTGGCAGCACCTCGGCTCTGAATCAAACTTCTTAATTCTGTTTCAAATGACCAAGTGCTTCAGGTATATATAGAGTGGGTGATTCCGCTTGAAAGTGTCACAGCCTATTTCAAGCGGAATTACAAAATCTAATTTCGTTTGAAATTGTCAATGACACTTTCAAGCGAAATTACCCAAACACATACATACAAACCCTAAATTTTAACCTGCTGAGCACTGGTTTATCCTCTCTAGACATAAGACTCGATAAAGACAAAGTTAACAGACATTTATGCACCAACAGACTCCCCCTTGGATCAAACGTTTCATCTTTTGACTTTAAAAATAACACCCATGGAAATCTTGAGTAATCATATGTTACTACTAGACAATAGAGATCTTCAGTTATGCTTTTGACGTTCACTGGACCAAACAAATCCATATGGAGTCTCTCTAAAGGTCTTGAGACTGAGTTAACCTTCTTTCCAGGGTGAGATTTCTTCTTTTGCTTGCCTTTGACACAGCTAATGCACTCCCCCTCAAGATGAAAACCTTTCACATGAACACCAATAACTAAGTCGTTATGCACCAGGTGATTCATTTTTCGTAAGTGAATATGACCCATCTTTCGATGCCATAACTGTGTTTCTTTTTCCGTTGCTCTTGACATAAAACAATGAGCCTGACCCGTGGTAGTAGTTGCTACACTCATGTCCAACACGTCAGATCATTGACTCTGGGCGCTCTCATGATAACCCATTCTTTAGGAACAACAAATCCTGATTTCAAGATCAAACATTCTTTGTCTGTAAAGTGCGTTGTATACATACGATCACAGATTTGAGATATGCTTAGAAGATTGTTTTCAAGCTTGGCGATGTAATTTACTCTTTCAAACGTAACAATACCATTCGATAGAGTTCCTTCACCAATTATTCGACCACCTTGATTTCCTGCAAAACCTACATAACCTCCATTAAACCCACGAACATCATACAGTAGGGTCTTCTTCCCCGTCATATGCCGAGAAGCTCCACTATCCATAATCCAACGTGAAACCGATCTTGGAAGCTCCTGCACATTTCAAAAACATTTAGTGAGATTTTGATGTCACCCAAGCCTCTTTCGACTCAGGTAACTTGACATTTAGGTGAGTTTTAGCATTGTAAAGTGGCGGAAAATTCTTGTCATTCATCTTTAAGCTCTCCTCAGACCCAATCTCAACCTTTTTGTATAAAAAGAAATCATTGTGAGAAGATTAACCAGATGATTGGTCTTTCTTTGGTACATTCTTCTTTTAAGAAGTAGTAGTCTCTTGTGGTTCAAGTTTCTCATAGTAATCCAAAGGAACATTCATCTTTACCGGTGTGGTAGAAGATGATTGTTTTTCCATCTCAGAAACCTTTGGTTTTGGAGAAATTGTTTTCTTTTCAACAACTTTTGGCTTCCATGTTTGTTGAGATGACACAACCCGTTTGTAAAACTTGTTATTTTTAGTTACCACATTTTTAACAAGTGCAGTTTTGACTTTGATGTTTTCATTTTTCAAAACCTTTTGCTCAACAACCATCGGTGCTTTTCCTTTCACATCATCTTTCCTTTTCTGAATCTCAACAACTTCAGTCTTAGGCTTCAAGTTAGTACACTTTCATGCAATATGTCCAACTTGATTGCATTTGAAGCATGTTCGGGTGTCAACTACCCGACTTGTGCCTTCAGACTGAGGCTGTGAGGCCTTCTTCTCAAAGAACTCTTTGTTTGATTTTGAAAAAAATTTAGATTCTTCATCAGAAAATGAACTCGAACTTGAACTTTTCACAAACACCTTTTTCTCAGCAAACCTTCTGTTTTGAACATTCTTTTTCTGATAATTCTTACCACCCTGATATCCACCCGACCATTTGTTTTGATTGTTGTTATAAAAACGCGGTGGAACAACAGGCTTCTTGTAGTAAGCTTTATCTTTTTCAAAATTCATTTGCCTCTTTGTCTGATTTAAACCTTCTACTTCAGACATATCAATTTCAACCAATTTGAACACATTTGTCAATTTAGCAACATTAACATTCTCCAGTGGAAACTCAGAATCCGAATACAACTTATCCGATCCCGACATCTTGTACATGACAAGAGTAGGTTGTTCATTTAAGTTGTTTTTGGATTTTGATTTCGAAATGTAATTGTTCAAGAAACATTCTTCATCCTCAGCTGAATCACTTTCAGACTTTAAAACATTTTCAGCCATGCTTTTAACAATTTCTGACTGAACACTATCCTCATCGGATGATGTATTGATTGTAACATCAATTGACTCTGGAAGTTTAACCTCATCAATTTCTTCATCATCATTAACCAAACCGGACTTTTTCTTTGAAAAATTGTTTAACACTGGCGGTGGAACCTGATGATACCCAACCCCAGTTCCATCCGAATAAACATCTTCGCCTACTTTTTTTTCCCGATGGGTTTAGGAACAATGTGTTGTAAAACAAAGCTTGCGGAGTTGTAACTGGTTAATTTCAGATTGATGCACTCATTTTCAATTTTAGCTTCTTGAACTTGAAGCTTCAGATTAGCAATCTCATCCAACTGTTGGTTGATTTGCTCTTCTTTAACTCTAAGAACACCAGTCAGCTGAAGATTTTCTTTGTCTGTTTTACCATTTCTTTCATTAGAATCTTTTACCGTTCGTTTTAATTTTTCAAAATTTTCTGAAATTTGACGATTTTCAAGAATCAATTTTTCATTTTCTTTCCTAATTCTTGTTTCCAATCTTTCCTGCAACGAGGCTTTTGTACGATTCTAACACAGACTCTAAAAACACCATCTGTTGTTTGGCAGATTCTTCACTAAAATTCTGACCATTCTTTATATTCATAGCAATGTTGCATTGAAATAGATTTTTAGGAACAGATTGAATTTGAGCAGTCGATGAGGATCCACTATGATAGCCACTGCTAGAAGTTTCATGATTCACTGTGTTTGAACTTTCTGCAGAAAATGTTGTTTTTGGTGATGCAGATTTCTGGATCATACTTCCTCTGTAATACAACTCCACATTCTGCTGGTATGATGTGTTGTTGACTTTATTGGATTTTCTGATCTCCAATTCATGGCTTTCCAGTCTTTCGATAAGCAGATCAACCGTCAATTCAGTCGGCTTCACTGTATTCTTCAGCATCAATGCAAAATACTGCTAGTCTTGCTCATTTGGTAGTGAATCAAATAATTTGTCAACCAACTCCTCTCGAGTGTATATCATTTCGTGTCTTGCAAGCTCCATCTTCAAATGCCCAAATCTTTCAATCATTTTAGACACCGCTTCGTTTTTCAAACATCCAAACAAATCAAATTCCTTTCGTAACAATTTCTTTTTGTTTATAACTATCTCAGCACTACCAACACATTTTATTTTTAATTTTTCCCAAAGGTCTCTCGAATCTTTGTACTCGATCAGTGAAATAATGTCATCTCTGACAGATTGGTGAACCAGAGCAATGCACTTTTGTTCAGCAACATATCTTTCTATTTGGTTATCTTCCAAATTTTCATAATCCGTTCTCCCCAAATCAAAACCATTTTTCAAGCTTTTCCAACTGAGATATGCAAACGCTTGAAGCCATTCTTCAAATCTTGTAGCCCACCTGTTGTAATCTTCAATTGCCATCAACTTAGGCGGCTTATTGTATGTTCCATATGCACTGTCTACACTCATAGCATCAGAAAGAATTTTCTTTGCACTCGGTGTTGGTGTAGTTTCATTCGTGTTATTTGATGTGCCATCTCCCGAACCACTGGTAAATGCAAATACATCACTAAATGGATTCATGAAATCATCCATCTTTCAAGTACCTGAAACAATCAACAAACACTTAGAAAAATTTTGGATTTTAAAAACAATAGTTTCAAACGGAATTACTTCAAGCGAAATCAGCTTTCAAGCGAAATAAGCTTTTTCAAGCGAAATCCCACCTCAAACGAAAACAAGGTTTGGTGCGGAATAGCTAATTTCGTTTGAAACTTTCAAACGGAATTAGTTATTTCGTGTGAAATAACAACACTTTCAAACGGAATAAGTGATTCCGTGTGAAATCAACAGCAGTTTCAAACGGAATTAGTTACAAAAGCTAATTCCGTGTGAAATCACAAGTGCAATTTCGAGCGGAATTAGGATGACGTCAGCACTGTCGATCACGATTTCGTTAAATTGATCCTGTTTTACTTCGAATTAAGGTCCAATTTTTTCAAGGATTAGTTAAAACAGTGTTTCGCTTATAATATGTGAAAATCAAGCCATTTTGACCGTTAAATTCTGATTAATTTTGAAAAGAAAGAGTAGAAGTGAGAGAATCCGATGAAATCAAGCTGAATTGGTATGAACTCCTCGTCCTAAGCTCTGATACCACTTGTTGGATCGTTGTGTGACCCTAACGAGTCAATCTGAAGAGTTCAGAATCAATATCAAAGGCGGAATCAGTGATATCGATGTGAACACAGCTTGATAGTTTCTAATTATCTTCTTTTATTGATTTCCAAAGCTTTTACAAATCAAATGACAATCTGGCAGTACCTCGGCTCTGAATCAAACTTCTTAATTCCGTTTCAAATGACCAAGTGCTTCAGCTATATATAGAGTGGGTGATTCCGCTTGAAAGTGTCACAACCTATTTCAAGCGGAATTACAAAATCTAATTTCGTTTGAAATTGTCAATGACACTTTCAAGCGAAATTACCCAAACACATACATACAAACCCTAAATTTTAACCTGCTGAGCACTGGTTTATCCTCTCTAGACATAAGACTCGATAAAGAAAAAGTTAACAGACATTTGTGCACCAACAGGATTTGTACGAACACTCTAGCTTTTAGACATAAAACTCAGGGTACAGGCATCCACCCTTCCGGATTGCATATGTTTACATTATTAAAGCCCAAACTCTGAGAGACTTTGAAAACTTTGAAGGCGCAAGCCCCAAAACAAACCATCTAAGGATAGATGATTTCTTGTGAAGTTTTTGAAAATTTTTGACTCTAGAGAATAAATTATGTTTTGTTTTTGTTAATCACCAAAGGATAGGTAATATTATTGTATTAAGAATTAAACGCAAGAAAACTTGCGTTAGGGTCCTAGGAAGGTTATAGACTAGGTCAAAGTATTACTAATAACCTAATTCCCTATAACCATGGCTATGATACCAATCTTCCTGTAACACCCGGACCGCGTAAAACAACAAACCGCGGTGGAAACATCGGGGAGTCACGTCATAGGATAAATTGTTTCACAACACATGGTATTTGAAGTTTCATTTTATTTATTAAATATGTCACATTGTCTTGGAAATAGAAACAAATAACCACTACAATTGTCTTTCATATTTTATAGTCACTAAGGCCCGTGTCCAATCCTACGTGACGCATGATCATATCATCAAACAACGGCTCCTGAAACATATGTGAAAAAAGAGTCAGCATAAAAGCTAGTGAGTACATAGGTTTTGTGACTGTGTTAAATTCATGACCTTGAAACATATTGCAATACCTTGTACGACTACTTAAGTCGATAAGTGAAAACCTTGTATTAAAAAGTGTTTGGTATTGCAATATAATTAACCAACTAAAACATGTTGGTTAAAGTTTGTGAAAATCTTTTAGCCATGAATCTTGACCAAAACATGTCTTTTGTAAAACCGAGTGGTAAATCGATTTAAAAAGAAACTTCGTATGGTTTATATCTTTAGGTAGAAATCGTTGTGTGACTTCGTTTGAAAACATTAGTCCAAGTGATCTAGATAACACTACATTTGAAAACATGTCACATTACACTCGTCTCGTTGTCTAAATCACTTACAATAAACCAATCGTCCAAATTGTCCATGTTATCAATCGTTCGTGTTATAAAACCAATCGTCAATCGTCCGTGTTATAAACCATTCATCAATCGTCCGTGTTATAAACCAATCGTCAATCGTCTGCGTTTTAATTGTGAAAACTTTTGGTCGTTCTTTATTGAATACATTCAAACCTGTGTGACTCGTCTAGACCACCAAAGGGTCTCTTTATATCTACTAACAAACCACCATAGGGTTTGTTAATATAACAGTTTCTGTCGTTCCCCAAGCTACCCACCAAATCCAGTGAATAATCTAGTAACGGGATTGTCATTCCTATGGTACCATAACATACTACTGGTCGGCTCGGCCAAAGCTAATGAATGTCATTCGTGTTTATAGATAACGCACCTACAAGTTCGTTCACATTATTGAAATCGTCGTGTTTTATATAAACCATAGACTTTGTTTTTGAAAACTTTAAAAGTAGTTTAGCACATATGAGTCACCGCAAAACAATTGAAAGCATAAAATAGGGGAACTATGTACTCACATTGAAAATCATTGAAAGTAGTAATAGGCACATATGTTTCACCCCAAAACATTTGCAAAAATAAAAGAGGGGACTATGTACTCACTTGGGATTGCAAAGAGTCCTTGGTCAATAGAAGAAACAAAGCTCAAGTGCATCCTAATGTGTCGGACACTATGTTAGTGTAACGGGACTTTAATCGACGAATCGGATAGAATGAAGTCTTATAAACCAAATGAGTGTTGGAACTCATATGATATGGTTTAACAAACTTAACATTCTGATTTGGAAGTGAACCTAAGTGCTCTTGACCCATTATAACTCGTTAACGTAGTTTACGCTACTTTAGCATGTCATTTGCGTAATAGTATGATCAGATGGTTAAATATGAGCTATGATAAGTCTTAAATGCCAAAACATGTTTGAATATGTTGTAACATAAGTTTGTATGTCAAAAGTTTGATTACATAAGCTTAAAATGAGTTTATGCGCAAAAAAGGCATTTTGGTCATTTTTAAGGACATAGCAACGACTTATCATATCACTAACCAAACGACGTGACCATAAGGTATAACCTTAGTAGGTTATTCCCTATACAACTACGGTCACATACATGTGTTTGGTCGGATCCTAAGATCGACCAAACGGGTCGGATTCGAAAGTCAAATCGGTGGTCAAGACCGCTCGACTTACGACCCTAAATAAGCACTAAACTAGAAGTGACGAGTTAGACATGTCAAAAAATACCTAACTAAGTTGCAAAACTGATTTGGTATCAAAACTTAGTGTTTTGATACCCAAAAATGGTTTCGTCATAAAATGCACATTATGTGCATCTTTGACCGAAACTTTGACTCGTCACTTCGACTAGTAAACGTGGTAATCAGAAGGTGTAATCGCAAGGGATTATAACCTTCGTGATTAGGATGACGTTGCAAAGTTCAATTGAACTTTGACTTGACCAATTATGGTCAGAACCGAAAGTCAAACAGAAAGTCAACTGTTTGACTTTTAGCTCAAAATAAGCTAAAATAATGAACAAGACTAGGGAAGAACACTTACTTATGTTCTAGGAAGGCAAGAATACTCAGTAGGAGGTCTCCAAAGGGAAGCAAACTCCAATTAGAGCAGATTAGAAGAAGAAGAATGAAATGAGCAATTGAACTTGGTTGAAAAGCTTGCTATTTATAGAAATTGGAAGTGATTAGAATCATGCCATGTGTCCATGGAGGTGGCATACATCAATGGTAGCTTAAACACATGTCAATTACAGGTTTAAACTTGGGGAAAATGAAAACTTGGGCTCCAAGAACATCAAAACAGTTGGCAGTTGAAAACTGCTGCTGTTGGAAAAAAAAAAACTTTTTGACAAAGCACTGCCAGGCGACACGCGGGGCTGGACCCCCTTACCTGGCGTGACCCTACGGGCTGAACCACCAAAACTTGTTTAATTTTTGGCAGTTTTGGTCTCTGCACTTGTTTCATAGCGTTTTGTCACCTTTAACATCCGTTAACCTAATATTAAGGCTCCATAAAGGTGTTAAGGCATATGTAACTTGGATTTTGCCCGAAAATGTCATGGATGTCGGTTCGTTCAGTTGTACGGTTGCGTTTTTTTACTTAATTACGACGAACGCTATAACGAACATGAAAACAACCTAAATTTCGCAACGAATGATATTTTTGCATTCTTATCAATAAAATACAAGATTTTAATGATTACAAAAATTTTTGGATGTGTGTACGTGGTCTGTATTAAAAAATACGAGAATCGGCAGACTTTCGCAGCTTGTCGCACCTAGTCCCTAAGGTCGAATAAATTTGTTTTTGCCATACCGAACCCCTCAAAACTTATTTTCAAGTTATGTAAAGGGTATTTAGGGTATGTTTAGATTATGTCATTGTTCTGGAGTGTATGTCACGTTAAACTGATTACGTTTGCGTAACAGTTTACGATTTCACTTCGAGAAAAGGTTTGAGTGTATAAAATTGTACAATGACTAAAACGTGCAATTATCATATATAATTATACAATCTCGGAAATAAAACACAAGATTTCATTATATTCAAAATTTGGAATTGTACAATGATTGAAAGACACAAATGTCACAACTGAAGTGTTAGAGATGTATGAAGACGCAACAGATGACGACAGTGATGCGCAAGTGATTGTCTTTGAGAAAGTTGAGGAGCCCATTCAAGAATCAACATTATTGTCTGCAGAAATCCTACAAGCCCTGATTGAATCCTTGAAGGATAGTGTCGGAAGCCCTCCTTTCGTACCTATTCTTGAAACAGAAGTTCGTGTTGAAGATGTTGCGACAGATGATGCTGAACAAGCATCCAACAAGAAACAAAGAACCGAAACAACTCCTGATATTCATTCTACAGGCCCTAGCTCAGAACCAGAGCCTACTATGCCCACCGATCCAAAAATCAACGTTGCTAAACCAGAAACAAGTACACAAGATCTCGATTTTGATTACAATTTTGATTTTGATCTACCTGAAATTACTCACTCGCAACCAGAAAGCTCAAGCGGAATCAAGTTCGATGTAGGAAGTTCCAGTGGTGCTGATTTCTTTGAGTTTGATGACGCAGCCATGCGCTTTGCAGCCAACAAGATGAAATTTATTGAAGAAGGTGATAGTGATGAGGATATGGATGTTGATGTGGCGAAGTTGCAGTGAAGAGTGATTGTGTTGGAACAAGATGCTGCCTTGAAAGAAGCACAGATCTCATATTTGTAAGCTTAAATACCAAGCAAAGATCAGACTATCAAACAACTGAAAGGTGATGTGGGAATGCTGATGTTTGTTATTTATGATTTTGAAAGCTAAGCTGGAAAAGAAGTTCAGTAACATAATCAGGAATCATTTGTTTGCTGATCCGGCTCCGTTGCAAGGTGGTCCTCCAAACTGATGCAGCAACTAATCGAGTAAACATAGGGGGAGATTGTTAGGCCCTATAGGTTTATAGATTAGTATGATTATTGCTAAATGGACCAAGCTTCTAGAAGGTGGGGTATTAGAGTGGGCTTTGGGGAATATGAGCCTAGGGTTTTGGAGGAAATGCTCCCTAAACCTTTCTATAAATAGAAAATGGCAATTAGGAGCATGGGTTGGTGAATTGTTTTAGAAACTTGTATTAGACAAATCTATTGTATGCAAGTTTAAGCATCAATCAACAATCTTTCTTCTTCATCTCTTTTCTTATCTTTGAATCTTAGCTTGTTTGTGTGATTCCGCCACCAAACTAGCTTGTGTGATATCGTTGTGATCTCGTATTGGGACTTACATATGGCTTCAAGTCTAGCCATCGGCGCGTACACTTCATCATAATCTAGTCCCTCAATCTGCCTATGTACCACTAACTGTGCTTTATTTCTCACAATCACACCAGTGTCATCTTATTTGTTCTGATACACCCGGTAGTTTCACTAACTTCCATACTCCCAGTTTTTCAAACTGATTGAGCTCTTCATGCATTGCATTGACCAATCCAGGTTCCTACACAGAAACATCAATGTTCTTAGGTTCAATCTGAGAAATAAAACAAGAGTATAAACATGTATTAATGTACCCTAATTGGCTGCGGGTTTGAACACCAGCATCCACAGAATCAATGATATTCTAGATTGGATGATCTCTTTGAAGCCTTTGTGGTATTGCCGTGACAGGTGCTTGCCAATTTGTTTGGAAGTTTGAAAAACTTCCTAATTCTCTCCCAGTGTTAGGATCTGAGTTTACTTGTTTGTGTTGTTTTATAAGAAATGTAAGATGATGGAGATAAACAGATGATAATTGCAACAGAATGAAAGAAAAACTTTATAAAACAAACTAGGAAGAAAAACTTTCATCATATATACTTTGTTTTAAATGATTTGATTACAAAAGATTCAACGTATTCATGAACACTTTCTCCCCCTCAGCCTGAGCTCGCAGTGTTAGTTCGTACAAAATGCAAGTGTGTGGAAAGAGCTGATAGAACAGTACATGCACTGTCTATTTATAGTACAATCCTAAACACTGTAGCATCTTTTCTGACATCACCTAGACAACGAAAACTATCAATATTAACAACCTCTAAACACTAATGATTACAGGCACTGTTACATTAAAACACTGATTAACCAAACTACTAATGAATGTTATCCATTGATGGCCTCAACCACTGATGAAGACTGAGCAGTGCTTTCATTAAGGTTGATCAGGCCTTTGAGTAACAATAGTTCTTTGACTTCAACAGATGATAGGTCTTCAACAGACTTTAGAGTTCAACAGTTCTTTGTATATAGCAGACTTTGAGCATCAACAGACTTTAGAGATCATCAGATCTTGGATGCCACTACCATTGGAGGGAAAAGGAATTCAAAGCACTGTTATTAGGATCAGTTGTTGGAGAAACAGGTTTGGCTTTGTATCATCTGTTCTTCAAGAAGGATCACATGAGCTAACAATCTCCCCCTAGAACAGATGATGCCAGAACACTTCATTATTCTGATCTTTATTCCCTCATCAACAGTTCCTGGATTTGCCCTTTGAATTGGAGTTCAAAATCCAAAGAATCTGTGTCTTCTTCATCCCTGTGTAGTTGAAGGTTCAGTAATTCTTGAAGGTCACCTGCATTCAGACCATATGCAACCTTCCTTGACAGCTTTTCAACACTACCATCAGACCTGATCAGAGTCAATACGTGGGTATCTTTTTCAGACTTTCACTTTAGTAGTTTTGGATCTGATGGCTTTTTAGGGATAATATTTATTTGAGATGAGTTTGGGGATTGAGGTTTGCTTGCCAGTTTTTTGATTGTTTCAGTTATTTGAGCAGCAAGTTGGTTAGCAGCATACTCTAGTCCATATAGAAGTTGGTTTCTGAAGGCCTCTTTTCTGTGTTCAGCATACCTCTTTTCATCTTCCTCGTCAATCTGCTTCTGTCTTTTTAGTTGATTCAACGCACTGATGGGTAAAGCAGATGATGAGAACAACTTTTTAAGGGCATGGGTCTGTTGAGGCTTATTAGCAGTTGTTTCAGTGTATACTGGTTTTTGAGGAATAATTGGATCTGCCTTTCTGAGCTCTTCTAACCTTTTATAGGTTTCATCAACATTCTTCTTAGACCATCTTGCAATTGATCTAGCAGGCCCATATCCAACTGCAACAATCTCTGCTCTCTTTCTTTTGTACTTCAATGCATCATCTACATCAACCTTCTTGAATCTATTCCAGTTGGGTGTAGATTTCTTCATTTGAGGATCTTTCTTCCTCATTTCAATTCTGTTTACCTCTTCTTTGAGAGCTTCTAAAGGCCAGTCTTTGAATTGAGACTTGTTGGCTTTGTAGGGTTTGTCTTTCATGATGAGATCCAAGTAGCGGACCCTTAGTTCCTCTTAAAGTTCAGTAGTTGGTGGTAACTCAGGCATGGATTTACTCAAGTCTCTAGCAAAGTCTTCCAGTTTCCTGACTTTGCTAAGCCCATATTGATAGAGACTTTGGTATCTCCTATCACCTAACCCTTTACTCTCTTCTTTGGTTATACTTTGAGCTTGGTTGTCTTTTAACTTTAAGTATTCATCTATATTTTGACGTGTTCTGAAGCCATACAGAGATGGGAATGTTCTTTTGGATGGATCCTCTATTTTGTAGAACTGTTCCATTTCAGATTGGACTGTGATCAGTTTAAGAGGATATTGAGTTTCCAAGGGAATGATTCGTGGGATGTAACCAGTGGGTGGTTGTATGATTGGGTTAGTTTTTGGTGATGAGGGTGGAATGAATGATGTAGCAGGAACAGATGATATAGGGATTGGTGCCGGTATTTCTTTTTCTTCTTCAAGCACCACAAACTTCCTTTTTCTAGCATAGGAAAACTTTTGAGGAGGAGGAGTTTTTGATGGATAGGGTGGTTTAGGTGAAAAGGTTGACTGTGAGGGAAATCTTCGGGATGTTGGTGGTAATTTTGTTGGTGGTGGAGAATCAGAGTGAGTGGCAATAGTGGATTAGCTAACAACTGCTGAAACCACTGGTGTGTCAACAGTTGTTGCCTTAATATCTGTTGATGCTTTTGATGCATCAGCATCTGTTGGTTTGATGGTGGATGGTGGTGGTGATGCAGCTGTTTTCTGCTTCTTTTGAGGTGGTTTTTGAGGTGAAGCTTTAGGTTTAGTTGCAGAAGTGGTTGGCTTTTTAGAAGTAGTTCTTTTGGGGAATGTGGCAAGTGGTGGTCTGTTGTTTCTGAAGGATTTTCTTCAATCTTAAATACCAATGTTTTATGTTTTGTTTTCCCATTTCATCTTTTTCTCCTGTTCCTACTTCCAAACATTTGCTTTGCTTTCTCTTCTACTTTGACAAAATCTCATCATCTGTCTGTTTATTTAGGGTCTCATCAACTCCCTTTTTGTTTCCAGCATCAGATTTTGCAGAAGTGTCTTTGGCAGGTTCTGGCTTTTGTTTTGGTTGACCCTTTGGTTTAGCTTTGGGGTCAACATCCAGTTTCCTCAAGGAATCTTTCTCCCCCTTTTTGGCAGCATCATCTTGATCATCTTTTTCAAACACAGGAGCAGGGGAGGTGCTAGTTAACTTTACAAGGGATTCTTTGATGCCTTTGATATCTTCCTGGGTATCCTTGTACCTTGCTTCAACCATAACTCTGATCAATTCCATGTGTGAGTTATGTTGATGTTCAGCCAATTCCCTTTGAGCTGCTAAGATTGGTTGCACAGAGTTCCAAAGCTCCTGGGATAGTTGCTGAGGACTAGACTGACTTTTGGAAGCATCCACCAACTGCTTCATCAGATCTTTCATTTCACCAATAGTTGTGTCAATAGATGACATGCTTTCCATCAAATCCTTGTATTTTAATTCATCACCTAATTTAATAGGATCATCTGAATTCCCAATAGATGTGGTTGTATCTGCTTTTGTGACAGGAGTAGACTCCAAACCATCATTAGCAGATGCCCCTTTTTCTTGGTTCTAGGGACTTCCCTCTGCATTAGTCGTTGCCATGGTAGCCACAGTAGTGGTTGCCTTCAAGGGAGTCTTAGAAATGAAACTACTGTCCAAATGTAAATCACTGGATTTGGCATTTGTAGTAGCTGCTCCACTTAAACTACCAACAAGAATTTCATGAAATTCAAGTGTTGTAGCCTCCTCAACTATTTGTGGGTTAGCTAATTGAATAGGTTAAGACATAGCTATTGTTGAAGTTATACTCTCAGTAATGTGTTGGTGAGAGGGGCTGCTTATTTTCTGAGTGTCAATAGCATCAAACAGTGGTATAAAGGATGGTGGAATAAGAGATGTAGGGATTGGTGTAGAAAGAGACATTACCCCGGGAGAAGGGCTTTTCGAGGATACTCACAAATGAGGGTATGGCATCGTATTGTGGTGTCCCTGTGCTTGCAACATGTTCCTTTTGTGAGGAATCATGAGGAGGTAGGTATTCAGGTTGAGATCTTTCCACTAGTTGTGAAGAAGTAGCAACAATGGTTTCTAGTGACATTGGTGCTGTCACATGGTTAACCTCTGGGATCTCATCTTCCAGAGGACCCTTATTTGTGGGTTTGGTGGGCTTTTTGGATTTGGATTTGGTCTTTTTGGATGTTGATGGTGGGGGTTTCACAGCAGTGGTTATGGTGCTGTGATCACTATGAGCAGTGGGCTCAGCATCAGAAGTTTGAGGAGCAGATGTGGATTCATCTAAAATTTGCTCAGACTTCTTTGCTTTTGTTTTAGAAACATTTGACTCTTTGTCCGTTAGGCGAGTAAAAGTTTCAGAAGAAAGACTGTTCATTTTGAAAGATGTTCCTTGCTCAAAAGCTTTTTATGGAACATGTTTTTGCAAAATAATAGCTCAAAAATCTTGGGAACAAGAGAAAAGCAGAATTCTTCCCATTTATAATGTTTTTCAAATTATTAACCAAATCTGTAAACCGGGCTTGGGAGTAGTTAAAATCAGTTTTTGTCATAATTGCATATCCAAAGTACTGAATTTTCAAAGGAATTTCATTAAAAGCAGTGGTTTTATTTGAAAGACAAGTTAACAGGGTATGGAACATGAACTTCATAGGTAGTGGAAAATTTGGTTTAAACATGGTAGCTTTAGTCAACTGTCCATCATAACCCCTTTCAATCAAGTCTGTTTGAAATTCATTTTTTGGGAAATAAGTTTTACCTGCCCAGTCATTCATCTGAAATGTTTCTAAAATGGTAGTGGGGGTAATGGCAACTAATACACCTCCAATTTTTGAAGTAATACCAAATGGCTCACCCACTTGTTCTTCAATTTCGGAATTTGGCCAGAAATCTCTTAGGGTGTCTTGGTAGATAGGTGCATCAGCTGTGATTAGTGTTTTATATTTTGAGGTTGACAAGATGTCAATTATTGAGTGAAAGTCGGTATTTTTGTTGGTTTTCTCAAAGGTACAGAGGTAGTTATGAGGGTGTTTAATGATTAGAGCCATGATCGGAACTTAGAGATTGCGAATGGTTGACACCCTCTTGATGTAGACTTCCTGGTGGTGTTGCATCCAGCAAAATCACTGTCTGAATGTCACCTCCCGATATTTTCACGTAATCCGCTGGGCCCGGTGGGGAGTATCATACCGTAGTTGTTATTATCATTGTCAATTAAACACAGTTATAGCACAGCGGAAGGCTTGAATGGTAAATTACTATTACAAACCGATTTTTCAAAGTACGAATAAAAGAATATACTGACGGTTGTACAAGATAGGATCCACAGGCGGATCTAAATAAAATATAAAACAAGTTCAACAGACTTAAGGCATCACGAACTCGCAAGATCCTCTAATTAACGCCCAATAGCTCCCAGCCTATTACATGTAGTACCTGTCACTTAGTGTTTTTGAAAATACGTCAATTTACAGTGGTAAATACAATTAACCGACTCTTTTAAAAAGTGTTTAATAAAATTGGTTTAGGTGCACAAGGCACAAAATCTTCTATAACTTGGGACAATTATATTTATAATCTTGTGTACAGATTTACATGTTTGTCATACATTTAAGGCCCGGTATAGAAGGCGAGACATGACTAACCGACACACCACTAATATAAACCCACAAGGAGTTATCCCCAACAATGTGGGTATATCGTTTTACATACGCAACTGTCAGGTGTATGCCTACACCTCGTGCTTAAGTCATTGCCATTTGCAATTAAATGAGCCGAGGATATCCAGGACATGGTCGTATTAACCCCCAATGTTTGTGTTATCAAACAAAACGGATTAAAACGAGTTATGCTGATTTATTAATCACAATCTGACTAAATGATCCCATACCCGACCAAGCGGTAATATTTTACCATATCCCAAGCCCGTATAAGGGAAAATAAGTTAAAGTATTTACTTGAGTTTTCTAAATGCAAGATTTATCTACTCAGCCGTATAATGTACTTAGACTCGTGAAGGTAACTTTTACCAGGGCTCCTAAATCTTGAACAAAGGTTTTATTAACCTATTAGAATACTAACGGGTCTTATTTAAGTTGTAGACTTAGACTGGTTAGTTTAAAGAAGGATTTACGGTATGAAACGATAGATAAAGCGATGACCGGAATGGAATGTAATTAGACCCAACAAGTATGGAGACTTGTTTTATATGGGAAACTAAATACATTCTGGATTTTGAAGTTCAAATGATAAGGTTAAACCCGTTTTGGTTAATTTATGCAAACTAGTTACATAAACCGAACCGGATGCGTATAAGCATAAACGGGTAACCGGATGAGCCATATAAAAGTTTCATATGTTATTATGCTTAAAATATGTTATGATATCAGTAGATATCAGCAAGTATGCCCATAAAGATTTTAAAACCGAATTTAGCCTCATAATGGCATTTTGGTTATTTTAAAGTTTATAAAAGGGGTTTAGAGCATCCAAAATAAGGAAACACAAAAACGTATAAAAACATGCCTAGTCAGCCGACACATCATAAAAACAGTCATTCTTCAAAAACACTAAAAACTAACTCAATAAGAAAAACAAAAAGCACTGCTACATCATTATCTTTTTCTTATTTTTTGTCATTAATTTATTACCCTCTTCATATATTTTATAAAAGAAAGTTAACATGATCCACCACTTATTCTCTCTCCATAATATATTTATATGTTTATAGTACATAAGGGCCCACAAAAAACTGTTTTTCAACGTTTTTGTAGAAGAACTAATGGCCAAATACACAACCAAAAAACATATGCCACAATAATAAGAATGACAAAAAAATGCCACATAGGCAGAAAAAATGGATAAAAACCCCTTATTGGGGATGCTCTTATATGCAAACTGAAGTTCTGGTCATAATATTCTATAAAAACATTTAATTTATGTTATTATAACAGTAATATATCATACATATGTGTGGTTTATGATTTTTGGCCAAACTATGCACCGTAGGTGCATTTTGGTTATTTTACACATAGTTTAAAGGGCTTATTTGGGATTCTGAGTTCATGACTCCTACATATTGTAAAAGTATTAAAAATGGTTTATAAATTCAGTAGGTAATAAGTCTTGGGGGCTAAATATGGTTTAAAACCATACTATGCACCTATTTAGCGTAAAAATCGACAAATGACGATTATTTCGATGTTTAGTAACTTCGGAGGTTATGACTAGCTTTGAATGGTCGAAATATTTTATTTATCAAAACTTATCAGTAACAAAAAGGTTTTTTCATGTCAATTATATTTAAAAGCCAATTTATGTGTGAAAAGGGCATTATCGTCATTTACTAACTTCATGCAAGAATTCTAAGTTAAACTCAGAATATAATCTGTTTAAATATCCCAAATAATTCCAAATATGATATAATATCAGTAAGTAGTGAGTTTTTATGTTTAATTATGTTAAAAACTCATTTTATGTGGAAAAGGGTATTTTAGTCCCTTTAAAGGTTATATTTTGATTATTTAAGCAAACTTAGTTTATGACTAGTTTATAAATGTTAAAATATTTTAAACATGTTAACATATCAGAATGTAATTTATTTTCATGCTTAATTATGTTTAAAATCTCATTTTTGAATAAAAAGGCATAATAGTCAATATTAAGCATAATAATGGAATCAAGTAAATAAACTCAGATTACTAGGTGACCATGTAATGTAACCTCAGAGGGTTATACTATGATATAATATGGTCACAAAGGAACCTTAATATATAAAGGAACTTAGCTAATTCTGTTGCAAACCGAGTCTAGACTTAGAATTGTCGGGTTGAACATGTTTAGATATGTTCTACTAATGTTTACCAAGTTATTAAAGTGATAAAACATATTTTATAACTTCCATATTATAAGGTTTGCTTTTATTTAAAAACTGACCTGTTTGACTTTTTATGTTAATTACTTTGAGCTAACAATTAACTAAGTAAACGTGTTAATTAGGAGGCTCCCTTTTGAGGGATTAACACCTACCCAATTACAATCACGTAGTCATATTCACCTCGAACAATGGCTGGACAGTTTAGGTCTAAACCGAAAGTCAAAGCCAATTTGTGGCAACTTTGATTTTCAGCTTTTAAATGCATAAAAACCAAACTAGAGTGGCTAAGGACACTTACAACAGGTCCTAGCTTGAAAACTTAACTAAGGTGGAGCTTCCTTTTGATCAGGAACCTCAAAGAAGAAGTAGAGAAGTAATTTTTGAAGGTGCAAGTTCAAATGGCCAAGTGAAGGCTCTATTTATAGTGAAACAAGGATCCTTAAGATCAATCCAGGAGTTATGTGATGCTCTCAGATGTTTCCAAGTGTCCAAGAGGTTTTTAGAAACCACTAGCATGCTCCTTGTTTCGAAATCAGGCTGCATGGTGGTTTGATTAGGGCTCAAGGCTGCAAGACATGTAGCTGTCCAGGTTTCTTCTGTCATACCCCGACCACGTAGAACAACAAAACGTGTCGGAAAACGTCGGGGAGTGTTGTAACAGAATCATTGTTTCATAACACATGGAAATTGAAATATTGTTTTATTGATTAAAGAGTTACAATGTCTTGACAATCAAAGAAACATAACATAAATAACTAGTCTTGCATCTTTTATTGTCGCTAAGGCCCAAGTCCGCCTAAGTGTATCTTGATAAATCCTATGCATCATATCCTGAAACACATGTGAAAATAGGTACGTCAGCATAAAAATGCCTGTGAGATACATAGGTTTATGAAAATAGGATTCATGACTTATTGTTTGAGAAAATGTTTAGTCATGAACCTTGTAATTTGCTTTGTCTTGTAAATCATTTGAAAAGTGATAAATAAACCAAATGTTATATATGTATAAAAGAATAATACATGGTTAAGTGAATAACCATGTGAAATGAGTTTGTATAAGTTAAGTTGTTTGTAAAACAATGTATTGTGAAAAGTATGTTATTTGTATAAAATGTTATATGTCCAAATTGAAATGATTCAAATAACGCTACGTTATGTAATACCATACAATCACTTATATATAGGAAGTACCAGCGGCGTATCCACCATGCTTGTATCATATTACACACGCTTCGTTACTTAAATCACTTACTCAAACCAAACCACCAATGTAAGATGTCTATGTTTAAACAAATTGCCAAATGTATTGAATAATATGTCAAAATGTTTATGTCAAGATGTAAATCATGCAATGTATAACCAATGTCGAAAATGTTTATGTGTCAAATGTAAATCATGTAATGTGTAACCAAAAATGATATGTATGGCTAGTGAAATGCATCAACTAAACCATAGGTAAAATGCACAAAACGAAGTATTGAAGTAAAACTTGGTTTAAATCAAAGTTATGTTCTGTGGAAATGCATGCTATACTGATACAAATATCTATGCGGTATTGTGAAAATGCATACATCCAAGCCTTGAGACTGTGGCGATAAACCCTTAAACAAATTAAAGGTTTATCTTGTTGTAAATGTATATCGAATTCGGTCATTCCTTTCATCCCCACCTACCCAGGATGTCCGGAACGGGAGTTGTCAATTCCTATGGTACCACTACCTACTAACGAACGACGTGATCGGTGTTAATGAATGTATTGTTCCATTTATACAAACCAAATATCATATCAAAATGTAAGCATGTGATGAAAACAAATGTACTAAGTATGCAATAGATGAACATACATAGCATGTGATGTGATGTGAAACGATGTACTAAGTATGAACTAAATGGACATACATAGCATAAAATGTAATGTAAAAGATGTACTAAGTATGAACTAAATGGACATACATAGCATAAAATGTAATGTAAAACGATGTACTAAGTATGAACTAAATGGACATACATAGCATAAAATGTAAAACGATGTACTAAGTACGCACACAATGGGCATACATAGCATGAAATGTAATGAAATCATGTACTATAATGTACTAACGAACATAGCAGGTATATGATGTGAAAACATGGAAAGCATGAAAGTAACAAGTAGGCACATGTGTTCCACCCCAAAATGTTTGGAAAACAGTAAAAGAGGGGTCTATGTACTCACTTGAGATTGCTCAGAAGTCCTAAGATAACCACCAAGCAATGCTAGAGATCGCGGATATCAAACGGCACCTAATATAGGTAACTACATTAATAAACCGGACCTATAATCGGAAGATCGGGTAGCATGAGGGTTTGTAAACCAAATGAGTGTAGGAACTCATGTAACATGGTTTAACAAAGCCTACATACTAAATGAAACCTAACATAAGTGCTTACGACCTATTACGACCCGTTTAGGTAGCTTATGCTACTTTAACGCGTCGTTTGCGTGAAACGCGTTCGGACCGCTTAACTAGTCCTATGACAAGTAAAATATGCCTTAACATATCTAATATTGTTACCAAAACAGTTTAGATACCAAAATTTATGTTACATATGCTTAAAATGAATTTTGGCGTCAAAAGGGCATTTTGGTAATTTACCTAAGGCATATAAACTACCTATCATACAACTACTTAAACGAAGCGACCATAAGGTATAACCTCGGAAGGTTATTCCCTATATGCTATGGTCACCTAATGTGCTTGGTCAGATCCTAATGATCGACCAAACGGGTCGGGTTCGAAAGTACAAGCGATTGTTTAGATCGCTTACCTTACGACCCTATACAAGCACTAAACTAAAAGTGACGAGCTAAGCATGTTAAAACATGCTTACCTAAGTTTAGAAACAGGTTTGGTATCAAAACAAACGGTTTTGATACCCATAAGTAGTTTGGTTACAAAATACGCAAGAATACGTATTCTGACCGAAACTACGGCTCGTCACCGAGCCTAGATAACGTGGTAATCAGTAGGTATAGTCACTAGGGACTATAACCATCGTGATTACGCTCACGTTATGAAGTTCAAACGAACTTCGCATTGACCATAAACTGGTCAACACAGAAAGTCAAACAAAGTTTGACTTTCGGACTCGAAAAGCAATAAAAGGACGAAGGAACACTTACAAAGGGTCCTAGCAAGCAATCTAGACCCAAATAGTTCAGGTATGAAGCAAAGGCTTCAACTTAGAACACTTTAGATCAGATTTTGTGAGGAATGAGTGAAGGTGGGGGTGGGTATTTATAGTAAATGGACAACCGTTAGGATCATTTCTTGGAAAAGGGGGCACGATCTAAGCCGTACACTTGTTGGAAAGTTGTGGTAACTCATTTGCCATCCACCATAAGAGTTTGACACTTGGCACTTGGCCTTTGGAGAGTGTTAAGGGCTGTTAACAGCTGAAAAAAAATGTTTTGCTGCATATGGCCCCTGTTTACGGACCTAGTTTGGCAGATTTACAGTTTCAGTCCCTGCAACCTCAAAACTTGGTTTTCGATGCGTTTTTTTTGACACGTTTAAGCCTCGTTAACCCCATTTCAAAGCTCTAAAATGAAGTTAAAGTATAGGGAACTTAAAATGTGTTAAAAAATATCTCGGGTGTCGGTTCGTTTAGCCGTACGGTAACGTTGTTCGGTTAATTACGACGGAATGCGCATAAGAACGAAAAATGATCCAAATGGCGTGACGAATGGATTTTTCTTATGCCAAACACTAAAATAAAATATTTTAGTGCTTACATAAATTTTTGGATGTCCGGATGTATTCAGAATGTAAGTTATGCGCGAAAATGCAAACTTGTGCACTTTTTGACGCTTTTAGTCCCTGAATGACCCCAAAAGTTTATTTTAGCATACCGAACCTCTCAAAGCCTATTTCTAAGCTATGTAAAGGATATTTATGGTATGTTTAACTTATAGCCATGATCCAGAATGTCTGTTATAGTTCAAATTGGCATACTTTCGCAGTTTGTCAACTTTAGTCCCTGTAAGCGTATTAACTTGATTTTGCCATACCAAAGCCTTCAAAACTTATTTCTAAGTTATGTATAGGTTATTTAAGGTATGTTAAGCCTATGTCACTATTCCGGAGTGTTTGTTGCATTAAACTGGTTATATTTACGCGTCAGTGCGCGTATAACCTTCCAGAAAGTGATTTAGAGTTTGAAATTGAACAAAAATTGATATGTGCAAATGGTACACATATTTTTACAAATCCCAAGTATGAAATACAATATTTCATTGGTTTGGTATTTGTTTGATGGTCGCAGTGACCCAGGTGTCACCGTCTCCCCTACTTTAGGAAATTTCGTCCCGAAATTTTATCTCGAGGAAACTTGTGTGAGTTTGAAAACATGAAGTTGAAAAGATTGAACAACATTGGTTAGAGTTCTGAACTTCTAGTAACCTTAATAACATTATGCTTGCAATGTAAGAGGGACACTTATATACAAGTATATGAAGCGCCATTGGTGCGTCCACCGTACCTCCATTACATCGTTCTCATTTTGTTATTGTTGTCGCTATCGGTTCTTACACATAATAAATCTTACTGGGTTTCTGTGCACTAAATTTTTATAATTATGTACGCGTCCATAATTAGACAATTCCTTGCACAGTTCACACAGTCTATTTTATAATGTGTAGGGTAAAACCAAATGAACAATCCTGTGATGAGTGTGACTAGACCGCCATAGAGTCCTTTTAACTAAATCAATAAATGATCTAAATAGACTATCAAGGAGTCTGTCCAGCTACATCACTAGATGTCGTCCTTTAACCAAATTGTGAATCAATCTTTTTGACTAGACCTCTAAAGGGTCTCTTATGAATCATGGAGTGGTACTATATAACCCAAGGGTCTTAACTCTTACATAGAAGCCCATTAAGGATTTAAGGTAGCACCTTTTGACTACCCTGCTACGAATCCCTCATATGGAGATATGAAAGATCCTGCGAGGATTTGGATAACGAATATCCAGAGTATAAAAACACAAAATGCATAAAAGAAAACATAAGATGAATAAACACATAGTCGTATAACCACAAAGATTGTTTATTTGTTAATTTGTTTTGTTGACAGAGCACATGCATTTAAAGTACAATAGGAATCCATCTCGTGGATTTCATTTGGCACTTTAAACATTTACAAGAATCTATCTATAAAGATAGAAAGATTTTTAAAAGAGAAATTCGATTTCGATTATAAGGAACCGAAATGTTCGAATTCAGGTACATAAGGAATCCAATTAAGGACTCTGATTTGAATGATGATCATCCACAAGGGTCTAAATGTGAAGATAAAAAGATCCCATATGGATTTTAGAAGTTGAAGATGTTTTGAAACCTTGCACTGGACGTGCTTATGTCAAAACATGAAGTAAAAATGCTTATGAAGTTGAGATGCTAGATATGCCAAGGCAACATATGAAGCAGAATTTGAAGGTTAAGTAAATGTATGAGGAAAATATATTTGGAAAACTATGCATGGGGTTCTAAAAATGTTTTTGAAACCTTATATATAATACTTTTGAAATCATAAAGTAGGTTTTTAGATAAGTATATTTATAAAAATGTTTTAAAATCATGCGAAATGAATTTTTGAAATTATGTATAAGGTTTTTGGAAAACATGAATGATGCTTTTGAAATCATGCACTTGATAAGAAAATATACTGTGTTAATATTGTTTTCAGACTATATGAAATATTCTGAAATTATGAAAGTTGTTTTTTTTTTTGAAAACATAACCAATGTTTTTGAAATAACATAGACAATGCATTTGAAAAAAAAATTTGTTTTCAAACTATATGAAATGTTTTGAGATCATGAAGATTGTTTTTGAAATACTTGTACTGTGTATGTTGAAAAAAATCAAAACGTAATGGGTATGAGATTTGAAACTACCCTTAGTTATCTAACCAAGGATTTAATGGCACAGATGTGTAAAAAGCACGATTACTCATAATTTCACTTTATTTCATGTACTTCGTTTCTTAGAATGAAACGAGTACTTAAAATTTTTGAGGGAATCATGAGCGATCATTTGAAAGAGAGAAATCACAAGAGTAGTTTGTAAGGTACATAGTTTCTTGATGTAGGTATCATAGGAAAAGTCATACACACATGTAACTACACTTGTATATCAGAATTGTGAACAATAATTTATTTATAAACAAAACAGATTGTTTCACATTACAAGAAAACAGGAGAATAAAAGCATAAGACAGCAACATCTTCTAGTCAGCCAACTGCTCATCCGTGGGTTGGATTTGCATTAGCAAGCTTTGGGTAGTTGTTCCTGAAATGGCTCGTCACGCCACAGTTGTAGCAAGTACCAGACGGAAAACGAGCTTGAGTAGGGTTGACTTGGAGTTGGGTAGCAGCAAGGTTTATAGCAGCTTTGTTTTGGATAGCAAAGCGGCATGTGTTGACCAAATGTCCCCTCCGTCCACAGTAGGTATATTTGGAGCAGGGTATGAGGTTTGAATGATGACGGTTGCATCGTTTGCACAAAGGGGCAGTTCCTATGTATGGCTTCCTAGCTGGTGGCCTTGCCACATGGCTAGGTCCCGCTTGATTAGGTGTAACCGCTGTGGGTTTCCTTGAAGCCTTACGCTTCCTTGATTTTGGTGCTGGCTTGACTTCTGCTTCCTTTGGTGGCTCTTGAGTGGCTTCCTTGTCGAGACGAGAGGCTTCATTGTTGAGACGAGCCATGGCAATGCCTAAATCCACAGTCTTCTGAATCACTTCGCCTATTTGCTGGGCAAATTTGGCTGTTCGCTCGGACATTTGACCAGTGCTGAGAGGAAGAGACATTCTAGAAGAAAATGAAAGACATAGGAAGAAACAAGTGAAAGGTTATTGGATAATCAATACAGAATGGTAACAAATGAAAATTGAGATCATTTGTTTGTTACCTAAGGCAAACAAATGAGATGGTGACAAATCAAAGTAAACGGGTCATATTAATGTATTACTGAAGACATGCTCGCCTATAAGTGAACACTCACCCCAAGAGTTCCCATGTAAGAGTGACTGGTCCGATACTGCGGATTTGTACGAACACTCTAGCCTTCGACAGAAAACTCAGGGTACAGGCATTCACTCTTCCAGTTTGCACGTGTTCATATTTATATGACCCAAACTTTGACGAGATTTAAAAGCTCAAAGGGGTTCAAAACCTTATAACAGAGGGTTCAAAACCTTACAATAGAGGGTTCAAAACCTAGTAATCAATCATCCTAGAACAGATGATTAGTTTTCAAATCGGTTTTGAAATTTATGTTCTTGTTGTGGTTGTCGCCTAAGGATAGGTGACAGTATTGTTTTATGACTAAACGCAAGTAAACTCGCGTTAGGGTCCTAAGAAGGTTATAGACTAGGTCAAAGTATTACTAATAACCTAATTCTCTATAACCACGGGCTCTGATACCAACTTTTCTGTCACACCCCGACCACGTAGAACAACAAAACGTGGCGGAAAACGTCGGGGAGTGTTGTAACAGAATCATTGTTTCATAACACATGGAAATTGAAATATTGTTTTATTGATTAAAGAGTTACAATGTCTTGACAATCAAAGAAACATAACATAAATAACTAGTCTTGCATCTTTTATTGTCGCTAAGGCCCAAGTCCGCCTAAGTGTATCTTGATAAATCCTATGCATCATATCCTAAAACACATGTGAAAATAGGTACGTCAGCATAAAAATGCCTGTGAGATACATAGGTTTATGAAAATAGGATTCATGACTTATTGTTTGAGAAAATGTTTAGTCATGAACCTTGTAATTTGCTTTGTCTTGTAAATCATTTGAAAAGTGATAAATAAACCAAATGTTATATATGTATAAAAGAATAATACATGGTTAAGTGAATAACCATGTGAAATGAGTTTGTATAAGTTAAGTTGTTTGTAAAACAATGTATTGTGAAAAGTATGTTATTTGTATAAAATGTTATATGTCCAAATTGAAATGATTCAAATAACGCTACGTTATGTAATACCATACAATCACTTATATATAGGAAGTACCAGCGGCGTATCCACCATGCTTGTATCATATTACACACGCTTCGTTACTTAAATCACTTACTCAAACCAAACCACCAATGTAAGATGTCTATGTTTAAACAAATTGCCAAATGTATTGAATAATATGTCAAAATGTTTATGTCAAGATGTAAATCATGCAATGTATAACCAATGTCGAAAATGTTTATGTGTCAAATGTAAATCATGTAATGTGTAACCAAAAATGATATGTATGGCTAGTGAAATGCATCAACTAAACCATAGGTAAAATGCACAAAACGAAGTATTGAAGTAAAACTTGGTTTAAATCAAAGTTATGTTCTGTGGAAATGCATGCTATACTGATACAAATATCTATGCGGTATTGTGAAAATGCATACATCCAAGCCTTGAGACTGTGGCGATAAACCCTTAAACAAGTTAAAGGTTTATCTTGTTGTAAATGTATATCAAATTCGGTCATTCCTTTCATCCCCACCTACCCAGGATGTCCGGAACGGGAGTTGTCAATTCCTATGGTACCACTACCTACTAACGAACGGCGTGATCGGTGTTAATGAATGTATTGTTCCATTTATACAAACCAAATATCATATCAAAATGTAAGCATGTGATGAAAACAAATGTACTAAGTATGCAATAGATGAACATACATAGCATGTGATGTGATGTGAAACGATGTACTAAGTATGAACTAAATGGACATACATAGCATAAAATGTAATGTAAAACGATGTACTAAGTATGAACTAAATGGACATACATAGCATAAAATGTAATGTAAAACGATGTACTAAGTATGAACTAAATGGACATACATAGCATAAAATGTAAAACGATGTACTAAGTACGCACACAATGGGCATACATAGCATGAAATGTAATGAAATCATGTACTATAATGTACTAACGAACATAGCAGGTATATGATGTGAAAACATGGAAAGCATGAAAGTAACAAGTAGGCACATGTGTTCCACCCCAAAATGTTTGGAAAACAGTAAAAGAGGGGTCTATGTACTCACTTGAGATTGCTCAGAAGTCCTAAGATAACCACCAAGCAATGCTAGAGATCGCGGATATCAAACGGCACCTAATATAGGTAACTACATTAATAAACCGGACCTATAATCGGAAGATCGGGTAGCATGAGGGTTTGTAAACCAAATGAGTGTAGGAACTCATGTAACATGGTTTAACAAAGCCTACATACTAAATGAAACCTAACATAAGTGCTTACGACCTATTACGACCCGTTTAGGTAGCTTATGCTACTTTAACGCGTCGTTTGCGTGAAACGCGTTCGGACCGCTTAACTAGTCCTATGACAAGTAAAATATGCCTTAACATATCTAATATTGTTACCAAAACAGTTTAGATACCAAAATTTATGTTACATATGCTTAAAATGAATTTTGGCGTCAAAAGGGCATTTTGGTAATTTACCTAAGGCATATAAACTACCTATCATACAACTACTTAAACGAAGCGACCATAAGGTATAACCTCGGAAGGTTATTCCCTATATGCTATGGTCACCTAATGTGCTTGGTCAGATCCTAATGATCGACCAAACGGGTCGGGTTCGAAAGTACAAGCGATTGTTTAGATCGCTTACCTTACGACCCTATACAAGCACTAAACTAAAAGTGACGAGCTAAGCATGTTAAAACATGCTTAACTAAGTTTAGAAACAGGTTTGGTATCAAAACAAACGGTTTTGATACCCATAAGTAGTTTGGTTACAAAATACGCAAGAATACGTATTCTGACCGAAACTACGGCTCGTCACCGAGCCTAGATAACGTGGTAATCAGTAGGTATAGTCACTAGGGACTATAACCATCGTGATTACGCTAACGTTATGAAGTTCAAACGAACTTTGCATTGACCATAAACTGGTCAACGCAGAAAGTTAAACAAAGTTTGACTTCCGGACTCGAAAAGCAATAAAAGGACGAAGGAACACTTACAATGGGTCCCAGCAAGCAATCTAGACCCAAATAGTTCAGGTATGAAGCAAAGGCTTCAACTTAGAACACTTTAGATCAGATTTTGTGAGGAATGAGTGAAGGTGGGGGTGGGTATTTATAGTAAATGGACAACCGTTAGGATCATTTCTTGGAAAAGGGGGCACGATCTAAGCCGTACACTTGTTGGAAAGTTGTGGTAACTCATTTGCCATCCACCATAAGAGTTTGACACTTGGAACTTGGCCTTTGGAGAGTGTTAAGGGCTGTTAACAGCTGAAAAAAAAACGTTTTGCTGCATATGGCCCCTGTTTACGGACCTAGTTTGGCAGATTTACAGTTTCAGTCCCTGCAACCTCAAAACTTGGTTTTCGATGCGTTTTTTTTTACACGTTTACGCCCCGTTAACCCCATTTCAAAGCTCTAAAATGAAGTTAAAGTATAGGGAACTTAAAATGTGTTCAAAAATATCTCGGGTGTCGGTTCGTTTAGCCGTACGGTTACGTTGTTCGGTTAATTACGACGGAATGCGCATAAGAACGAAAAATGATCCAAATGGCGTGACGAATGGATTTTTCTTATGCCAAACACTAAAATAAAATATTTTAGTGCTTACATAAATTTTTGGATGTCCGGATGTATTCAGAACGTAAGTTATGCGCGAAAATGCAAACTTGTGCACTTTTTGACGCTTTTAGTCCCTGAATGACCCCAAAAGTTTATTTTAGCATACCGAACCTCTCAAATCCTATTTCTAAGCTATTTAAAGGATATTTATGGTATGTTTAACTTATGCCCATGATCCGGAATGTCTGTTATAGTTCAAATTGGCATACTTTCGCAGTTTGTCAACTTTAGTCCCTGTAAGCGTATTAACTTGATTTTGCCATACCAAAGCCTTCAAAACTTATTTCTAAGTTATGTATAGGTTATTTAAGGTATGTTAAGCCTATGTCACTATTACGGATTGTTTGTTGCATTAAACTGGTTATATTTACGCGTCAGTGCGCGTATAACCTTCCAGAAAGTGATTTAGAGTTTGAAATTGAACAAAAATTGATATGTGCAAATGGTACATATATTTTTACAAATCCCAAGTATGAAATACAATATTTCATTGGTTTGGTATTTGTTTGATGGTCGCAGTGACCCAGGTGTCACATCTGCCACTGGGAACTTTCACGCGGCCCGTGAACGTTTCAAGGGAGAGTCTTCGGGGCCCACGATTCTCCCTTCTTCCGGTTAAACAGGTTTCATAATTGGCAGTTTCAGTCCCTGGTCCTTTTTTTACTTCATATAAGTTTCATTTTAATCATAATTGGCCCCTATAGTTAGTTTTTAAGTATCTTGGGATTTATAACAAACATCGTTAGGCTCTCGTTCAGTTAAGAAATCATCCGAAGGCACTAGTATCTCTCGTTGACGCTTTTAACCCTTTGTCTTGAGATTTTACACA
Source organism: Helianthus tuberosus (assembly GCA_030545235.1). Lineage (NCBI taxonomy): Eukaryota > Viridiplantae > Streptophyta > Magnoliopsida > Asterales > Asteraceae > Helianthus > Helianthus tuberosus. Next base: position 10,822,320 of record CM060376.1, on the reverse strand, counting down.
ACTTATAATGTAACGATATCGGAACCCTACGTAATTAATATCAAGCATTCTCGGAAGTATAATTGGACATTATGAAGTTCCGGGTTTGTTAAAAGGTCACTCAGAGGTAAACATTAACATGTTGACACGTTTAACCCCCTTCGTCTTATAAACTTTCATTTGTTTTTCACAAATGGCTTCTCAGGCCCAATAATTTACTCGTTTGAGAATATGAACATCGTGTAAGGTCATTTAGAGGCATAATTTTAGCATGCTGACCCATTTCGTCCCTCCGCATACATCTTTTCACTGTTTGTCAACTTTAGTCCTTCAAAGTCAACTTATTACATGTTTAGGGTTTATGACACGTGTCTTCACATTATTGGACACGATTTTGCGAGGTGTTACATCCTCACCCCCTTAAAAAAATCTCGACCTCGAGATTTACTGAAACAAATGAAGGTACTTTTGTCGCATAGTGGACTCAACCTCCCACGTATATTCTAGGCCTCTACGGGCATCCCATTTCACCTTCATAATTGGTACATGTTTCCTTTGAAGCTTTTTAACATGTCGATCCTCGATCGATATAGGGTTTTCAACAATTCTCAGGCTTTCATCTATCTGCACGTCTTTATGAGATATTGCTAGCGATTCATCAGCTAGACATTTCTTTAAATTGCATATGTGGAACACATTGTGAATTCCTATAAGCTCCTCAGGTAAGTTTAGCTTATAGGCTATACTACCAACATATTCGATTATCTTGAATGGTCCAATGTATCTTGGGCTTAACTTGCCCTTTTTACCAAAATGCATCACTCCTTTCCAAGGTGATACTTTTAGTAACACTTTATCTCCTACCTCGAATTTTAGAGGTTTACACCTTTTGTCTGCGTAGCTCTTCTGCCTGTCTCCGGCAGCTTTTAGACGATCATGGATTTGAACAATCTTATCCGTCATTTCAAGGACTATCTCAGGTCCTGATAGCTGGGCTTCCCTAACTTCTGCCCAGCAGACGGGTGTTCTGCATTTTCTTCCATATAAAGCCTCAAAAGGTGCAACTTGAATGCTCGTATGGTAACTGTTATTGTAGGAGAACTCAATCAGGGGAAGATGATCATCCCAACCTCCACCTAAATCAATAACACATGCACGAAGCATGTCTTCAAGTGTTTGAATTGTACGCTCACTTTGTCCATCTGTTTGAGGGTGGTAAGCAGTAATGAAACTCAAATGAGTGCCTAAGGATTGTTGGAAACTTTTCCAAAAATGAGAAGTGTATCTTGCATCTCTATCAGATACAATAGATACTGGCACTCCATGTAGTGATACAATCTTGTCCACATATAATTGTGCTAGTTTATCGGAGCTATGAGTCTCCTTGATGGGTAAGAAATGAGCCTACTTAGTCAGTCTGTCAATTATGACCCATATTGTATCATTTCCATGTCTTGTCTTTGGTAACTTGGTGATAAAATCCATGGTTACCATCTCCCACTTCCACGTGGGAAGTTCTAGTTGTTGCAGTAAACCTGACGGCTTTTGATGTTTGGCTTTAACCTGTGAGCACATCAAACATAGCTATGTGTGTGGTTATGGATTTTTTTCAAGCCAATCTACCAATAGTTTGCCTTTAAATCTTGGTACATTTTGTCACCTCCAGGGTGAACTAAGTATTTGGAATTATGATCTTCCTGGAGGATTATATCTCTAAGTCCTCCATGAATTAGAACCCAGATTCGACCATTCAATCTGAGGATTCTATCATTCCCAGGTGGCAACTGATCAAACGTTGCACCTAATCTTTCTTCTGGAAAGTTAGCTTCTAATACGGCTTCTTTCTGTGCTGCTAACAGTTTTCATTTAAACTATTCTTAAGTTCTATACTCTTAGCATTAATCCGCATTGGTCTGACTCTTTCTTTTCTGCTTAATGCATCTGCGACCACATTCGCTTTTCCAGGATGATAGCGAATCTCACAATCATAATCGTTTAGTGTTTCCATCCAACGGCGTTTTCTCATGTTGAGATCTTTCTGGTTAAACAAGTGTTGGAGACTTTTGTGATCTGAGTATATCACACACTTAGTTCCATACAAATAATGTCTCCACAGCTTCAATGCAAATACAACGGCACCCAATTCTAAGTCATGGGTGGTGTAATTCTTTTCATGCACCTTCAGTTGTCATGATGCGTAGGCAATCACCTTGCCTTTTTGCATAAGCACACAACCTATGCAAGTGTGCGAAGCATCACAGTAGACAACAAATTCTTCTATTCCTTCAGGCAATGTCAACACAGGAGCATTGCTCAACTTTTGTTCGAGGATCTCGAAAGACTCCTGCTGTTTAGGACCCCAGTCAAATTTTACATTCTTGCGGGTCAAAGTAGTTAGAGGTGCAGCTATCCTTGAAAAGTTTTCAATAAATCTTCTGTAATACCCTGCTAACACCAAGAAGCTGTGAATTTCAGTAGGTGTTTTAGGTGCTTCCTAATTCATGATTGCTTTTATCTTAGCGGTATCCACTTGGATACCACGCTCACTACATGTCCAAGGAATTGGACTTCGCAAAGCCAGAATTCACACTTGGAGATTTAGCGTAAAGCTTCTCCTATTGCAGAAGTTTTAGCATGCACTGGAGATGTTTCTCATGATTGGCTTGATTACGGGAATAAATAAGTATGTCATCGATGAAGACAATGACAAACTTATCCAGATACGGCTTGCAGACTCGATTCATGAGATCGATGAATGTTGCAGGTGCGTTAGTGAGCCCAAAAGGCATGACTAAGAACTCGTAGTGGCCATACCTTGTTCTAAACGTGCTCTTATGTACGTCCTCAGTTCTGACTTTTAGTTGGTGATACCCCCACCTTAGGTCAATATTTGAGAAGAAGCTTGCCCCTTGTAGTTGATCAAACAAATCGTCGATCCTGGGCAATGGATAGCGGTTCTTGATTCTTACTTTGTTCAACTCGTGGTAATAAATGCACAAACGCATTGAAACATCCTTTTTCTTAAAAAATAGAATGGGTGCTCCCCAAGGTGACGAGCTGGATTGAATAAAACCTTTTTCCAAAAGTTCGTCTAATTGGGTTCTTAGTTCTTTCATTTTGGTTGGCGCTAAATGGTAAGGAGCTCGTGCAACTGGAGCTGCCCCTGGTATAATATCAATCCTGAACTCTACTTGCCTCTCGGGAGGTAATCCAGGTAGTTCTTCAGGAAAGACATCTTGGTATTCTGAGATGACTGGAATGTCTTCTATCTTGGGCTTCGGCACATCTACTGTCACCTGTGCCATGTAATTGACACAACCATTCTTCAAACATTTGGATGCCTTAAGCATAGATACTTGATCAGGCAATCCATAGTGTGTATCTCCTTGAATAGTGATTGATTCACCAGAAGGGGTTTTGATGTTAACTTGTTTCTTATCACAGGCAATTTGAGCTTGGTTAAATGATAACCAATCCATGCCTATAACTATATCAAACCCCGCCAATTTCATTGGTAGTAAAGACAATGGGATAGAATGATTCTTAATGGATATAAAACATCCATCAAGGATTGTCAAAGCAGTTTCTAAGGTACCGTCAGCTAGTTCTACCTCATATTTAATGTCTAGAGTTTTAATAGGCGGATTTAATAGTTTACTAAATTTATGTCTACAAAGGACTTATCTGCACCTTAATCAAATAAAACTCTAGCATAAATATCGTTTATGTGGAAAGTACCTGTTATAACATTGTCGTCTTGCACTGCCTCCCTGGCATTCATCTGAAACACTCTGGCATTTGTTTTCTAAGCCTCTTCAGGCTTCTTTGCATTTTTCGGGCAATTTGACTTGATATGCCCTTTTTTCATTGCAACCATAACAGGTTGCATTCTTCAAATCCTTGCACTCCAACGTCTTGTGCCCCTTTTTCTTGCAAATTCCACAGGGCTTGGCCTGTAGATCTATGGTGCATTTCCCAAAATGATTTCTTTTGCAATTCTTGCACAGGTGCTTTTCACCCGACTGGGTAGGGTTTTTCTAGAACCCAAAATTTCCTTTCTTTCACTTATCTAAGTGGTGCGAGTTATCATCTTCTCTCTTTCTTTTCCCTTCATCTGTAGTCTTTAAAGACCCACTTCTGACGATATCCAATGTCAGGGATAGAGACAGATCCACAGCTGACCTGTAGGTGGTAGGCTTTGAAGCCTTGATATGTCCTTTTACCTCGGGAGCCAAACCACCTATGAAGCACGCTATCCGCTTTGGTTCAGGAGTTACCAAATAAGGCACCAATCTAGACATGGAGTTGAAACCAGTAACATATGCTCGACAATCTAAGTTCTTCATGACCAGAGTCAGGAAGTCAGCTTCAACTTTCTCCACTTCATGTTGCGGGTAGAAAGTTTCCTTCATTAATTCAACAAACTTAACCCATGATAGGTTGTAGAGCGGGATTTTCCCCTAGGCCTGTATTAGTTCCCTCCACCAAACTAGGGCATCACCTTTAAATGATTGGGATACAAATTTAACAACATCCTCCTTAGCACACCCACTAATGTCAACAGCTGTCTCCATTTCATCAAGCCATTTCATATAATCTATGGCTCCTTTTTCACCAGTAAAGTCTCTTGGATTGCAAGAGATGAAGTACTTGTAGGAACAAGTTTTGAAACGTGGTTCCTGGTCAACCACTATCTTCTTGGATGGTTGACTTTTTTGATTTGATGAATGTACAGATTCATCCTTCTTTGATGTATGCGGTTTGGAGTGGGACTTAGAATGGGACACAGGATGAGACTTGGAGCGAGTAGCACTCGACTCCCTGAATACTCGGCCCACAGCTTTAGTTACAGCAGTATCTATCATAGCCTGCAAATCGGCGCCTGTTATGTTCAGCCTCGTGTCATTATTCCCTTCATTTGGGTGGCTATATGCCTCATCCGAGTTAGCCATGAAGAAGCTTGAATGCTATATATCAAGTAACAGTAACTTATTTAGTGGTCGTATATTGAATCATCATCTTTGATGATTAACTAACCATGGTATAAATAAACCACATATGTTAATATGTTTAATCATTTTTGAAGAATGTTTATTTGAACTTTTATTACAGTTAGCCTAGGTTATAAAACCATCAAGGTATTTAAATGGCACAAAAAGGCCTTGTCACTTGGACAATTTACGGTATAGCTTGGCCCGTAGGCAAAACAATAACATCACCAATGGATGTTTTAATATGACCATCTTCTTTGACAATCAGCCATGATTCACATTGATCACTTAGGCTATATAAAGACTTGGAAGAATCCAAGTATTTTGGTGACTAGTGTGGTTTCTCAAGCCACTTTGTCAGGAGTATTAACATGTTCTTGGATGTTAACAAAGATTTATTATCTTAAGATGGTTCTACCATCATAGCCATGTTCATATTGACATATAGGCTAGGTTATACCATTAAGAAGGTCTTTTGGAATTTTATTTGGCAGATCAATTAGAAATTGAAATGATTGTTTGGGCATTGATGTAATGTATATATTTGTATACTAACAACGTAAATTCCAAAAGAAAATTCTCACTAATAGTACTAAGGTTTATAAAAAATGCCCTAAACGGGTCTTTTTAAATAAAATAAATTGCCCATGCAGGGACTAAAAGAGAAACGAGTCCTCGCAGGGACTAATACTTAAGAGAAATGTCCACGTAGGGACTAATACTTAAAAGAAATGTCCATGCAGGGACTTAATTTAAATGATAATTACAAAATAAAAGTAAGGGTCTTCAGTCTTCATTCTTCTTTCCCTTGATAAATTTTGCAAGACCCTTAAGAAACTTATGGGTCTTTCTTTCACGTCTTTCCACCCTACGTTCAACCTCTTGCACCCTTTGCAAGATTTCTTGTTGTTGTTGTTGTTGGGGTGGATGTTGAGGTTGTGGCTGGGGTTGAGGTTGTGGGTATTGATACCCATAACCAGGATACCCAGTTGGGTATGCAGGTGGGAAAGGTGAAGGATAGAGAGTGTTATAGTTGACTGCCTCAACTTATGGGTCGTAGGCAGGTGGTTGGTAGTTATAACCTGTAGGAGCTTGTGGCTCGAACGGGTTATACCCAGTTGTATCTAGGTAAGCAGGAATTGGGTTTTCAAAACCCATTGGAGGTGGTGATGGTGCAAAAGTGGCCGGAGTAATGTCGATTTCTGGCATAGTGTTTGAAGGTCCACCCATTTATGGATCTTCAAAAATGGGAGGGTAGTTGCTAGAAGCTTGAGGGGTGCTTAAGCGTGGACCCCCTCACACGGACATACTTGCGTTTCTCCTCTGCCTTGGTGGTGGTGGCGGCGGTGGCATGACCGTTTGAAAGTACAGCTCCTCAGAGGGAGTCCGCTGTGGTGGTGTGTTGTGGTGAGAGGGAGTGTATTCAAATTTCCACTGCCCAAACCATTCTTGATATTCATCGGGACCTCGATAAGGAGATCCCGTAAAGGAAGAACCACTTGAAATTTCAATGGGATGCGTGGGCATCCCAGATGGCGGCATTGCTAGATCTAGATCTTCGTCCACATCCATGTCTTCAGGGAAGTGATCCTCTGGACCCAACAGGTTATGACCTGCTGGTGCATTGATAAAATCATTAGGTTCGAAGTGACCCTAGGAATGTGAGTGATGAGAAGAATGATGGGAGGAATGTTGGGAATGGTGTGAATGCAGCGAATGCTGCGAATGGTGGGAGTTTTGGGGTTCATCTGGTTGCTGAGGCCCAAAAGAATGATAGTAGGAGGGCGAAGTGCTAAGTGAGATAGATCATCTTGCGGGCTCAAGAGAATGTCTCCAATCGTCGTAAGGATCAGAGCTAAACGATAAGAAGCCCCTGCGTGGCTATGCATTCCTCATCTCATTGGTCCTTTTTCCTCTCCCCCTCTAACTCATGGCAGCATTTTTTTTATATGTGAACCTGTCAAAAGCAAGAAAACAATACATATAAACTAAATAAGATTAAGATTAACCCAAGGTCATTTGCCTAGACTCGGAAGTCTGAGGAATGTGCTACTGTGTCATTGAGATTAAACACAAAAGGCTAGTGTTTAATTCACTCAATGTTGGCCCTGATACCAACCTGTCACACCCTGATATTTCCACGTAATCGGGTGGGCCCGGTGGGGAGTATCATGACGTAGTTGATATTATTATTGTCAATTAAACACAGTTATAGCACAGTGGAAGGATTGAAAGGTAAATTACTATTACAACCCGATTGTTCAAAGTACAAATAAAAGAATATACAGACAGTTGTACAAGATAGGATCCACAGGTGGATATAAATAAAATATAAAACAAGTTCAACAGACTTAAGGCATCACAGACTTGCAAGATCCTCTACTTAACGCCCAGTAGCTCCCAGCCTATTACGTGAAGTATTTGTCACTTAGTCTTTTTGAAAATACGTCAGTTTACACTGGTAAATACAATTAACCGACTCTTTTCAAAAGTGTTTAAGAAAATGGGTTTAGGTGCACAAGGCACAAAATCTTCTATAACTTGGGACAATTATATTTATAATCTTGTATAGAGATTTACATGTTTGTCAAACATTTAGGGCCCGGTATAGAAGCCGAGACCTGATTAACCGACACACCACTAATATAAACCCACAAGGAGTTGTCCCCAACAATGGGGGTTTATCTTTTTACATACGCAACTGTCAGGTGTTTGCCTACACCCCGTGCTTAAGTCGTGGCTATATGCAATTAAATGAGACGAGGATATCCGAGACACGGTCGTATTAACCCCCAATGTTTATGTTATCAAACAAAATGGATTAAAACGGGTTATGCAGATTTATTAATCACAGTCCGACTAAATGATCCCACACCCGACCAAGCGGTAATATTTTACCGTATCCCAAGCCCCTATAAGGGAAAATAAATTAAAAGTATTTACCTGAGTTTTCTAAATGCAAGATTTATCTACTTAGCTGTATAATGTACTTAGACTCGTGAAGGTAGCTTTTACCAGGGCTCCTTAATCTGGAACGAAGGTTTTAGTAACCTATTAGAATATTAACGGGTCTTATTTAAGTTGTAGACTTAGACTGGTTAGTTAAAGAAGGATTTACGATATGAAACGCTAGATTAAGCGATGACCGGAATGGAATGTAATTTAGACCCAACAAGTATGGAGACTTGTGTTATATGGGCAAACTAAATGCATTATGGATTTTGAAGTTCAAATGATAAGGTTAAACCCATTTTAGTTAATTTATGCAAAGTAGTTACATAAACCGAACCGGATGCGTATAAGCATAAATGGGTAACCGAATGAGCCATATACAAGTTCCATATGTTATTATGCTTAAAATATGTTATGATATTAGTAGGATATCAGCAAGTATGCCCATAAAGATTTTAAAACCGAATTTAGCCTCATAAGGGCATTTTGGTCATTTTAAAGTTTATAAAAGGGGATTATATGCAAACTAAAGTTCTGGTCATAAATATTCTATAAAAAAACATTTAATTTATGTTATTATAACAGTAAGATATTATACATATGTGTGGTTTATGATTTATGACCAAACTATGCACCGTAGGGGCATTTTGGTCATTTCACACATAGTTTAAAGGGCTTATTTGGGATTCTGAGTTCATGACTCCTACCTATTGTGAAAATATTAAAAATGGTTTATAAATTCAGTAGGTAATAAGTCTTGGGGGCTAAGTATGGTTTAAAACCATACTATGCACCTATTTAGCGTAAAAATCGACAAATGACGATTATTTTGATGTTCAGTAACTTCAGAGGTTATGACCAACTTTGAATGGTCAAAATATTTTATTTATCAGAACTTATCAGTAACCAAAAGGTTTTTGCATGTCAATTATATTTAAAAGCCAATTTATGTGTGAAAAGGGCATTATCGTCATTTACTAACTTCATGCAAGAATTCTAAGTTAAAATCAGAATATAATCTGTTTAAAAATCCCAAATAATTCCAAATATGATATAATATCAGTAAGTAGTGAGTTTTTATGTTTAATTATGTTAAAAACTCATTTTATGTGAAAAAAGGTATTTTAGTCCCTTTATAGCTTATATTCTGATTATTTAAGCAAACTTAGTTTATGACCAGTTTTTAAATGTTAAAATATGTTAAACATGTTAACATATTAGAATGTAATTCATTTGGATGCTTAATTAGGTTTAAAATCTCATTTTTGAATAAAAGGGCATAATAGTCAATATTAAGCATAATAACGGAATCAAGTAAATAAACTTAGATTTCTGCAAGACATGCAGCTGTCCAGGTTTCTGCCATAGAGCACTTTCTCGCGGCCCGCGAACGAATCAAGGGAGAGTTTTCGCGGCCCGCGACTCTCCCTTCTTCCGGTTAAACAGGTTTCATAATTGGCAGTTTCAGTCCCTTATCCTTTTTTTACTTCATATAAGTTTCATTTTAAGCATAATTGGCCCCTATAGTTAGTTTTGAAGTATCTTGGGATTTATAACAAACATCGTTAGGCTCTCTTTCTGTTAAGAGATCATCCGAAGGCACTAGTTTCTCTCGTTGACGCTTTTAACCCATTTTCTTGAGATTTTACACAACTTATAATGTAACGATATCGGAACCCTACGTAATTAACATCAAGCATTTTCGGAAGTATAATTGGACATTACGAAGTTGTGGGTTTGTTAAAAGGTCACTCAGAGGTAAAAATTAACATGTTGACACGTTTAACCCATTCGTCTTAAAAACTTTCGTTTGTTTTTTCACAAATGGCTTCTCACGCCCAATAATTTACTCGTTTGAGAATATGAACATCGCAGAGGCATAATTTTAGCATGTTGACAAATTTAGTCCCTCCGGATACATCTTTTCACTGTTTGTCAACTTTAGTCCTTCAAAATCAACTTATTATACGTTTAGGGTTTATGACAAGTGTCTTCACATTATTGGACACGATTTTGCGAGGTGTTACACTGAATAACCTGAAAGCTTGACATTCCCATTAGTAGGATACCAGATACCAAGTGTGGGAGCACCTTTTATGTATCTGAATATTCTTTTCACAGCAATGAGATTATACTTTCTAGGTGTTGACTGGGATCTGGCACAGACACATGTTGCAAACATGATATCTGGCCTTGATGCAGTGAGGTACAATAAAGACCCAATCGTGCTTCTTTAAAATGTTTGATCAACCAAGTCATCTCTTTCATCAGACATGGCAAGCTTTGTGGTTGCCATGGGTGTTCTACATGGTTTACAATCAATCATGTAAAAAATTTTTAAAAGATCTTTTACATATTTTCTTTGATGAATGAAAGTTCCATTTTGCAATTGCTTAACTTGAAGACCAAGAAAGCATTGGAGTTTACCCATGGCACCCATCTCAAACTCTGTTGTCATGAGTTATCTAAACTTTTCACACATGGAATTACATGTGCTTCCAAAGATGATGTCATCAACATAGATTTGTACAATCATCAATTTTTTTCCTCTCCATTTTAAAAACAATGTTTATTCAGTTTTACCTCTTGTAAAGCCTATGGAGATAAGAAAAGTGGAAAGAGTTTCGTACCAGGCCCTTGGTGCTTGTTTCAAGCTATATAAAGCTTTATTTAGCTTGTAGACATGATCAGGATAAAAAGGATCTTCAAAACCAGGAGGTTGGCAGACATATACCTCTTCCTGTATTTAGTCATATAGAAAAGCACACTTTATATCCATTTGATACACCTTGATGTTTTGGTTGACGACAAAGGCTAAGAATAGTCTGATGGCTTCAAGTCTTGCTATAGGAGCAAAAGTCTCATCATAGTCTATGCCCTCTTCTTGTCTATAACCTTGAACCACAAGCCTAGCTTTGTTCTTGACAACAATGCCCCTTTCATCAGTTTTGTTCTTAAAGACCCACTTTGTGTCAATTGGACTTACATCATTTGGCAGTGGTACATGTTCCCATGCTTGTTGTCTTTTGAACTGTTGGAGCTCTTCTTTCAGTGCCTCTTGGTACTTGACTGGTTGATGGAGTGATAGAAAGCCTGCAAAAAGATAAATGTTTTGGCATTGACTACTTGTCAGAACCCCTTCATTGATGTTACCAATAATTTGATTAGATGGATGAGATTTAAGGAAGATTAGATCCCCCTTATATGGAACAATGGCATTGAGAGGTGAAGGCTGCATATGTGAATCATCTAAGCTAACATCTGTTGGCAATTTTGAAGAACCAACATCTATTTGGAATGGAGGTGGAGGAATAGGAGGAACGGGTGCGGCAAAATGTTGATTTTTGTCCACTGTTAAGGGATTTTTATCAACAGAGGTTGGAGATGATGAAATGGCAGAGTTTTGATCAACAACTGTTGATTCAGCTGTGTCGCCCTGCTTTTTCGTACTTTCCTCAATTAGAAAGATCGTCTTGTATTTCTATTTTTGGAAATCTTGTATTTTTGTAATCGTCTTTTCCGTTGTATCATTGTAAAATCCGAGACTTGGAACATAAATAAAATTTGTATTTCTTTAAATTCATATTCTACATATTCATACATGTTCATACGTTTGGATTAATTATACATGTGATGCCTTAATTCGTAATTCTTGTACAATGCGTTAAACTTACCAATACTTGCCTTACATGCTTATTTCATACATATACAATACTTATTCTCGACATACATACTAATTCATACTTGTTTTATATTTATTTTTATGTTTTAGTTGCATATTATACCCTCACACTTTACCTTTTATACATAAAACAACTTAAAACACATTAAAACACTAATATATGAACAAAGTGTCAAATAACAAACAAATCCACCAGCCACACTGGCTCGTGGGCCGCGACCCCGACCCCCATACCTCTCGCGCCCCACCAGAGGCCCTGATCCGCAGAGTTGTTAATCAACATCGATTATTGGTCAAATTTGGGTGTGTTTAGGTGTGTTTCTTCCAATAAATGGCCACCTAACTTAACCTAATCACTCCTTATAAAACACAACCCATTCCCACACATTTTCCACTTTGCAAACACCTCACTTTCACTCTCAAACACTCGAAATTCAGCTGAGAATTCAGTAGCAAAGGCAGATTCGTTACAAGTTGCAAAAGTGAGTGTAACCTCACTTATCTTCCATCCTTTTCATTTCTTCTGGCTTCTTAGCACTTGGAAAAACCTTAGGTATGTTTCCACAGGTTTTCCATGGAAAACCACGGATGGAACATCACCATAATAAGGTTAAAAGTGCAAGAAACTTTCTGTTTTGTACAAACACTTTGTTAAACATACTTAAACTTATGATTTCTTCATACATTCCTATGTCCTTATGCCACTAATCAAGAATATGATTATGTGTGTTTAAAAACAAGGTTGTAACATACAAATCCAGAGGTTTTAATCCTCTAAACTTTCTATTTTTACAAGGGTTTTAACCCACAAGTGATGAACAAGTCATGAACTTGTGTATGTGTGATTATATGGATAGCTTGGGATATCCTACTTACAATCCACACTGCACTTGATGTTTTTCTTCTTAGTTAGCGTGTATAATTCATTTCCGTAATAATCCATTCATGACCATCCTTGTTGTCTTATGACAACTTGTGCATTGGTGAATACAAAAGAGGTTTTAAAATGGAAGATTTATCTTCCTACCTCTATGCATGACTTCTATGATAATACTTTCAATATTATTGGACTAAACTTATAATATACTAAATAAAATATATGATATCCATAGTAACCGAACCCTTGAAGATAATCTAATGGTTATTCATCAAGTTACTAAGTTACATCACCTAAGTGATTAGTTCCTCGTTACGATTCTAATGGGCATTAAACCCATGAAATCATTCTAAAACCCTATGGGTTTTCATAGTGTCGAGAACGAGTGCTAAGTCAAAGTGATTATTTTCATGTATATTTACTTTGTTATACTTTTCATTCCAAATTCCTAATCCTCTTTATCATCCCAATACTCATACACCTACGTTTCCTCGTGTAGAAGGACTTGGTGTTTCATCCTCCAACAACCAACAAACTCCTCGCGGATTATCAAGTGAAAGCTTGCAAAACTGTGAGTACACTTGACCCGTTTTATTTAAAAACACTATGGGTTGTAACATGTTATTATACAAACTTTACTATCACACACATAAACATGCTTTATACTCTCAATCCTATATACATGCTACCTGTTTACTTAGGTTCATGCTATATTATACATGCTTTATGTCATTAACTTTGCTAAGCCCTCAACTTAACATATATAGCACTATAGGAGTAGCACACCACCCATCGGGGTCTTGTTAAGTCTTTATTATTCTAAAACGGTCTCGTCACTTATGAGGCGAGGGATGCTAAATACTAGTGGATACTTGGGTTTGACATATTGTTATGTATGCTAATTACCTTGTTTACAAATTACCATGTGGATTCGAGAAAATGCTTTTATACTTATGCTATTTTGTAGGATCGTTTTCAGACCCAAACGAGTCGATCAGAAAAGTTCTTAGACTGAATCAGAGGCGGAATTCATTGATTCGGTCTTTGTTCGGCTTGTATAACACTAGAATCACTATTAACTGTCTTTCTGATTGATCTGACAAAGTTTACTGGCCAAAGACACTTCGACAGCACTTCGGCGTCAGAACCAAGAAGCATTCCAAACGAGATTACAACAAGGGTATATATAGGCATCTGATTTCGCTTGAACATGTTCAAGCGGAATCACATTTCAAGCGGAATCACTTCAAACGGAATCAACAGTTTGATTTCGTGTGAAATACCAGCCTTATTTCGTTTGAAATGACCTTGTATCATTTCAAACGGAATTACCTATAAAACCACATTTCTCGTTTTTCGTACTCTGATCTATACAAACTAGTACAAGACTCGAACAAAGACGAAGTCGACAGACGTATGCACCAACAGACTCCCCCTCGAATGTTGACGAGTCTTCAATGTCAAGTCTTCAATCTTCAATCTTTATCAGCCTTCTCGACCTCTTCTGAAGTATCTAACAATGTAAAACTTCCTCAATCTTTCTCTTCTCTTTATCAACTAATCTCCCCTTCGGATGTTGATCTAATCTACAATTCCAGAATCACAATCTGACTCTAATCTCTTTATCATCCCAAGATCTGTAGCTGGCTCTTACAATCTCTTGATTAGATCTCTTGATTCCTTAATCTCATCAGATCAGTAGTTCCAGGATTGCAACCTGGCCTACCTGCACAAACTCTACCTCACAATAAATTTCACAAATTTAACATTTGACAAATTTATTCTCTGTTTACCATTTGTATACAGAAATCAATAAGTGATTTTACAATGTTAAACTCTGATGAACCACTTGTATAAAAACATTTTTCTTTTCAAACACTTTTTATATCAAACATACTCCCCCTTACTTATTGTCATCATGTTTAGCACTTGGAATTTTGAAAATCAGCTTCTTCAACATTAGTTGTCGAAAATCTTTTTGAGTTTTTACAAAATTTAATGCTAAAACACTTCAAAAATATTTTCGAAACTTTTTGAACATGAAAGAAATGTAATAAATAAATATTTACAGACAATATTTTTGTGAGTTTGCGTAAGAGGATCATACCAGTTTTTGAAACAAATCACCAACACCGTTAAGCTTTATACATTTTAAGTTATAAACGATTCACTTAGATTGTCAGTATACTGATCCACTTAAATTCTCACACAAAGTTCAATTGTTTCGAGATACGAGATTAGTATTTTAAGCACTTAAACTTATTCGTTTGTCCCACCTCAGAATATACTCCCGTATCCAGATCCCAATATTCAGTCTTACAGGTGAGTATACCACAGATGATATCTTTAAGAGGTTAAATGCGAGGACCCTGAGAGCTCAGGTCAGAACTTCCGTTCAGCAGAGAGATGACGGCTTCGACTTTTGGTGTGTTCCCTTTAGAGAATCTTTTGTTTCAACAGCACATGATTAGCATTTTTCAATGTTTCATCATTTTTTGTACTGAGGGCGATGCTATATTTCAAGCAAGCAGAAAGTATTATACGGGGACTAGGCCATTGCTTCCGCAAAATCAGAAGTCCCAGGATAATACCCCAGATATCACTGAGTATAAAGACCTAGTATCTCAGAAAGAGGGACCTTTCAAACAAGATTTCGGGGGTTACCCAAATATCCAAGAGATGTTCCCCACGATATAAGTAAGTTTGAAATTTAGGTTTATATCTCGTCACAATCTACTAAATGTGCAAAAACCTACTGGCATATCATCAGTGAGACCGTTTATCACATATTTCTTTCCGTTTCTTTAGCATGCTGTGATTGTCCACTGATGTACTATCATCTCCTCTTTTCTACAACAAAACTCATTTTTGATTTTATCATGTTTTTTTTTGCCTTTTTCAAATTTTCTAATGTTTTTGGATTTTCTGAAATTTCTTACTCCCCCTAAAATTCAAACACATTTAAAGGAAATTTGAAAACAAACTATACAAGTAAATTGACAACTGATATCAAATCGATTCAATTCGCCATCCACATGGCATAAACAATCAGAACTCCCCCTGACAACAAACTATTTTCCCATTGTGATTTCAAAACACTTAAGTTTGTTTTAATCAAATGGTTTTTCCGGAAAATAAGTTTTGTTGATTAAATAAAATCACTTGTAGGTTAGGGGATCAATTCATCACTTTGTTCTACCAATCACTTGAAAATATAACATTTTTAAATTTAAACATCAAACACCACTTGTAGAAAATCAAGTACAACTTAATGTCCCTGATTTACCACTTGTAAATCGAAATCACTTTCGTGAATTTCTCAAGAAAAATGCTGATACCTGCTTCACACTTACCAACCTGGAAGCTCCGGCAAGTCAGATTTTTTTTTATTTAAACAAATCCACCCAAGCCTAACAAACCTTGGGAGTTTTTGAGTGATCGTCACTCGGTTTATTTTCAATCTTTTGTTTTAAATTTCCGTTTGACAATGATGGAAAACTTGCATCATCAATTGTCTTAACGGAATTATCACTTTTTACCTCAACAGATGGCTCCTCTGGCTTTGATGAACCAGATTCATTGCCCGAACGTGGCTCCTTTGACTTTGACAAGTCAAATTCATTGCCTGAATGTGGCTTGTCTGACTTTGATAAGTCAGATTCATCGCCAAAACGTGGCTCCTTTGTTTCCAAAGAAACAAATTCATTGCCAGAAAGTGAAAATTCCACTTTCTTTTGTTTGTTAATCTCTTGATTAACCGTTTTTTCTTTCTTTAAAATCCCTTTTGTCCTCATATTTGTATCTGATGAATTCGTTTTGCTAGATTTGTCATTCTTTGGCGAGCAAGACGATTTATCAGAACTGCTATCTGATTTTCCGATTGTATCCGAGGACAAAATCTTTTCCAGATACTCTCTCGCTTTCTTCCTTTTCTTTCTCAGTCTGTCTTTCTGCCCTTGTGAAAGCTTTACTTTCTTCTCTAGAACTTTCTATTCTTTGGGCTTTTCTTCGACTTTGACTGGTTTCTTTGCCATTTTCTAAGATTCAGCCCTTGATCTTCTCTTTGATCTCATTGGGCAATCTCTGGCAATGAGTCCTTTGATTTGACATTCAAAACATATTCTTGTTTCAAAATTCTGACTTTGGCAGTTAACAGCAATGTGTCCTTGATAGCCACATTTGTAACACATTTTGTTATCGTACCATTTACCACTTTCATACCAAACACTTAGATCATGACATTGCTTGGCCTTGTGGTAGTCATTTCTCCTCTCGTAATCTGGATTTGTCCTTTGAGCACTGTGGTCAAACTTGCACCACTTATTACCAATTGTTTTTGAGTTTTGATTTTCAATTTTTTGTATTTTTTATCATGATTGGATGATTGAACTAATGACCTTTTATTTTCTTTTTGAAAACTTTTCAAATTTTTACCCTTTTGTTTTTGTTCCACATTCTTCTTCAAAGGTTTTTGTGTTGAGCATTCGCCTTTTTCAGTAGACTGTAGAACAGTTTCTTGAAAATTTTCTTTTAATTTCAGAAATAATTTCTTTTTCTCATTTTCATCATCAGTTTTATCATCATAAACTTCAATTTTAACATTGTCAAAATTTGTGACATTGTCACTTATTGGAACTGAATTAATCGGTTTTGGTACATATATAATCTGGTACTGATGACAAGGTCTCAAAACCTTTCAATTTATTCTCTAACTCCTTGATTTTATTTATAGCAATTTCAGCTTCATTTTCAAGCCGAATGATTTTTTGGAGATGAGAATTTATTGCAATCTGTTTTTCAATATTATTTTTAAAAATAACAGATTTTTCATCTTCTAAAATCTTTATTTTACTTTGAAAATCTTTTTCTTTTTCTTTCAAAATTTTGTTTTCCAATGTCAAACTCTCCACTTTTTTTAAGAGTTTGACATTTTCTGCTTCAGATATGTCACATTTTGAACATTTCCCAGGCATCTTTTCAGCATCAGCTTTCTTCTCGATCTTGAAAACTGGAATTTCTTCAATCTGTTCTTTTATCACTTCAACTTCTTTCTCAGATTTGACTTCATCATTCTGTAACAACACAGTTGTCTCATTTTGTTCAGATTTTTCTTGATGAACATTGTCAATTTGTTTCTTCTCAGATTCAACAATTTCTTCCACCATTGCTGCCTCATGATTCATCTTTTTCGCAGCAAGTTTATTCTTGAGCTTTTCAATTTGTTCTGCAAAGGATTCATTAAACATTTCAGATGAAAATAACTTTTTATAAAATTCCAGTTTTTCAATTTCTCTATTATCATCATCACACTCATCATCAGATGAGTATGAATGATCAAAAACTGGAGCTCTTTCTGAAACAACTTCTGAATCTTTTTCATTCTTTTCTGAAACATCATCTAAACCCTTTTCAATTTTTTCTACAACAATTTCTGAATCCTTTTTTATTAAAACTGGTTCTTTTTCAATCTTAGTATAACTATCTTGTTGAGATACATAAAGATACAATGCAATATCTTCTTCAGTTTCCATGTTTCAATAACAAGTTTCACAAGTTTATACACTTTCAAACGAAATAACACTTGAAACGAAATTATCTTTTGGAGCGGAATAACACTTTCAAACGAGATCAACTTTCACATAGAATCAGTTTCAAACGGAATAACCTTTTTGATGCGAAATCACTGATTCCGTTTGAAATGTCACACTTTCAAACGGAATAACACTCTGAAGCGAAATTATCAAACGGAATTACTGCTTGGAGAGAAATCACTAATTTCGTGTGGAAAGTCTCAAACGGAATTACACTTTGAAGCAGAATCAGGTAATTTCGTATGAAATAACCTCAACCTTTCAAACGAAATCAGGTGCACATTCAAACGGAATTAACCTTTTGGTCCATTTTTGTCACTTTTCATCTGAATTTAGGTCTGATTCTTTTAAGGGTTTGTTAAAACTGTATTTTACACACAATATCAAAAGATCAGTCCATTTTAACCGTGAAAACTTGATTAATTTTGAAAAGAAGGTGTAGAAATCAGAATTTTCCAGCGAAAACAAGCTAAAAGGTAAGAACTCTTCCTCCTGAGCTCTGATACCACTTGTAGGATCGTTTTCAGACCCAAACGAGTCGATCAGAAAAGTTATTAGACTGAATCAGAGGAGGAATTCATTGATTCGGTCTTCGTTCAGCTTGTATAACACTAGAATCACTATTAACTGTCTTTCTGATTGATCTGACAAAGTTTACAAGACAGAGACACTTCGACAGCACTTCGGCGTCAGAACCAAGAAGCATTCCAAACGAGATTACAACAAGGGTATATATAGGCATCTGATTTCGCTTGAACATGTTCAAGCGGAATCACATTTCAAGCGGAATCACTTCAAACGGAATCAACAGTTTGATTTCGTGTGAAATACCAGCCTTATTTCGTTTTAAATGACCCTGTATCATTTCAAACGGAATTACCTATAAAATCACATTTCTCGTTTTTCGTACTCTGATCTATACAAACTAGTACAAGACTCGAACAAAGACGAAGTCGGCAGACGTATACACCAACATATTTATACAAACCTTGTGTACTCGCCTTGGCTTTTGCATTGAGCTTTATTTTAAACATGTTACAGGTTGATGTTGATGCCATGATGAATCTAGTAGGGATGACTAGAAACACGCTCAAGATATTAGATTTGATTATGCTTTGTTATGTTATTGTTGTTGTATTTTGTCATTTCCATGTTGTACTTGTACTTCTTTTGTTGTATTGACAATTTATGATTATTAATGAAAAACGGTTTTGATTTAAATATTGTCGCAATAAGCGTTATGTGTGATGAGCAATCTATCTTCATCCCACTCCGATGATTCCGCCATTGGTTGAGATGTGACAAATTGGTGTCAGAGCCATAACTATAGGGAATTAGGTAAAATTGCCGTGTTCGACCTAGTCTATAGAAGGTACCTTATTTTTGACCATTCTTTTTACATGCTTAAAATGTTATTCTTCCTACTTTGCTTCTTTCTCTTCTTTTTGGTCTTAATACTTACATTATGTCTTTCCTAAGTCATTTTACACAATACACTTGTAGACTTGAAGACACTCGTAATACAAACGAGACGAGTTTACCAAAATAGGCGTGAAACCCACAATTTGGTAAACGACTCTCATTCCTCTTAATTCTATTTTGCACGAAATTTCGCCATAAAGTTAGGAGTGAAATCCACATCTTAATGGTAAATTTCCAATTCAAACTCTAGTGGACCCTCGTCAAAGTGTTGAAATTAAATTTTGACCCGACGAGTACCAACCACATTAGGGTACGAAATCGTCAAGTTAGGGGTGAAACCCGCATCTTGTCGATTAAGTCCCATTCCACGATTTTCAATCTCGCCAAAGTTTTTATTGTTTCAATCGATTAGAGACGTGTAATAACTAGAAGGGTAAGATACCGTTAATCGCTTCTTGACAAGAGTATCTTACCTATAGACCAAAGCACGTTTCTCTAATTTGAAAGGACTTTCGATTCACTTTGGAATAGTCGACGTTTCTTGTGACAACTCGTGTTTTAGAACTCTTTTGTGTGCTTTGATATAACGTGTGAACTCTATGTGATTACTTGATTAGATTGATTAGCTGATTTTAATGAAATGATTATAAGTTGAATTATTATGTGTTACGTGTGATTGAATTGTGAATATAAGTGATCAACACCAACCTAGTCGCACAAAACCTAACCGATCGCATAACACCCTCTTTGGGTCATTCATTCCTCATGGCCGCACATGAAGGTGCTCGGCCCAAACCCAACACAACTGAAGCCCAAGCTGGGCCCGAACCTTATGGCTTTCGCATAACACTAAGGGGTTGGTGTATAACCCTCATTATCCTTTAAACACAAGAAAACACACAAACCCTAGCTCTCTCTTCTCTACCTCTCGGTACGACGGCAGCCGTTCATCTCCTTTGAAGTTTCATCGTCTACAAGCACAGTTTGTTCACCTCTTGATCCGGTTAGTGTTACACCTTTGTTTGGTTATTTATGATCATTGAGCCGTGTTACGTGTAGATTGTGATTGCATGACATTAGATGTTAAAGTTGTATGTTTATATAGAATTCTTGATGAACATTCCATGATTCACTGTTAGAAGTAATCGAATTAAACTGTTAATGATGATTGTTGACAAAGGGATTGTGTTATGATATGTATTTATTCAAAATCATGAAAGTTAGGGTTGATGAGTTTGATCCGGTCCGATTGATTACTTGTAATGTTAATGATTAAAAGTTTGATGTTGAATGTTGAATGAAACTGTTTGATATATGCCAATATTAATTGTGGTTAGAACATTGTTTTGATTATGTTGTTAGTGGTGGCCAATTAGGGTTCACAAGAGTAATTGGGAATTCAATGATTTAATCAAATGAAAGGGCAATTAGAAACTGTTAGTTGTTGATGAGATTAAATAAATGGAAACTGTGGGAATTAATTGGAAATAAGGTAACTGAATTCCATCATTTATGGAAATTTTAAACTAATCGCACAAGTCCTCTCGGTCGCACAAGATTAGGTCACACAAGACCTGATCTGATCGCACAAGGTGCATCGCACAAGCAGGGTGCAACCACATAAAGCACATTGTACAACCTAGGATTGCATGATCGCACAAGACTTGTGGATCGCACAAGATAGTGCCGATCGCACAAGCCTTGGGCCACACACAATTGCCATGATTTGGGCCATGCGGCCCAACTCCGTCGCACAAGTATGTTTCAATCACACAAGCTTTATTCAGTCGCACAAGCTCTATTGGATCGCACAAGATTAGTTAACTGTTAATTGATTGGGTCGCACAGGTTTGGGCTGCATGCTTTATTGGGCTGGGTTGAGATGGATCGCACAATCTATTGTGGATCGCACAAGGCTGTGCTGATCGCACAACAGGATGGGCCGGACATCGATTGGGCTTCATTTGTAGAATCGTCTGGACCGCACAAGTTTGGCAACCTATGTGTACTTTCCTGATACTGTTTAACATGTTCTATGCGTATGCTATGATCATTATGTGTCGTAACTTGTTAGTGTTGATACATATTTTGTGGACACGACTCGGCTCGGTTCGACTCAGCTCAGTTCGACTTGGTTTCGACTCGGTTGAAAGGACGTCAGAGACTTGAAGACACGAAGATCGAGACAAAGCTACAGCCAAGGGGGAGTTTGTTGGTGCACTTGTGTCTGTACTTTGTCTGTATTTTGTCATGATACAAAACGATGTCTTGTGTTAGTCTGAGTTACGTCTTAGGTTTGTTATTATGTGTGTTCGATGTAAGTTTGACCAAGTCAACCATCCTCCTGGTTTGACTTGGCCAAACAGTTAGCACATAGTGTAATATGTCTGTGTCGAAGGATGAGTCATCGAAGGATTGTTTAGATCCTTCGATGAGCTCGAAAGATAAGCCTTCGATGGATGATTGATGGACCTCGAAGGATATCATCCTTCGAGGTGTATATGTGGATCCTTCGACAGGTTTCAGATCGATAGATGATCCTTCGATCAGTCTATCTGATCCTTCGACCAGACGAGCTGTGATGGGTATATATACTCATGTAATGTGTTCACTAAAGGATGTGTGAGATGTGAGTGAACTTAGTCTTGTAGAGAGCGTATTTTCAGTTTGGTCAAGGGCTGTAACCGTGTCCACTGAAATACAAGAGAAAACTTTGATATCTCGTGTGTCTACCTTTCTCTTTGGAGCTTGTGTTCTCATATAAACTACCGGTTTGCATTCTAGCTTGGATTCCGCACTTGCTAGTGTGTTAAACATAACAAGGATAAGGTTTAACCTCAACCTCCGAGGGACCTACAAGTGGTATCAGAGCCGTGGCTCTTTTCCTTGTTAAAAACCGAGTTTATACAAGACTTTGGAGTGTTTGGACAAAACTCACATGGTTTAGCACCCGTTTTTAGTGTTTTTCTCGCATTTCTTGACGTAAAAACGTGTTCTAAACTAACCGGGTGTGTTAAAGGACGGGTTGGGTAACTTAAAAACTTGTTTTTAAGAAGTTTGGTCATCTCCGGCCAAATTCCGGCTTACTCCGGTGACCGGTTTCTGGATAAGAACGGTCCATTTTTAGTATATTTTATTGTTCAAATCTTGGTTTGCTAAAAGGTATGGTCTGAGCATACCTTTCTGCCGAAAGCTTTCTACCAACCCATCACCGTTTCACCAACCTGTCACTTTTGTCAACTGTGTCAATACAGATCGAAGGATATCCTTCGAAGTCGAAAGATCATCTTTCGATCAAAGGAAGTTCGATAGATTATCATCCTTCGAACATCCTTCGAAGTCTGTGACTTATCCTTCGATCCAAGGAATCTTTTCGAAGGATCATCTATCGATCTACAGTTCTGGTTCGAAACATAAGGATCTTTCGTTTGGAGAATCCTTCAAAATCTTTGTTCGAAATTCAACAGTGATCTTTCGAACACTGTTGATCCTTCGAACAAGTATTGTTCCTTCGATCCTAGTCTGTTTAAGTTTAACAAGTTTGTGTTTTTCAGGTCTTTCGATCAGGGATCCTTCGGCTGGTTGTTATCATTCGAGATATTAACATAGTTTGTGAAAATTAAATTTTTAAGAAAGGGAAAACTTTTTTTCAAATTTTTAAATCAATTTTCACTTAATATATTAATTTTTATAAAATGGGAACAAACGGTCAGTGGGATCCAACCGCGTGGACTCTAACAACTTTGACTCCACAATCATCAGCTACGCAATCTGCGTCAGATTTCGACAAAACTGCATGGATGCGAGCTATTGCCCCACCTCAAACTGCAATGATAACTGCAAATCAATGGGCATTGGTCACAAATCAAAGCAGCAACATTCAATCAATGATGCAGAACGACAGTGAAACTGGTACAAGCACAAAACCGCCAAAGCTAAATCACATCAATGATTGGGGATGGTGGAAAGAAAGGCTGAGAACTTATGTTCAGGGGCAAGGTCAAGATCTATGGATGTGCTTCTTCACCGCATTTGACAATGATTTGGAAGTTGCAGGATCGAATCCACAAACTTACAGCACTCTGTCTGATGATGATAAGAAGAAATTTGAGTTAGAAAAGAAAGCATTCATGATTCTCACACAAGCTCTTCACAGAGACATTTACCACCAGTTTGTTTACTGCACGACTACTAAAAGCTTGTGGGATATGCTCACGTTACGATGTGAAGGAAATGCTCAATCTAGAAAGATCAAGCAAGAATTACTGAAGAAAGAGTTTGAAGGATTCACGTGTATGGAGAATGAGACTTTGGCAGAGTTATCTACAAGGTTCCATCACTTGTTGAGCGAGATGTTTGCTTTTAGAGTCACTGCCACTCCACAAGAAATGGTGAAGAGATTCGCTGATAGCTTACCATCAAAGTGGAGCAGTTTTCTTGAAATTCTCAAAGAAAATGGTGTTCTAGACACAATCAACGTTTATGAGTTAATTCAAAAATTGGAGAACAAGGATGTAGAAGAAAAGCTTAAGGCAAAAAGAACACTAACTCCTCAAAATCTAGAGATGTACTTTGGGATTGCAGGAGGTATCAGTGGAGAAAAACCAGCTTCTCAACACGCGAAGCTTCAAACAGCTTTCATCTCAAACACAGGACCTTCCACAACAGATCAGTTTGATCCTTCAGCATACACTATGTATTCAAGACCAGATTCTTCTTCTCAACAACAGTATGTGCAACCGACAGCTCAGCAATTCACACCACCGCCTTTCTTAGACCCAAGCAGAGCTCAGCAGCAACAACCGCAACAGCAAGGGTTTTATGGAAGCTCTTCAAACTTTCAAGCCACTTCCAATCCGAACACAGTCAGATTAGACACTTCCAACTTTTCCAAAGTCAGTGTCGAAATAGCCAAGGAGCATATGGAGATGTTGAACACCTTGGTTAGTGCTTATTGTGGATTGGTCGCAGGTCAGATTGGGAATATCAATCTAACCAATGAAGATTATCAGCAAGTGGATAGAGAAGAGTTTGAAATGATAGATATCAAATGGGCTCTTGCTAGTGCAATTCGAAGAGCAAAGGAGTTTATGGAAAGGACGGGGAGAACCAACTTGGATAGCAACAACAACACCAAGTATGGTTTTGATAAGAATGCTGTCACTTGCTTCAATTGTGGTGAAAAGGGTCACTTCAAGCGGGAGTGTCAGAAACCACCTAAGCAAGGAAATCAGAATCCCTTCAGGAATCAAGGACAGCCACAACAGCAACTGAACAACAATTCTGTCAGATCAATAGTTCCCGTTGGAGGAAATGCATCTGGATCCACAAACACTAATCCCCACAGAGGATTGGTTGTTCAAGCTGATGAAATCTGCAACTGGAACATTCAGCTTGGAGAAGGAGGAAATGGTGGAACAGCATGTTATGCTAAAGTGATTGAGAAGGTAGTAGAACCCGTGTCTGCTGGTGAATCTTCAGAAGAAGAAGATAGTTCGGGTTATAGTGGGAGCATGGATGGGGAATCACTTGATGCTGGTGATTTATCAAGTGATGCTTTAGATTTGGAGGTTGATGAGCTTTTGGCTGAAGCTGAAGCATTATGCAAGAGGAGGTCTATTCTCTGCCAGAAATCTGCTGGAACTTCCGAGAAGCTTGCTCAGTTCTTCTCTGAAGATGGATCTTTTTCTTTTCATACAGCCTTTATGGCTCACGTAGAAGGTCAAACTTCTCAGGTATGTGATACTAATTCTGACTCTATTTCTGTTCCTATTGAATGTGCAAAGTGCTTAAAATATGCTGAAAAGGAAAGTCTGTTTGAAATCACACACAAACACAATCAAGAATTGGTTGTAGATCTTTCTAAAGCAACCGAAGCTAACTTGTGTTTAACCAGAAATGAAAAGGAATTTAAAGCAACAATTGCGTCATTAAGACATGATGTTTCAGAATTACAAAAGGCTGTTTTGCGAAAACAACATGCTAACAATAATCTTATTGACACAATTGAAAAGCAAATGGTAGAGTTGGCAACAGCTCGATGTGAATGTGAGACAATTAAGCAGAAACTGGAAAGCTATTCCAATTCCCGCTATGTATTGGATCACATCATTGACGTTCAAAAGAAAAAGGGGGATGCAAGATGTATTGGATTCAAATCATGTCCTCCCCCAATGAATCACAATTACTCCAAATTGCCTGATGACGAGGATATGCCCCGTTTTGAACCTACTGTGCCACTCGGTCTAGATGACTTTGCAGCAGGCCTCGGGTTCACAACTGGTACATCATCCTCGGGTCAATCAGAATCTGAGAATGTGATAGATTCATCGTGTGTTAAGGAACAGAGTCCTCCCATTGTTGAGGATGCTGATTCTTCGGACGATGAATCTGAAGAAATTGTGAAACAACAGTCTAACTCGGTTACAACAGATATTCCAATCGAGAATCACATCTTGTGTGATCCGCCAGTGAAACCGAGTAAGACTGAAATGTCAAAAGCAATGGAGTCCATTGTATCTAGCCTTGAAGGGAATAATTTGTTGTACACGCTCAAAGGAGATAGCAAAATCTACTCTAACAAAGATTTTCCAATTAAAAATGTAAATCAAGATTTAATTGAGAAAATTTTTGAAGGATGCACTGATAAGTTTTTGGGGAACAAAAGTGGCAAAGTTACCGTCCCTCAATGTGATCCAATTCCGTGTGAACAAATTAGAAAACAATACGGAAACCAAAAACTACCAATTGAGCGAAAACAACAAGTTAATTCCGGAAAAGGTAAGGTACAGGGAAAGAAGGCTCAGAACAAGAATGTTCAAGCACCTAAAGTTCAGCAGCCTAAGACTGAACAACCAAAGGTTCAACAATCTAAAGTTGAACAGTCTAAGGCTACTCAACCTAAGGCTGCACAACCTAAAATTCAACAATCAAAGGTTGAGCAACCTAAGGTTCAACAACAAAAGGTGCAAAACAAAAGAGCTCCTGTTAAGAAACGAGAACCGAAAATGAACTTTGTTGGATCCACGGGTTCAGACAAACTTGAAACATTTCAGGATAAATCTAACGTTGATTTTGTAAAACAAGTTAGAATCTTAAAAAGAAATGATCAGAATAATTACACCCAACACACCAACGGATGTGATTTAGGTCCAAGCACGTCTAGATCACAAGGTTTATTGTCTGGTTCTCCGTCTGATCATCAACATGTTTCTCCGAAGTTTGTAGAGCGGAGAACATGTTTTGAATGTGGCACAGTTGGGCATATTGTAAGATATTGCCCACACGTGCAAAAGCTGAAGTCAAAAACGAGTGCTCCCCAAGAAATCGATTACCAAAAACGATCAGTTTCCCCGAAACAAGACCCACGTGTCTTGAAAGAAAGGGAAAAGAAGTTAAAGCAAAAGAATCAAAAGGTAATTGAAAAGGCCTTAAAATCAGAGGTCAAAGAAGAAAAACCTGTACAAGCAAAACTTAAAACTGTAAAACCAGTAAATGCTAAAACAATAAATTCAAATACTGGTAAAGGACAAACAGCTTGGAAGCAAAAGCAGGTAATTCAATCAGGGGGAGCACCACAGGTTCTTTTTCCTAATCATCAAGTGGTTGAAATCACTTTCCTTGATGATCAAGGACGACCCAAGTCCACAAAGGCTTGGGTCCCCCTCTCCAACTAATCTCTGAGTGAGTGTGTAGGATGTTCCAGGAGGAAATATCGATAGTCATCGGATTGTTGATAGTGGAGTGTCCATGCACAAGATAGGCGACAAAAGGAGTTGTTGCGTGTGATGGAGAGAAGAAAAAGAAAAGAAAACAGAATTGTCTGTTGAAAGAGATTGAAAAGCTTCGACAAATTGAAAATCATTTCAAAGTTTGATTGTTAAAGGCTTTGACCGGGTCCCCAGGATAGATTCAATCAAAATGTACGCACCTGCAGCACGTCTGATGTTCAAAATCAACAAGATGAACGTGCAGTGTACATTTCTTCGTGGTGTGATTGAAGAAAATGTGTTTGTTGAACAAACCAACCGGGTGTGCGGATGCCTTGGCATGGATTGAACAACCGCACACTACTTCTGAAAGAGAAAGACAAAAACCTTCGTTGGTGCAATGTGGAAGACCAGCCGGACCCAAAGGTTTATGATCTTGTTGCTGTCAAGAGATTTCTCAGTAGCTACAAAAATCGACTTTGAAATCCACACCGGGTGGATATCCAGTTTGGGAGAGCACTCAGATTCCTTGCAATGCACGAAGCAGTTGCAGGATACGGTTTTAAAATTCTAATCTCTCTTTTACTTGTCGATATTTAAGCTGCTTTATGAATTATTATTATCTCGTACAGCACTCTTTGGCCAGACAATGTTGTCATGGTCCGCACTGCTTACCGACATGCCAACTCATTTTTTTTCCAAAATTCGATAAATCATTTTTGATTCAAAATTAATTTTGGTAAACGGCATTGAGGTAAAACATGAGTTAACCAACATCGGAAATCATTTTTTTTAAATACCTTTGTGTTTTTAAAATTATTGTAAGTTTGTTGATTTTAGGGGGAGTAAATCCAAAATTTGAAAATTCAAAAACAGTGAAAAATTTTCAAAAGCACAAAAACAATAGAAAAACAAAAATGAGTTTCCTGACGAGCAAAAGAGAAAATGATAGTACATCAGTGGTCTGTTCAAACCTCTTTAAACCTTAAATGAAAAACGATAAGCAGCTCTATATAAGATGTATCGGTAGGCTCACAATCATTTTAAAGTGTGCAGGGTGATATAAACTTAAATCGACTGAAGACCAGGTGGGAACCATTCATTGGCATATGGTCTTAGTACCGAAATTTCGTTTGAGAGATTGCCGAGGTTCTGAGATATTCGGTCTTTATGCTGCTTATCATCTGGGTATCATGGTTGTTTCTTTTACCGAAAAATAACGGGGACGCAAGTCTAGATCTTCCATGATACCATACATACGTGTACATACTGCATTCGACCTCAATAAGTGATCAACAATCACATGTCCCACAAAATAAGTGATAATATATCACATTTATCCGGGAGTCAAGTTCGTCTCTCTGCTGTACGGAAGTACTGACCTGTTCACGGACTTGCTCCTGTGCCCTCATGCATCTGAAAATCAAGTTCCTCATCAATAAGTGATTCTATCACATAGGGCTTGTTTTCAAATCAAATAAGTGAGTTTCTCACATTTTTATACGGTCAATCAGATGATAATCAGTATACTCACCGGTAAGATGAACCCTCGTGCATACCTTGATACGGGAATGTGTCGTGATGTGGATGAACACCGGTCGGTAAGTATAAATCATACCTTAACGTATCCCCTCGCCATGATTACATCTGATAAGTTGAGCTTATGTGGACAACAATACCGATAATTGTTATAGGATGCTTATCTTAATGTTAACTAATTGAACAAAAAGAGCGTTTTGGCATGACCGTACACTGATATGATCCTCTTACCCTTGAAACTCGCAAAAAGAATGTCTGTAAATATTTATTTACTGCTTGTCGTTTCTGCGTCCTTGTATATATTTATTTATTGCTTTCCGTCTTTACATTTGAAAATTTCAAAATTCCAAAAAGATTTTAGGTGTGTTTTTATATAAACTTTATAAAATCCAAAAAGATTTTGCTTCTAGTTTATTTTTGATTGACTGATGTTGGAACTCGAGTCTATCCTACCCAAAATCCTGATTCTAAGCCGGAAAACAATTGCATCTTCATAAACAGTCGAAGTTAACAAGTTTTGAAAGTTAAAGGATTAAAATTGAATATTTTTCTAAACTTTCAAACTGTTGTCGGTCGGTGTTTGATTGAGATTTGATCTCATATGTGTCATTTGTTTAAATGTTTAACTATATTCCAAGTGGTTGTTCTCATTATGCGTTTAGCTTTCTTGCATGTGCAGATGCTAAAGGCGAGGAGAACATGTTCAATGACAAGCTTTGGAATGAAGACACGAAGTGGAGGCACTCAAAGGAGAAAATGATCGAGTTGCCGCTGACCCTTCATCAACACCACAAGGATCTGAAGAATTGACAAGTCAAAAGATTCACGAGCATGACTCAATGGAGAGTTCAATCTAAGGGGGAGTTTATTGACACACTACCTAAATGAAAAGGGGAGTTTGTTGATACACTTTCTACTTACGACGCGTGAAGACTTTGAAGATCCTCCGACATGAAAGACACAGAAGACGAACCTCACGAGTAGCGTCCAAGGGGGAGTTTGTTGATACATATTTTGTGGACACGACTCGGCTCGGTTCGACTCAGCTCAGTTCGACTTGGTTTCGACTCGGTTGAAAGGACGTCAGAGACTTGAAGACACGAAGATCGAGACAAAGCTACAGCCAAGGGGGAGTTTGTTGGTGCACTTGTGTCTGTACTTTGTCTGTATTTTGTCATGATACAAAACGATGTCTTGTGTTAGTCTGAGTTACGTCTTAGGTTTGTTATTATGTGTGTTCGATGTAAGTTTGACCAAGTCAACCATCCTCCTGGTTTGACTTGGCCAAACAGTTAGCACATAGTGTAATATGTCTGTGTCGAAGGATGAGTCATCGAAGGATTGTTTAGATCCTTCGATGAGCTCGAAAGATAAGCCTTCGATGGATGATTGATGGACCTCGAAGGATATCATCCTTCGAGGTGTATATGTGGATCCTTCGACAGGTTTCAGATCGATAGATGATCCTTCGATCAGTCTATCTGATCTTTCGACCAGACGAGCTGTGATGGGTATATATACTCATGTAATGTGTTCACTAAAGGGTGTGTGAGATGTGAGTGAACTTAGTCTTGTAGAGAGCGTATTTTCAGTTTGGTCAAGGGCTGTAACCGTGTCCACTGAAATACAAGAGAAAACTTTGATATCTCGTGTGTCTACCTTTCTCTTTGGAGCTTGTGTTCTCATATAAACTACCGGTTTGCATTCTAGCTTGGATTCCGCACTTGCTAGTGTGTTAAACATAACAAGGATAAGGTTTAACCTCAACCTCCGAGGGACCTACAGTTAGCTTATGTGTAAACCTACGTGCACGACTTGAACCTAGACCTGACTTGTATGGTAACCATGTTAGGACGTGGTTGACCACATATAGCTCAAGTGACCTTTTTGTTTATCTGCCGAGCAAACCAAGGTGAGTTCAAACACTTTCTAAGGCATGGGATTCCCGGTGGTTGGGAATGGGTTAAAGAATCAAAACGGAACCTACATATCCTCCTTGGGTAGGATATGTACGGCCATCCTCCATGGGTAGGATGCCAATATTAATCCTGCGTATTCTCCTTGGGTAGAATACGTACGTTCGTCTTCCTTGGGTAGGACAACAACCTGAAACTACTAGCCAAAACTCTATCACGTAAGTCCCTCATTTTATATCGACTTAATCGCCGAGGCCGATGGCGAGCGGGTTATTAGTTAATAGCGCTATTAGGTTTGACAAACCTCACACCGTGCCGGTCGGACAGGCGTGTACTAATAGATCATGGCAAACTGTCAATGATGATAGACATTGACGTAGGGCACAACTATTGTTCGTCAGTGGTCGATATGGTAACGGTCTAGTGGTTCACATGGGGAAGCCCCCACTAATTATGGTTTGGGAAAGAAGGAATTGGTTAATCATATATTCAACTTTGGGGTAACCCCCACGGCCAGTAAGCCAGCTAAAGAAAAACTATGTTTTTGGAACAACTTTAAAACAAGCACCCAACTGTGAACTCGCTCAACTTTGTTGTTGATTCGTTGTTACATGCCTTGCAGGCCTTTAGGTGCATATCATTGGAATTTGCTATCTGGGAAGCTGGAGTGGTCATGGGTCGAGATACATGGAAACACAATACAAGACGAATGGCTTTTACATGTAGTTTATAAACAATTAAAGAATGATTTATGCTTCCGCTGTACACTGTGAATTAATTGTAACACTGTAACATTTGATGTTAATGAATGAAAACCTTATTTAAATATAACTATGACTTCAATGTGATTGGTGGCTTGATCCTGGTATGTCACGCCTCCTGCGGTGATACTCCGCTTTTGGGTTTTGGGGGTGTGACATTTATAAACCTGAAACAATCCTATGTTTTATGAGCCTCTCTTTTATGTTATCTCAATTTATATGTGATTTTATACTTGTTACCTCATTAATATCGAAACCGTTACACGATTCGCACGTCTCTCGCAATAAAAAATGATAATAATTCTCATGAACAAACTAAATTTATACTCTTTTTACGCATTCATACGTGTTTATACTTGTTGAATACTTGTTAAATTCATGCTAATTATGTGAACCATACGTGATACGTCATGCTAACATGCTTATACATGCAAAACTTATTTTGAATTTATGATCTAGTCTCATCCTTTCCTTATCTTTCGTTCCTTAGATGTCTTCTCTAAGCCTCTCCAAGAAGACCAAGAAGGGTAGCTCAAGAACCATGTCTAAAAAGGACTTTATGAAGTTTATGGCCAAGCAGATGGCTAAGGTCATACCTGATATCGTCAGCAAGATCAACCCCGAGTCACCCCATGGTTCTGTTGACTTGAAGGTGGAAACACCTTGATCGACGTTCCAATTCAAGCAATTCATGGCCTGTAAGCCTCTTGAGTTTACTAGCAAGGATGGTGCCACAACCATGATGAATTGGTTCGACACAATCAAGCTCACCTTCCTGGAAAGTGGGTGTCCCGATAACCTACGAACCCTGACTGCAACTGGAGTTTTCTGTTTGAGGGCACTCGAATGGTGGACCTCCGAGCGAAACAAAAGGGGGAATGATGTAGCCCATGCCTTACCTTGGGACGAGCTTAAGCAACTCATGAAGGACCAGTTTTGTCCTCCTCACGAGCTCCAAAAGTTGGAAAACGAGTTTTGGAACTTGACGCAAACGGGGAGCGACAACGAAGGTCTGATTGTGCGCTTCAAGCAACTTAGGGTCTGTTTGGTATAGCGTAATGGAATAGATGAGGGAATGGAATGGACAAGGTAATGGAATGGACAAAGGAATGAAATGGATCATTACATTCCATAGTCTTGTTTGGTTACCATGCAGGAAAAGAATAAATCATTACCTTGTGTTGTTTGGTAGGTAAGAAAAGAGGAATGAATTAAATCGGCGATGGGTGGTGGCAGTGATCGGTGGCGGCTAGTGGCGGTGGCAGCAATAGGTGGCGGTGGTCGATGGTAGTGGGTGGTGGGTGGCAGTGGTCGGTGGGTGACGGTTGTTAGCGGTGGTGGTGGCGATGGTCGGGTTGGCGGTGGTCTGCGGTGGCAGGTGGCGGTGATGGTGGTAGATGTTGGTGGCGACGACGGTGGGTGGTGGTGGTCGACGGTAACGGGTGGTGTCCACGGAGGATGGTGGTGGTGGTCGACGGAGGGTGGCGGTACTGGTCAGGCGGTGGTCGGTGGAGGCGGGTGGCGGCGATGGTGGTCAATAGTAGTGGCGACGACGACGGTGCGTGGTGTTGGACGGTAGCAGGAGGTGGCCACGGAGGATGGCAGTGGTCGGTGGTGGCGGGTGGCGGCGATGGGGGTCGATGGTGGTGGTGACGATGACGGTGGGTGGTGGTGGTCGGCGGTAGCGGGTGGTCGCAGCGGAGGATGGTGGTGGTAGTCGGCAAAGGGTGGCGGTAGTGGTCGGCGGAGGGTGGTGGTAGTGGTCGGGGTAGCGGTCATTCACGATAGCGGGTGGCAACGATGGTAGTCGATGGCGGCGGGCGGCGGTGGCGGCGAGCGGCAGTGGTGGCGGGCGGCAGTGGTGGCGGATAGAGAACGGTGGTGGTGGTAGGCGGAGGTTGGTGCCGGGTGGTGACGACGGTAGGTGGTGGTGGTAGCAAATGGTGGAGGTGATGGGCGGTGTTTGTGACGTAGGCTGAGAGAGGAAATGGAATGGAACTAAAACAGGGGGAGTGGATGGAATGAATTTGAGGGAATGGAATGACTTATGTAATGGGTGATTCCATTACGTTGACCAACCAAACACACTTTTTTCATTCCCTTGCAATAGTTCATTCCATTCCACCTTCCATTCTCGCATACCAAACACTACCTTAATGTCCTCTGCCCTTGACAGGTCGACACCGCTTCCAAAGATGTAGCCAAGTTTATTCGATGTCTCCCACCCTCTTTGATGAACCATGTAGCCTCTGCTTACCCCAAAGCCATTGAAGATGCCTTTCGTATCTCTGCTGAGCTTAATAACAACCGTATTCTTCATGGAACCTACGACAAGGTTTCAACAAAGAATGCGCACCAAGCAACTACTGATACCACCACCACTGTTGAACCTTCACCCTCCCAACCACCCAAGAAAAAAAAGGCAAGAAGCGGCTTCAAGCTAGACTTGTGCGGTTGTTACTCCACAGAACCCTCAGCCTTTACA
The DNA here is from genome assembly GCA_030545235.1 of Helianthus tuberosus. Classification (NCBI taxonomy): domain Eukaryota; kingdom Viridiplantae; phylum Streptophyta; class Magnoliopsida; order Asterales; family Asteraceae; genus Helianthus; species Helianthus tuberosus. Next base: position 10,788,416 of record CM060376.1, on the reverse strand, counting down.
ATCAGTTCCCGCTATCACAACCCTCGAACCACCAAGAAGAAACTACACTAGGACATGGCCCAAGTGTAGCCAATGCACTTACCATCACCCTAGCAGCACTCCTATGCGAGCATGTTTCAAATGTGGCGACGTTAACCATCTCGCCAATGCTTGCCCCTAAAGGAAACAACCTCAACAGCAACCACCGCAACAGCAACAGCAGCAACACTAGCCTCAACAACCAGCTTGAGGCAGAGCATTTCTCCTCACTACTGAACAGGCTCAGAACTTAAATGATGTTATTACTGGTACATTCCTCATGAAACATGTTTATGCTTCGTGTTTATTTGATACTGGGGCCGATAAATTTTTATATCTTTAGAATTCGAACCTTTTCTTAAGTGTAAACGCTCCAAGTTGCCTAGATCATTCGCTGTCGAAGTCGTAAATGGTAAATCCGTCACTGTCGATTTCGTTTTTTCTAAGTGTTCCTTAATTCTTAACGATCATACGTTTCAAATTGACCCCATACCTATGCAAATGGGTAGTTTCGACGTCATAGTAGGTATGGACTAGCTTAGGCGAGTTCGTGCTTAAGTTGTGTGTTATGAAAAGTTCATTCGTCTTCCTCTTCCCAATGGTGATTCCCTACACGTCTATGGCGAGAAACCTTCTCAATGACTCAAGCTTATGTCGTGTATCCAAGCGAACAAGTGCTTGCGCAAGGGTACCTTCGCCTTTCTCGCCCACACTATGGAAAATAAGGACAAAGGCCCAAGCATGAGTGACGTTCCTGTTGTACGTGATTTTTCTGAAGTGTTTCCCGATGATCTTCTTGTTCCGCCTCCTGCTTGTTCTGTTGATTTTCGAATCGATTCAGTACCTGGCGCTACACTTGTCGCTAAGTCTCCTTATCGTTTAGCACCCTCTGAGATGCAAAAGCTTTCGTGCCAACTTTAAGAGCTTCTTGATAAAGGCTTTATACGCCCTAGTACTTCTCCTTCTGTCACAGCCCCCGACCCCTCCCCGGGAGCGGGAGCTGCGACCCAGTCAGATGGTATCGGTGTTTATTAATTGGCAGCGAAAATTTTCATCAGGACCGTAGTTAGGAAATATTCTATCAGAGTTAAACACCAAAATGTTTAAAATAATTAAATAGGATAAAACCCAAATTTTTGCTACTAATACCTTTATAATAAACAAGTGGGACAAAACCCAATTTTAATTTATAATACATTTATAGGGAATAACCCTAATTATTAAAAAAATCTCCTTTTTAATTAGGTAACTTTTATAGCCACTTTTCTAAGCCTTCAGTGCTCTCCAGCTGGCTTTTATTGGCTTCACACTAAGTTACCTGAAACACGTGTTTAAAATATTTTATCAGCAATAAATACTGGTGAGTGAATCCCAGTTTAATCAAAACAGGTTTTATCATCTTACAATATTGAGGGCAATCCAGCAATTACATTTGTTTATATCTACTTTAATTACCACCCACGGTACTATCAACCCGACTTGTGGTCATGTTACTACTCACATTGTAGTAACAAATTTTGTATACAAAACCCCAACATACCGACGATAATTGTAGAATTACAAATACTCAATCACTATTATAATTTAAAACAATTGAGGTTTTGTAAAACAGTTTATAAAAGGTTTACAAAAAGAGGATAAACTCACAAAAAGGTTTAGACAAAAAGAAGGATTACTCACATTGCTATTTTAGGTATTTCCCTTGTGACTTCCTAGTTATAATCTATTAATTTAAACAATGCACATGCGTTAGTATAATAACTCAATTTACATTAGTGATACCCTCCCCAAGACAGAACTCCAACGACGGAGTCAGGCAGAGCCTTGACATGCGTTACGGAAGCACTAGATCAATCGGACAACGTAACTAATACGTAACCGGGGGTTATAATACTTACAACGAGGCAGAGCTTCGCTATTTAGAGGGGTATAATACTCGGGAATTATTTTTAGATATTCAGAATTTAGAGAGAGATTCGAATTGTGAGCGATTTGTGAACTGAGCTGGTCTCCTCTATATATAGGGTTGTACAAGGAGTCCCTGGCGCCCCGCGAGAGAAACTGAAGAGGGCTTCGTGCCCTGCCAGAGCCAAAAAAGGCGGTTAGGGTTTGCTGAGTCATGGCAGGCCTCGACACGTGTCCCGACACGTGGCTCATTTGTGTGTCCGGCAAGGAATGGACCTCGCGGCCCATGAGAGATTCGACTAAGGGTGTCACGCCCCGCGAGCGACCCCTGAATTTTGTTTTATTTGTTATTTAATGAGATAAAAGGGATTTCGGGGCCGGTTTTCATACACGGGGTGTATTTAAGGGTGTCTAAAATATTTTAAGGAGGGTTGTTATATCCTCCCCACCTTGTTTTAAATCTCGTCCTCGAGATTCGAGCTACTATATTCCCTTGGAGTTATATCAAGTCTTGTAGTTAGTATAAACTGTGTCAAAGCGTCTTTGGAAGCATTTAATAGATGAAAGTTCCGAACCCCTGTCTGCTGGGCAGAAATTTAGAGAAAAGCAACTTATCTGGACTCGAGATAGTGCAAGAACAATAGACAAGATAATTCAAGTTAATGCAATACGAGATTATTAAAAGAGTTATATAGATAATAGATGAAAACCTTTCAAGTAGTTTCGTTAAAAGTTTCTCTATGGAAAGGGGTAGTTAGATTCGTTAAAAGAGGGGAGTCAAGTTCCAGGTATGTTGGACCATTTATTAGACGAACAGGACTCGTAGGTCATTAGTTACAACTGACAGGAATGATGTATGTATGAAATCCTTAAAAAATGCTTAGTAGACGAATCCTTAGTGAGATCTTTCTAAGGACATAGAAGAAAATGAGAAACATAAATCTTTCGATTAGTTCCAGGAATTGATGTTAACTGCACAAGATGAAATGATACAATCATCAAGGTGACTAAGTTTCACAAAATAAAAAGAGGGATTTGATAGGCATATAATGTGAAATGCAATGACTTTTTAGAAATAATAGGATTCAAATGTCAAAAGAGAACTTACTTTGATTGTCAATGGAGGAAGACTATAAGTCAATAATCTCAATTGAAAATAGAAGTATGAAAAATGATTTGTCAACTATCACAAGAGAAATCAGTGACATTGATTCAAATGGCAGAGATACACCAGACAATACAATGGAATTTAGTGTATCATTGTCTTAATACCTAATTGTATCAAGACTACTTGAATGATGAGTCAAACGAATGACGTATGGATTGATATGATCAGGGTTTATTATTAGCACAGGCTACAATTTATACAAACACCGCAAGGTGTTGTAATGATTGAAGGAATTCAATGATTATGGTGACCGAACGAATTCACCGTTCTCGAAATTGACTGAAAGTTTCAATGAAGTGAATCTGGATATTCATAAGATAGGACGTTCGAATGAAAGAATAAATGAATATTGTAGGTTTAACTTAAAGATGAAAGAAATGTTGGAGGTACATTGGAATAATAATTTAGGTACTTTTATCTTAACACAAAATTGTATTAAGACTGGTTTTAGGATAATGAATCAATAAATAGATAAATTCGTACCTCATGTGTGAAAATGAAATGAGTCCAAGTTTCAAAGAAATCGCCACCGTAAGGTGTCGTGTTTTAATAAATGATACATCGAAATTGAAGACTTTAAACAAGTTTACTATGATTCAAACAATGAGATTACCTCGAATATGATGATCTCAATTCATCATATGAAATTTTGAATTGAATGGATATTATGAACAAGTTCAAACAATTGAGCTTGGTTTGGACATATTCCAACAATGGATATACGTATTGACAAGAAATGGTTTCAATGAAAATCTGGTAAGTAACTTTGAAAAGAAAAGGAGTTTTCCAAGAAATTTGTTCACTTGATTATCAAAAGTCAACATTATGTATTCATATAGATTATTAGAATAAGTATAACGAAATATTTATTAAAACTCATGAATAAATGATCTGTTGAAGTGAATTCACATGCATGACAAGAAATGCATGTACGACATAGGAATTTGTCAAGAGATGAGACAAATGAGAGTTGGCTCTATAAAAGAAAAATAAAGATCTTTTATTGGTGAAGTTTTTATCGAAATAAAAAATCTACTAGCTTAAGTATAGTCGAAACATAAGGGTGCTTATTTTGCTGTTGTCTCCGGTATTGTAAATATTTATGCGTTTTCCTTAGCTTCATCTGGGTTTCTACCCTCGTTGTCGGGTGCCTTAGATAGTTTCGGGCAGTAGAGACGGAAGTGGCCTGGTTCTCCGCATTTGTAACATACATTAGTTTTCCTTCTCCTTCTACATTCTTCCTCTGTATGCCCAGTTTTCTTGCAGAAGTTACAACGAAGTGTCTTCTCAGAATGGCGTTTTCTTGCGTGCTTCTTGTTATTGTCGCAGGTAGGTAGCGTGATTGCTGGTTTCGTTTCTTTGTCCTTACATTATTTTTCGGAGCGGAATTCCTTATAAGAGTAGCTATAGGTTGTGATTTTCTTTCGTTTGGAAGATGGAGTTTTGATACGAATATCATGACTTCCATTGATACTAGGGTTAGGTTTGAAGTGATGGGTATGCTTACAGTGTATAGTAGGATTCTCGTTTATAGGCACATAAATTTTAATAGCTTCAATGATCGAAGGTATAGCATTCGATATTCCTTGAGCTATTATATTTTCTATAGTATTTTTATCCAAAGAGTTTTCATTACTAGCCTGAATTTCTTGATCACATGCTATTCCCTTTGACATCTGATTTACAAACATGTTCAGATATAATTATCACAAGATTAAGAAATCATACAGGCATATTTTGTTTAGCACGATTATAGTCATAGCTATCAGTATTTTGCGTTGATATATATATATATATATATATATATATATATATATAGGGGAAGGTTCAAATTAAAATCACTAGTTATCGCAAAAACTCGAAAACTAATTAAAAAAGCAAAAAAAAAAAAAAAACACACCAATTTTTTTTTTTTTGCATACCAATTTTCGCCATATTTTATATATATAAAAAAAATTTCAATTTTTTTTTTGTAGTGCACATGTGTAATACTACACATGTGTACTACAAAAATTTTTGTTTTTTTTTTTAAATTTATATAAAAAACACATGCGATTTTTATAAATAAATTGAAAAAAAAAAATTTGGTGTGTTTTTTAGGCTTTTTTTAGTTAGTTTTCGAGTTTTCGCGTTAAAAGTGGTTTTCATTTGAACCATCCCATATATATATATATATATATATATATCTCTTATATTTTAACATTTTCTTTTACTGTATATCTTATCAAAATATAAGGAAACTGTATATATTATATGTATTGTTTCTTCCTTTGGTGTAATAGCTTTTCTCTATATTGCCTTAATTTAACTATGTTTCCAGAACTCATGACTGGAGAGTTATTCAAAAATAAGGTAAGAGCTTTATATGAAATTCTGAGATTCTCCGTCATTGACCCATTATTATTCTTTAAGAGGTGGTGCTAGTACAGATATTCTTAAAGTATCTTTTAAATTAAAGTTGGGTATCAAAATAGATTTTGAGTAAACATGTAGGTTTGTTTCTATATAAAAGCTTGTCCTTTTTACAGAAGATATTTGATTATTATGCATACTATCAAGAAAAGGGTGTCTTGCATATATATATACATATAAATATAAAGTTTTAAAATTTCCTGTAATATGTATATATATAATACCAATTCCTAAGAATCCAATTATATAAATAATTGTATTAGTTATCCTGTTTATTCCCATAACTTTGTTTATTCCTTTAAATTAACAAAATAAATTTCTCTTAGATTTATTGAACATAATATTTTGGAATAAAAAGAAAATTTAGCAACAGGAATAATTTAATAAAGATATAAATCTTCTAAATTCTTTTAGAACAATTTAAATCTTTAAATGACAGGTTGACTCATTTTGGTTATAACATACTTAGAACTTAATTCAAATTCTTAATTTATTATATCTATTTATTAAAGATTCGTGATAGATAATACAAAGTCTAGCGTTTCTAAATTTGATCCTTAATATTTTAAGTAATGAAGTATCATTCTCATATCAGAATGTATATACATATAACTTAAATATAGTTTAAGAAATGAATTAAACTTATCAAATGATAAAAATTGTTCCTTCTTGAGATATATATACATATCTGACTTAAGTATGATTTAAGAAATTAGTTTAAGCTATTTCCTGTTGATATATAGGTATTATATATTAAAATAATTTAATTACACAATACTAGGTTGTTGTACATATTCCTGTTTCAGAGATACAGTTTTGTAAATATTTTATATCTTCCATTGTATATGTATATGTGCTTAAATTTTAGAATCGTCAAACTATGAATTACGAACCGTAATAATTCTTGTTCATTATTTGTATAAATTAAATTAAGAATTATGTTTTATAAAATTATTTTAACATAACTTTATTCAAGAGCCAAATATTTTATTCTTCCAAAATATTATTATTATTAGTTTTAATTAAAAATAGAATTTAATAATATTTAATTTAGTGTATTATAGTAATAATAATGAAGATAAATAATAACAATATATATTAAAGACTTTTCTTAGAGAGCGTTTGTGTATTAAAAATTTCTCTAGCATGTTAATTATCATCAATATTGACTATACATATAATTTCTGAATATTACATAACTTATCAAATTTTGATGAAAAATTTACATATTCAATATTAATAATACGATAAGAAGTAATAAAGAATTATAAAGTGATTTACAAAGTATTTTAATTAGTGTATCTAAATATTGCTGAAACATTATATTTTAACAAAATTAGTATAATTATATGTTTTATCAAAACCTTGACAAATACATATCTTTAAATCGAGTAAAACTTTTGGATTATATCATAAATCATAAAATATCCTGCTTTCATTGAATAATATTTTATATTATGATATTTCAGGGATATCATACTTAAGGGTGCTATTTTATATCTTTGATTAAGATATTAGTATCAATATCATAATATTATTATAATTTATTTTGAATTGTATTCACATAAATATGTGGGTATAGAATTGAATATTATATTATGAAGAGCTAATTGCCAAAATCGTCCCTGAGGTTTGGACATGTTTGCCATTTTCGTCCAAAATGACACTTTTGTACAAAATTGCCCCTAACGTTTGTAACTTTTTGCCATTTTCATCCAAACCACTAACTTAGTTTATTTTTTCTGTTAAGTTGATGATATTTGGATGAAACTAGCAAATATAAAACCACAGGGACGATTTTAGCAATTTACTCAAACCCATTTTAATTTATTTTATTTAATTATTTTTGTTATATATATAATAAAAAAGAATATACATGGAGTTTTTAGAAAAAAAATTAATAGTTTTGTCACATAATTTTTATAAATTTTCATCCAAATCACTAACTCAGTTTATTTTTTCTGTTAAGGTGAAGGATGTTTTAAATTTTATAAATTAAGACATAAATTAATTTATAGCTTCTTTATATAATTCAGTTTTATAAAGAGAAAACATCATTGGTGTGCAACACACAACAATCGATTACAACTTTTAGTATTTATCAATTGTAGAGATAGAAAAAAATTGTAAAACGTTACATATTTTTTAAATGTGTTGAGCACCTAGGAAATATATTGGTAGAAATAAAATATTTATTTAATTAAGATTATGAGGGTAACTAACTAATACTTATTCTGAGTGGCTTGAGTAAAGAAATTTATGTTCATAGCATTATAATTACAATTTGGTGGATAATTTTAAGGTTTGGTAACGATACGTTGTTTGATAGAGGAGGGGGGCACTGGCTTCTGTTTTTCCTTAGGAGCGAATTTAAAAGAGTAGAAGATAAATTACAAACTTGGTACATATGATAAGATTTTTTTTATTTGACATTTTTCAATAAGGCCACCAGCATTTTAATTTTATAAAATTTAGAGGTTTAAGTAGATTTTTTTTTATAAAACTAATCTATATAAAAAATTAGAAATTAATTTCTGTCTTAGTTTATAAACATCGTTCGCCTTAATAGAAAAATTAACTTAGTTAGTGGTTGGATGAAAATTTATAAAAATTATGTGACAAAGCTATTATTTTTTTTCATATAAAAATTGCATGTATATTCATTTTTATTATATATGTAACAAAATTAATTAAATAAAAGAAATTTAAAAGAGTTTGAGTAAATTGTCAAAATCGTCCCTGTGGTTTTATATTTGTCATTTTCATCCAAATATCCTCAACTTAATAGAAAAAATAAACTAAGTTAGTGGTTTGGATGAAAATGGCAAAAAGTTACAAACGGTGGGGGCAATTTGGTACAAAAGTGTCATTTTGTACGAAAATGGCAAACCTGCCCAAACCTCAGGGACGATTTTGGCAATTAACTCTATTATGAATATATCCCCTTTTTATAGCCTAACATATTGTAAGATACAATAGGAGTTACATATCCTTAGAATTTAAATGATATAAAATCATTTATGGACAATACATATTATTTTAATATTTATATTATGATATTTTTCGAAGTATCGTACCTGAGTTATACTACTTTACATTAATATTAAGATATAAATATTAATATCGTAATATTTTTATAATGTTTTAAAATTCATATCGCATTATGTTCCTACACATATAGATGGATATGATATATATATATATATATATATATATAGTATATATCACAAATTTTTCTAAGACAAAATATTATTGACATATTACTTATATATATATTTAAACATAGCATAATTGTAAGATATAGATATGGGCAATGCATATTGGGAATTAAAAATTCATTAAATGGCATAAAAATCATGATAGACATATTAAAATTTTATGTTTACAGAATAACACATAAAATATTAATTTCCTAACACAAATATTTAAGGTTTAGGTATTGAAAGAACACCTAAAGGGCTTAAATCAGTGGCATAGCTCTGATACCACCTTCTGTCACAGCCCCGACCCCTCCCCGGGAGCGGGAGCCGCGACCCAATCAGATGGTATCGGTGTTTATTAATTGGCAGCGAAAATTTTAATTAGGATCGTAGTTAGGAAATATTTTATCAGAGTTAAACACCAAAATGATTAAAATAATTAAATAGGATAAAACCCAAATTTTTGCTACTAATGCCTTTATAATAAACAAGTGGGACAAAACTCGATTTTCATTTATAATACATTTATAGGGAATAACCCTAATTATTGAAAACAAATCTCCTTTTTAATTAGGTAACTTTTATAATCACTTTTCTAAGCCTTCAGTGCTCTCCAGCTGGCTTTTATTGGCTTCACACTAATTTACCTGAAACACGTGTTTAAAATATTTTATCAGCAAGAAATAATGGTGAGTGAATCCCAGTTTAATCAAAACAGGTTTTATCATCTTACAGTATTGAGGGCAATCCAGCAATTACATTTGTTTATATCTACTTTAATTACCACCCACGGTACTGTCAACCCGACTTGTGGTCATGTTACTACTCACAATGTAGTAACAAATTTTGTATACAAAACCCCAACATACCGACGATAATTGTAGAATTACAAATACTCAATCACTGTTATAATTTAAAACAATTGAGGTTTTGTAAAACAATTTATAAAAGGTTTACAAAAAGAGGATAAACTCATAAAAAGGATTACACAAAAAGAAGGATTACTCACACTGCTATTTTAGGTATTTCCCTTGGGACTTCCTGGTTATAATCTATTAATTTAAACAATGCACATGCGTTAGTATAATAACCCAATTTACATTAGTGATACCCTCTCCAAGACAGAACTCCAACGAGTGAGTCAAGCAGAGCCTTGACATGCGTTACGGAGAACTAGATAAATCGGACAGCATAACTGATACATAACCGGGGGTTATAATACTTACAACGAGGTAGAGCTTCGCTATTTAATGGGGTATAATGTCCAGGAATTATTTTTAGCTATTCAGAATTTAGAGAGAGATTCGAATTGTGAGCGATTTGTGAACTGAGTCGGTCTCCTCTATATATAGGGTTGTACAAGGAGTCCCTGGCACCCCGCGAGAGAAACAGAAGAGGGCTTCGCGCCCCACCAGAGCCAAAAAAGGCGGTTAGGGTTTGCTGAGTCATGGCAGGTCTCGACACGTGGCTCATTTGTGTGTCCGGCAAGGAATGGACCTCGCGGCCCGTGAGAGATTCGACTAAGGGTGTCGCGCCCTGCGAGCGACCCCTGAATTTTGTTTTATTTGTTATTTAATGAGATAAAAGGGATTTCGGTGTCGGTTTTCATATACGGGGTATATTTAAGGGTGTCTAAAATATTTTAAGGAGGGTTGTTATACCTTGGGGCGCTCCCGTCTTGTTCGTCAAGAAGAAAGATGGATCATTCAGATTGTGTATTGACTATCGTGAGCTCAACAAGCTTACTGTCAAGAACCGATATCCTCTTCCTCGCATTGACGATCTCTTCGATCAATTGCAAGGCGTGACTTGCTTTTCAAAGATTGATCTTCGTTCTAGGTATCATCAACTTCGAGTCCTCAAAGAAGATATACCCAAAACCGCCTTTCGTACATGTTATGGTCATTATGAGTTCGTGGTCATTCCCTTTGGTTTGACCAACGTACCTGCTGTTTTCATGGATTTGATGAACCGCGTGTGCAAAGCGTACTTGGACCATTTCGTGATCGTCTTCATCGACGATGTCCTCATCTATTCCAAGACACAAGAAGAGCATGAGCGACACTTGTGTCATATCCTTCGGCTTCTACATGCTGAACATCTTTACATCAAATTCCCCAAGTGTGAATTTTGGTTAAAAGAGGTTCAATTCCTTGGTCATACCGTCAACAAACTTGGTATTCGCGTTGACCCTGCTAAAATCGAAGTTGTGAAGAACTGGATTGCACCTAAGTCTCCATCTGAAATTCGTTCATTTCTTGGTTTAGCTGGTACTATTGTCGTTTCATTTCTAACTTCTCAAAGATCATCGTTCCTCTTACCTCCTTGACTCAAAAAGATAAACCTTTTGTTTGGGTTCCTGAACAAGAAGAATCTTTCCAACGCTCAAGCACATGCTTTGCAATGCTCCTATTCTCGCACTTCCCAATGGTAACGATGACTTCGTCGTGTATTGTGATGCTTCAAACCTTGGCCTTGGTTGTGTCCTTATGCAACAAGACAAGGTTATCGCTTACGCGTCGAGGCAACTCAAAATACATGAGAAGAACTACACTACACTATGCACGACCTTGAACTTGGTGTAGTTTTTGCCTTGAAGATATGGCGACACTACCTTTATGGTACTAAGTGTGTGGTCTTCACCGACCATAAGAGCCTCCAACACATCTTCAACCAAAAGGAACTGAACATGTGTCAACGACGTTAACTCATGTGAAGGGTATTTGTTGTCTCCAACTCGTTAACGATCTTCAAAACCGCATTCGTGAAGCTTAATATGCCTCTATTAACGAAGGTAGCCTCTCCTACGAGATACGAGGTGGTGTTGAAGAAGATCTTATGTCTAAATCCGATGGTATCCTATACTATCTCAATCGCATCTGGATTCCTCGTTGTGATAACCTTCGAGACTTTCTGATGAAGGAGGCACACAAATCGAGATATTCCATTCATCCTGGTGTTGATAAGATGTACCAATATATGCGTACATCCTATTAGTGACCTGGAATGAAGAAAGATATCGCCACCTTCATTGCGAAATGTCTCACTTGCTCGAAGGTTAAAGCTGAACACCAACATCCATCTGGCTTGCTAGAACAACCAGAAATTCCTATCTGGAAATGGGAGAGTATTGCAATGGACTTTATCACCAAACTCTCTCGTACTTCTTCTGGTCATGACAGTATTTGGGTGATCGTTAATCGATTAACTAAATCAGCTCATTTTCTCCCGTGAAGATTTCAAAGTCGAGAAATTGGCTAAAATACACACTGATGAAATCATTTGTCGTCATGGTATCCCCATTAACATCATTTCTGATCGTGATGGTCGCTTTATGTCTCGTGTTTGGCAAACTTTTCAAGCCGCTATGGGCACCATTATTAACCTTAGCACTGCTTTCCATCCTCAGTCTGACGGTCAAGCCGAGCGCACTGCCCAAACTTTAAAGGATATGCTTCGTTCATGCGTGATCGATTTTGGTGGCAACTGGGATATGCACTTACCATTGATCGAATTCTCGTACAACAACAGTTATCACGCTAGTATTCAAATGGTACCATTCGAGGCATTGTATGGTCGTAACTGCCGTTCGCCTATTTGTTGGCACGAGATCAGGGAAGTTCAAATCACCGGTCCCGAGCTTATACAAGAGACAACGGACAAGATTTTATAGGTTCGAGACAATTTGCTGAAAGCCAGAAGTCGACAAAAGAGTTACGCTGACAAGCGTCGTAAACCCTTGGAATTCAAGATAGGTGATTTTGTACTTCTCAAGGTATCCCCTTGGAAGGGTGTAGTTCGAATTGGTAAGAAAGGGAAACTCGCACCTCGATACGTAGGTCCTTTCAAGATCCTCGAAAGGATTGGCAATGTTGCGTATCGACTGGACCTACCTTAAGAACTCAACAACGTTCATCCTGTCTTCCACGTCTCAAACTTAAACAAATGTCTAGCTGAAGGACTTCAAGTTCCACTCGAAGATCTTCAAATCAACGAGACTTTATATTTCATGGAGAAACCTGTCGAGATCATGGACCGAGGAGTCAAGCAATTGAGGCGCAGTCGAATTCCAATCGTCAAGGTTCGATGGGAAGGAAAACGTGGTGCTGAGTTTAATTGGGAACTCGAAAGTGATATGAAGACTAAGTATCTGCAGCTTTTATTTACTTCTTCCTAAATTTCGGGATGAAATTTCCTAAAGGAGGGGAGACTGTAACGCCCTACTTTTTCGTACTTTCCTTAATTAGAAAGATCGTCTTGTATTTTTATTTTTGGAAATCTTGTATTCTTATAATCGTCTTTTCCATTGTATCGTTGTAAAATCCGAGACTTGGATCATAAATAAAATTCATAGTTCTTTAAATTCATATTCTACATATTCATACATGTTCATACGTTCAGATTAATTATACATGTGATGCCTTAATTCGTAATTCTTGTACAATGCGTTAAACTTACCAATACTTGCCATACATGCTTATTTCATGCATATACGATACTTATTCTCGACATACATACTAATTCATACTTTTTATATATTTTTTTATGTTTTAGTTGCATATTATACCCTCACACTTTACCTTTTATACATAAAACACCTTAGAACGCATTAAAACACTACTCTATGAAACTACAAGGACCAAAATTGTCAAATAACAAACAAATCCACCAGCCACACTGGCTCGCGGGCCGCGACCCCCACCCCTATACCTCTCGCGCCCCGCCAGAGGCCTTAATCTGCAGAATTGTTAATCAGCAGCGATTGTTGGTCGAATTTGGGTGTGTTTAGGTGTGTTTCTTCCATTATATGACCACCTAACTTAACCTAATCACTCCCTATAAATCGCAACCCATTCCCACACATTTTCCACTTTGGAAACACCTCACTTTCACTCTCAAACACTCAGCTAAGAATTCAGTAGCTAAGGCATATTCGTTACAAGTTGCATAATTGAGTGTAGCCTCACTTATCTTCCATCTTTTTCATTTCTTCTTGCTTCTTATCACTTAGAACAACCTTAGGTATGTTTCCACAGGTTTTCCATGGAAAACCAAGGATGGAACATCACCATAATAAGGTTAAAAGTGCAAGAAACTTTCTGTTTTGTACAAACAGTTTGTTAAACATACTTAAACTTATGATTTCTTCATACATTCCTTTGTCCTTATGCCAGTAATCAAGACTATGATTATGTGTGCTTAAAAACAAGGTTATAACATACAAATCCAAAGGTTTTAATCCTCTAAACTTTCTGTTTTTAAAAGAGTTTTAACCCACAAGTGAAGAACAAGTCTTGAACTTGTGTATGTGTGATTATATGGATAGTTTGGGCTATCCTACTTACAATCCACACTTCACTTGATGTTTTTCTTCTTAGTTAGTGTGTATATTTCATTTCCGTCATAATCCATTCATGACCATACTTGTTGTCTTATGATAACTTATGCATTGGGGAATACAAAAGAGATTTTAAAATGGAAGATTTATCTTCCTACCTCTATGCATGACTTCTATGATAATACTTGTAACATTATTGGACTAAACTTATAATATACTATATAAAATATATAATATCCATAGTAACCAAACCCTTGAAGATAATCTAATGGTTATTCATCAAGTTACTAAGTTACATCACCTAAGTGCTTAGTTCCTCGTTACGATTCTAATGGGTATTAAACCCATGAAATCATTCTAAAACCCTATGGGTTTTCATAGTGTCGAGAACGAGTGCTAAGTCTAAGTGATTATTTTCTTGTATATTTACTTTGTTATACTTTTCATTCCAAATTCCTAATCCTCTGTTATCATCCAAATACCCATACACCTGCGTTTCCTCGTGTAGAAGGACTTGGTGTTTCATCCTCCAACAAACTCCTCGCGGATTATCAAGTGGAAGCTTGCAAAACCGTGAGTACACTTGACCCGTTTTATTTTAAAACACATTGGGTTGTAACATGTTATTATACAAACTTTACTATCACACGCATAAACATGCCTTATACTCTCAATCCTATATACATGCTACTTGTTTACTTATGTTCATGCTAGATTATACATGCTTTATGTAATTAACTTTGCTAAGCCCTCAACTTAACTTATATAGCGCTATAGGAGTAGCACACCACCCGTCGGGGTCTTGTTAAGTCTTTATTATTCTAAATTGGTCTCGCCACTTATGTGGTGAGGGATGCTAAATACTAGTGGACACTTGGGTTTGACATATTGTTATGCATGCTAGTTTCCTTGTTTACAAATTGCCATGTGTATTCGAGAAAATGCTTTTATACTTAGGTTATTTATACAAACCTTGTGTACTCTCCTTTGCTTTTGCATTGAACTTTATTTTAAACATGCTACAGGTTGATGTTGATGCCATGATGAATCTAGTAGGGATGACTAGAAACACGCTCAAGATATTAGATTTGATTATGCTTTGTTATGTTATTGTTGTTGTATTTTGTCATTTCCATGTTGTAGTTGTACTTCTTTTGTTGTATTGACAATTTATGATTATTAATGAAAAACGGTTTTGATTTAACTATTGTCGCAACTAGTGTTATGTGTGTTGAGCAATCTATCTTCGTCCCGCTCTGATGATTCCACCATTGGTTGGGGTGTGACATCAGCCGTGGCAGAGTTTTGCCAGCTGTTTCGAACATATGTTTCTCTGATGGTGGTAGTGACATTTTATTGTGGGATCACAATATCACATCCATAGTCTTGTGGGAAAGGTTGTGGGGTACCTGCAGGGTTAGTCTTGATAGACATATCTTCAAATGTAAATTTATCAAGGTCAAATAGTTCAACAGGGTTTTCTGGGATTTTCAATGATGAAAGTTCATTGAACTTCACATTCAATGTCTCTTCCACACACCTAGTCCTTGTATTAAACACTTTATAGGCCTTGGCAATGGTTGAGTATTCCAGATGGTAACCACAATTCACTTTAGCTGCAAATTTTGAAATTGAATCTTTTAAGTTTATGATAAAACATGGGCAGCCAAAGATTTTGAAATAGGAGATCAGTGGTTTGATTTTGAACAGAGTTTCATAGGAAGTCTTTTGATGCCTAGGGTTGATTAAAACTGTGTTCTACACATAACAAGCAGTGTTTGCAGCCTCTGCCTAAAAAGTTAAGGGTAAACCTGAGTCTGCAAGCATTGTTCTGGCAGCTTCAATCAAAGTTCTATTTTTCCTTTTAACCACCCCATTCTGTTCTGGTGTTCTTGGGATGTTGTACTGCCTTACAATCCCTTTTGCCACACAGAACTCATCCAACTCCTTGTTTCTAAACTCTGTTCCATTGTCACTTCTAAAGACTTTTACTAGCAAGTCAAATTGCTTTTCAACCTATTTAACAAAGTCTTGCAAGATACCTGCAGTCTCATCCTTAGAGTGTAAAAGGTAAGTCCTTGTAAATCTAGAAAAATCATCAACAATGACCAAACAATATCTTTTCTTTTTCAAACTCATGATTTTTACTGGGCTAAACAAATCCGTGTGCAGCATTTGCAAACACTTGGTTGTTTTGGACTCTTCAATGGACTTGTAAGAGCTTTATGTTGTTTACCTTTTAGACATGAAACACAATGCTCAGAACAAGTAAAAAGTTTTTATGGAAAACCTCTTACAAGGCCTTGTTTTGAGAGTGTGGTTATAGTCTTAAGATTTGTGTACCCAAGTCTCCTGTGCCATAACTCTGTCTCTTTGTTAGAGGCAGCTAAGAACAGAGAAGCATCAACCATTGGGTTATCTTTTGACATATCAACCACATACATATTGCCACTCCTTTGAATAACAAGTTGTGTTTTGCCCTTGACTATGATTTTTTCAATCTTAATCACCATTTCTGGCCCAATAATCTTACATCTATCCTTAGTGAAGAATGACCCATAGCCCTTGTCACTCATTTGTGAAACACAAAGGAGGTTAAACTTAAGACTATCAATGAGATTGACATTTTCAAACTTGAGCTTCCCAGCCTGAACTATCCCTGACCCCAACACCTTCCCTTTTGAATTGTTACCGAAGGATATATCACCCCATCCATGTTTTTGAAATCTTTGAGTAGGGCTCTACATCCTTTCATGTGCCTGGAGCCTCCACTATCTACATACCAGAAACTATCTAAGCATGCAGAAGCTCCCTGCACATCAAGTAACAAATTAGTTTAGGTGAGTCTCCAAAGCGAAGATGGCTTTAGATGAGGTCACAGATAGGTCAGCCTCAAGTCCAGGAGCATGAACAGTGGTTAGGTCAGGGTTTTGAACAAATTTTTGAGCATTTTTCTGTAACCACTGTTGTGGACCATCTCCTGTCAGATGATGATAACCGTAAGGATTCCTATTCACTTTGGGCTTAGAGGGCCTTTTGTAAGCTTCATAAGCGTGAGGGACCTTTTGGTATGGTGGTTGACCATGTCCTCTTGGGAACTTATTTGATGATGGTGCATCTGTCACTTGTACCTCTCTGGGAGCAGAGGTTTTGTTCAACTGTTTTGTAACAACTGTTTGGGCATGCACAAAAGTCTGTTTGTTTTTTGGGGTAGGTTTTTGTGGACTCTCTAGTGTTTTTGATGTATACTCTGTTCTTTTAATCTCAAAAGTTTTGAGATACACACACACTTGAGTGAGATGATTGGTTTTACCACAAATTGTGCATTTTGGTGCAGGCTCAATGACACTTGTTTTGTTTATATCATAAGCTTTTAAATGAAAAACAGTCTTTTGTGGCATGGTTTCTTTTCTCACAAAAATCACAAAACAATTTTTTAACCTTTTCTCTTCTCTCCCACTTTTCAGTTTCCTTTTCAACAAAGTTTTTAACCTCTGTTGGGATATATTTCAGAGGAATGACTTTAGCCTTGGGTGCTTTAACACCCTCAATTGTGCAGAATTCCATTGGCTTGAAGTTTTCAAGGATGTCACATTCATCAGACCAGGTGGGTTTGAATTGATATTTTTCTATCTCTTCAAAGGTTGATGACCCCTCTGGTTTTTCTAAAATGATTTTGTTTCCATTTTAATCAGTAACTTTTATCTCTTGACCAGCCATGTTTGTTGGGATTATTTCAACCAAGCAATATTCAATTTCAGCAGTGTTTTAAGAAGTTCGATCATGTTTTCTGAAGCCAATGCCAAACTTCACATTGCTCTTAATCTACTTTTCCAACATCAGTTCATAACCTTTACAAGACTCCACCCATTTTTCACAAGTGATTTGGGTGGATTCAAGCTCCTTTTTGCAAACCTGGTATGTTTCTACCATGGTTTGGAGTTGGTCTTTGGTTATGTTGTGTTCATGCTTCAGACTGCTGATTTCATTTTATTTGTCAAACAATTTGTTTTTCAACTCTTTAAAAGTTTTCTCAAATTGCACTTCATCTTTTAAGATTTTGTCTCTAAGGTTTTCATTCACCTCTTTTATGTTAGCATAAGCAATAATGCATTTATCTAAACACACATCTTTTAAGATCTGTGGTGATACCTTAGCAGCAACCATCATAGCACAGTCACATTCATTCTCACAAACACTGGCATCCCATGGATCAACAATAGGTTCCAACAGAGGTTCAGTTTTCTTCTCATCTAACATTTGTTCACCAACAACAGCTATAACCACTGTTTCAGCAATTTCTTCCACCTCTTCAGATCTGGATTCCACTTCCTCAGATTCTTGCCGTTCTAGTATTGACTCTAATGCCATGAAACAAAATTCATTAGGAGAAACATCAGGATTAGCAATTAGAGCAAAATTTTCATCACTTAAATCCTCAGGTAAGCTACTCCAATCAACAAAGCCCTGTGTAAAGAAACTCTGTTGACTGGCCTCTGCAGGAGCAGATGTTTGTGCAGCTTGTTGTAGTGTAGGTTGCACTTAAACCTGAGGTGTAGGGGCTTGAACATAATGAATCTGTGGAACAGTGGTTTGGACATACTGCAGAGGTTCACAGGATGTGTAAAATGGGCAGTGTTTTGCATATGTGGAGCAGGGGTATATTGGGAATAGTGTACAATGCTTTGAGTGTTTTGAGGTCTTGGATTAGGGTGAGTTATGATTGGTCCACTGTATTGACTCCCACATTCCTTAGCAAAGTGACCAATCCTATTTCACTTATAGCCCTTGAGTTTTAACTTATCCAACCCTACCTTCAAATTCCCATGTAATCCTGGAAACTTCCTACCATTCCTTTTGTAAAACTTGCTTGTTCTAACACTCAACAAGGCAAGCTAATGCAAAATGTCCATTTCTTCGAGATCAGTGGTGTTAGTGCATGCATCGGTCGACTTCATCTTGTATCGAGTCTTAGATTAGATTGTATAGATCAGGGCTTGTAGATTGAGAAAATAGGTGTTTATATAGCTGATTTCGCTTGAATGAACATATGTAAGTGATTCCGCTTGAAACGGTTTCAAGCAAAATCAACATCTTGTGATTCCGCTCCAACTGTTTCATGTACCTTTCGAGCGGAATCAAGTCTAGTATAAATAGCATAGAAGCGAAATCATTTGTAACGTTCTTGAATTCCATACCGAGGTGCTGCCGGTGTGAAGACTGATTGTATTTGTTGTTATTTCAATCTAATCAGTGATTAAAGTGAAGATTAAGCTGTTTCTACCTTTGTTTCTTGTTTTCCGCACCTGAAACAAAGTAAAACTCCTCTGAACGACTCGTTTGGTTCAACTACACGATCCTACAATTAGTATCAGAGCACAGGAGGAGGAGTTCTGCAGAATACAGCTGAATTTGATTGCATTTTCTTACTTCTACACCTTCTTTCATCATTTCAGCAAGATTTCACGGTCAAAACTGGATCAATTTTTCATAGATTGTTTAAAAGTACACATTAACAAAGCCTTGAAAGTATCACAGCAAAATTCGAACTAAAAGTAACTGAAAAAGACCCCCGAAGTGATTTCGCTCGAACCGACCAGTTCCTGATTCCGCTCCAGATTAGCTTCATTGGTTGATTCCGCTCGAAAAATTTCAAGGGAAACCTGCTATTTCGCTTGTAAGAACAGTGATTCCGCTCCAAAAAGTGATTCCGCTTCAATATAAGTTGTGTTTTCGCTCCAGACTACCTTATCACAGATTCCACTAAGTATAACAAAAGATCGTGAAGAGTGGGTAGACAAATTAGCTGATGCGTTACCGCAAAAGGATTGGGGAACATACTTGATGATTTTGAAGAATACTGGGGTGTATGATGGATTGACAATTTCACAGTTTATAGAAAAGATTGAGGGTCAAGATTTGGAACAGCAAAAGATCGCGAGGATGAACAGTTCAAGTGGTCAACAGGATGTAAAAATGTACTACAAGGCAGTGTTCCAGAAGTTGAAAGAAGCCCGAAAATCCAAACTGCGTTTAGTGCTGGTGATTCATCGGAAATAGTTGATCAGACTTCAAACAAAAGCAGTGGTTTCTCTTCATACCCGAGTTTCAATCCAAAAGATACTACATCAAGCTTCCATTCTCAAAGCACAAAGACAGGAAATGGTTATGTGATACAATGCAACATTGCTTTGAATCTTCCAGACGGACAAAGTTTTTCTGAAGAGGTTGCGAAAGATCACATGGCACTACTTGGTTCTGTGTTGCTATCTTATGAAGGTTTAGTGGCTGGGAAGATCGGGAATCCTATGCTCACAAAGGAGGATTACGATCAGATAGACGCTGAAGAGATGGAGCTCATGGACATTAAATGGTGTTTAGCTAGTGTTCTTAGACGAGCTAAAAAGTTCAAGCTGATTACTGGAAGAAATGATTTTCTTGATGCATATGTATCTACTTTAGGTTTTGATAAATCTAAAGTTACTTGTTTTCGATGCAGGGAGAAAGGCCATTTCAAGAGAGAATGCAAGAACATGGAAGCTAGCGAAGTGAAGAATCCGTTCGGAAAAGACGACTACTACCGGAAAGCCATATATCAACAAGTTGGTCAACAGCAACAGCAAGAACCACAGGTGGCTCATGGTAGAAAAGTGATTGAGGATTCAAAGAGAGCATGTCTGGTGGATTTTAACTGGAACAAATATATATCACCCGATAGCAAAGCATGTCTAATCAATCAAGATGATGAAAGGCTACCTGAAGGCTTTAGCTGGGATATGTTTGTAGATGAAAAGGGAGAATTCAAAGCGTTTATTGCCAAGATTGTGAAGGAACCTGATATGTTTACTGAGTGGATGAAGTCTATTGGTGAAACTGTGAAGAATGTAGAAGAAAAGTCTGTCTCATCTGATGAAAGTTCAGAAAGTTCAGATGACAGTTCAGAAAAAGAAATTGTTTTTGATCAAACACCATCTGATACTGGTTCATCGGATGATAGTTCTGAAAAATCTTTAGAGTTTGATCAGTCGCCAACAGATGACAGTAGTGATGATGAAGAAGAAAAACATATTAATATTGCAAAATCTCATCTGTCTCCTGAAAGTTTTCATTTTTATTTTGCAGATCGTCTGGAAAAGCTGAAGGAGAAACGAGCTGCGAAAGTACAACAAGAAATGAAGTCTGAAAGTGTTGTTCAGAATGTTGAAGTTAACAGTGTTGCTGAGGAGATTGTTGAGACTGAGCAGGTAGGTGAAGCAGAAAAGATGATTGAAGCAGAAAAAGTTGTTGAAGTCGAGAAGATCATCGAAGTAGAAAAGATTGTGGAAGTCATCAAGCCTTGCACAAAGTGTTTGGAACCTTGCAAAAATATGCAGCAAAAGATGAGAAGATGACAGAGTTTGAGAAGATGAAGGAACAGTTATTGTTCAATCTCAACTATGTGAAAGAATCTTATGATGTCTTGAACAAAATAGTAACTGGTCTTCAAAAGACAAATTCTGAAAGAGAACAAGCACTAACGATGATGAATGCTGTGATGATGACAAAACAGAAAGCTATAAACTTCTACATCGAAGAGAGTGCTAAGTGGAAGCAAGAGTTGGAAACTGAAAAGATTGAAAATGAGAGAATCAGACGATTATTGCAAAGTTATTCTAGTTCTGATTATCTTATTGATAGAATTTATCCGACTGTTGCAGGTATGGAAGCTTTTCAAGATGAGAAGCCAAAGAAGAAGGATACTGGTAAGAAACCGACTGTTAGCTATAACAAGTGTCCGCCTCCGATCTGGGAAGGTTATTCTCCCAGAAAACCAAACGAGGAGCAACTTGAAAAGGCTGTCAATATAAAGCTAAAAACCGATACAACTGATGAATTACCAGAAAACATTGACGTTACTTTCACATCGTCTGACACTGATCATGAGTCTGAGTTAATTAAAAAGGTGGTCGATCAGGTGTTGGATACTGATGAGGAGTCTGAGTCAAAGTCTGAGTCTGGAGGTTCAAGTTCGTCAGTCAACAGTCCAAAATCGTCGGTTAAACGGTCTTATAGTAAAGAATTTTTGTTATCAAAAGCAAATTTGAATGATGAAACATTTGAAGTTGCATACACTTTAAATGATTCTGACAAATTATACTCTGACAAAGAGTTTCCAATAAGAAGTGTTCGTTTTGACATGATAAAAAAGGTTTTCAAAATGACAGAAATTAATATTTCTGAAATAAAAGATTTAAATCTGACTGAAAAACCTAAAAAATATACTTCAAGAGTTTAACAACGGTTAAACAAGAAAAGGGTTATAGTTCTGGTTCTGGATTTCAAAAGAAATCAAACCATAACGGTAAGCTCAAAAAGAAAGGACTTGGTTTTACAACACCTGAAAATTATAAAAATGAGAAAGATTCTAAAACAAAAATAGAATTCATTTCAGGTGGAAGTGCTGAGGAAGAACAGAAGAAACCGTTCTGGAAACAATCAAACCAGGAGTTTCTTGCTGAGAAGAAGAGGAATGGAACTGGAGTTTTTCATCCAAAAGAAATTCGAACATGTTTCAAATGCAATGAAGCTGGTCATATTGCATGGAATTGTCCGAAAGAATCAAAGAAAAAACAGGGAGTTTCTGAAAAACTCAAAGAAAAAGTTGTTGATGATGAACCACCAACTGAGCAATTTAAAATTTTTGAAAATTCGAAATATGAAGTTGGTGAGAGTTCTAAGAAAAATTCTTACAAAAAGAAAGCAAAGAACAACCAAGTGTGGGTTGTTAAGAAAGTTGATGAGAAGGTCGGCGATAAACCTGGTTTCACAAAGCCAGAGGAGCCACAAGTTGAGATAAAAACAGAAAAATCTGTGTTTTCCGAAGATGATGTTGATTTTCCATCTCTGAAGATTGAGAAAATTAAGCAACAAGTTGGTAAAGTTGAAATCTCAAATCAATTCTTTGCTGATCAGAAGGAATTTGATATTGAGAAAACATTTATTGGAAGTGTTAAGAAAATTTTTGGGAAAATGATCGATGGGAAAGTAAAAGGGGTTAAAGATTTCTATTCAACTAAAAAGGCAACTTACAACCCTACTGAGCAAGAATTGAAAACACTCAAGTCTGAAAAGACTTGGGTGGAAATTCTCTTTCCTTGAACATCAGGACATTGCCGGAGATCCCAAGTTTGTAATCGTGGATCAGGAATCGGCATCATTATAGTTTTTAAATAGATTGTTTGTAAATGAAGTTTAAAAGTTGATAAATTTTACAGGTGAAGGACTATGCCGGAGCTTCCAGGTTGGTAAGTGCGAAGCAGGAATCGGCATCTTGATTGGTAAAATGGTTTGTGTAGATGGTTTATTCCTACATGTGTTTAAATGTTGGATATTTTTACAAGTGGAACAGAGAATACATACTTGCAAATGGTAAATCAGGGACATTAAGTTGTACTTGATTTGCTACATATGGTAAAAAGATGAACAAGATGATGAACCCTAACCTACAAATGGTAAAAACAAATTCATTTTCCGGAAAAATCATTTTGATTAAAACAAACTTAAGTGTTTTAAGATCTAAATGAGAAAATGGTTTGTTGAAAGGGGAAGTTCTGATTGTTTATGCAAAGTGGATGGCGATCTGAGGCGATTCGATGTCAGTTGTCAACTTACTTGTATAGTTTGTTTTCAAATTTTTCTTTAATGTGTTTGCATTTTAGGGGGAGTAGAAAATTTTAGAAAATCCAAAAACATTAGAAAATTTGAAAAAGACAAAAACATGATAAAATTCAAAAATGAGTTTTGTTGTATAAAAGAGGAAATGATAGTACATCAATGGACTGTCACAACATGCTAGAGAAATGGAAAGTTAAAAATGTGATAAACAATCTCACTGCGGATATGCCAGTAGGTTTTTGCACATTTAGTAGATTGTGACGAGATATAAACCTAAATTCAAACTTGCTTTTATCGTGGGAAACAACTTCTTGGATATATGGGTAACCCCCGAAATCTTGTTTGAAAGGTCCCTCTTTCTGAGATATTAGGTCTTTATGCTTAGTGATATCTGGGGTATTATTCCGGGACTTCTGCTGTATGGAAATACTGACCTAGTCCCCGCATAATACTTTCTGCAAATGCTTGAAAAAGCGCCGCCCTCAGTAAATTGATGAAACAATAAAATTGATAGTCATTGCTGTTGTAAAAAAGATCCTCAAAAGGGGACACACCAAAAGTTGAGCCGTCATCTCTCTGCTGAACGGAAGTTCTGACCTGAGCTCTCACGGTTTCGCATCTAACCCCTTACAGATATCATCTAGGTATACTCACCTGTAAGACTGAATATTGGGATCTGGATACGGGAGTATATTCAAGTAGTGGGACACACGGATAAGTTTAAGTGATTAAGACATTAATATCATATCTCGGATCAGTTGAACTTTGTGTGAAAATTTAAGTGGACCAATATACTGACAATCTAGGTGAATTGTTTAGAACTTAAAATGAAATGAAGCTTAACGGTGTTGGTGATTTGTCTCAGAAACTGATATGATCCTCTTACACAAACTCACAAAAATATTGTTTGTATATATTTCTTAACTGCATTATATTTTTCTTATTAAAAAAACCAAAAAGATTTTAGTGTGTTTTAGCATAAATTTTGAAAAATTCAAAAAGATTTTCGACAACTGATGTTGGAGAGCTGATTTTCAAAATTCTAAGTGCTAAACATGATGACCATGTGGTGAGGGGGAGTCTATGTGTGTAGTAAAAAATGTTTTTAAAACAGAATCTTACAAGTGGTTCATCAGGAATCTTTTTGATAAAACATTTAGGTTAATCTGAGGGATAGTCTGAGTTAGTGCATAAATTTGAGATTATATTTGAAAAGCTTACTTTGAGGTAGAGATTGTGCAGGATTATGAAAGAGCTGGATTTATCAATCCTGAGAATACCTGAGCTGGATAAGAGTCAGGTTACGATCTTGGAACAACCTCCGGAAGAGCCAGGTCATTCGATCCTGACAAGCTTGTGTTTTAAAGAGCCAGGTTTCCGATACCTGAGGACTAAGAGAAGAGAGTGTAAGCCAGTCTACGATCCTGAAGCAGATGTTGCTGATGAACTTAAAGAATGCCAGCACATTGTTAGGGGGAGTCTGTTAATGCTTATAGAAAAAGTGAAGCCCAGAGGCTGATCAAGACTGAAGTTGCAAAGACTCGACACAGTTAGACTCGTCAACATCTGAGGGGGAGTCTGTTAGTGCATGCATCTGTCGACTTTATCTTGTATCGAGTCATAGATTAGATTGTATAGATCAGGGCTTGTAGATTGAGAAAATAGGTGTTTATATAGCTGATTTCGCTTGAATGAACATATGTAAGTGATTCCGCTTGAAACGGTTTCAAGCGAAATCAACATCTTGTGATTCCGCTCCAACTGTTTCATGTACCTTTAGAGCGGAATCAAGTCTAGTATAAATAGCATAGAAGTGAAATCATTTGTAACGTTCTTGAATTCCATACCGAGGTGCTGCCGGTGTGAAGACTGATTGTATTTGTTGTTATTTCAATCTAATCAGTGATTAAAGTGAAGATTAAGCTGTTTCTACCTTTGTTTCTTGTTTTCCGCACCTGAAACAAAGTAAAACTCCTCTGAACGACTCGTTTGGGTCAACTACATGATCCTACAAGTGGGATCAAAGTGTTGAAGGTCATTTAGTTCAAAGGATAAGTTATCAGAGATCTAATTTTCCCCATTAGATGTGAAAGCATAATTGGGTGAGTAAGGCTCAGAGTTGAAGGCTCCACCTGTAGTTATGTCAATATAATGATCATAACTCTGGTCCTTACTACCACCAGATGACTTTTCTTAACCAAAAAGTGCTGTGTTACCAAAAGTGTAATCATCAGCAACTTTTCCAGATTCCTGCAACTTCTTTTTCTGGTTCAGATTTCTTTCATATGTGAGAAGCCTACCATGAAGTTGGGTTAGACTTAAATCCTTGAACCCCATAGAATTTCTGGTCACAAAGGCTATAGTGTCCCACTTTTTTGGTAATGATCTTAGAAACCTACTATTTAAAGTGGATTTAGCATATTCAACATTAACCAGTTTTAGCTCACCAATTAGACAACTAAACCTTTCAAACTGTTGGATCTATGTCTCTCCCTAAACATGATTGAATGTTTCATATTGTTGGTTTAAGACTGCTCTGTTGTTTTCAATAACGTCTTTTGTCCCACCAAATTGCTCTTTGAGTGCATCCCATAGCTCCTTTGCACTGTTACAATGTAACAGGCCAACATATATGTCATTAGGTAGTGATGTGGCCACTATACTGAATGCCTTAGCATCTAACTCAATATTTTAAAAATCCTGCTCAGAGTAATTTTCAAGGCGTTTAGGTACTTGGACCTTGGGATCTTCTACACTTGGCACCATTGGAACACGAGGTCCAAAGATGACAGACTTCCAGCAACGGGTGTTTTGTTATGCTAACACATGGCCCATCCTACGTTGCCAGATATTGTATTCATATCTGACAAGCATAGGTGGCTTGTAGAGTGTGTCGGTGTTGTGAGGATCTTGTGATTGTGAAGAGATTTTGGTTGTTTTACAAAGTTTATGAATAATCAACTTTGAACGTGATTACACTTGTACTCTGTTTTTCAACAAATACGAACAACATAGTATCAATGAAATTGAGATGATCTTTTATGTCAAATTGATTGCTAAATCGAATTTGACTGACCTATGCTCTGATACCAATTGTTAGGATCTGAATTTACCTATTTGTGTTGTTTGATAAGAAATGTAAGATGAAGGAGATAAACAGATGATAATTGCAGCGGAATGAAAGAAAAACTTTATAACACAAATAAGGAAAGAAAAGCTTTCATCATATATACTTTATGTTGAATGATTTGATTACAAAAGATTCAACATATGCATGAACACTTTCTCCCCCTCATCCTGAGCTCACAGTGTTAGTTCGTACAAAATGCAAGTGTGTGGAAAGAGCTGATAGAACAGTACAGGCACTATCTATTTATAGTACAATCCTAAACACTATAGCATCTTTGCTGACATCACCTAGATAGTGATAGCTTACAATCTTCACAACCTCTAAACACTAATGATTACAGACACTATTACATTAAAACATTGATTAACCAAACTACTGATGAATGTTGTCCGCTGATGGGCTCAACCACCGATGAAGACTGAGCAGTGCTTTCCATAAAGGTTGATCAGGCCTTTGACTTCCAGCAGTTCTTTGACTCCAACAGATGATAGGTCTTCAATAAACTTTAGACTTTAGCAGTTCTTTGTACATAGCAGACTTTGAGTATCAGCAGACTTTAGAGATCATCAGATGTTGGATGCCACTGCCATTGCCATTGGAGGAAAAGGAATTCAAAGCACTGTTATTAGGATCAGTTGTTGCAGAACCAGTTTTGGCTTTGTATCATCTGTTCTTCACGAAGGATCACATGAGCCAACACCCAGTTTGCTCCCCTTCATTAGTTACTGCAGCAGTGTTATCCACTGGCGGATCAACTGCGCATTCAGACGAAATCGGCTCCGGAAACAGTGAAGATCCTAAGACATCAGGATTCGAGGTTCCCTCATTTTTTCTATTGTGAAGTATCTTCAGTGTGTTTAGCTACGTCTTCAAGGGAACTTGATTGAGTATTAGATTCAGAAACCGGCTCCTGAATCTGTGAGGTGAGAGGCGGTGCTTTAGCAGCTTCATGAAATCCCGGTAGATCCACAGTCAGCTTCTTGAATGAGTCTTGCAACAATGCTGCATCATCGTCCTTTGTAAGCGGGATAGTCATCGCTGGTTTTGAAACACATGTATCTGCAGTCAATTCAGGTAAATTAATATAAGACAAAAAAAAGAGGCATAATCATATAACCAGTCAGGTCTAATGCGTGCATCTTTGGGATTTTTCTTGTAACCACTCCATGTTGTAGGTTTCCATGATCTGCTTTTGGACCTTATTGTAGACACGGTATTGAGTGTTCTTAGAATAACCAATGAAATAGCATGCATCTCCTCTTGCTTCAAATTTTCCCTTAGCATCCATGAGCAAGAGTACACAAGTTGCTTCAAATTTTCCCTTAGCATCCATGAGCAAGAGTACACAAGGACAACCAAAGGTTCGAAAATGCTTGATGGAAGGCGTTTTACCCTCGACAATTTCATATGGAATTTTCATGTGTCTTTTGTTGATCAAAGCATGGTTTTGAACATAACAGGCTGTGTTCACTACTTCTACCCAACAGATTAATGGAAAGCTAGAATCTATCAGCATCGTGCATGCAACTTATAAGAGTTCTGTACTGACGATCAATCCCTTTTGTAGAGCAGAAAGTATTAAGAGTTGCGTTCTTGAATTCTCTTCCATTGTCACATCGAATAACCTTCACTTTTTCATTTGCCTGATTTTCCATGAGAATAATGAAATGTTTTATCAAATCAGCAATTTCACTCTTGTGTGCTAAGAATAATACACAAGTAAACCGTGAGAAATCGTCAGTAATAACCAAGCAATAGGTATTTCCTCCAATGCTCTTCACATTAACAGGACCAAAGAGATCCATGTGAAGCAGTTCCAGAACTGTGGAAGTCGAGTGCATGAGTTTTGGCTTATGAGGTTTGCGATGTTGTTTTCCCAGTGCACATGATTCACATTTTTCGAGCAATAGGAAATCCCTGATTGGCAGATTCCTTACTAAGCCTCCTTTTGCAAGTCTATTGAGATTCTTCATGTTGATGTGACCCAGTCGACGATGCCACAACATAGTATCGTGTTCAGAAATCTTTGAGAAGAGGCATGTAATTTGTTCCATGGGGGCTTTATTCATGTCAATGACGTATGCGTTCCCTTTCGTTCAGCTTCAATGAGGAACCACTCATGACTCATCCGGTATCACAATCCCCGGCTTCAACACAAAACAACCTTTCTTAGTGAAATGAATTGATAAGCCTTTATCGCACATCTGAGACACGCTCAAAAGACTATGTTTTAGTTCTGGAACATAGTTAACGTCAATAAAGCTGAGAACCCCGTTTTGAACCATACCCTTCTTGGTAATTCTACCAGTGTCACCTCCCGCGAAAGAGACAAATCCACCATTGAATATTTTTATGTCATTCAATTGTGAAATCTCTCATGTCATGTGCCTGGAACAACCACTATCGACGTACCAAAGTTTGATCATAGTACTCCATATCCATTCCTGCACATGCAACGAGATTAATTAGAAATTGGAACCAAGGCTATATTTGATCTGGATTGACCATCACTGTCAGTACAAGAAACCTCACGAAAAATCATATGATTGTTAGTAGTATTAGAGGTTTGTGAAGAAGAAGATGATTGTTATGATTTTGATGTCTGTAACGAAGATCTAGCAAGAATTTTAGGTTTCCAGATTTTAGAGTCAGCTTTGTTAGAAAAACTTTTCATTTAAGAAGAAACACTAGTTTTATCAGACTAACTCTAGAAACTTTGCACGTTTGAGAATTTTCAATTTTGTTTCTTTGCTAGATTCCATTCTCCATCAGATGGCTTAGCTCTTGTGAATTGATCTCCAGTGGGTCGATAAGTCATAGACGTCTGATGTTGTGCATTCCTTGAGTAGTAGGGCAAGTAAGGGCGATGAACACAATTTATATCTATGTGCCCTGGAATTCAACAATTAAAACAGGTTTGTCTCTTCGAGGAAAAGACATTTAGTTCAGCTTGTGTTATTCTAGGGAGTTGGTTATATTTCTTTTGGTTGCTTGGTGCTGATTGTTTATGCATATTTTTCGACTTGGATGAAACCTGCTCACAATCATCAGTACAAGAGTAAGTTTCGATAACATTACCCTTTGACCGCGTTTCATCTTGCTTCTGAATTGGTTTTCCTTCTGTTTTTCGATTACTTTCCCAACAGATTTTTCAACTTGTTTATCCTTTTTGTTTCGTTTCTTGTTTTTGCGTGATCTCTTCTTCTTTAGAGGAGTAGGCTTTTGAGAAATATCCTTTTTAGAAACCTCCTCTATAGAATCTGATTTTGCAGGGACAAATGATTTTGGTTTGTCAGATGATAGGTGATGTGCGTTAAGTGTGATAGGTTTTTAATGTATATTTTAAGCCCTGTTACCCTTTTTAGCCAAGTTTTAAATTTACAAAACACGATATTTACTAACACTAAACACACATATGGGCAAGTGCACCCATCGTGAGAGTAGTATAGTGTTGGTAAGATACCGAGGTCATCCAAGGACACAAGAGCTTTTAATACAGGTTTATCCTCAACGTCTAATCAAATCAAAAGTTTAGAAAAAGGTTTTTAACTAAAAAAATAAAACTAACTAAAATGCTGAAAAATAAAATAAAAATAAAACTAAAAACAGTTAGACAAGATGAATCACTTTGATCCAACTCGTGTTTAGTGTAACCTTTGATTATTATCCTGACTTTTGCACTTTTTAAGAGATTATCTTAGTTAATGTAGTAGGCCCCTCTTCTGAAGGTGACGTTACCCTCAACCCAGTAGTTTGAGTCAGCAAGGATACAATCCTAAAGGGTTGGATTATTGAAAGATAATTAATTAAGTTATTAATGCATATTGTGGTAGGCCCCTCTTCTGGAAGTGACGTTACCCTCGGCTAAGTAGTCTGAGTAAGCAGGGATACAGTCCTAAATAGACGGGTTAAAGTATTAATAGTAGTTTACATATGAGGGGATCAAGGAGTTCGGACCCCCGCCATCCAATACCAGTGGGTATTGAAGGAGATCCTACTAAAGTTGACCCAGGTCCTTGCAGGATCTAAACACTGAACAAGGCAGGACTCTTACCAAACCGTTCCCTTAACCCCCGACCAGGTAGCCAACATACCTCCATATAGACCGTGGAGATATGAGTGGTGAAAATCTTTTATTTTATATAGACAGTAAAATAATGCCAAAACACCACGGACAAACGATAAGGAAGACTCACCTTCAACATAAGAAACTAGTTATTAAAGTCATTAATACATAACCAAATAAAAAGTGCGAAAAGATTAAAAATAAAAAGTATTACACTAGACACTTGTCTTCACCAAGTGATGTAAGAGACTTAGGCAAACATGGCCTTTGATTGTCAAGAACTCTTACGATCAATCTTGGATCCCGAGACTACTACACACATTCTATGATGGATGATGGATGATGGTGGTGGATATGGGTTGTGATGGTGGTGGAGGGTGGGTGTAGTGTGAGAGAGGTGGTTTGCCAAGGGATAGTTTGCAAATGAGCCAAGCACCCATATTTATAGCCTGCACAGAAGCTCGGACACGGCCCCGTGTCCACCCATCTTCTCTTTCTTCATTAATTGCAGTTTGTCTGCATTAGTTGACCACGCCCCCGTGTCCGCTAGGCACGACCCCGTGTCCGCTAGGAACGACCCCATGTCCGCTAGGCACGACCCCGTGTCCGCTAGGCACGACCCCGTGTCCGCTAGGCACGACCCCGTGTGCAGAAGCGTATCTGTACTATCAAGATTTCCTCAGATTCTGTGAATCTTAGAGTTGACCACGGCCTGGTGTCCGCTGGGCACGCCCCCGTGGTGGGTGATAGAAGCTTCTACAGCTTTGTCTTTTATGCAGACACTTGGGCACGCCCCCGTGCTCACTGAGCACGGGGCGTGTTCAGCCTTCTGTTCTCTTGTTTTGCTTGGGAAGATGCTGTCGAGGGGTCGGGCATGCCACGTTTATTACTTTTCTTGTATTTTTGTTAGATTTAGCTGCCTTTTTTATTCTTTTGTTCATTTGAGATCATTTGATCCTGAAAATACAAAAGGAAGACAAAAACACACTTTTTCCAAAATTGGTACTAAAAAAGGGTTAGTTTTATGCCTCATTTGATGTAATTTATATGTTTCATTTTGCACACATCAAATACCCCCACACTTGAATCTTTGCTTGTCCTCAAGCAAAACTCTTTATAATGTGGCTTTACACTCCCAAATGGAATGGGTAGAAGAGAAGGTTTTGGGCTTGTCATAGAGTGTCGGGATTTCCAGGATTCTTTATTAAGTTTTATTTTTATTTATTTACAATCCTATTCGTCATGATTTATTTAAAACATTACATAAGATAAATTACTTATTAGGGCATAACATGCCTTTTTAAAATTCCATTTATATGCAAGTTCACATACCTCACGGGGGATCACTCAACATTCGGCCGAAGATGTATTTTTGTGAAACACTCGAGAGCGGCATGGAACTTACTTCTACCATAAGCTTGCCAAGCAATCAATCCTCCTCCTTTTTAACTATATACCTTTGTAAATATCAAGAGGACTTTTGGGGTGAAGGGTTAGGCTTGGGTTAAACGTAGGTGGTTGGGTTAGTGGTTAGTAGAAAAGGGCGAAAGGCGTAAAAAGCGTCGGTTTTCGCAAAACATTTTTGTGACTTTTTATTCCAATGAAGAATTATTCAAACAAGCTTTCTTTTGATGAGCTTTGTTTGTTTATTGCTAACTTCATTTTTCTTTTCTTCTTTTTCAACGTTTTTTTTTCGACATAAGGGAGTCACACAAAAACCGAGCTTTGTTACTAAAATAAAGGGGTTTAAATGAAAAAGGATTTTGGTGGGTAAAAGGGTGTTTGTTTTGGGTTAAGAAATGAAAAGTTTTA
Source organism: Helianthus tuberosus (assembly GCA_030545235.1). NCBI lineage: Eukaryota > Viridiplantae > Streptophyta > Magnoliopsida > Asterales > Asteraceae > Helianthus > Helianthus tuberosus. Next base: position 10,755,713 of record CM060376.1, on the reverse strand, counting down.
GGCTCAAAGGGGTTAACTAGGGGGATTTTGGGTAGGTGATAAAGAAAATGAAAAATAATGGTGTTGAAAGGAAAATGGGTTAGTCCTAATGCCTCTATCATTTACTTACTAGGGTTCAAGTTGGTAAGGACCGGGAATGTATCGTCATGGCAAGTTCTAGAGTTGTAAGAAACCAAGCGGCTATTCACACAAGAAACGAAAGATGAGCATTTAATCCAAAGATGTATACTTGTATGCTCAATAAAGGCCCAAAACTCACTTTTTGTGGGAATGGGTTTATAATGTGAGCAAGTATATATAATCAAATTTTAACTAGATTTGTCATGTCGTTTCATAATTTTCTTATGTTGGTTCTTTTTATCACGACGCTATCGGTTGTAAATTTGTAAAAATATAACCTTTTTAGAACTTGTTATTCCCAAATTAAACCAAGACAAGTAAAAAAATGAAAAGTTTTTGAAAAAATTTGGGGTGATTAGCGGTTCCAATAGAGTTTTGTGTAAGGCTTGTTATTAGGACTTGAAAAATTCAAGGTTTTAGCATCCTCCCCACACTTAAATTACACATTGTCCTCAATGTGTCCCAAAAATAAGTTTTTCGGTTGATTAAAATGTGTAAAAGTGGGTTAAAAACAAGATTTTATGTCACTGGGTAGCTGAACACGGGGTGTGTTGGGCTGAGCACGGCCCCGTGCTCAGACTGCCAGTACCAAAAGTAAACAGAAGGCTGGGCACAGGGGCGTGTTCAGTGAGCACGGCCCCGTCTCCAGATACCTGAACTGGGCGTTTTTCCTGCAGACCATGAGCACGGGCCGTGTTGGCTGAGCACGACCCCGTGCTGAACTTGCTGTAATGAGAAAAAAATGTCGGGAGGCTCTGTTTTTTGCATGGGGTGTTGGTTCAAGCTTCCCTTAGTATCCTTCACCATCCCGAGTGTGTTTTATTCCTGAAAATTAAAACTAAACTAGAAAATATAAAAGTTAAACTAATCTAAAACTAAGGATAGTTCCACGGAATGTCTCCGTGGTGCGCCACGTTTATAAGGGTCCTTGGCTAGACCGTCCTTATCGGGTGGTTCTGGCTCATCTTCAATTAGGGGGTCGTCATTGCCGATTGAGTATTTCATTGATTGTTCAAGATCGACACATCTTTTGAAGGCCCCTAATTGAATAGGTAGATTGTTGTTTTTCTTCTGATTTTTCAAAGCTTCATGGGTTTTCACAAAAGGTCGTCCCAACACTAGTGGAGCGTCAACAAGGATGACGAAGTCGGTTGGGATTACCAATTGATTGGACTGGACCAACACATCCTCAAATATCCCTATTGATTTTATTGTTTTCCGATTAGATAGAAAAATGGGTATTTGAAGTGGAGAAAAATCACCAATACTTAATTTTTCGAAAATGTAATTTGGCATTATATTAACACAAAGATCTTTATGGATTGTAATATTACTAATAAAGGAATTTTGAAAAAAACACAGAACCGGTGTAATGTTAATTTCAAATGGATCTTCTTTTATTAGCGTGGTTTAATCATTTGTTAACTTAATGCTTACCGTTTCGTCAATTTTAGTGTTTGTGTTTAACTCTTTTAAAAACTTAGCATGAGTGGGTACTAAACAATGATTTTCGAAAGAAGGTGACAAGAGATTAATTTCTTCAAAATTAGACTCTTCTTGAATTGTAACGTTGTCGGACTCACCCTTTTCGTTGTTTAACTCGTGTGTCGGTTTTTCACTTATTTGTTCTTCCATTTTTACATTTTCAACTATCTCTTTTTTATTTAATTCTTCTCTTGCGCGGGAATCCTCTTCCCTTGCGAGAGATTCCAATATGCAACGTTCGATAGTTTTAATGTGTTCTATTATCTTATCGGCTATGTCGGTGATAGAATAAGGATCAGGATCCTCAAAGCTCGAATCCGGTTGTTCGATCCTTTGTTCCTCATAATACTTATAGGAAGTAGATGGTTCACACCATTGTCCTTCGTTGTAAGTATATGATGGACAAGGGTCGTAATTTTGTTCTTCATAAGACTTATATGAGGTGGGTTGTTCACACCATGGTTCCTCATAATAAGCATATGAAGGTGGTGGCTCATATCTTGGTTCCTCAAAGTATGAGTATGAAGGCTCACACCTTGGTTCTTCAAAATATGAGTATGAGGGAGGAGGTTCATACCTTGGGTCTTCATAGGTTGTGTATGAAGTTGATGGCTCGTACCTGGGCTCCTCATAGTAGGTGTATGAAGCGGATGGTTGAAATAAGTCACAATATTGAACCGAGTGCGGGTCACCACAATTAGTGCAATAGTCTTCCCTATAATCATCCTCCTCATAGGTGTAGTTGTAACCTCCTGAGTATTGATCCATGAGAATCACTCAGCAGACCACATCAAAGTCTCGAGACCAGAAAACAAGAATAAAAACGGAAACAGAGGCTGGACACGGCCCCGTGTTCAGTGAGCACGGCCCATGTTCAGTGAGCACGGCCTGTGTTCAAGATCTGTATCTGGGCGTTTGAATAAAAGTTACTGGTTTTGTGCAACACGGGGGTATGTTCAGTGAGCACGACCCCGTGTTCAGACTCTGTATCTGGGTGTTTTATTAAAAATGTGCAGCACGGCCCCGTGTTCAGAGAACACGGCCCCGTGTACAACCTACTGTAAATGCAAAACTAACTAAAATGCAGAAAAATATGCGCGCGTTTTGAAAAAGTTTTGAAAAACTGATTAGGCTGTCGATTTTAAGCTTTCTTAAAATCCTTGTGTCCCCGGCAACGGCGCCAAAAATTTGATGTGCGTTAAGTGTGATAGGTTTTTAATGTATATTTTAAGCCATTTTTACCCTTTTTAGCCAAGTTTTAAATTCATAAAACACGATATTTACTAACACTAAACACACATATGGGCAAGTGCACCCATCGTGAGCGCAGTATAGTGTTGGTAAGATACCGAGGTCGTCCAAGGACACAAGAGCTTTTAATACCGGTTTATCCTCAACGTCTAATCAAATCAAAAGTTTAGAAAAATGTTTTTAACTAGAAAAAATAAAACTAACTAAAATGCTGAAAAATAAAATAAAAATAAAAACAGATAGACAAGATGAATCTCTTGGATCCGACTCGTGTTTAGTGTAACCTTTGATTATTTCCGTACTTTTGCACTTTTTAAGTGATTATTTTAGTTATTGTAGTAGGCCCCTCTTCTGAAGGTGACGTTACCCTCAACCCAGTAGTTTGAGTCAGCAAGGATACAATCCTAAAGGGTTGGATTATTGAAAGATAATTAATTAAGTTATTAATGCATATTGTGGTAGGCCCCTCTTCTGGAAGTGACGTTACCCTCGGCTAAGTAGTCTGAGTAAGCAGGGATACAGTCCTAAATAGACGGGTTAAAGTATTAATAGTAGTTTACATATGAGGGGATCAAGGAGTTCGGACCCCCGCCATCCAATACCAGTGGGTATTGAAGGAGATCCTACTAAAGTTGACCCAGGTCCTTGCAGGATCTAAACACTGAACAAGGCAGGACTCTTACCAAACCGTTCCCTTAATCCCCGACCAGGTAGCCAACATACCTCCATATAGACCGTGGAGATATGAATGGTGAAAATCTTTTATTTTATATAGACAGTAAAATAATGCCAAGACACCACTGACAAACGATAAGGAAGACTCACCTTCAACATAAGAAACTAGTTATTAAAGTCATTAATACATAACCAAATAAAAAGTGCGAAAAGATTAAAAATAAAAAGTATTACACTAGACACTTGTCTTCACCAAGTGATGTAAGAGACTTAGGCAAACATGGCCTTTGATTGTCAAGAACTCTTACGCTCAATCTTGGATCCCGAGGCTACTACACACACTCTATGATGGATGATGGATGATGGTGGTGGATGTGGGTTGTGATGGTGGTGGAGGGTGGGTGTAGTGTTAGAGAGGTGGTTTGCCAAGGGATGGTTTGCAAATGAGCCAAGCACCCCTATTTATAGCCTGCACAGAAGCTCGGACACGGCCCCGTGTCCATTGGGCATGGCCCCGTGTCCACCCATCTTCTCTTTCTTCATTAATTGCAGATTGTCTGCATTAGTTGACCACGCCCCCGTGTCCGCTGGGCACAACCCCGTGTGCAGAAGCGTATCTGTACTATCAAGATTTCCTCAGATTCTTCGAATCTTAGAGTTGACCACGACCCCGTGTCCGCTGGGCACGCCCCCGTGGTGGGTGATAGAAGCTTCTACTGCTTTGTCTTTTCTGCAGACACTTGGGCATGCCCCCGTACTCACTGAGCACGGGGCGTGTTCAGCCTTCTGTTCTCTTGTTTTGATTGGGAAGATGCTGTCGAGGGGTCGGGCATGCCACGTTTATCCCTTTTCTTGTATTTTTGTTTGATTTAGCTGCCTTTTTGCTTCTTTTGTTCATTTAAGCTCATTTGATCCTGAAAATATAAAAGGAAGACAAAAACACACTTTTTCCAACATTAGTACTAAAAAAGGGTTAGTTTTATGCCTCACTTGATGTAATTTATATGTTGCATTTTGCACACATCAATAGGCAATTATCATTTATGACATTTCAGTCCACACTTGTTTCTAAAACAGTGGGTTCTATTTTAGTAAAAAAAGTTGAATCCTCCGAAAGAATTTGGTCATCATCTGACATACAAGAATTATTAGTCTGATTTTCAGGCTTAGTGTCAAAATCAGATGATCCCTCCTTGTCAACTGTCTTACTATCATTCACACACTCAGGCAAAACAACATTTTCGACCACATCATTTTCAGAGGATTCTAAGGAATCAGATGATGTATCAGACATACTGATGTGTGTAAAATGCAACATATAAATTACATCAAATGAGGCATAAAACTAACCCTTTTTAAGTACTAATATTAGAAAAAGAGTGTTTTTGTCTTCCTTTTGTATTTTCAGGATTAAATGAGCTCAAAAACGCAAAAGAAGCAAAAAGACAGCTAATTCCAACATAAATACAAGGAAAGGAATATTAGTGGACTGCCAGACCCCTCAACGGCACCTTCCAAAGCAAAATAGAGAAGTCAGAAGGCTGAACACGCCCCGTGCTCAGCCAGCATGGGGCCGTGCCCAAGAAGCAGCAGAAAAGACAAACCTATAGAAGCTTCTATTGCCCACCACGGGCCATGCCCAGCGGACACGGGGGCGTGTCGAAAGTACAGCAGGCGCATTTATTGTAATTGCGAATTACAATTAATGAGGAGAGTGAGTGTCAGACAGGCACGGGGCCGTGCCCAGCTCTCTGTTCAGCCTATAAATAGGAGTGCTTGGATTCATTTCATCGCATCCCTTGGCACACCACCTCTCCCACACTTCATCCACCACCCACCACCATCACAACACCATCATCCATTGTCCATCGTAGAGTGTGTGAGTCGTCTCGGGATCCAAGATTGATCGTAAGAGTTCTTGACAATCAAGGCCATGTTTGCCTAAGTCTCTTACATCACTTGGTGAAGACAAAGTGTCTAGTATAATACTTTTTATTTCTAATCTTTTGCACTTTTTATTTGGTTTTGTATTAATGACTTTAATAACTAGTTACTTATGTTGAAGGTGATCTTTCCTTATCGTTTGTCCGTGGTGTCTTGGCATTATTTTACTGTCTATATAAAATAAAGGATTTTCACCATTCATATCTCCACGGTCTATATGGAGGTATGTTGGCTACCTGGTCGGGGGTTAAGGGAACGGTTTGGTAAAGGTCTTGCCATTGTTCAGCGTTTAGAGGTCCTGCAATGGACCTGGGTCAAATTTAGTAGGACCTCCTTCAATACTTCACGGTATTGGATGGCGGGGGTCCAAACTCTTTGACCCCCTCATAAGTTAACTACTATTAATACTATAACCCGGCTATTTAGGGCTGTATCCCTGCTGACTCAGACTACTTAGCCGAGGGTAACGTCACCGCCAAAAGCGGGGCCTACCACAATACTGCATTAATAACTTAATTCATTATCTTCCAATAATCCACCCTTTTAGGATTGTATCCTTGCTGACTCAAACTACTGGGGTGAGGGTAACGTCACCTTCAAAAGAGGGGCCTACTACAATAACTAAGATAATCTCTTAATTATGTGCAAAAGTGTGGAAATAATCAAAGGTTATACTAAATACGAGTCGGAACCAAGTGATTCATCTTGTCTATCTGTTTTTCTTTTATTTTTATTTTTCAGCATTTTAGATAGTTTTTATTTTTCTTAGCTTAAAACATTTTTCTAAACTTTTATTTTGGTTAGACGTTGAGGATAAACCGGTATTAAAAGCTCTTGTGTCCTTGGACGACCTCGGTATCTTACCAACGCTATACTACACTCAACGATGGGTGCACTTGCCCATATGTGTGTTTAGTGTTAGTGAAATATCGTGTTTTATAAATTTAAAACTTGGCTAAAATAAGTGTTAAAAAGGGCTTAAAATATACACCTAATATAAGTAACACTTCACACGCATCAAGTTTTTGGCGCCGTTGCCAGGGACACAAGGATTTTAAGAAAGTTAGGAATCAACGGCCTAATCATCTTTTATTTTTCTTTTTATTTTTTTAGGATTTTCTTAGTTTTTTAGCTTCTGCAGAGCTCAGCACGGGCCGTGCCCGCTGAACACGCCCCCGTGCTCAATCATTGGAACTGGCAATCCTGTTTTACGTCAGAAAGTAAGCTGAACACGGGGCCGTGCCCACTCAACACGCCCCCGTGCCCAAGTTTCAGTTACTGAAAACAGAACCGTTAGATCCCGGCGGTTGGTAATTTCTGACATAAACATGAGTGATAGTAATTGTTTTTACTTTCGGCACTCTTATGGTATGTGGTGTCAATTATGTGGTGGCGAACCTGAAGAAGTAGAATGTTACTTTCTAAATTATAGGCCCCACTACATGGACCCACCGACTTCTTACAACCTTAAGAGGGGCGAAAGTAAAAATAAGCACTATTTCTCCCTCGAATGCGCCCAGCCAGATATTCTAGGAGAAATGCTCCTTGATGAGTTATTTCAACTAGAAAAGCTAATTCAGAATTGGTTAGAAGAGCTTAGGAAGGATTTTATTGATCCACCCCAAGACAATAACCATGAAGAAATGTTGGAACCGCATTCCGACAACCTCGTTGCTTCCGAAAATACCTTCGTACCTAGCAAAGACTTGGACGATAGTCGTCCCTGTGTCGATTGTGCCGTGAAGGACTCTCCATCGACTTCGTTCGATGCATACATAGACCTGAGCGATTCGGCATACACCTTCTTTAACAAGAGCCCGGGAAAGGGTTGGACTTGTCCACCTAGAATGAAAATAGGAATTACCCTCACCGACAACCTCTTGCGTTCTCGCCTTAGTCTAGGACAATTTAGGTATCTTAGGCACTTTGGGGTTGTTCCAACCAGTAAGGAACAACCCGATTTCAACGAGACCCTTAGAAGCAGCAAAACTCCATAAAACAACCTCCAGACACGGGGCCGTGCCCAGGTCAACACGCCCCCGTGCTCACCAAAAAGATTCTCTGCTGATTTGGTCAGAATACGGACAAAATGTGTCAGGACTTTCTCTGCACACGGAGCCGTGTCCAGTGGACACGGGGCCGTGCCCAGTGCGCTGTCGTTTTCTTTAAATGCAGCCTGATTCCTGCTCATTTTTTACCACTTCAATTGACAGAGATTCCTGGGATTTTCACTCATACCATCCTAGGTAAGTGCTAAAAGAAGGTTCCAAAGGAACCTCTTGTCCCTTCCACTTTTACTCATTTCCTCCTCTTTCAAAAATTTTTCAAAATTTCCTCCATGGAAGCTTGGAAATCCCTTGATTCCAAACCTATATGTGAAGTTTGTAAGATTATTTGCTAAGGATTCTTGTTTAAAGTTAGTTGTATAACTTTATTTTAAATTATTTAAGCCTAAAAACTAGCTAAAAATCATAAGAATAATTTAAAGCTCCAAGACTCCTTAGCATAAAATCCTGCAGACAAATGGACACGGGGCCGTGCTCAGCGAGCACGGGGCCGTGTCCGGGGATCTGTTTTGTAAAAATTTAGCTTTCTTCGGTTTCCTTCGCAGAAAATGGCAAGCAAAACAAGCGGATCATCTTCAAGAAGTAACCGACAAGAGAGGAGGTCTTCAACAGCAGAAGACTCTCTTGTAAACTATGTTTACGCTCTAAGGGAGGCTATTGACGAAATGACGGGAGTGGAAGAAGCATTGGTCGACCGTATCAACCATCTTACAGTGGGGCTGGAGGGCTGTCTCCATGAAGTAAACCTCTTGCACCAGAGGTTGAACCTTCTCGCCTCCCCGCCTTTGGTACCTATAATAACCCAAAGGGCGTGGAACGTGGTACCCGAAGTTGTCATTCCAGCCGAATGGTACGCCATGCACCAAGAACCTCCGCGAAGAGTGGTGCAAGGAGTCCCGGTGAATGTTCCCCCTCAACCACCAGCTGCGGAGGAAAATGAAGCCACATTCTTCCTTCCTAGGGAAATCGAGGAATGGCTTTAAACAACATTTAGGGAAGAAATCATTCGGCTAAAAGTCCTACTATATCGGGAAACTATTCTCGAAATTTTCTTAAAATAGTAGAACTCCTTATGATAACCTCGTGTACCTGCTGACCTATTTAGTTAAGTTTTAATTTTATCTTAATTTAGGATTATGTAAGTTCTCTCTATGATGAAATGAAATGATGGTTTTAAGGTTTGGATGGTTTGTAATGAATAAAACACACTCATGGTGGTAAAGGATGAAAAGGGGAACGAGAAAAATGAACTCATGCACAAGAACAAGGCAACCCGACAATTCTCTCCATTTCAGAAGGTTCAACACGGGCCGTGCCCAACCAACACGGCCCCGTGCTGAACCACCTGCAGAAAAACGCCTAGTTCAGGTAACTGGACACGGGCCGTGTTCACCCAACACGCCCCCGTGTCCAGACTTCTGTTTCTCTTGTTTTAATTTTGCTACTGGCACTTGAACACGGGGCCATGCCCGGATAACACGGGGCCGTGTTCAGTGCCCAGTAACACAAATTTTTGCTTTTTAAACACTATTTTACACATCTAATCAACCTAAAAATTTATTTTTGGGACACATTGAGGACAATGTGTAATTTAAGTGTGGGGGGGATGCTTAAACCTTGAATTATGCAAGTCCTAAATACAAGCCTTACACAAAACTCTATTGGAACCGCTAATCACCCCAAATTTTTTCAAAAATTTCATTTTTTTACTTGTCTAGGTTTAACTCGGGAAATTCAAGTTCTCAAAAAGGTTATATTTTTACAAATTTACAACCGATAGCGTTGTGATAAAAAGAACCAACATAAGAAAATTATGAAAAGGCATAGCAAACTTAGTTAAAATTTGATTATATATACTTGATCACATAAAAACCCATTCCCACAAAAGTGAGTTTTGAGCCTTTATTGAGCATACAATTACACATCATTAGACTAAATGCTCATCTTTCGTTTCTTGTGTGAATAGCCGCTTGGTTCTTACGACTCTAGAACTTGCCATGACGATACATTCCCGGTCCTTATCAACTTAAACCCGAGTAAGTAAATGATGGAGGCATTAGGACTAACCCTTTTTATTTCTACACCAATATTTTTCTTTTTCTTTTACCACCTACCCAAAATCCCCCTAGTTAACCCCTTTGAGCCTAAACCTTTTCATTTCATCACCCCAAACCAAAAACCCTTTTAACCACCAAAACCTTTTTCATTTTTAACCCTTTGTTTTAGTAACAAGTTCGGTTTTTCGTATGAAAAAAAAATGTTGAAGATGAAGCAAAAAGAAAATAAACAAACAAGTTCATCAAAAATAACTTTGTTTGAATAAAAGCTTCATCAAAATAAAAATAGAAAGTCTTACGAAAACCGACACTTGTTACGTTTTTCGCCCTTTTTTTTCTACTAACCACTAACCACTATCCCAACCACCCACCCTTAACCCAAGCCTAACCCTTAACCCACAAAGTCCTCTTGATATTTACAAAGGTATAAAAGTTAAAAAGGAGGAGGATTGATTGCTTGGCAAGCCTATGGTAGGAATAAGTTCCATGCCGCTCCCGAGTGATTCACTAAAAATACACCTTCGGCCGAGTGTGAAGTGATTTCTCCCGTGAGGTATGTGAACTTGTATATAAATGGAATTTTAAAAAAGGCATGTTATGCCCAAATAAGTAATTTCTCCTATGAAACGTTCTAAATAAATCATTACGAATAGGATTGTAAATAAATAAAGATAAAACCCAAAAAGATCTTGGATATCCCGACACTCTACGACCAGCCCAAAACCTTCTCTTCTACCTATTCCATTTGGGAGTGTAAGCCATATATTAAAGAGTTTTGCTTGAGGACAAGCAAAAGTTCAAGTGTGGGGGTATTTGATGTGTGTAAAATGCAACATATAAATTACATCAAATGAGGCATAAAACTAACCCTTTTTAAGTACTAATATTGGAAAAAGAGTGTTTTTGTCTTCCTTTTGTATTTTCAGGATTAAATGAGCTCAAAAACGCAAAAGAAGCAAAAAGACAGCTAATTCCAACATAAATACAAGGAAAGGAACATTAGTGGACTGCCCGACCCCTCAACGGAACCTTCCAAAGCAAAATAGAGAAGTCAGAAGGCTGAACACGCCCCGTGCTCAGCCAGCACGTGGCCGTGCCCAAGAAGCAGCAGAAAAGACAAACCTATAGAAGCTTCTATTGCCCACCACGGGCCGTGCCCAGCGGACACGGGGGCGTGTTGAAAGTACAGCAGGCGCATTTATTGTAATTGCGAATTACAATTAATGAGGAGAGAGAGTGTCAGACAGGCACGGGTACGTGCCCAGCGGACACGGGGACGTGCCCAGCTCTCTGTTCAGCCTATAAATAGGAGTGCTTGGATTCATTTCATCTCATCCCTTGGCACACCACCTCTCTCACACTTCATCCACCACCCACCACCATCACAACACCATCATCCACCACCATCATCCATTGTCCATCGTAGAGTGTGTGAGTCGTCTCGGGATCCAAGATTGATCGTAAGAGTTCTTGACAATCAAGGCCATGTTTGCCTAAGTCTCTTACATCACTTGGTGAAGACAAAGTGTCTAGTATAATACTTTTTATTTCTAATCTTTTGCACTTTTTATTTGGTTTTGTATTAATGACTTTAATAACTAGTTACTTATGTTGAAGGTGATCTTTCCTTATCGTTTGTCCGTGGTGTCTTGGCATTATTTTACTGTCTATATAAAATAAAGGATTTTCACCATTCATATCTCCACGGTCTATATGGAGGTATGTTGGCTACCTGGTCGGGGGTTAAGGGAACGGTTTGGTAAAGGTCTTGCCATTGTTCAGCGTTTAGAGGTCCTGCAATGGACCTGGGTCAAATTTAGTAGGACCTCCTTCAATACTTCACGGTATTGGATGGCGGGGGTCCAAACTCTTTGACCCCCTCATAAGTTAACTACTATTAATACTATAACCCGGCTATTTAGGGCTATATCCCTGCTGACTCAGACTACTTAGCCGAGGGTAACGTCACCGCCAAAAGCGGGGCCTACCACAATACTGCATTAATAACTTAATTCATTATCTTCCAATAATCCACCCTTTTAGGATTGTATCCTTGCTGACTCAAACTACTGGGGTGAGGGTAACGTCACCTTCAAAAGAGGGGCCTACTACAATAACTAAGATAATCTCTTAATTATGTGCAAAAGTGCGGAAATAATCAAAGGTTATACTAGATACGAGTCGGAACCAAGTGATTCATCTTGTCTATCTGTTTTTCTTTTATTTTTATTTTTCAGCATTTTAGATAGTTTTTATTTTTCTTAGCTTAAAACATTTTTCTAAACTTTTATTTTGGTTAGACGTTGAGGATAAACCAGTATTAAAAGCTCTTGTGTCCTTGGACGACCTCGGTATCTTACCAACGCTATACTACACTCAACGATGGGTGCACTTGCCCATATGTGTGTTTAGTGTTAGTGAAATATCGTGTTTTATAAATTTAAAACTTGGCTAAAATAAGTGTTAAAAAGGGCTTAAAATATACACCTAATATAAGTAACACTTCACACGCATCACATACACGAACATTTGTCGGAGTCACTTGAAACTGACGCTTCTGATTCATCAGAAGATGCAACAGTCTCCTCTGGTAAAACATTTTGATCACAATCAAAATTTGAAACCATAGAATCTAAAATATTAGTCTTAGCAACATTTTTAGAAAAACCATCAGTTTCAGCAAGCATAGAGTTAATTAAGTTCAAAACATAAAGATCATGTTTAGCATATAAAGATTCATTCGAATCAATAGTAGCATTCGAATGCGGTTCGTCATTGATGTGCTAAAAGTAGTTTAATAAAAACAACCTAAATTAACCTAATTTAGACACTAAGTAATACTCTAGACTCTATAAACTCGACTAAACTACTAACCGGTAAGCGAACCGATTGACTCTAGTACAACTAAGTAAATACCTCTTTCTTCACCTTTTCAGGTTTAGACACCCAAATGCCTTTAATCATCGAACCCACAGGACTTAATTTAACTACCTTAACTAAACTATCTAGACTGACACTGACATGACACTAACTATTTTTAAATTTGATGGGGGTTTCTAAATATCCTAAAATTTCAAATAAATTAAATTAATTAACAAAGTTAACTAGACACGAATTATGACTCAGGTTTACTCAGATGACGGTGAAAGTCTACCTAGACTGGAATCCTGGATTATACTAGTGATGATTTATTAGGATGTTTGTTACTATGGAATCAGGATCGTTTAATGCTAAACCTATCGAGACACCGAGCAGAACCCCCGACCCTTCTCAGGAAGACACCTATGGAGCTTTAAAGGCTGTTATAGACACCGGTTGGCATAGACTCCCTCACGGGTTATCTAAGTGGTTTATGAAAGTACCCGAATTTGATCTACTCCCTCAAGGGTTATAGACCTAGGTTAAACTTGGGTTCTTGACTCGACTTGATAGACAACGGTCCATAGGGAAACAAGCTCAGACTCCTCACGAAGACCCTACATAGCAATTTTTCGACTTAGACCTAACAATAACCTCACACCTTTCAGCTATTGAGATTAGCAGAACACTTAGGCTTATCTAATTATCAAATATTGCTTCTAAGGTATATCGGCCAATTAACCCAAAAGATCACAATATAAAATTATAATCTAGAATGAACCAATTATGTGAAAGACATTCACTAAGAATCATACGAAGTAATAAAATACAATTAAACAAAGCTAAACATGCAAACACATCGAATCAATAATCAAGTTGACTACTTTCATAAAGAATCCATAAATAATCAAACATCCATAATAAAAATCAAAACTTCACAAATCCATTCATCCTATCTAGGCAGTATAAAGTGTTTAGCCTAACATATTCATGTTCAAACACAAAACGAAAGTATTTTCAAAGAAAGAAAACATGATTGATAATCAAAAGTAAAGAACAAGTGAACCGGATGATTAAATCGCGACACGGGTGCTTCCTCGAGCTTACACCTTCAACCGATGCTTCAAAGTCTCTGAAAACGCTCCAAAATCGTCCAAGATTTCGTCCAAGAACTTGCCAATTCGTAACTAGGGTTGGACTTGTTTTTAGATATGTTTATATATATTTGTATCAAAGAATCCTGCTCCAACCCAACCCTGACTGCGAAAACAACCCCTTCGCGTCACGCGAAGGGGACTTCACTATGGCGTCGCGTGGTGCGGCGCTTCAAACCACTTTATCATTATTTTATCTCGTCGCATCAGGCGAAGGCTTTGCATTCTTCTATTGGCGTGACGCGATGAGATGTTTTTCCAGCATTCTTCTATTTTCAGTTCCGTTCAGCTGTGTTTTCACCCGGCTCTTGATAACACTTCTCGTTCAACTCATTTTCTACGTTTTTCCTCATTTTCAACAACCGAGACCTGTAATTCACACATCTATCAATAGTATCTAATTCTAAACTACAAACCGACACAAATGGAACGTAATATATAAAAATTATACATGATAAATATGTGTATTTTGCAATACATCAATCATCCACTTTAGACTATTCCTCAACTATCATTGACTTTGCACATGAACTCGAACTATTAATATCATTCATAGAATCACAATTTGATAAATTTCCTTGATCGCCCCTTTTTGACATCTTAACCGGTTCACTTTCAGATTCTAATCCATCAACTGATTCATTTGAATCATTTTGAGCTAAATCCATGGTTTTAACAAAGTCCATGGGTTTTTTAAAATCTAGATCGCCGACACAAAACCTCGGGAGCTGACAATCGTTAGCTGCCTTATTCTTCTTATTGATTGAATAACCAGGATACAACTTCCGGATAATTCTCAGATCAGATCTAAGTGTTACAACGATTGTGAAATATGAGTGTTTGAGTGCGATTGTAGCAAGAAATTAGAGGGTGCGAGATTGTGAGCTCGACAGTGTGTGTTTTCTACTGATCTGGCACCCTGTATATATAGTTACATAAATAAATAAACAAACTACCTGCAGCCATATTCTACAAGCAAATCGTTAGTGATAATCAAGATACTCCTGCAGGATGTTACCAATATCCTGGTTCGGTATCCTGATCACAGATAAGATACATAAAATCAAGATATATTGTCAGGATATGGGTTCAAAATTCCACCCATAACACTAACCACTTTGGGAATTTGACCACACTTATCATCTTGGATTTTAACAGCTTTTCCACCTCCTCTTAGATGATAGCATTCCTTTCAGGAGCGAACTTTCTTCTTTTTGGTTGAACATGACTGAAAGATTTATCAATTCCAAGTTTATGGGTTATAATATCCTTTGATATACCTGTCATATCCTCATGCTTCCAGGCAAATGTAGACATCCTGCATTTTAAAAAGTTAATAAGTTGTTTCTCAATATCCTCAGGGATATTGACTCCTACAAGCACTGAGATATCTGGATTATCTTCATCAAGGATGACTTTCTTGACATCCTGTTCAGAAGCTTCCATAATATCATGTGCTTATATCTTTGATTGCTATCCTTCTCGGGATTTTTCTGATGCCTTCATCGAGGAAGAGTAACACTCTTTTGCTTCCTGCTGGTCATTTTCAATCTTCACCACTCCCCAAGGAGTAGGTATCTTTACACATTGGTGGTAAGTGGAGGGTACGACTTTCATATCATGAATCCAATGCCTGCCTAATATTATGTTGTAGTAGGATAATGAATCCATAACAAAGAAACGTTGTAACGAGTTGATCCCTTCAACATAGACAGGTAGCTTGATTTCCCCAATAGTGTTCTTCGTTTCCCCACTGAATCCTACAAGTACAGTGGATTTTGAAGTAATCTCAGTTTCCAGGATATTCATCCTATTCAAAGTTTCCAACTGGATGATATTGACTGAGCTCCCATTATCTACCAGTATCCTACGGACAAAATGGTTAGCAACATATAAAGTAATTACCAACCCATCATGATGGGGATCCTGGATGTTATCTCGATCATCACTTTCGAAAGTTACCACTTTATCATCCGTGAGCATTGTCATTCTTGTTTGCTTATCTTCCCTTTCTGCTTTGGCCTCTTTAGCATGTCTTTTGGCCGCAGGTAAGAAGTTCCACATATGTCGAATCCTCCGGAGATGAAGTTGATTATATTTGCATTAGGTGGTGGTGATATAGCTCTTTTAGGATTCTAATCAGTATCCTGAGTGTTGTTCTTCTTTCTGCCAAAAAGTTCCTTTAGATAACCTTAACTTATTAAGTAGCTGATCTCTTTTCTCAAGGCTATACAATCCTCCGTCATGTGCCCAAAATCTTCATGAAAGGCACACCACTTTGATTTGTCCTTCCAATCAGCATTTTTTGGATTCTTTTCCGGCCATCTTGCTTTGTCCCCCAATCCCTGCATAGCATACATTAGTTTAGGAATATTTACTGAAAAACAATATTCTGAAAGTTTAGGATATTCTTCTTCATCCTCATCCTCAATAGCATTCACTCTTTTGTTGTCGTTCTTAGCATATGGCTTGGATCAGTATTGTTTGTATGAGGATTCTGACTTCCTATTCGTCAATTCATGTGTTGGGATTGAACCCTACTAGAGGAACAGATAATGAAAGCCAAAACCGGTTCACAACAGTGGATTCACAATAAGCATCTGTTTACACTAAGTCTTCTCCCTTGAGAGTGATTATAACAGCTGATGGTCTTACATCCACTGCCCGGATACAACTGGTGCTGTTATTCAAAACCACTGATGAAGCCAGAAGACTGCTGAGAACTAAGCACTGCTGGTACAATCTACTGATGACAAAGCACTGCCCAATCAAGGACTGATCAACCTTGAGTAAAGCACTGACATAAAGAGAGAGCAGTAGTTTAGTATATCATCTGTTTCATGTATAGTCAGTAGTTAAGATTAGCAGTGTTTGTATAAGAACAGTAGATACAGGTTGTTAGGCTGTTAGACGTCGCTTTCATGGTGACGTCAGCTGAGATGCCTCAGTGGTTTGGATTGTCTATAAATGGAACAGTACTCTGTACTGTTACATTTGATCGTCTTGAGTGAGTTCTTCTCCTCAATTCAATCCTTTCATCTTGTGCAATCCAACCTTGGAGCATCAGGCTGAGGGGGAGTTTAGTTTGTAAGCATGCTTGTAATCTTTTGAATTGCTTTGTAATCTTTTGACTGATGAAAAGCATTTGTTTATCTAAACTATTTTCTTCCTTAATTGTGTTTACAAAGTTTGTGATCATTTCCACTGCACTTAAACTCTATTCATCTCTATTTGATTTGTTCAAAATATACAAACAAACACAATCTGAGAACCTCCGATCCTAACAATTGGTATCAGAGCCTGGACAGTCAAATTCAATCTAACAATCAATTTGACATAACAGTTCGGCTCAAAATTCATTGATACTAAGGTTGGTTGTATTTAGTTGAAAAGCAGAGTAACGAGTGATAACGCTTAAAGTTGCTATTCAAATACTCTATAAAATAACCAAGATGTCATATGACACACAAATCTCACACAACAAGTGATATCATGCACAAGACACTCATGGTTTTTAAATCTGAAAACATATCTGTTAAACTATGGGATTATTTCTTATTTTCAAAATTGATTTCAACTGTTGTTTTGAAACTTGTGATGTCACTATATTAGATGCTAAAGTATAAACCTCAGATTAACAAAAGCCTATGTTCATAAAAACATTAGTGTTTTTGCTAACATAAAAAGAGGGAAATTAAAACTTTAGTTATAAGAACTTATGTGTTGAAAACAGGTTGAGATCCTCAAAAAGAACAAATCAACTCTGTTAAAATACATTAAGAAAGCAGAATAGTCTGTATCATTTGTAATATGAGATTGGTCAAAAATTTATACAAATATGGCTAAACCTCTTAAAACATTACTACAAAATGATTCTGGATTAAGTATTCCTTCAATAAAGACCTCCCAGCAAGTATCTCATTACTTATGAATGGGAAGGGTAATAAGGGAAGAAGAAAATTCACAAAAACTCAGAAGTGTGTTTATCTTAAAACTTTTGAAGCCAGAAGAAAAGAGTATAAACATAAAACACTTAAGAGTCAAAGTTTGGGGTAACAGTGGTCATTAAGCAACTATGTGCAACCATTGGTTCAGGAAAATTCAGGTAGCGATAGTATTCCCAGTAAATGAACTTAAAAGAGGACTAGACAAATTTTCAGAATCTTCACATGGTAACAAAGTCTATAACATGGTTTTCAAAAACATTTGTGAACATGTGTCCTCATTTCTGTTGTCAATCAATCAACATGAAAATGGTACCAAACAGTGATCAAGATGTATTTACATGGTCATACCACTGTTATCAAACTACTGACCATTTTCATAAACTTGGGTTTGATATGATTAGGAGTTTCAGTGGTAAATTATACCAGATCGTTTTTAATATTGTTTTTAGAAAATCCTTTATTTTTTTCTGAAAAAGGATTTTCTCAAATAAAGCAAGATATATCATTCTTCATTTTTCTTTAAGAATAATATATTTTGAACCTTTACTGATTTTTTATAGTAATTGTTTCAATCTCCTGTCAGGATATATAACCTTTGTTTTTGTTGGTTATATTATCCTCAAATTGATCAAAAGGAAATGGTACACATGTCATAGTCAGGTCATACTCAAAGTTTGTTTTTACACTGTGTAAAAGATTGATTGTTAACAGATCTTAAAATACTTGGGTACTCATGTTTTAATTCAAATATTATAACAAAAATGAGTTGCCCTAGTAAAAAGTGTACATCATCTGGGGTACTAAACCACTGTCAGAAATTCATAAGAACTTCAAAATGTGAAATTGACATGTGGCAAAACCTTGAATGAAAATTTTCAAAATAGTTGCTGATATATCCATTTTTCAAATCTTTACCACTACCCCTTACCACTGTTTTGTTCAAACATCTGCCTTCTAAATATTGTCCACTGCTAAAAGTCAGCCACTGATCCTTTATTTTGCTTGGCAAGCACTGATGCTCAAAATCAGTGTCTTATCCACTGATAGTAAAAATCATCCACTGTTATCACAGTATTACCGTTGTAACCACTGATGCTTGCTTCATCAGTGGCTCTCAAAACAACTGTCCTCCATTCTTCATCCATATCATCAGAGGTTGACACGTGGTCAGTTTTTAGCCTTCAGATCTTTGTAACCGCTGCCACATCAGCACTTACTTTTTCCCTAAATAAAACCCTGATCAAAACCCCCAAACAGGGTTTTTACACTGTCGAATTGAATTCCAAAAAATTCTCTTCTCAAAGTAGTTTCCAACTTCCATTTCAAATCTTTCTTCATCTTTCCAACCTCCATTTCATCAAAATGACGAAATCCAAATCAAAATCAAAGTCTAAATCATCATCTTCGTCTAAAGAGGTCGCTCAAACGGCCGCTGAACCTGTTGAAATACAATACAAATCCCCTCACAACTATTTGGGTCTACTCACAAAACCCACCAACAACCACACATTCGATTCCATCATTGACACAATATCTGCATCAAAGTACAAAACTTTGCTTACCGCAGATGCTCCCATTTACCGCAAACCCAGAGAGAGTTTTGGAAAAAGGCGACGCTTGAAAAACAAGACGATAAAGTCATAGCCATTAACTCCTCGATACAGGGTAAAGTGATTCAAATCACTTCACAATCAATCTCAGAAGTCTTTAAACTCGATGATCAGAAAGGTAAAACTTCTTTTGATAAAACCGAGTTGAAAACTGATTTTCTGAAAAGAGGGTATGCAGAACAATCAAAGGTAGATACCTTACAAAAAGGTTACTTCCCTTCTGCACCCAGATTTTTATTTCACACACTTTTGATGCGTGTTTCAAATAAAACAATAGCTTTTAACGAAATGCCATTGAAGATTCAATGTCTGGGTTACGCTATTTTAAAGAATGAAAATTACAACTATTCCCAGGAAATCTTTAATGACTTGGTAAAAAATGTTGATAGCAAATCATTTTTACTTTTTCCAAGATTTTTAAGCTACTATTTTACACAAAAATTTGAAAAAGAAAATGAGAATTTGCTCAAACAGGGTGCATATTTTCAAATAAAAGGGTTAACAACTGAAACATTTTCTAGAATGATGGCACCAATAAAAACAAAAGCAGAGGTGCCTGAGCAGATTTCAGCAGTTACCACTGCTCCTTAGACATCTGCTGCCGAGCCCACTGCTCCAGGTGATCATAGCAGCACAACCACTGCTTTGAAGCCCACACCTAACATCACCAAAAAGACCAAAAAGAAGTCTTACAAAAAGCCCACCAAACCCAAGAAAAAGGCAACTCGGGAAGATGAGATCCCAGAGCAACTGCCAGTGACAACACAAATGTCACCAAAAACCACTGCTGCTACTTCCTCACAGCAGCTGGTAGAAAGATCTCCACCCTTACCTCAAACTCCTCCTGCATCCTCACAAAAGGATCAGGTTGTAAGCACAGGGACCCCACAATATGAAGCTCTGGACCCAATCGGATCCATCTTCCTCAGTCCTGATCCCAAGGACATGTCTCTTTCAACACCCATACCCTCACCAATCATAATGCCACAATCAATAATACCCTTGTTGCATGTAGTTGCCATAGCTCAGACACAAACCAGCTCCTCTCTATCACCTGTCACTGAGAGTATACTCCCACAAGTGACTGGGTTTGATGCTACTACTCCTGCTATCCCAGCAACAACTGAGGAGGTTACACCCCCTGAGTTACATGTAACTCTCGGTGGTAGTTCAAGTGGAGCAGCAACTACAACTGATGGATCAACAGATCTTCAGTTGGACAGTTGTTTCATTAATAAGTCTCCCTTGAAGGCAATTTCTTCTATAGCACCTTCGATAACCACCAGTGAGTTTGTGTTAACCACTGGTACCATCAAAGGTTTATCAAGTGCTGAAGAAAGAAGTCCCCAGTACCAAGAACAAGGGGCATCAATGGGTGATTTTTGGGACTCAGTTCCTAAGTCGCACATTGGTACAATCACTGCTAGTGGGGATTCAGATGATCCCATTAAACTGGGTGATGATTCAAAGTATCAGGAATTGATGGGCAGAGTTGAAAAACTTGAAACATCAGTTGCTGAGATAAAGGATATGGTGCAGCAGCTGCTAAAAGCTCAAAAAGCACAATCCACTGCTGCTCCAGCTCAAGCATCTGCACAACCTACACCTACTGCAAATGAGCTGTGGAATATTTTCCAGCCCTTACTTGAAAAACAAAAATAGATGGCTGGTCAGCATCATGAAATACATGTGAAAATGCTGACAAACATGGTGGAGTCGAGATTTAAAGATACTCAAGCAGACATCAAAGCTATCAAGGCTCATCTCCAAAGCACTTTTGGAAAAGTCCCCTCTACCATCCTTTTCATGGATAACCCCCTTGCAGATAATGCCAAAAAGGGGGAGAATATCAAGCAGTTGAAGAAAAAGGGAATTGAAGATGGTCTGTATGTTGAACCAGAACAAGAAAAACAGACATCTAAATCCTCAAAAGGTTCAAAATCTCAAACCACTGAGCCACCCAAGACATCATCAGCCTCTCCTACAATAAAAAGGAGAAGGATTTTCATACCTGATGATTCACCACCACCATCACCACCATCAAAAACTACCTCACCATCTTCAACCCCTGCTCAAAAGCAGAAGACATCTACTGACACATCAGTAGTTGTAATGACAATAGAGGTTGAAACACCAGTTGTTTCAACAGCTGTTAGTCAACCATCCACCACTGCTCTTATCATTCCTACATCACAACCAAAATCCTCTTCATCAGTAAAGCTTCACAAAAGAAAAAGAGAAACAACTCAAGCCACTGATGAAAAATATGATCATGTTGCTGCAAAATATCCACTGGAACTAGATGCTGTGAAAAATGAGATGAGACAATTTTACACCGAGGAAGATCCTTCAAAAAGAAGATTTCCTTCTCTCATTGGCTTCATAGTCCCAGAAAACATGGATGAATATCTCGAAATGAAAGCAAGGCAAGCAAGGATTAGAGCTATGCTTGAATGCAAAGATGAAGGTGATGAAGCCATTGCAGAAAGAATGGTACTTTTGCTCACAAAAGTCAAGCTGATGGAAGACTATGCACAAGATCTGATCAAAGAAAAGACAGATAAATGAAAAGCAATGAGAAAAGAATATCTTGCATATATAATGAAAGAAAAATTCTATCAAGCTGAAGAAAACCAATTTGAAGAGTAGCCACTGGTTGCCTTAAAGCATGAAGCAAACAGGATTGAAAGGATTAAAAATGATCCAAGTAAGAAGAAGACAGCTCCAAATTGGATATTCAAAAAGCTAATTGCTGATCTCACTTCTGAATACAAAAAGAAAAAACAGGAACTGATAGATGCGAAGGTGGATAGTGCTGAAGCCATAGCAAAATGGACAAAGCAGTATACCGACGAGGCTTATGAACGGCTGAAGAAAAGAAAGATAACAGTCTCAGGCACTTCAAAAAGGCCAGACTACAACAAGATAGAACAGCAGCTTGATGCTCTCAAAACACTGATCACATCAAAAGTTAACCCGAGCCTTGTGATAAACCAAGAGAAAGGGAAACTGCTGACCAGTGAAGAAGAAAAAGAAAAGGAAGCTAAGTACTTCACAGATGTCATCAAGAAAATGGATCTAAAAGAAGATAGCTCAGTGAAACTTCAAAACTTTTTTAAAAAGGTATTAACCAAACCTGCATCACCAAACACTTCAACAGAAATGACAGACATTGAGAGGCAAGAGCTGATCGAAAGAGAAACTGCAGAAGATATAGCTGCAGCAAATGATGTCATCGATATGGCCTTCAAAAGTATGTCTGAAAGTTTCCAAATTTTCACAAGGCCAACATCTCCAAACTCATCTTTGAATAAATCTCTCCCAAGAAACCCATTGGTTTTAAAAGTACGAAAGTGGATGTCTGATCAAAAGACCCACGTATTGACTCTAGTCAGATCCAATGGCGAAGTGAAGTACATATCAAGGAAAGAAGCACTAGGCCTTAGTGTTGAAGATTTGCAGGATCTCCTTGAACTTACACTGTGCAGGGATGAGGATGATTCAAGTTCCAAGGATTTTGAAGTGGAATTTAAAAGAAAAGCAAAGGAACTGTTGATGAGAAATTAAAATCCAGAATAATGAAGGGTTTTGGCATTATCTATTCCAGGGGGAGATTGTTGGGATTGAACCCTACTAGAGGAACAGATAATGAAAGCCAAAACCGGTTCACAACAATGGATTTACAATAAGAATCTGTTTACACTAAGTCTTCTCCCTTGAGAGTGATTATAACAGCTGATGGTCTTACATCCACTGCCCGGATACAACGGGTGTTGTTATTCAAAACCACTGATGAAGCCAGAAGACTGCTGAGAACTAAGCACTGCTGGTACAATCTACTGATGACAAAGCACTGCCCAATCAAGGACTGATCAACCTTGAGTAAAGCACTGACATAAAGAGAGAGCAGTAGTTTAGTATATCATCTGTTTCATGTATAGTCAGTAGTTAAGATTAGCAGTGTTTGTATAAGAACAGCAGATACAGGTTGTTAGGCTGTTAGACGTCGCTTTCATGGTGACATCAGCTGAGATGCCTCAGTGGTTTGGATTGTCTATAAATGGAACAGTACTCTGTACTGTTACATTTGATCGTATTGAGTGAGTTCTTCTCCTCAATTCAATCCTTTCATCTTGTGCAATCCAACCTTGGAGCATCAGGCTGAGGGGGAGTTTAGTTTGTAAGCATGCTTGTAATCTTTTGAATTGCTTTGTAATCTTTTGACTAATGAAAAGCATTTGTTTATCTAAACTATTTTTTTCCTTAATTGTGTTTACAAAGTTTGTGTTCAATTCCGCTGCACTTAAACTCTATTCATCTCTATTTGATTTGTTCAAATTATACAAACAAACACAATCTGAGAACCTCCGATCCTAACATCATGCGTTGAGGATGTGTTCATCCTTTCCTGTATTTTCCTATCATCTTCGAGCCTTATGTATCTTAAGGCCCTATTTCGAGCTTCATCCAGATTCCTACAAGGATTCATTACAAGGTCTTGGTAAAATTGAGAATCCTTCTGTAACCCCATTTTGAACGCTTGTACTGCCGTGGCAACATCAAGGTTCGGGATATTCAGGGATTCTCTACTAAATTTGTTAACATAATCCCTTAGGGATTCTTGTGATACCTGCGTTATCCTGTAAAGATCACTCGTTAGTTTCTTAAAGCTCCTGCTACAAGAAAATTGGCTGTTAAATAAGTTAACTAAATGAGCAAAAGATGTAATAGAATGATGTGGAACATTAAAAATCCATTTTAAGCCAGATCTTGTCAAAGTGGAACCAAAGCCTTTGCATAAGCATGCCTCTTCGAGTTCTGGTGGGATTGGATTTATTTCCATCTTTTCCTTATACCAGGAAACATGCTCCTTAGGATCGGTCGTCCCATCATATAGCTTCATGTTGGGAGTCTAAAATCTCTTTGGGATTTCTGCATTACAAATGGTGTAAGAAAAATGGGATATCTTGTGGCTATCCTGGGATACTTCTGGTATAGGTTGCACTACCCCAGGCACACTCGATATCATATTCTTCAATTTTTGAAGTTCTCTAGTTAATGCTGATGTTACACCTGCATCCTACAATGATTGAAGATTATTAGTAATAGGGATACTGGTGTTAATAGATACGTTACCAGCCTGGCGATTTAGGCCATATCCCAAACCATATCCTAGATCCCTCACGATCGATATCATGTGTTGGTGCACTTAGTGTCTGTTAACTTTGTCTTATAAAAGTCTTTTGTCTAGATAGGTTAAATGAACACACAACAGGGTCAAAACTAGGGTTTATATATGTTTTAGAAAGGTATTTCGCTTGAACATGGTGGTGATCAGCTCAAGCGAAACCCTATCAGTTGAGTTCGCTTGAACATGGTGGTGGTCAGTCTCAAGCGAAACCCTATGGGTTGTCAAGTTCAAGCGAAACCCCCTGGGTCTATATATAGGTGAGTGTGTTGTTCATTTGAAGCGAACTTGTATGTGTGTGTAAGAGAAGGTGCTGCCGGATTTGCTTCAGAATACATTGTAAAAGCACGAAAATCAATCAGAAAAGATAGATTAAAAGGAAACTAGCTGTTGTGACTTCTTTTACATTGATTCCGCCTTCGTATTTGAAGATGAACATCCTTAACTGACTTTTCGAGGTCCTAAAACGGTCCAACATCCTGGCCGTTGGGGATATTTCCAATATATTGCATCGAGAATGGCCCAGTATCATGTTGCGTTGATTATCTTCGGTGAATGCTGCTGAACTAAAGTTCAACATCCTGGGTTGTAAAGGAGTAGCTGCATCCTCAGTAGGTTTCTTGGAGTTTGACTTCAAGAGTTGTATCTCCTTCATTATAACCTGGTTGGTTTCCTGCTGCTTTTTCATTTGATCCTGTATGCTGTCAAACAAAGACAAAATCTCATCATTAGAAGCAAAGACAGGAGTTCTCCCTGAAACTCCGGATCTGGAAACATTCTAAGCAACAGAAGCGTCTCCAGGTGTTTGGCTTTCGTTTCTCCTTTGGGAAGCTTGAACTGGTGGAGGTGGAAGAGGCAATGAACAAGTCGCAGCAGAGGTTGAAGCAGGCATCGAAGAAGAGCTCAAGTATGATTGAGAGGCCTTTGAAAATAGTTTTGTAAAAAGTTTTGAAGAACAAAAAAACCGATTAATGATTTTAACAAAGTTTTGAATAAAAATAGCACCACCTGCCCCACGGTGGGCGCCAAATTATTTTGGTCAAAAATTACCGAAGCAATTAAGTGATCAAATTTAGTTTGTGAGGTAGTGTGCTATAGAGATTTGCTAAAATGTATTAAGTTGATTAATAAAGAAAACAGGATGTACGAGATTGACACAGGATGTACGAGATATCAAACTATATCAATTATCAAGTAATGAACAATAAAAGTAAAGATTGACACAGGATGTACGAGGAAAGCCCTTAATCTATCTAGATCGCCGACACAAAACCTCGGGAGCTGATAACTGCCTGCTGCCTTTGCTGTTCTTATTGATTGAAATACCAGGATACAGCTTCAGGATAATGCACGGATCAGCTCTAGGTGTTACAATAATTGTGAGATGTGAGTGAATGATTTAGAATTTAACAAGTAATTAGTGTGTGTACGAGATTACATGTGTTTCTCTAATGATCCGGCATCCCCTTATATAGTTTTTAAATTCTAACTGAATATCCTACAATTCCGGGATACGAAGAATATCCCCTTGTGACCGTTGTAGACCTCTTCATCCGCTATCAACGTTCACCTTTCAACCACTTTGAGCGAGTCTTCGGGTAGACCTAGTCCTTGTTAACGTTGGTCCCTTGCAACTGAAGTATACAAACAAACCATTAGTAACGCGCAAAATACTTATGTAGGATGTTACCAATATCCTGGTTCGGTATCCTGGTCGCAGATTGGAAACATAAAGTCAGGATATAGGTTCAAAATTCCACCCATAACAGTGGGCATGTTCCCACCGTAAGCCCTGTGTTAATAGTGTTTTTTATGTTAATTTTACTAATCTTGCCCAAGTGCTCTAGTGTAAAGGCCAAGTGCCCATGGAGAAACCTAAAAGGACCAAAACTTTGATTGATCCTATGGCCCTATAGTCCTACACAATTGTTTTGTTTGAACGTAAATGAAGAGCCATTCAGCCAACCTAATTTACTTTTGATCCCCCGATGTTTTAAGTGATGACTCCTGCTCTTTTGTATATTTTCTACCTCCTTGAGTCTCTGCTACCGTCGTCTAGGTTTTAGGTTTTTGGGTGGTGATGGGGTGGGGTGGGGTGGGGGTGGGTGTTTAGGTTTTGGGTGGTGGTGTAGTTGGTTTAGGTTTTAGGTTCTTAGACACTTGTCACTCTACAATGCCTTCTTACACTTCTTACTTTTAGGAGCTTTTGTATTTGATCCTAATCCTATTTTTTAATCTCACATCTCATGATTTTGATAAGTGGCTATCTCTAGATAACTTGATTTTAATACATATGTTATTGTTAATACAGATTTAATTGCTTGTATATATTTGCAATGACGATTTCATTGTTCGGTAAACTGGTGATGTCTTCATATAAAGTAAAACAAGGTGCGCATTTTTTACCATCTTATATAATATAAGTGTGTTGTTTGTGTAAATTGATTTATATTTGTTTTTTCATAAGAACTCTGTTTGACAATTTCTAAAAGTTTCCTAACAATTTCCCCCTTAGTATTGTAAGAAAAATAAACTACCTTATTACAAATGAACATAATTTAAACAAAATTCCCAACAATGGAATCAAAGTTGCAAACTACAAAAACCTTGTTCAAAACCAAGTTACAAAAGAAATAACATAACTTCAATTGTTTTAAGACATATTAACAGGTTTGCGGAGATCATCAGTGTTTAATTTTTTCTTGTGATAGATGAACTTGTGGCATACTTCATACATATCTTTGTGCCAGCCTCTGTGAGTGCATATGTCTATCGCTTCCGTCAATCACGTATCATAGCTCAGAAATGATCAAGACAAGGTTTAGAATTGATAAATATAGGAGACAAGTCCATTTGGACGAATTAGAGTCCATTCGGATGAATGGGGAATCATTTGTAATAAGGAGTCCATCCTTGCTTTCGTAGGTGTAAATTGTCAGATTATCAATAGAAAGCATATTATAATTACATTCTTGTGTCTGATCCAATCACGTACACGGATTCGGCATGTGATACGTGATATTCGCAGTCATCGGGATTAGGAAATCGGTCCGGAAACGAACTTACAAGTAGTATCAGAGCGGAAGATCGATTGCACGGATTCAAGATACAAGAATTCAAGAGATTTCATCAAAATCGGAGCTGAATTGCATAAAATTCGTCACATTTTCTCTTCTACTCAATTTCTTCACAATTTTTGGACTGAAAATCTCAGATTTACAAAGATTTAACGGACGAAAATGGGGGAACTTTGGATATGTTATGTGGATTTGTGTTTTTAACAACCCTACATAGTTTCAAGAGCTAATTCAAAGTATTTCTAGGTCAATTTGATGAAAAACTGTAATGAACGTCTGAAAAGGTCCATTCGTAGTTGACAGAGTCCATTCGTAGTTTCAAGAGCTAATTCAAAGTATTTCTAGGTCAATTTGATGAAAAACTGTGATGAACTTAAGCTGATTTGCGTCTGAAAAAGGTCCATTCATAGTGAAAAAGGTCCATTCGTAGTTGACAGAGTCCATTCGTAGTTTAGAGAGTCCATTCGTACATAAGAGGGTCCATTTAATGATAAGAGGGTCCATTCGTAGATACTGACCTGAAACTGTTAGAACGAATCTGGAAAGCACGGATCTACAACTTCGAATCAACAACAACATTTATGAATCAAGAAATTACTTGATTCGTACGAATCTGGGATTAAAAGTAATTACGAATCAAGGTCTGGTAGTTGTTTTACGAATCAAGGATTCAGTTGTGGGTTTCTACGAATCAGGGAGTTGGTACGAATCAAGGATTTCTTACGGATCTAGAAGTCTAATTACGAATCAGCGTTGATTCATGCTAATCAAGAAGTTTTCTGATTACGAATCTGGTTGTTTTATATGAATCAACACAGGTGCGTAATCACGAATCAAGAAACAACAGTTACGCTGTCAACAAGATTTTGATTACATACGAACCAGGAATCAATTGGCACGATTCCGATCTGAATCAAAATCTGAATTCAAGATCACGAATTGGATATTAAAACTGCTTTGAAACTTATCTGAATCAAGTTTGAATAATCACAGATCTGGAACGAAGAAACTGTACACAGAAACAGTTCAACGAATCAGCATTTCAGATCTTCACAATTCTGAAAATTCTCTCTGCGTAAATCTAGTACTGCAAAGTTATTACGAATCTGCACAGTTATTGATTAGAACGAATCTGGGTTAGAAGGATCTGCACAGTTATTAAAAATCTGCCCTGAAACATTGTACATTCGCAGAAGTCTATTCGCTGAAAACAGTATCCATCTGCAGATTTTAATTACATCTATAGAATTAATCGAGTCCATTCACTGAACCAAGCTGAGAATTGCATATTCGCTAAAATATTGTCTATCAGTTGTATTGTCCATCCGCTAACCTTCATCCGAAGAACTGATTTGCTAAAACATAGTTCATTCGCTGAAACATTGCCATTCGCTGATTAATCCATTCGTTAAAATGACCATTCACTGAAAGTTGGTTTATTTGCTGGATATGTTCATCCATTAGAAACTGTCCAGTCGCAAATCAGCAATCAAGAGTCAACAGGAACGAATCTGGAAATTGATCCGCTCGAACTCATATTTGTCCATCCACAGAATTATTTGTCCGTAAACTGTTACACTATTCAATCATTGAAAATTCTGTCCATTCGTTGAAAAAGGTTCATTCGTAAATCAACTTCATCCGCTATAGTTCATAAGCAGAGAACAGGTTCAACCGCTGAACAGGTTCATTCGTTAATTAGTTTAAAAAACATTGCTCTCCATCCACAGAATTCGACAGAATTGTTCATCTGTTGTTATACATCAAGAGAAGCTGGTTCATTCCCTGAATTTGACCATTCACTGAGTTCATTCGCAAAATTCTTGTTCATTCCCTGAAATACGAGGAAAGCCCTTGATCAATCTAGATCGCCGACATAAAACCTCGGGAGCTGACAATCGTTAGCTGCCTTGTTCTTCTTATTGATTGAATAACCAGGATACAACTTCAGGATAATGCTCAGATCAGATCTAAGTGTTACAACGATTGTGAAATATGAGTGTTTGAGTGCGATTGTAGCAAGAAATTAGTGAGTGTGCGAGATTGTGAGCTCGAGAGTGTGTGTTTTCTACTGATCCGGCACCCCGTATATATAGTTACATAAATAAACAAACTACCTGCAGCCACAGTCTACAAGCAAATCGTTAGTGATAATCAAGATACTCCCGTAGGATGTTACCAATATCCTGATTCGGTATCCTGATCGCAGATAAGAAACATGAAATCAAGATATTGTGACAACTGTCAATTTCCAGGTATCCGTACAACTATTAATCCATGATTAGTGCTTAATGTCTGTGCTGCATTACAATAAATGATTTGAATTGCTTTCTGATTATTGTTATCATACATTCATGTGCATCATATATTGCAAATGACATACCATTCTTGCTTGCAAATTTTGTTGATTCAAATGATGCACGAAACACCGGCAACACAGTATTCAGACCAATCAAAAAAATGCTGACGGAGTTCAGTAAATAGACAGACATCGCATTGAGACACATAATGAGCCAGAAACCAAGTATTACTCTAGTATAGTGTGTAGGGAAGTAAGGATCATAAAATTGTCTTCCTAGAGATAGTTTAAGTGCCGAAAAGTGCCTAAAACTCACATAAACTGCAGAATTCTGCAGAAAATAAGCAAATTCAGCATTTAAACACATTTATATCATGCATAAATATGGTTAAATGGTCCTGAATGCTTTCCTAAGTGTCGGGAATCAAAAGTGTCACAAAAGGTAACATAAAGCACACTAAACTGCGTAGTTTAGCACTTTAACAAACCGGTAACCAACCGAACAACCGGACACTACCCGAAACAACAAATTTTCACTAGAAGTACTGTTTTAACATTACCAAGCTAGTTATGGTCCCCGAACATCCTAAAAATATCTAGTAACTAAATCCTAACTAAATACTTGATTTCTAACCTAAATAACTAACTAATGGTTGGAACCTATGTCTAGACCCCCCCCCCCCACCTATAATCGGATTTCATGTGGCCCCACCTTGATTTATTTGATTATCTTATTTGATCTTGTCCCTAACTTTATTAAACACAAGACCCATTGGATTTAAAGTTGTTGGAAGATTATAAAGAAAACCATAAGATCATTATCTTCATTTGCACAAACAAATCAACACTTGAACTTCTCCCTTTCTCTCCTCTTTATTCACGGCCACAACCAACAACCACAACCCCACCATCATTCAATCATCTTACATACATTCCAAGCATACTCAAGGGTGTTAGAAGGTGCATAAGGAAGCTAGGAGCTTTCGGAAGTTCAAGGTCCTTCTTCATTTGCTTTTATCCACTTGTTTTCTTCTCTTGATCATCCCTAGCCTTGAGCTTGTGGTAAGAACACTAATCTTTCTATTTTACATCTATTTCAAGTGGTTAAAAGATGATACATGATGATTAACTTGAAGAACACTAAGAATCAAAAGAATAAAACTTGAACATAAGCTCAAATCACGAAGAAACTATGTTGTTTATGTGTTGATTTACTTGATGATTGTTGTTAGCTTATGTAAATGATGTAGATCATCATATAATCTTGCTAGATCATGATTAAAACATAATCTAGCAAGATGAGAGGATGAACATGTTAGAGTTTAATGAAGCATCCTCACAAAGATCATGAACTTGAAAGAATAAAGTTGTTTCTTGTTAAATAATGATCAAAGTGAGTTAAAGTCTTATAAATCTAAATATTTCAAGTATGATTTTCCAAGTAACCAAGTTAAAAATACAAGTTTTACTAAAACTTGGTTCTTAAAGAAATCAACCATGTTTTTAGTGGTTAAACAAGTAAAGGATCATGTAAATAACAAGAAAAATCCAAGAAGAAACATTTTTAGAAAATGTAGTTACAAGTTGTGAAGATCTAAATTCTTTAAAAATGATGTTTTTAAAGAATCTATCACACTTTAAAGGATAACAAGACTTACTAAAAACACTAGTAAGTTACTACAAATTTTTATAAACTTTCAAGTTCATGAAGTGGTAGTTTATGCTTGTTTTTGGAAAAATTGGTAAGTGTAGATTGTTTAATATTGATTGTTGATGGATTGTGTTGATTTTACAAAATAAAATGATATGCTTGAAAGCATGGAAATCTCCATTTTTAGGGGAAACTATGGCAAAATTTTCTAAAAATTTAAACACTTAGAAAAATATTTATAAACATACGCTTACAAGTATATTTTAAACCATGGAATTTCACATAAACTTTGCCATAATTTTTGTTACAAAAATTATAAATATTGGAGGTTGGTTTTCATAAATAAAAGTGACTAAATATGTATTTAGGAAAGTATATATTTAGAAGATACCATGTGTGTGATTAATTGTATATTATGTGTATTAGTTATATTATTTTAGGACTTGAAATAATATAACTCACCAAAATACCAAGAAAATTACAATCCAAAATATTACCAAAATCCCAAGAATGTGAATACATAAATTATACTCAAAATTTTGAAGATACCGAACAAAGGAATATAACTTACAAAATATTCCGGAAATATTATTCATGAGTATATTTTGGTAAATAATATTTTGGACACTAAAAGAATGAAAATGAGATTTTCACAATTATTACAAGATTATATCATATTTCTGACAAGAAGAAAATATATTATTTTTGAGTATGTAAAGATATATATTTTCTTGGAAATATTAGAAAATACATTATTTTTGGAAGGAAAATGGATTTATATATACTTTCCAAGTTAGACATGAAAATATATTGTTTTTAAGGCTTGTATGAAATTTACAAATATTTTTGCCAAGGGAAAAATTATAAATAATTTTTCTAAGTAACATTTCTTAAAATATATATTTTGAAAATATATATTAATGTATTATTACTAAAGTTATTATTCCGGAAAAACTTAAGTATAAGAATACTGAACAATTACAAGAAATACGTATTTTCGTACGCATAAATACACACCGGAATACGACTCAAATACATGGCAAGAATATACAAGTATAAGAGTACGAATACAAATACACCCATCCTTGGGAAGGAAATACATGTATAAATACTTGAAAAGTATCAAGTTAAGATATATAATGTTTTAACTAATATTCCAAAATGTAATAAATATAATTTAAGTTAAAATATTTATTATTTTGACAAATAATTATATACTTGGAATAACATTGATGACACAAACTAACGTAACTCAAGACACTAACTAAGACCAAGGTCAAGGCACGACCTACCCGTCTAATGGACCATAGTACGCATGTAGGTAGTCGTGCGTTCTAGAGGAAGCTTTGAGTTACATTGGATACAAGGAACGCAAAACTGTGAGTTCATGTCCCCCTTTTCTTTTAACTGTTTTCAGTTTTATAACTTTGGGGGTGAAGTACATGTTACATACTGTTTACAAACAATTACAAATGGTATGATTAGCTAAGGAATGTACTGCTAGATCATGTGAATGGATAGGCGATTCACTTAAGACCATTAATCCTTGTATAAGGACCGAGGGGCATGAGTAATAGATCTATTGGTTGTTGCGAGACCCACCCATGGGCCTGCGAGTTAGCCGCATGTGGTGACTATGTCGTTTCGCTGGAGGGCCCGGTACGAAATACGCATAAAGGGTTGAGTGCTTCCTATACCATGTCACTTATATTAATGTATTAGCTACACATTAATTGATATGTTTTCCTTGTTACTCCATACCAGTTTACAAATACATACATATATACACATGTTTTCAAGGACGATTCGTTCACACATACAAATCACATGAACTCGCTCAACTTTTGTTGATGTTTTCAAACTACATGTATTTCAGGAAATTAAGTATGGATCTGGCGGGCGTCGAAGTTACAAGTCATGTCTCTAATAATAAAAGGTGTCATCCAAAGTCGAAGGGTTTGGGTTATGTATTTTATCTTGGGTAAGATACATGGCTCGGAACCTAGTTTGTTAGTATCTTTAGTGTCCTTTGTTAAGTCCAGATTGGAACTTAAAACCCAGATTGTTATGTACTAGAAATTGAAGTCATGGTTTGTGGTTAATCAATGACGATTGTAATATTTCGAAACTTAATTTCTGGATGACATCATGGTTTTATCATATAGATGTTTGTTATGGTTGAATGCAATGATATTAAGTAAGTCACACCAAATCACGCTTCTGTAAAAGTCAGGGTGTGACAGATATATTGTCAGGATATGGGTTCAAAATTCCACCCATAACACTAACCACTTTGGGAATTTGACCACCCATATCATCTTGGATTTTAACAGCTTTTCCACCTCCTCTTGGATGATAGCATTCCTTTCAGGAGCGGATTCTCTTCTTTTTGGTTGAACAGGCCTGAAAGATTTATCAATTCCAATTTTATGGGTTATAATATCCTTTGATATACCTGTCATATCCTCATGCTTCCAGGCAAATGTAGACATCCTGCATTTTAAAAAGTTAATAAGTTGTTTCTCAATATCCTCAGGGATATTGACTCCTACAAGCACTGAGATATCTAAATTATCTTTATCAAGGATTACTTTCTTGACATCCTGTTCAGAAGCTTCCATAATATCCTGTGCTTGTATCTTTGATTGCTATCCTTCTCGGGATTTTGCTGATGCCTTCATCGAAGAAGAATAACACTCTTTTGCTTCCTGCTAGTTACTTTCAATCTTCACGACTCCCCAAGGAGTAGGTATCTTTACACATTGGTGGTAAGTGGAGGGTACGGCTTTCATGTCATGAATCCAAGGCCTGCCTAATATTATGTTGTAGCAGGATAATGAATCCATAACAAAGAAACGTTGTAACAAGTTCATCCTTCAACATAGACAGGTAGCTTGATTTCCCCAATAGTGTTCTTCGTTTCCCTACTGAATCCTACAAGTACAGTGGATTTTGAAGTAATCTCAGTTTCCGGGATATTCATCCTATTCAAAGTCTCCAACTGTGTCACAACCCCCGACCCTTATCCCGGGAGCGGGCGGCCGTGAGCCAGTTTCAGTGGTATCGGTGTTTATTAATTTGGCAGTGGAAATTTTCATCAAGACCGTAGTTAGGAAATATTTTTATCAGAGTTAAACACCAAAATCTTTAAACTAAACAAATGGGATAAAACCCAAGTTTTTTTTTTCTGAAAATACATTCATAATAAATAAGTGGGACAAAACCCGATTTTCATTTTTAATATAGGGAATAACCCTAATTGTTGAAAACAATTCTCCTTTTTAATTAGGTAACTTTTATGGCCACTTTTCTAATCCTTCAGTGCTCTCCAACTGGCTTTTATTGGCTTCACACTAAGTTACCTGAAACACGTGTTTAAAACATTTTATCAGCAAGAAATACTGGTGAGTGAATCCCAGTTTAATCAAAACAGTTTTATCAGTCTACGGCATTGAGGGCGGTCGCGCAATTACATTTGTTTCCATCTACTTTAATTACCACCCACGGTACTGTCGTCTTGACTTATGGTCATGTTACTACTCACAATGTAGTAACAAATTTTGTATACAAAACCCCAAATATACCGACGATAATTGTAGAATACAAATACTCAATCACTGTTTAATATAATGTTAATTATGTGAGCTTTTGTAAAAACAATTTGCAAAAAGGAGATTACTCAAATTGCTATTTTAGGTATTTCCCTTGTAACTTCCTGGTTATAATCTATTAATTAAACAATGCACACGCGTTAGTATAATAGCCCATTTTACATTAGTAATACCCTCCCCGAGACAGAATTCCAACGACTACGTCGGGCAGAACCTCGACAACCGTTACGGAACCCTAGATCAATCGGGCAACGTATCTAATACGTAACCGAGGGTTAAAATACTTACAACGAGGCAGAGCTTCGTTATTTAGGGGTGTATTATGCCCGAAAATTATTTATACTATCAGAATTTGAGAGAGGATTTCGAATTGTGAGCGACGAAAATGAACTGCCTATGCCTCCTATTTATAGTGCTGATCTTTGAGTTCCTCGCGCCCCGCGAAGGAGGCCGCAAGGGTCTTCGCGCCCCGTGAGGGCCCCTAAGGCGGCGACGAGTTTGCTGAGTCATCCTGGTTGTTGACGCGTGTCCTGCCACGTGGCGGCTCCGGGTTACGCTACTTGTCCCCTCGTTCGCGGGCCGTGAAGAATCACAAACAGTCTGTCGCGCCCCGCGACAGACTTAAGTTATTGTTTTTATTTGTTATTTAATGAGGTAAAGGGATTTCGGGGGCCGGTTTTCATATACGGGGTGTATTTTAGGACAATTGGGGGTGTCTAAAATATTTTAAGGAGGGTTGTTATATCCTGGGTATAACTCCTGAACCATTTAATAAAATAAATAATGTATTCTTATTAAGTACAGTAGCACAATTTAATTTTATCCCTACGTCACGAGATAGAATTCCAACGAACTTAGTCGGGCAGAGCCTCGACATGCGTTGGTGGGTTCTAAATCAATCGGACAGGGTATTGACTCAGTGGTCAGGGGTTACAATACTTATAACGGGGCAGAGTTTTATTATAATTACTAAAGAAAAGCATATATATATATATATATATATATATATATATATATATATATATATATATATATATATATATATATATGAATATAAA
Organism: Helianthus tuberosus; assembly: GCA_030545235.1. NCBI lineage: Eukaryota > Viridiplantae > Streptophyta > Magnoliopsida > Asterales > Asteraceae > Helianthus > Helianthus tuberosus. Next base: position 10,719,661 of record CM060376.1, on the reverse strand, counting down.
GAGAGGGGAACGAAAGAAGGCAAATGTTTCTAAAGCCTAGTGATCCTTTTTGTAGTTGAGATTTTTAGAACTTTGAGCTATGCCAAACCTCTACGTATCTATAAACATTTGATTCTCGAGACACGTATCATTCTCAAATAAAGTCACGTGTATGACAATCATTCTTAAATTCATTTCTGTGAAGCTTTAATTATTTTATTATTATTATTATTAATTTATATATCGTTCACGTCTACATTAGTATTGATTATTATTATTATTAGAGTTAATTGCCAAAATCGTCCCTGAGGTTTGGGCAGGTTTGCCATTTTCGTCCAAAATGACACTTTTGTACCAAATTGCCCCCAACGTTTGTAACTTTTTGCCATTTTCATCCAAACCACTAACTTAGTTTGTTTTTTCTGTTAGGTTGAGGATATTTGGATGAAACTGGCAAATATAAAACCACATGGACGATTTTGGCATTTACTCAAACTCTTTTAAATTTCTTTTATTTAATTAATTTTGTTACATATATAATAAAAAAATATACAGGTAATTTTTATATGAAAAAAATAATAGCTTTGTCATAGAATTTTTATAAATTTTCATCCAACCACTAACTAAGTTAATTTTTCTATTAAGGCGAAGGATGTTTATAAACTAAGACAGAAATTAATTTCTAATTTTTTATATAGATCAGTTTTATAAAAATAAAATCTACTTAAACCTCTAAATTTTATAAAACTAAAATGCTAGTGACCTTTTGAAAAAGGTCAAATAAAAAAATCTTATCATATGTACCAAGTTTCTAATTCATCTTCTAATTTTTTAAATTCGCTCCTAAGGAAAAACAGAAGCCAGTGCCCCCCCCCCCCTCTATCGAACAATGTATCGTTACCAAATCTTAAAATTACCCACCAAATTGTAATTATAGTGCTATGAACCAAAAGTTTCTTTACTCAAGCCACTCAGAATAAGTATTAGTTAGTTACCCTCATAATCTTAATTAAATAAATATTTTATTTCTACCAACATACTTCCTAGGTGCTCAACATATTTAAAAAATATGTAACGTTTTACAATTTTTTTCTATCTCTACAACTGATAAATACTAAAAGTTGTAATTGATTGTTATGTGTTGCACACCAATGAGGTTTTCTCTTTGTAAAACTGATTTATATAAAGAAGCTGTAAATTAATTTTTGTCTTAATTTATAAAATTTAAAACATCCTTTAACTTAACAGAAAAATTAAACTGAGTTAGTGATTTGGATGAAAATTTATAAAAATTATGTGACAAAACTATTAATTTTTTTTTTCTAAAAACTCCATGTATATTCTTTTTTATTATATATGTAACAAAAATAATTAAATAAAAGAAATTAAAAAGGGTTTGAGTAAATTGCCAAAATCGTCCATGTGGTTTTATATTTGTCAGTTTCATCCAAATATCCTCAACTTAATAGAAAAAATAAACTAAGTTAGTGGTTTGGATGAAAATGGCAAAAAGTTACAAACGTTACGGGCAATTTGGTACAAAAGTGTCATTTTTGACGAAAATGACAAACGTGCCCAAACCTCAGGGACGATTTTGGCAATTAACTCTTATTATTATTATATTATTAATTTATATATTATAATTAATTTAACTGTTTCACTTATTTGACGCGTATAACTTCTAAAATATGGCGTTTTATAAAATAATGAATATGCCATTAGAACGGGAATATTTGTATCTACATTTTGAACGAAGTTTCATTAAAAATGAAGTAGGTTCAAATATAACATATTTTTATAATTAAAAGGTTTCTAGGCCCGTCCAGATACTTCATATTTCTAACATTCAATTTACCCATGATTTATTCATGTAATAACTTTATTTAAAATTTAAAATTTTGGGAATGTTACATCCTCCCCACCTCGTTTTAAATCTCGTCCTTGAGATTTTGGCTATGATATCTTCTCGGGGTTACATCACGTCTTTTAGTTAGTTATCAAGGTGTCTGGGATAGAATCAAAAGATGAATATAATGATATCATAGGATAATTGGAATTCAATGGTCTCAAAACTTAGTTTCAGGAATTGATGTTAACTGAATAGGAAGAAAGGATACCATTATCAAGGTGACTAGGTTTCACAAATCAAAAGAGAGATTTGATAGAATTCCAAATGCAATGACTTGTAGAAACAGTAGGAGTCAATGCCAGAAAAGAACTTACTTTGATCATCAATTGAGTGAGATTCTGAATCAATAATCTCAATTTGAGAATGGAAGTATGAAAAATGATTTGTCAATGGTCAAACCAGAAATCAGTGACATTTATTTAAATGGCAGGGATACACCGGGTAATAGAATTTAGTGTATCATTGTCTTAATACATAATTGTATCAAGACTACTTGAATGATGAGTTAAACAAAATACGTATGAATGGATATGATTAGGATTTATGATTGGCTCAGGCTGTAAATATCACAAGGTGCTGTAATAATTTAATGATTACGGTGACCGAACGAATTCACCGTTCTCGAAATTAACTGAAAGTTTTAATGAAGTGAAATCTGGATATTCAAAAGATAAGACGTTCAAATGAAGGAATAATTGAATATCGTAGGATTGATCAAGGATGAAAGAAATGTTGGAGGTACATTGGAATAAGAATTTAGGTACCTTTATCTTAACCTAAAATTGTAGTAAGACTGGTTTAGGATAATGAATCAGTAAATAGATAAATTCGTACCTCAGGTGTGAAAATGAAATGAGTCCAAATTTCAAAGAAATCGCCACCGCAAGGTGTCGTGTTTTAACAAAGGATTTATTGAATTGAAGATTTTAAACAAGTTTACTATGATTCAAATAATGAAATTACCTTGAATATGATGATCTCAATTCATCATATAGGATTTTGAATTGAATGTATATTGTGAATCAGTTCAAACAATTGAGCTTGGTTTGGATGTATTCCAACAATGGATATATGTATTGACAAGAAATGGTTACAATAAAAATCCGGTAAGTATCTTTTGAAAAGAAAATGAGTTTTCCAAGAAATCTGTTGACTTGATATCAAAAGTCAATATTATGTAATCATATAGATTATTAGAATGATTATAACAAAACATTTATAAAAACTCAGGAATAACTGATCTTTTGAAGTGAATTAACATTCATGACAAACAATGCATGTACAACATAGAAATTTGTCAAGAGATGAGACAAATGAGAGTTGGCTCTATAAAAGAAAAATAAAGATCTTTTATTATAAGACTTTGTTTGAAATCAAAAGTCAACTAATACTGTAACACAGATAATACGTAAAGGTGTTTATTTTAGAAGTTACTGTTGCCTCCGATGTCATAAGTATTTATGCATTCTCCCTAGCTTCATCTGGTTTCATATTCTTGTTGTTGGGTGCTTTGGATAATTTTGGATAGTAGGGACGGATATGACTTGGATCTCCGTAGTTGAAACATACATTAGTTTTCCTTCTACATACTTCTTCTGCATGTCCAGCATTCTTGCAAAAACTACAGCGGTGTATTTTCCTAGAATGACGTCTTTTTGAACTCTTCTGACTATAGTTGTTGCAGGTAGGTTGCGCGAGTGATGATCCCACTTCTTGGTTCTCATTGGTTTTGTCAGAGCAAAATTCCTCATAAGACTAAATATAGGTTGTGGTTTTCTTTCGCTTGGAGGATGGAGTTTTGATACGAATATCATGACTTCCATTGTTAATAGGGTTAGGTTTGAAGTGATGGGTATGCTCACAACGTAAAGTAGGACTTTCGTTTATAGGCATATAAATTTTTATAGCTTCAATGATCGAAGGTATGGCATTCGATATCCCTTGAGCTATTATGTTTTCTATAGTACTTTTGTCCAAAGAGTTTTCATTACTAGCCTGAATTTCTTGATTACAGGTTATTTCCTTTGACTTCTGAATTGCAAACATGTTCAGATATAATTATCATAAAACTAAGCAATTATACAGACACAATTTGTTTAGCACGATTATAGTCATAGTAATCAGTATTATGCATTGATAGATATATATATTTAGATATATATATATATATATATGTTATATTTAACATTTTCTTTTATAAGAAAAATGTATGTATTATATGTGTTGTTTCTTACTTTGGTGTAATGGCTTTTCTCTATATTAATATTTCCAGAGCTCATGACTGGATAGGTATTCAAAACTAAGGTAAGAACTTTGTATGAAATTCTGAGATTCTCTGTCATTAATCCATTATTATTCTTTAAGAGGTGGTGCTAGTTTAGGGATCCTTAAGGTGTCTTTTAAATTAAAGTTAGGTACCAAAAATAGATCTTGAATAAGCATGTAGGCTGGTGTCTTTTGGTATATAAAAGCTTATCCTTTTACAGAAGATATTGGATTATTATATTGTATATATTATTAAGAAAATTATGTCTTGCATATACATACGTATAAGCATAAAGTTTTAAAATCTCCTGTATACATATGATATTAACTCATAACAATCCAATTACAAAACTAATAGTATTAGTTGTCATGCTTATTCTCATAACTTTGTTTATTCCTTTATATTAACAAAATAAATTTCTATTAGATTTATTGAACATAATATCTCGGAATAAAAATGAATTTTATCAAAAGGAATAAATTTAGTAAATTTATAAATTTTCTGGATTCTTTTAGAATAATTTAATCTTTAACTGACAGGTTGACTTATTTTGGTTATAACATACTTAGGACTTAATTTAAAATTTTATTATATCTATTTATTTAAAAAAATCAAAATAGATAATACAAAGTCTTTAATTTGATTCTTAATATACTAAGTAATGAAGTATCAATCGTATCAGAATATATATACATATGACTTAAATATAGTTTAAAGAATGGATTAAACTTATCAAACGATAATTTTTTTAACGTAAGTAATATGGGGATGATATATATCATAAAATTGAATATTATATTATGAATATATCCCCTTTTCATTTTTATAATCTAACATATTGTAAGATATGATAGGAGTTGCATATCCTGAGAATTTAAATGATACAAAATCATTTAGGCATAATATATATTATCCAAATATTTATATTATGATGTTTACAAAGTATCATATCTGAATTGTATTTATCTTATATTATTATTGAGATATTTAATGTTAATATCGTAATATTATTATAATATTGAATTATTTTCATACAAATATATGATATATATATATATATATATATATAATATCATAAAATTTAATATAATATTATTAATATTATAACTGTAAAACACAGATATGGGTAACACATATTGAGAATTCACAATCTGTTGAATGACATAAAATCACAATAAACATATTAAGATTTTATGTTCATAGGGTAAAACATAAGATATTAATTTCCTAACGCAAATACTTAAGGTTTTAGGTATTGGAAGGACACCTAAAGGGCTTAAACCCGTGGCAAGGCTCTGATACCACTTTCTGTCCCAACCCCCGACCCTTATCCCGGGAGCGGGCGGCCGTGAGCCAGTTTCAATGGTATCGGTGTTTATTAATTTGGCAGCGGAAATTTTCATCAGAACCGTAGTTAGGAAATATTTTTATCAGAGTTAAACACCAAAATCTTTAAACTAAACAAATGGGATAAAACCCAAGTTTTTTTTTTTCTGAAAATACATTCATAATAAATAAGTGGGACAAAACCCGATTTTCATTTTTAATATAGGGAATAACCCTAATTGTTGAAAACAATTCTCCTTTTTAATTAGGAAACCTTTATGACCACTTTTCTAAGCCTTCAGTGCTCTCCAGCGGGCTTTTATTGGCTTCACACTAAGTTACCTGAAACACGTGTTTAAAACATTTTATCAGCAAGAAATACTGGTGAGTGAATCCCAGTTTAATCAAAACAGTTTTATCAGTCTACAACATTGAGGGCGGTTGCGCAATTACATTTGTTTCCATCTACTTTAATTACCACCCACGGTACTGTCGTCTCGACTTATGGTCATGTTACTACCCACAATGTAGTAACAAATTTTGTATACAAAACCCCAAATATACCGACGATAATTGTAGAATACAAATACTCTATCACTGTTTAATATAATGTTAATTATGTGAGGCTTTGTAAAAACAATTTGCAAAAAGGAGATTACTCACATTGCTATTTTAGGTATTTCCCTTGTAACTTCCTGGTTATAATCTATTAATTAAACAATGCACACGCGTTAGTATAATAGCCCATTTTACATTAGTAATACCCTCCCCGAGACAGAATTCCAACGACTACGTCGGGCAGAACCTCGACAGCCATTACGGAACCCTAGATCAATCGAGCAGCGTATCTAATACGTAACCGGGGGTTAAAATACTTACAATGAGGCAGAGCTTCGTTATTTAGGGGGGTTGTGCCAGGAAATTATTTATACTATCAGAATTTGAGAGAGGATTTCGAATTGTGAGAGACGGAAATGAACTGCCGATGCCTCCTATTTATAGTGCTGATATTCGAGTTGCTCGCGCCCCGCGAAAGAGACCGCAAGGGTCTTCGCGACACGCGAGGGCCCTTAAGGCGGCGACGAGTTTGATGAGTCATCCTGGTTGTTGACGTGTGTCCTGCCACGTGGCGGCTCCGGGTTGCGCCGCTTGTCCCCTCGTTCGCGGGCCGTGAAGAATCACAAACAGTCTGTCGCACCCCGCGACAGACTTAAGTTATTGTTTTTATTTGTTATTTAATGAGGTAAAGGGATTTCGGGGGCCGGTTTTCATATACGGGATGTATTTTAGGACAATTGGGGGTGTCTAAAATATTTTAAGGAGGGTTGTTATATCCTGGGTATAACTCCTGAACCATTTAATAAAATAAATAATGTATTCATATTAAGTACAGTAGCCCAATTTAATTTTATCCCTACGTCACGAGACAGAACCCCAACGAACTTAGTCGGGTAGAGCCTCAACATGCGTTGGTGGGTTCTAAATCAATCGGACAGGGTATTGACTCAGTTGTCAGGGGTTACAATACTTAAAACGGGGCAGGGTTTTATTATAATTACTAAAGAAAAACATATATATATATATATGTATATATATATAGGGGATGGTTCAAATGAAAACCACTTTTATTGTGAAAACTCCAAAACTAACTAAAAAAAGCCTAAAAAACACACAAATTGTTTTCTTTTTCAATTTTTTTTTATAAAAATCGCTGGTTTTTATATATGAAAAAAAACTTTTTTTCAAAAAAAAAAAAAAATTGTAGTACAGATGTGTAATAATACACATGTGTAGTACACATACGCATGTGTAGTATTACACATGTGCAATACACAAATTTTTTTTTTTTTTTTTTGAATTTTTTTTATATAAAAAAACCTGCGAAAATTATTATGCAAAAAAAATAAAAAAATTTAGTATGTTTTTTTGGCTTTTTTAATTAGTTTTCGAGTTTTCACAATAACTAGTGGTTTTCATTTGAACCTTATATATATATATATATAAAGAGAGGGGAACGAAAGAAGGCAAATGTTTCTGAAGCCTAGTGATCCTTTTTGTAGTTGAGATTTTTAGAACTTTGAGCCATGCCAAACCTCCACGTATCTACAAACATTTGATTCTCGAGCCACGTATCATTCCCAAATAAAGTCACGTGTATGACAATCATTCTGAAATTCATTTCTGTGAAGCTTTAATTATTTTATTATTATTATTATTATTATTATTAATTTATATATCGTTCACGTCAACATCAGTATTGATTATTATAAATATTATTATATTATTAATTTATATATTATAATTAATTTAACTGTTTCACTTATTTGGCACGTATAACTTCTAAAATATGACGTTTTATAAAATAATGAATATGCTATTAGAACGGGAATATTTGTATCTATATTTTGAACCAATTTTCATTAAAAATGAAGTAGGTTAAAATATAACGTATTTTTATAATTAAACGGTTTCTAGGTCCGTCCAGATACTTCATATTTCTAACATTCAATTTACCCATGATTTATTCATGTAATAACTTTATTTAAAATTTAAAATTTTGGGAATGTTACAAACTGTATGATATTGACTGAGCTCCCATTATCTACCAGTATCCTACGGACAAAATGGTTAGCAACATATAAAGTAATTACCAACCCATCATTATGGGGATCCTGGATGTTATCTCGATCATCACTTTCGAAAGTTATCACTTTATCATCCGTGAGCATTGTCATTTTTGTTTACTTATCTTCCCTTTCTGCTTTGGCCTCTTTAGAATGTCTTTTGGCCGCAGAGTAAGAAGTTCCACAATTGTCGGATCCTCCGAAGATGAAGTTGATTATCTTTGCATTGGGTGGTGGAGATATAGCTCTTTTAGGATTCCAATCAGTATCCTGAGTCTTGTTCTTCTTTCTGCCAAGAAGTTCCTTTAGATAACCTTTACTTATTAAGTAGCTGATATCTTTTCTCAAGGCTATACAATCCTCCGTCATGTGCCCAAAATCTTCATGAAAGGTACACCACTTTGATTTGTCCTTCCAATCAGCATTTTTTGGATTCTTTTCCGGCCATATTGCTTTGTCCCCCAATCCCTGCATAGCATACATTAGTTCAGGAATATTTACTAAAAAACAATATTCTGAATGTTTAGGATATTCTTCTTCATCCTCATCCTCAATAGCATTCACTCTTTTGTTGTCGTTCTTAGCATATGGCTTGGATCGGTATTGTTTGTATGAGGATTCTGACTTCCTATTCGTCAATTCATGCGTTGAGGATGTGTTCATCCTTTCCTGTATTTTCCTATCATCTTCGAGCCTTATGTATCTTAAGGCCCTATTTCGAGCTTCATCCAAATTCCTACAAGGATTCATTACAAGGTCTTGGTAAAATTAAGAATCCTTCTGTAACCCCATTTTGAACGCTTGTACTGCCGTGTGACGGGTGGTCCATAGGACAACCCTTAATCATGTTAAAAGACGAATTAATCCTTCATTTAACCGTGTAATTATCTTGAATTAGATGACTACGGTTGCTTATGTTTCAGGTGTGGTTCGGGAGATTAAAGTGGAGAAAACGCAGCTTTGGGAAGGATTAGAGATGAACGGATCGTGCGAGAAACGAAAGATGAAACAAAGTCAAAAATCCAGGCTTCCACCGTAATTTACGGTGGACCTGAATTCCACCATTGTCCCACCGTAACTCAGACTCATTGCACCGTAACAATTTGAAGGTCACCGTAACTTTCGGTGGTACCGTAAGTTACGGTGGAAGCGACGCGAAAACTTGTAACTGCTCATTAAAAACAGTTTTATGGTGTCTTTTGGGTTATTCTCATCATTGGTCGGTTAGAGAACACATTGGGGGCGAATTTGGCTATCTTTTGCTTGGTTTTGAACAATTGCTAACATTCGGTTTGTGATTTTGATTCGTATGAACTTTGAATTTGTTGCTATGATGATTCACCAAGCTATGTGTGGCTAAAACTTTCGGTGATCATCTTAGGTGAAGGTTTCTCTTGAACTTTTGTGTGTTTATTTCTGAATTTCTAGAATGATAACTTGCGTTGCTTGAATATCATGGTGTATGCATAATTGTTTGTAGCTTGTTAATCGATAGTGCAATTTCTAGTCTCAATCGTACGTTCTTGGTGCCGTTGGCAATCGAGATATCACGGGAAGGGTTAGGGTTGGTTATTGATTAATTTATCATCGGGAAACAACCTCGCGTTTATAAATCCGAGTACTTTGTTCCCTTTTATCACTTCGATTATTTATGCACGAGTTATGTCTATGTAACTCTTTCTAGTTGGAATTTCACACAATTGTTTAAAGAAACTGAATCCTAAGATGGTCATTGTTTTCTCCTAATCTATTTTACAACCAACATTTGATTTGCAATTAGTATTAATTTAGTTTTATAAAACAACAATCCAAATTATTGATCTTTATTTTCTGCAAATTAGGTTAATTGTAGTTTAATCACAAAGCTATAAAATCAACACACTTTCCACATACTCCCTGAGTTCGATATCCTGTTACCACTATCTATAGTTGTTATTGGGATTAAATTTGCGTGTACCTACGACAGGACGTCAAATTTTGGCGCCGTTGCCGGGGAGTAGTGCGCAACGTGTGTCAGTTTGTTAGTTTTGCTTTGTTATTTTCGGGTTTGCACTGGTGTGTTTTGTTTGCAGGTTCTACAGGTGTATGCATACTAGAGGCTCTCACAAAGCGTCACCATTGTCATTTGATCCGGAAATCGAAAGAACGCTAAGGCAAACACAGAGTTTTACTACGAGAAAACAGAATCATTGGTTCACCCACTTCACCCATTACACCAAGAAATATCATGGAAGAAACACAAGTACCACCCACAACGGGTCAAACGACCTCATCATTTATACCTACTTCCACACACCCATCACCAAACACAACCATACCTAATATCACTACAATTCCTACTCCACCTCATGACACACACCAACCAACACCACATCACCAAACACTACTCAAGTCGAACCTAGTCTTACTTTTAGCCCATCTACTATGATTCCACCACTCACTCATTTCTTCCCAGTTTCGGGTCAGTCATCGTCACATTATTCAATACCCCAAGGTTCAACGGTCGTTCATGCAACTTCAACATTTAGACCATCGAACCAATCGGGCTTTCAATACTAGACTCTTCCATTTGGGCAAACTTTGGGTATAGGGGGAGATGGATATGAGGAAGGATACGAAGATTTTGAGGGTTATGATGAAGATGGGTATGCTTATGCTTATGGGGGTGATGGTGATCAAGGAGAGTTTGGTTATATGCAAAGTCAATCTCAAGGAATGGCAAGTGTAGGTGGAGTGCCACAACAACAACTCATACCGCAACATATTCGGCCAAGACCACAAGGGCCACCAATGCAATGCCCTATTCCATTACAACAAGTTCGGCCACAAAATGTACAACCACAATTTCAAAGGCCAATTCAACACCCACCGATGCCACAACAACAATTTCAACCACCGTTCGCACCACAAGGGCATATACCAAGACCAATGGGTCCTATTCGTCCAAGGGGTCGATTGGGTGTTCCAAGAAGGCATCTTAGGAACATGCACGGGGAATAGAAGCACATTTCAGGCCGATAATTACTCAAAACCCTTCACCGGTGGTTATCCCTCACAACAACCAAGGGAGAACCTTTGAAGTAAGAACAAATTCTTTGCAAAGTTTACCGAAGTATAAAGGGCTAGCAACGGAAGAACCGTATTTCCACTTAGAGGCCTATGACTCAATTTGCAATACTCTTGGGAGTCAAGGTTTTTCGGCTGATGATGTCAAGTTAGTCCTATTTCAATTTTCTTTAGAGGACAACGCAAAGAAGTGGTTCTATACTTTGCCTTCAGCATCTATTTATACTTGGGCGGAAATGAAACAAATTTTCCTAAACGAATTTTACACCGCCCAAAAGACTAATGATGCTAGAAAGGGGTTGAGGAGTTTCCAACAACAACATGGTGAAATGTTCCATGAGGCGTTTGAACGATTCAATATGATGATAAAGAATTGCCCTCACCATGGGATTGAACTTTGGGAGTTGATGAATGCCTTCCACGAGGGGTTGAGTGCCGAAGATGCTCGTGATTTAATGTCCATTACCCGTGGGACTTTTGGCACAAATTATGAAAATGACGATTGGGAGTTTTTGGAGAACATGGCAATTACATCAAAAAGAAAGGCTCAAGCATCGAGGAGAGCGCGACCGGCCATTTCCCGACCTCAAGTGCATGCAATAGATGATGGTAATGTTCAAACTACTAACCAAATTTAAGATGTTTGTGCTTTGTGTAATGAAATAGGTCATGCGGCTGAAAATTGCCAAGGAATGGTGGAAGGGCAATACGAAGAAGTTCATGCGGTTCAAGGTCAAGGAGGGGGTGGTAGAAACTACAACAACATGAATTCTAATACCTACCACCCCGGGTTGAGGAACCACCCAAATTTCCGGTATGGGAATCCCTCAAATCAAGCTAACCCGAACGTTCAAGGTAGCCAAGGTAACTTTGGTTCGCGCCAACCTTACAACAATCAAAGTGGATATCGAGGCGGAAACAACCAAGGCTATCAAAAACAATATTAACCGGGTCAAGAGCAAGGGGGTCTTCGGGTGGAAATGAGATGATGGAGATGCTAAAAAGCATGCAAACGGAGATGCAAAAACGGAACCAACTCGATGAAGTTCGAATGCAAAAGGATGAGGTTCGTGACAAAAGCATCCAATCACTAACAACCCAAATGGGTCAATTGGCAACCGATGTGGCGGAGTTGAAGAAAAACAAGGGTCAACTTCCTAGCGACACCAAGGTAAATCCATCACATGGTTCGTCAAGAGGTAATGTTAATGTTCATCATGTTAGTGTTTTGAGAAGTGGAAAAGAGTTTAAAGCTAATTTGTCACCCGAATTGGTTGAGGGGGTAGTTGAGGACATCACGGGTAATGATAGTGATGAGGAAGTTTCACCGGTTAAACCTAAAGAAACAAATGTTAACAAACCGGGGTTGGGTGAAAACGAAAAGAATGAAAAAGTTGAGGGTGAACCGAGTCAAGTCCCGTTTCCATCGGCTTTACTTGACCCGGGAAAGAAAAATTTTATTGCATCAAGAGGTCCCCAAAAAGAAGAGTTGTGGGACATGTTTAAACAAGTTAAAATTAACCTTCCATTACTTGATGCAATAAAGCAAGTACCCGCATATGCAAAAATTTTAAAAGAGTTATGTACACAAAAAAGGCAAAACAAGAAGAAAATGCCTAAGCGGGTAGACTTAACTGGGCAAGTAAGTGCAGTTTTAAATGGGGAGCTTCCTCCTAAGCTCCAAGATCCGGGTACGCCATTGATTAACATACAAGTTGGTAATTTTCAAATGGCTAAGGCGTTGCTAGATCTTGGAGCCGGGGTTAGCATTTTACCGGGGGGCTTATATGACCAATATGACTTTGGTCCGTTAGCAAGGGTGGAGACAACGGTTGTTTTAGCCGATTTGTCTCATAAGCTACCCCAGGGTATGGTTCAAAATGTAATTGTTAAAATTGATGAATTTTATTACCCGGTTGACTTTTTAGTCTTGGACTACTCATCGGCAGACCCAAAGCAACAACAAAATGCAATTTTGGGTCTGCCATTTTTGAGCACCGCACATGCAGTAATCGATTGTAGATTTGGTACAGTTGATATGACTTTTGGGAACCGAAAAATGCGTTTGAATGTTTTTACTAACAATTCTAATGCTAATGGTGTTGATGAGTGTTTCATGGCAGATATAGTTGACGGATGCAACCCGCATGAGTATGAGGAGGATGGTTTAGATGTTTGCCTGTGTGATTTTTCTGAACAGGTACATGCTTATGCACTCCGGGTTGAAGATGAAAAACAGGATGCCATGGCTTTGAAGGAAGGTCGACCGCCATGGACCCACCAGTTCAAAGGCTTACCGGCGGAAATAGATTCGGGTACTAAACCATCGTTAGAGGAACCGCCAAAGTTGGAACTTAAAGACTTGCCGAGCCACTTGAAGTATGTGTTTTTAGGGGATAATGACACTTTACCGGTCATTATTGCCTCTAATTTAGAGTTGGCTCAAGAGCAAGCATTGTTGGAAGTCTTGAAGGAAAATAAGGGTGCTATTGGATGGACAATTGCCGATCTCAAAGGAATTAGTCCATCAATCGTTATGCACAAAATCATTACCACCGAAGATGCCAAACCAACACAAGAAGCTCAAAGGCGATTGAATCCGAACCTAAGGGAGGTAGTTAAAAAAGAGGTAATTAAATGGTTGGACGCGGGAATCATCTATCCGATTTCGGATAGTGCTTGGGTGAGTCCCACCCAAGTTGTGCCTAAGAAGGCCGGCATTCAAGTAGTCAAGGACGAAAGTGGTGAACAAATTGCCACCCGACCGGTTACCAGGTGGCGTGTCTGTATTGACTACCGAAAATTGAATGCCGCCACTTCTAAGGACCATTTCCCGCTACCTTTCGTTGACCAAATTATTGAAAAATTATCGGGTTAAAAATATTACTGTTTTTTGGATGGGTATTCGGGTTACAATCAAATAGCAATACACCCGGATGACCAACACAAGACCACCTTCACTTGTCCATATGGCACCTTTGCCTTTCGGCGAATGCCATTTGGCTTGTGCAATGCACCGGCAACTTTCCAACGATGTATGATGAGTATCTTCTCGGACATGGTTGGAGAGTCGCTTGAAGTTTTTATGGATGATTTCTCCATTTTTGGCACTAGTTTTGATGCTTGTCTCAACGAATTACAAAAGGTTTTAAAAAAGGTGCGTTGAGAAAAATCTAGTGCTAACTTGGGAGAAAAGTCATTTCATGATGCAAGAGGGCATTGTGTTGGGTCATGTAATTTCTGAATGGGGGATGGAGGTGGATAAGGCAAAAATAAGGGTAATAGCATCTTTGCCACCTCCGAAAAATGTTAAGGGTGTAAGGTCATTTTTGGGACACGCGGGGTTTTATAGACGTTTCATAAAGGGTTTTAGTGTTATCACCAAACCTTTATGCAACTTGTTATTAAAAGATGTCCCATTTGATTTTACTAACGAGTGTATGCAAGCTTTCACTGTTTTGAAGGACCACTTGGTCAAAGCTCCTATCTTGCAACCACCGGATTTGTCAAAGCAGTTCGAGATAATGTGTGATGCAAGCGACACCACTATTGGTGCAGTTTTGGGTCAACGGGTTGATAGAAAGCCGGTGGTGATTTACTATGCAAGCAAAACTTTATCCGAAGCGCAACTCAATTACACCACCACCGAAAAGGAGTTATTAGCGGTGGTGTATGCTTTGGATAAGTTTCGTGCTTATATTTGGGGGAGCAAAGTGGTGGTTTATTCGGATCATAGTGCGGTCCGATATTTGATGGAGAAAAAGGACGCGAAGCCTCGTTTGATTCGGTGGGTATTATTGTTACAAGAGTTCGACTTAGAGATCCGAGACAAAAAGGGAAGTGAGAACGTAGTGGCGGATCACTTGTCTCGGATTCCGGTGGAAGGGATCGATGATGTTAGTGAAATCAATGAAAGTTTTCCCGACGAGCAACTCCTAGCCGTCTCCACCTTTGTTGCACCGTGGTATGCTCAGTATGTCAACTACTTAGCCACGGGTGCCATCCCAAGTCATTGGACCAAGAAGCGCCGACAAAAATTTATGGTTCAAGTGAAGCAATATATTTGGGATGAACCGGATCTTTTCAAGATTGGATCGGATCAAGTTATACGAAGGTGTGTGCCCGAGACAGAAGTGTTGGAAATTTTGACCCATGCTCATTCGTCCGCATGTGGAGGTCATTTTAGTGGGCACAAAACAGGCTATCGGGTTCTTTCATGTGGGTTTTATTGGCCCACAATTTTCAAGGATGCATGTGAGTTCGCTAGAAATTGCATAAATTGTCAAAAGATGGGAAGCATATCGAAGAGGGATGAGATGCCATTACAACCAATCTTGGTTGTGGAGATATTTGATGTATGGGGTATAGACTTTATGGGTCCCTTCCCGAATTCGAATGGTTTTCTATACATTTTGGTAGCGGTGGATTACGTCTCGAAGTGGATTGAAGCTATTGCAACACGAACAAACGACCATTCGGTCGTTTGTAAATTTGTTCAATCCAACATCTTCTCTCGTTTTGGCATCCTGCGGGTTATTATAAGTGATGGTGGTTCGCATTTCAAGAACTTCAACTTCGGGAAATTATTGAAGAGGTATAGCGTGAATCACCGAATTGCCACACCTTACCATCCGCAAACGAGTGGACAAGTCGAAGTGTCCAACCGTCAAATCAAGGAGATTCTCATGAAGACGGTAAGAACGGATAGGAAGGATTGGTCGAGTAAGTTAGACGATGCATTGTGGGCATACCGAACGGCCTACAAGACTCCAATTGGTACAACGCCTTACCGGATGGTGTATGGAAAGGGTTGTCACTTGCCAATGGAGTTAGCGCATCGGGCACATTGGGCAATTAAGATGGTAAACGCGGATTATGACGAGGCGGGAAAGTTGAGGAAGTTGCAATTAAGCGAGATAGAAGAGATTCGAGACGAGGCATATGAATGTGCATCGGCTTATAAAGACAAACTAAAGAAGGTACATGATTCAAAATTGAGAAAGAAAACATTTGAAGTTGGGCAAAAAGTTTGGTTGTATAACTCAAGACTCAAGATGTCCGCGGGCAAGCTTAAAAGCAAATGGATGGGCCCGTATGTTGTTCGGCGAGTTGGAAGGTTTGGTGACGTAGACATCCAAGACGAGCAAACACTTAAACAACAAACGGTGAACGGTCACCGGTTGAAGCCATACTTGGAAGGGAACGACATCAATAACTTGGAGCTTGATAAAGCGGGCTACATCTTACGCCCGGTCGACGATGAGCAACCATGAGAGGCCCAGGTTTGGTAGTGTAAATAGTTAGTATTTCATTGTGTTTGTTTTGTATAGTTTGCACAATTACCATATTTCCTTGAAATTCGTGTTTGAAACAAGTGTGGGGATATTCGGGTCACGAATTATTCAAACATTGTGTTGAGGACAACACGGGACTTTTGAGGGGGTAGGGTGATTTTTACACGTTTTTTGGAAAATTAAAAAAAAAATAATAAAACAAATGAACCTTAAAACAACAGTTTTCAGTAAACCAGGAATGCCCAGACATCACCGTAAATTACGGTATTACCGTAATTTACGATGGGAGTAAAACTCATTTGGTCGTTACGATGAAATGCCCCTGAGTTACGGTGGAAATTTACTTTCAGGTGCCACCGTAATTTACGGTGGCACCGTAACTTACGGTGGCTGGTGAAAAACTTGGGGCTTTACGGTAGATTTACACTGAGTTACGGTAGGATATTATTCCAGGTTCTACCGTAAGTTACGGTGATACCGTAATTTACGGTAGACCTGGAAGTCAGATGGGTCGTTCCTGGTTGCTGTATATAAAAAAAATATAATAATAACATCAGATTTCGTGAATACTCCCCAGCCACACATTATCACCTATCACTTTCCAAGACCCACCAAATCCACAAGAACTCCATAGTTTCTTCAACCTTCAATCATTCATAACTCTTTCAATTCTTGTCCAAACTAAGTGAAATTTAGGTCTATCTTGACTAATTTTTCACGTAGTTTCTGATTTTACCAAGAGATTTATGAGAAAACGCAGTTTTTGGGTCCGAATTCCAAACCCTAGTCCGAAAAGTTTTGGGGGTTTTTGGAGTTTTTGTTTCACAAGCATTCGTGCATCTTCAAACAAAGGTATGGAAGTTTATTTGTTGTATTTTGATGATGCATTGTGAAGATTGAGGGTATTTTTAATATTTGTTCATACCCACTTGCTTGTTCATAGTTTTGACTTGTTACTTGTTATTTGAACATGATTATGGTTGTAGATGTAGGATTGATAGTAAAGTAGTGAACTTTTGGGGATTTCTACATTGTAGAGACACCATGCCCAAATTTTTGAAAAAATTATAAACTTGTAGTTCACTAACATCTACAACCATAGTAACAAGCAAGTGTGGGGATATTTTGGGTAAAAGAGTCTAATTTTGTTTCGTTTGGTTGTGTTGTTTGCTCTAATGTGTGTAGGAAATGGCTCGAACAAAAGAAAAGACCGGAGCTAGTTCATCTTCGTCTTCGAAGGGAAAGGGTAAACAGCCAGAACAACAACCAAGGAAGAGACAATACATGGGTCGAGTAAGCGAAAGCGAAAGTGAAGAGGAGGAAATGGAGTTGGACCCGGCTGAAAAGCCAAAATGGGATTCGGGTCCATTGGATGACCAAGCAGAGGAGTGGCAGCCAACACTCTACCATGACAGTATGAACAAATTGAAAAATAAGGCGGCTGCATTCATTTGTGAGAGAGAAGTTAATGAGGTTCAATTCAGCCCGTTCGGTGTGTTTGATAAATTTCACGCTCTAGGTTAGGAGGGGGCGCTTAATTGTTATGATAAAGATAAAAACAATTTGTTCATATCCGAACTACAAGAATGGATGGCAACTCTTAAATGCAACACGTATGAAAGGCCATCACAAATGAAGCTAACGGGTATTGTGAATGGGATTCCGGTGGAGATGACTTTTGACACGTTGAAGAAGCTAGGGAAATACGATAGCCTTCCAGCTCGTGATTACATGATTCCCACTCTTGATGACCTTCTGGTTAAACCGGAGAAACATGCTCGATGGAATGATATGTTGGCAGCACTGTTTTTACCCGGTAAATACAGTGGTATTCTATACCGGAAGAACTTAAAAATAGAAGCGAAATTGTTGCTAGCAATCTGTGTTCTCAATGTTATTCCACGAAGGGGGGGCAAGGAGCAGGTGAGGTTTCCGGAGGTACCTGTCCTCTATTCGCTAATGCATGGTTCTCCGCGCTTTCCGATTCGCTATCTGATCATGAATCACTTATGGATTTGCCGGAATAAGTTAGGAAGAGACATTGTCCCGTATTGCCGAATAATCACGGGACTGATGAAACAGCAAAAGGCAATAACGTCTGAAGATAGAGGGGCAACAAAAAGGCATCTGCCTTTTACATTAGATAAGTTGGGGATTGGTTGGTCATACACACAGTCGGAGCGTTATCATAAGTTAAAGTCAGAAGGGCAAAGGTGGAGAGCACTAAAGGTGGATGCACGAGATTTGTTTCCGGGTGAGCCGGATGAGCCGGAAAGTGATGAAGAGGCAGTTCCAAGTGGTGACGAGGATTATGCGGACGAGCCGCAAGGAGGTGAGAATGTAGGTCAAGGGGGTTATGGTAGAGGTTATGGTGGTATGTTTTACGATTATACGCAGCAATCTTATGTGCCGGGTTGGGCTTATGAAGGCACAATGCAAGAAGTGATTAAGAATCAACGTCCTCCGGCATCCGTATTTGAGACGTGGTCAGGTTCGGAAAGGACGTTATTTGATCAAAATACGAGGAATAGTGCAAGTATAGAGCGGTCCTTGAAACAAACCCTTGATCGTCAAGAGGCATGGAATCGCACACATGCGTATTCCCGTGAAGTGGAAATGAATAATCGTTATCATGATGATCAAGAAAGGAGATTGCATACGGACTGGCACGCCGGGCGGCCGGTGGTTGTGGATCCACAACATGTGGATTATGCGTCACTACCACCTTATGATGGTAGTATTTCGTATCCGACCCCGCCGATCCACCCTTCACAATAGATTGACCCACGGCAACAAGAGGGAGCTCAACAACAACAAGGTGGAAGTAGTAGCGGCTCATTTGCGTTTGGAGAATGGAACGACATGATGTCTTCCATTTTTGGGCCGCCGGGACCACGCTATTATTAGTCAGGTTGTGTTCTCCCTTTGTATATTTTGTGCATATTTGTTAGTTTGTTATGTTATGTTGTGTTGGTGCTTGTTGGTGGTGTCATGTTTTAAAAAGAAAAAAAAACATAAAAAATTATAAAATGAAAAATACAAAAAGAAATTTGTGGTTTGAGTTGAAGAACTTCTAGTTGATGTTGAATGGATTTTAGTGATCAAAGCCTCCTAAAACCATACATTGGGGTCAATGTATCCCAAGTGTGGGGATGGGGGGAATTTTTGAAGATTTTGAAAAATTTTGAGTCAAGCGAAACATTATGAGAATTTGAACACCCTAGATTAACCCCAAATTGATGCACCGGCAACCCTTGATATCCTTTTATTCTTGGTGAGAGTTGAAGCCACATTTGTATATAAATAATGCTTATCTTTGATGAGAGTGGCTACGGGTGGGGGTGCATTAGAACTTGTGCTTGAATGCGGTTCGAGGCCTTAGTTGAACATGAATGTAGAAAGGATAAGGACATTTAGGTAGCCTCGTCATAGTGTGTGTGAGTGTGGGATTTGGGGGGTTGGACCTCATAAGTTATATATATGAGCATGGTTGCGAGAGGGGCGGGGGTTTGGACATTTAGTTGCCAATTTTGTGCCTAAAAGCCTATTGTTTGTTACCCCTAGCTACTTACTTAAAAATTTACCCAAATTTGACCCGGTCTTATAGTGTTAGTAGTAGTAGTTGTAGTAACATGATGTAGATATGTTGATGCTTTATTGCATGGTTATTTGCTTGAAAAAAAGAAAAAAAAATATTCAGAAAAATCAGAAAAGAAAAAAAAAAAAAAAAAAAAGCAAAGAAAAATGAAAAAGAAGTGATGTTTAGTTATCCTGTATATTTTAGTTAAATTGGTAGTTGTTAGTTTGTTTTATTGTGTAATAAAAAGACCGGGTTAAATTTTCGCTACTTCAAATATATTCCATTTCCTACCCATACACCTAGCCACGTTACAACCTTGAAAGTCCCTTTGATTTGCATTCATGTTTGGCACTTGTTAGGAGAAGGATCGATTTAGGTACAAGCCTATAATTGTGCAACCGCCCGTTAGCCTTTGTGTGTCTAGCTCATATTGCTAGTGCTTACTTGTTACCGAGAGGAGAGACATAGTGAGGGGTGCATTAGTTGGGTGTTAATAAGGGGTTAGTAAAAGGATTGCATGTTTTTGTTTGGTTTAAATTGATCGCTTGTTTAGAAATTGATTTGATGAGTTGCTTGGGACAAGCAACGGTTAAGTGTGGGGATGTGACGGGTGGTCCATAGGACAACCCTTAATCATGTTAAAAGACGAATTAATCCTTCATTTAACCGCGCAATTATCTTGAATTAGATGACTACGGTTGCTTATGTTTCAGGTGTGGTTCGGGAGATTAAAGTGGAGAAAACGCAGCTTTGGGAAGGATTAGAGATGAACGGATCGTGCGAGAAACGGAAGATGAAACAAAGTGAAAAATCCAGGCTTCCACCGTAATTTACGGTTCCACCGTAATTTACGGTGGACCTGAATTCCACCATTGTCCCACCGTAACTCAGACTCATTGCACCGTAACAATTTGAAGGTCACCGTAACTTACGGTGGTACCGTAAGTTACGGTGGAAGCGACGCGAAAACTTGTAACTGCTCATTAAAAACAGTTTTATGGTGTCTTTTGGGTTATTCTCATCATTGTTCGGTTAGAGAACACATTGGGGGCGAATTTGGCTATCTTTTGCTTGGTTTTGAACAATTGCTAACATTCGGTTTGTGATTTCGATTCGTATGAACATTGAATTTGTTGCTATGATGATTCACCAAGCTATGTGTGGCTAAAACTTTCGGTGATCATCTTAGGTGAAGGTTTCTCTTGAACTTTTGTGTGTTTATTTCTGAATTTCTAGAATGATAACTTGCGTTGCTTGAATATCATGGTGTATGCATAATTGTTTGTAGCTTGTTAATCGATAGTGCAATTTCTAGTCTCAATCGTACGTTCTTGGTGCCGTTGGCAATCGAGATATCACGGGAAGGGTTAGGGTTGGTTATTGATTAATTGATCATCGGGAAACAAGCTCACGTTTATAAATCTGAGTACTTTGTTCCCTTTTATCACTTCGATTATTTATGCACGAGTTATGTCTATGTAACTCTTTCTAGTTGGAATTTCACACAATTGTTTAAAGAAACTGAATCCTAAGATGGTCATTATTTTCTCCTAATCTATTTTACAACCAACATTTGATTTGCAATTAGTATTAATTTAGTTTTATAAAACAACAATCCAAATTATTGATCTTTATTTTCTGCAAATTAGGTTAATTGTAGTTTAATCGCAAAGCTATAAAATCAACACACTTTCCACATACTCCCTGAGTTCGATATCCTGTTACCACTATCTATAGTTGTTATTGGGATTAAATTTGCGTGTACCTACGACAGCACATCAAATTTTGGCGCCGTTGCCGGGGATATTAAAGGATTCTCTACTAAATTTGTTACCATAATCCCTCAGGGATTCTTGTGATACCTGCGTTATCCTGTAAAGATCACTTGTTAGTTTCTTAAATTTCCTGCTACAAGAAAACTGGCTGTTAAATAAGTTAACTAAATGAGAAAAAGATGTAATAGAATGATGTGGAACATTAAAAATCCATTTTAAGGCTGATCTTGCCAAAGTGGAACCAAAGCCTTTGCATAAGCATGCCACTTCGAGTTCTGGTGGGATTGGATTTATTTCCATCTTTTCCTTATACCAGGCAACATACTTATTAGGATCGGTCGTCCCATCATATAGCTTCATGTTGGGAGTCTGGAATCTCTTTGGGATTTCTGCATTCAAATGGTGTAAGCAAACTTGGATATCTTGGGGCTATCCTGGGATACTTCTGGTATAGGTTGCACTACCCCAGGCACACTCGATATCATATTCTTCAATTTTTAAAGTTCTCTAGTTAATGCTGATGTTACACCTGCATCCTGCAATGATTGAAGATTATTAGTAGTAGGGATACTGGTGTTAATAGATACGTTACCAGCCTGGCGATTCAGGCCATATCCCAAACCATATCCTGGATCCCTCACGGTCGATATCTAGGCCGTTGGGGATATTTCCAATATATTGCTTCGAGAATGACCCAGTATCATGTTGCGTTGATAATCTTCGGTGAATGCTGCTGAACTAAAGTTCAATATCCTGGGCTGTAAAGGAGTAGCTGCATCCTCAGCAGGTTTCTTGGAGTTTGACTTCAAGAGTTGTATCTCCTTCATTATAACCTGGTTGGTTTCCTGCTGCTTTTTCATTTGATCTAGTATGCTGTTAAACAAAGACAAAATCTCATCATTAGAAGCAAAGACAGGAGTTCTCCCTGAAACTCCAGATCTGGAAGCATTCTGAGAAACAGAAGCGTCTCGAGGTGTTTGGATTTCATTCCTCCTTTGGGAAGCTTGAACTGGTGGAGGTGCACGAGGCAATGAAGCAGTCGCAGCAGAGGTTGGAGCAGGCATCGAAGAAGAGCTCAAGTATGATTGAGAGGCCATTGAAAATAGTTTTGAAGAACAAAGAAACCGATTAATGATTTTAACAAAGTTTTGAATAAAAATACCACCACTTGCCCCACGGTGGGCGCCAAATTGTTTTGGTAAAAAATTACCGAAGCAATTAAGTGATCAAATTTAGTTTGTGAGGTAGTGTGCTATAGAGATTTACTAAAATGTATTAAGTTGATTAATAAAGAAAACATGATGTACGAGATTGACACAGGATGTACGAGATATCAAACTATATCAATTATCAAGTAATGAACAATAAAAGTAAAGATTGACACAGGATGTACGAGGAAAGCCCATGATCTATCTATATCGCCGACACAAAACCTCAGGAGCTGACAACTGCCAGCTGCCAGCTGCCTTTGTTCTTCTTATTGATTGAAATATCAGGATACAGCTTCAGGATAATGCACGGATCAGCTCTAAGTGTTACAATAATTGTGAGATGTGAGTGAAAGATTGTGAATTTAACAAGTAATTATTGTGTGTACGAGATTACATGTGTTTCTCTAATGATCCGGCATCCCTTTATATAGTTTTTAAATTCTAACTGAATATCCTACAATGCCGGGATACGGAGAATATCCCCTTGTGACCGTTGTAGACCTCTTCATCCGCTATCAGCGTTCACCTTTCAACCACTTTGAGCGAGTCTTCGGGTAGACCTAGTCCTTGTTAACGTTGGTCCCTTGCAACTGAAGTATACAAACAAACCATTAGTAACGAGCAAAATACTTATGTAGGATGTTACCAATATCTTGATCGCAGATTGGAAACATAAAGTCAGGATATATTATCAGGATATAGGTTCAAAATTCCACCCATAACAGTGGGCATGTGCCCACCGTAAGCCCCGTGTTAGTAGTGTTTTTTATGTTAGTTTTACTAATCTAGCCCAAGTGTTCTAGTGTAAAGGCCAAGTGCCCATGGAGAAACCTAAAAGGCCCAAAACTTTGATTGATCCTATGGCCCTATAGTCCTACACTATTGTTTTATTTTAACGTAAATGAAGAGCCATTCTGCCAACCTAATATAATATTGATCCCCCGATGTTTTAAGTGACGACTCCTTTTGTGTATTCGCTACCTACTTGACTCTCTGCTGCCGTCGTCTAGGTTTTAGGTTTTTGGGTGGTGATGGGGTGGGGTGGGGTGGGGTGGGTGTTTAGGTTTTGGGTGGTGGTGTAGTGGGTTTAAGTTTTAGGTTCTTAGACACTTGTTATTCTACAATGCCTTCTTACACTTCTTACTTTTAGAAGCTTTTGTATTTCATCCTAATCCTAATTTTTTAATCTCACATCTCATGGGTTTGATAAGTGGCTATCTCTAGATAACTTGATTTTAATACATATGTTATTGTTAATACAGATTTAATTGCTTGTATATATTTGCAATGACGATTTCATTGTTCGGTAAACTGGTGATGTCTTTATATAAAGTAAAACAAGGTGCATATTTTTTACCATCTTATATAATATAAGTGTGTTGTTTGTGTAAATTGATTTATATTTGTTTTTTCATAAGAACTATGTTTGACAATTTCTAAAAAAAAAAAAAAACCACCCGCAAGTGAAATTTCATCTAGTAGTATGAATAGTCTGAGACATAGCATTTTATTACTTAACACTTATGTAATTTGTGCTGTAGAATTGGTTACTAATGAAGATGTAATCTAGTGTTTCCAAAAGATGAAAACACGTAGAGGACTTTTGTAATCGAGGTATATCATTATTATATTTTAATACTTAATGAACTATATTATTTTTTTACCCATTTTTAAGCGGCTTGTATTGTGCCTCCCCCTATATAAAAATGTTGTATCCGTCACAACGCATAGAGTCCGAAATACTAGTTAAACTTAATTATGATATATTATCACAACTATTATAAAAAAAATATATTTTTAGTATAAGTATAGGGTAGGGTTAGTCTACAAAGGACACTTTTCCTATAAAGTGTGAGAAGTTTATTTAGGCATTGCGTTTTAAGTTTTAGGCATGATCTTTTGGATTCTTTTGACATAGTATAATATATGAAAACAACAAACATAACAATTTAAAACATAATCATATGTTTTCTAAACATTAGATTTAAAACATGCTAATTAAATCGCATGGTGTTTTAGATTTCATGTTTATAATACATTTCATTATGTTTTAAATTGTTGTGTTTGATATTTTTCTTTATTACACCATGCCAAAAAAAAAAAAAAAAAAAAAAAAAAAAAATCTAAAACATTGTGCCTAAATTTAAAACACAATGCTTACGTAGACTTCTCATACTTTATAGGAAAAATGATTTTTATAGACGAACCTTTACCTATAAGTATATGTTATTACTAGGGGTGTGGATGGGCCGGTTTTGACCAAAAACCATAACCATAACCGCGATGTCGGTTATTGGATAACCATAACCCATCGGTTATGGTGGTTATGGTTATTCGGTTTTGATGGTTATAGCGGGTCGGTTATGGGTGGTTAACCGTGTATTTAGCTTAGCTAAAAATAGCTTAATTTTTTTTAACATGGAATAAATTGTTATTGCATATTTGTATATATTAGTATATCACATAGTATTAGAAAATACATATAATCTATAATATTAATGCCAATTATTATCGAATATTCAAATAAAGTAATATGATACATTCCATAAATTCAAATAAACATTCAACCAAAACCACAAAATGATATGAAAACCCATAAATACTAAAAATCTTCAGTCAAAAATATCAAATATTAAAAGCATGGTGAAAAGTCCTAAATCCTACAAAGATTTATTACATGTCGGTTCGGTTCGGTTATGGTGGGTATGGAGAAAATGATAACCATAACCGACCCGCTACTTTCGGTTTTCAAAAAAACCATTAACCGACCCACCGGTTTTTATTTGGTTAAGTTTTTTCGGTTCGATTTTGTCGGTTAATTCGGTTTTTTGCACACCCCTAGTTATTACTATTAGCATTATTACGATAAAAAGTAAAAAAAAAAAAGATGTTGTAATGATATTTGAGATAGTGATGGGAGAGTGGCTGATGCCCCTTAAGCACGAGTCAGGGGTGGAACTGATACAACCCGGCCTGTGAGACCCGGTTGAAGGATTTCAAGCCACAATTATTTTACATGCTGCATTTAGAAGTTAAAAGCAGAGCCGTTTCAACCTTTTTGGAGGCCTAAGGCGAAATTAAATTTTGGGGCCCTTTTTTCCTTATTTGATTGTTATAAACGATACTCATTTATCTATGTTTAAAACCTAGCAAAAATCGAAAACAATTATAACAAAGAGTGGCTTGAAATTCGATTCAGTGCTTATCAAAAGCTTTTCCTTTCACAAATACTTGATCTGTAGGAGGCGATTGCCATTGAAGTGATTGTTGGAACAAATGAGTTTTTCTTCAAAAAAAAAAAAAAAAAAAAAAAACTTAAAACTTGAAAGCATACAACAGTGCTAAAAAGTATTGATTCAAAAAGTAGCTTACTTAGTGGTATATGTTAAAGCAATTTAAATCAATGTAACAATATGTAACAATTCAGTTTCATCGTTGAATCGAGTGTAAGTTTATATGTAATACTTATAAAATATATTCATGCTTTAGTCCTGACAGCTTGATCGACATCGATTCCATCAAGGTTTATGTGACCAAATCGGGAGAACCGGGCTGCGATTGAGGGTACTCTACACAGATCGTTGATCTGACCATGGTTCTTTGGTGGTCGGATATGGTTTTTGAGGTCAGGTAGTGTATTCCGATCAGGCCTATGGAAGGTGAGGTATTGTTCAGTCCTTTTGGTTTGATTTTGGCAAGCGACTGTTCTTTTTCTATTTTTAAATTTCTAATGATAGGTGTTAATTGTTTGTTGTTTTGTTTATGGGTTCTCCAATATATAGTTATTGTTTGGTTAAGGTGAAAATCGGATATGTTATGAACAGAGGTGGCAAGATTCAAGGTGAGGTCATTTTTTCATATTTTATTTTTCAATTTAGTGCATTTATATATGACAAATGAATACATGATGTCTGATGTGAACATGTTCGATAAAATCTTTCTGGATATTTTTTCTTCCTTATTAATATAATTATTATTATTTTTACATATTTTGATCCAAGTATTCAACCTGTTCGATGAGATAACAAGACAATTAGTGTCTGGTGTGATTTTGTTTTTTGTAGTTCTTAAAGAGGTGGAAATTGATATTGTAGTGCAGTTCCATATAATCTACAAGCATGAATCATAACCTATGACTTTGAGAATGATGCAGTTCCATATAAAAAAAAGGTTGCAGACCCTAATCTGGTAGAAAGTTCATTGCTTTGTAGTTTCTTGACAAGAAAAGTTTATAATGAATAGAGGTGGTAAGATTAGGCACTTAAAGGTTTATCTTTCACCAACATCTTATGCCATACGGCATAGCTTACAAAATTGGAAGATTCATTTTGTGAAGCATCAAAAAAGTTTATTTTTTAATAGTCTAGAGAGGCATATGCCCCCCCCCCCCCCCCCCCCTACATGGATAAAACATTTAAGTTAATATGACTGAGCTACTACACCTATTTGATTAGAAGTCTCTTGGAAGCATATAAGCATTTCTTCGTGTGAGAAACGTGTATATTTCATTCCTGTATGCCTCTAAAAAACTTTAGTTATATATTTTAAAAAGTCAATTTGCTATTTAATTTCATATATTTTGCATCCACAACCACTTCTTTTACTTAACTTCAGACATGATTAAAGTTATTTTTATTAGTAACTAGGTCACAGGAACTTAATAAATCAAAGCTGAAGCGTACCAAGTTGCAGGAGAGGTACGGGGCTTTAGCCAACGAACTTGCTGCACTTAAGTTGTAAGTGTTGCAAAATCACAAGTATTTTGGTTCTCAAGTAAACATGTTACACCCCGATATTTCCACATATTAATGGTGGGCCCGGCGGGGAGTATCGTGACGTAGTTGATATCATCATAGTCAAATAAACACAGTTTATGGCACAGCGGAAGTCTTGGTAGAAATTACTATTACAAACCGAAAGTGTAAAGTACGAGTAAAATAATATACAGACGGTTGTAAGAAAGGATCCACAGGCGGATCAAAATATAATACAAAACATTGTTCAACAGACTTAAGTCACTACGAACTTGCAAGATTCTCTAATTAATGCCCAGAAGCTCCCAGCCAATTACGAGTAGTACCTGCCACTTAGTCTTTTTGAAAACACGTCAGTTTACACTGGTAAATACAATTAACCGACTCTCTTGAAAATATTTATGAAAATTGATTTAAATGCACAAGGCACAAATAATCTTTTATAACTTGGGACAATTATTTAAAATAATCTTGTATACAGATTTACATGTTTGTCGTACGTTCAGGGCCCGAGATAAAAGCCGAGACATGATCAATAGACACACCACTAATATAATCCCACAGGGAGTTATCCTCACATGTGGGTATATCTTTTTACATACGCAACTGTCAGGTGTATGCCTACACCCCTTGCTTAAGTCGTGGCCATTTTCAAATGAAATGAGCCGAGGATATCCAGGACACGGTCGTATTAACCCCCAAAAGTTTATATATCAAACAAAACAGATTAAAACGGGTTATGTCAATGAATTAACCACTATTCGATTAATGATTCCATACCCGACCAAGTGGTAATATATTTTACCATATCCCAAGCCCGTATAAGAGAAAATAAGTTAAAAGTATTTAACTGAGCTTTAAATGCGAGATTTGTCAACTCAGCCGTAAAATCTATTCAAACTAGTGCAAGTAGCTTTTACCGGGGCTCCTAATCTGGAATGAAGGTTTTATTAACCTATTAGATTACTAACGGGTCTTATTTAAGTTGTAAACTTAGATCGGTTAGTTTAAAGAAGGTTTACGACACGAAACACTAGATTAAGCGGTGACCGGATTAGAATGTAGTTTAGACCCGACAAGTATGAAGACTTGTATTATATGGGTAAACTAAATACATTCTGGAATTTAAAGTTAAAATGATAAGGTTTGACCCGTTTCGGTTAATTTATGCTAACAAGCCACATAAACCGTACCGTACGCGTATAAGCATAAACGGGTAACCGGATGAGTCATATACAAGTTCCTTAAGTTATTATGCTTTAAATATGTTATGATATCAGTATGATATCAACAATTATGCCCAAAAAAATTTTAAAATTGAATTAAGTCCCGTAAGGGCAATTTGGTCGTTTTAATATTTATAAAGGAGGTTTAAAAGTAAATTGATATCCTGGTCTAAAACATCTTGTAAAAATATTTATTTCATGATATTAAATCAGTAGGATATCATACATATGTGTGGTTTACCATTTATGGCCAAACTATGCCCCGAAAAGGGTAGTTTGGTCATTTCACATATGCTTTTAAGGACATAATTGGAAGTCTGAGTTCATGACTTATACTTACTATAAAAATATTAAAAATTATTTATAACTTCAGTAGGTAATAAGTCTTGGGTGCTGTTATGGGTGAAATTCTGAGCCCATATCCTGACTTTGTATCTTGATTTTCTATTAGTTGTATATGATCAGGATACCAGATCAGGATACCGGACCAGGATATTGGTAACATCCTGAGGCAGTATCCTGACTATTACTAACAATTTGCTTGTAAACGTTGGCTACAAGGGACTAACATTCATGAAGACCAAGTTATCCTGAAGACCCGCTCAAATTGGTTAGGATAAGGACGTTGATGGCGGAAAAATAGCTCTTGTAACGGTCATCATTGAAGATTGGCGTGTTTTATGGAAAGTTACGAAGATTGGTCAAAGATATTAATGTTATAACGGTTATGGAAGCTTAAATCCCGGACTTATAGTTAGTAAGCGCGTGGAAAACGAGTGGAAACAGCCTGGCAACGTTCAGAAAGGAAATAATCTCAGTATCCCGGATTTTTAGCATAATATCCCGGATTTTTAGCACTATTAGTTAATTCTTGTAACTATATAAAGGAGATGCCAGATCCATAGGTCACAACTCGAATTCACCTACTCATTCACTCTCTTTTCTAGCAGCAATCACGCACTAACACTCATCACTTACAATCATTGTACCACTTAGTAGCGATCTGAGCATTATCCTGCACTGTATCCTGGTTATTCAATCAATAAGAAGAACAAGGCAGCCGACGATTGTCAGCTCCCGAGGTTTTATGCCGGAGATCTAGATTGATCAAGGGCTTTCCTCGTACATCACGTGTCAATCTTTACATTTTTGCTCATTGTTTGATTATAGATACAGCTCGATATCCTGAGCCGTATCCTATTAACTGTTTTTGCAAACTAACAAACCAATATATGTTTCACAAAGTATTACTAGCACACTACCTCACAAAACTAATTTGATCACTTAATTGCTTAGGTAATTTTTGACCAAAACAATTTGGCGCCCACCGTGGGGCAAGTGGTGCTATTTCTACTAAAAGCTTTTGTAAAATCGTTAATCGGTTTTCTATTTTCAAAACTTTTTGCTACACTATTTTCAATGGCCTCGAGATCAAACATGAGCTCTTCTGCCGTGTCTGCTACAACATCTACAACGATTGGTTCGGTGCTTCCACCACCTCCTCCAAGGACGCAAGCTTCTTCACAGCCTTATGATATTATACCTACTCCGAGTATTCAGGGATCTGGTCCTGTTTTGGCCTCTAATGAAGAAATTCTAACTTTATTTGGTAGTGTACAGGAACAAATGAGGCAGCAGCAGGAGACCAACCAAATGCTAATGAGAGAGATACAACTCTTGAAATCTAGCTCAAGAAGGCCCACTGAGGATACTGTCACTCCCTTGCAGCCTAGATCTTTGAACTTCAGTTCGGCAGTATATACTGAGGATAACAGGGGGAATATTGTGCCTAGCCAATCCCAAAGTCATATTCCTGAGATACCCTCTTCGGTCATGGTGTCAGCTGTGAGAAATCCATGATATGCTCCAGGATGTGCTCCAGGATATGGCCAGAATCACCAAGCTGGTAACTTGTCTGTTAACACCAATATCCCTGTTACTAATAATCTTGGATCATTGCAGGATGCAGGCGTGACATCAGTGATAACCAGAGAGCTTCAAAAGTTGAAGGATATGATATCAAGTGTGCCTGGAATAGTGCAGCCTATACCGGAAGTATCCCGGGATAGTCACAACATATCCCGCTTTGCTCACCCCATTTGTGATGCAGAAACCCCAAAGAGATTCCAGACTCCTAACATGAAGCTGTATGATGGGACGACAGATCCTGAGGAGCATATTGCCCAGTATAGGGAGAGGATGGAGATTAACCCTATCCCGCCAGAACTTAAGGAAGCATGCTTGTGCAAGGGCTTCGGCTCTACTCTAACGGGATCAGCCTTAAAATGGCTTCTAAATGTTCCACCTTATTCAATTACATCATTTGCTCATTTAGTTAATTTGTTTAATAGTCAGTTTTCTTGTAGTAGAAGCTTTGAAAAACTAACAAGTGACCTCTACAGGATAACACAGGGGCCTCAAGAATCCCTAAGGGATTATGTGAACAAATTCAGTAGGGAATCCTTGGATATCCCACACCTTGATGTTGCTACAGCAGTCCAAGCATCAAGATGGGACTACAAAAGGATTCCCAGTTTTATCAGGATCTTGTGATGAATCCTTGCAGGAACTTGGACGAAGCTCGAAACAGGGCCTTGAGATATATCAGGCTGGAAGATGATAAGAAAATGCAAGAGAGGATGAATGCATCCTCAACATATGAACCAACTAACAGGAAGTCAGAATCCTCATACAAACCGTATCGTTCTAAGCCATATGACAGGAATGATAGCAAAAAAGTGAACGCTGTTGAAAATGAGGATCCTGAGGAGTATCCTGAATTGTCAGAATATTGTTTTTCTATTAATATACCTGAACTAATGTATGCTATGCAGGGTTTGGGAGATAAAGCCAGGTGGCCTCGGAAGAATCAACAAAAAGCTGATTGGAAGGATAAGTCCAAATGGTGTGCCTTCCATGAGGATTTCGGACATGTTACTGAGGATTGCATTGCCCTGAGGAAAGAAATAAGCTACCTACTAAGCAAAGGATATCTGAAGGATCTTCTGGGCAGAAAGAAGAATAGGGGTCAGGATATTGAGAAGGATCCTGAACGAGCAGCATCACCTCCCGCCGACGCCAAGATAATTAACTTTATCTCAGGAGGGTCCGATATCTGCGGAACTTCTTATTCTGCAGCCAAAAGACATGCAAAGGAGGCTAAGGCCGAAAGGGGGAATAAGCCAACCAGGATATCGACCCTCACGACTGATAAAATGATCACGTTCGATAGTGATGACAGGGATACTGTCCAGGATCCTCATCATGATGCTCTGGTAATAACTTTATATGTTGCTAATCACTTTGTACGCAGGATACTGGTGGATAATGGCAGCTCAGTCAACATCATCCAATTGGAAACCTTGAAGAGAATGAACATCCCCGAGATGGAGATCACCTCAAAGTCCACTGTGCTTGTAGGGTTTAGTGGAGAAGCAAAGAATACTGTTGGGGAAATAAAACTGCCCGTATATGTCGAAGGAGTAAACTCGATTCAACGGTTTTGTGTCATGGATTCATTATCCTGCTATAATATTATATTGGGCAGGCCATGGATTCACGAGATGAAAGCTGTACCTTCTACCTATCATCAGTTTGTCAAGATCCCTACTCCTTGGGGGGTAGTCAAAGTTGAAAGTGACCAACAAGAGGTGAAGGAGTGCTACTCCTCTTAAATGAAGGCCTCAAGAAAGTCCAAAGCAGGATAGCAATTAAAGATGCAAGCCCAGGATATTGTGGAGGCTTCGGAGCAGGATGTTAAGAAAATTATCCTGGACCAGAATAATCCAGATATCTCGGTGCTTGTAGGAGCCAATATCCCTCAGGATATTGAAGATCAATTAACTAACTTTTTGAAATGCAGGATGTCAACATTCGCATGGAAGCATGAGGATATGACAGGTATTTCTAAGGATATTATAACTCACAAGCTTGGAATTGACAGGTCTTTCAAGCCTGTCCAGCAAAAGAGAATGAAGTTTGCTCCAGAACGAAACATAATTATTCAAGAAGAGGGTGAAAGACTATTGAAGTCCAAGATGATCAGGGAAGTCAAATTTCCCAAGTGGCTAGCAAATGTGGTCGTGGTCCAAAAGAAGAATGGGAAATGGAGAGTTTGTGTAGATTACAC
Organism: Helianthus tuberosus; assembly: GCA_030545235.1. Classification (NCBI taxonomy): domain Eukaryota; kingdom Viridiplantae; phylum Streptophyta; class Magnoliopsida; order Asterales; family Asteraceae; genus Helianthus; species Helianthus tuberosus. The sequence continues at coordinate 10,686,522 of CM060376.1, read as the reverse complement.
AGACTTGAACAAAGCATGTCCTAAAGACCCATTCCCTCTACCTCATATAGACTCGATGGTGGATGCCACTGCCGGTCATGAGATGTTAACCTTCGTGGATGCATCCTCAGGATTCCAGCAGATCGAAATGGAACCTTCAGACCAGGAGGATACTGCTTTCATGACACCAACAGGTATTTACTGTTATACTGCTATGCCTTTTGGTTTGAAAAATGCAGGTGCAACGTACCAGATATTGGTGAACATGATGTTTAAAGACAAACTGGGGGACACCATGGAGGTATACATTGACGATATGGTAGTCAAATCCAAGAAGGCTGAGGATCATCTCCAGGATATTAAAGGAGCATTTGATATCCTGGACCAGTACAATATGAAACTAAATCCTGCCAAGTGCCATTTTGGAGTGGGGGCAGGAAAGTTTTTAGGATACATGGTGACTAAAAGGGGTATAGAAGCAAGCCCGGAACAGATCAAAGCTATCCTGGATATCAAATCACCATCCAACATGAAAGATGTGCAAAGATTAACTGGACGAGTAGCGGCATTGAACAGATTTATATCAAGATCCTCAGAAAAATGTAAAGAATTCTACGATATCCTGAAGAAGAATAAGAGGTTCGAGTGGGGAGAAAAGCAGGAAGCAGCCTTACAGGAATTAAAGCAATATCTTTCAACCGCACCTCTGATGATGAAGCCCGAGGATGGTGAACCATTATCCCTGTATCTTGCAGTATCAGGGAATGCAGTAAGTGCTGTTTTGGTCAAGGATCACGAAGGTCAGCAGTATCCTGTCTATTACGTTAGTAAAAGTTTATTAGATGCTGAAACTAGATATTCTCATCTAGAAAAAAATGATATTAGCCCTAGTTATGGCATCAACGAAACTTAGACATTATTTTGAAACACATAGGATTCATGTTAAAACCAACTATCCTGTTAAAAATGTGCTTAGGAAACCCGAGATGTCAGGTAGGATGGCTAAGTGGTCAGTAAAATTAAGTGCTTATGATCTAGTATATGAACCTAGAAGTGCCATAAAGTCTCAGGCCTTAGCTGACTTTGTGGCTGATTTCAGTAGTGATATTCAAAATGAAGTAGACCTAGAAGTGCAACAACTAGGAGAAAATATAGAATCTTGGACACTATATACTGATGGTGCATCTAATGTAAGAGGTGTAGGTTTGGGTATACTACTAAAATCGCCACAGGGGGACATATTACCCCAGGCTATTAGATGTGAGTTTCCTGCCACTAATAATGAAGCAGAATATGAAGCTCTGATAGCAGGATTAGAATTAGCTAAAAATATGAATATTAGATATTTACAAGTATATGTTGATTCCCTGTTGGTTACTAACCATTTCAATGGATCTTATGCACTAAAAGGCGAAAAGTTAGCTGAATATCTTGAAATTGTTAAAAAATTAGCAGGATATTTCGAAATTTTTATACTTGAACAGGTACCAAGAGAAAAGAATGCTGAAGCTGACGCTCTAGCAAACTTAGGATCTACTGTCAAGATACCGGAGGGAACTCAGATACCAATAGTGCACATCTTGTATCCTGCAATGGAACATTTCAAATCTCAGGATAAAGAAGTAGCATGTATTCAGGATCCTGATGATGGATATCCTGAGACGGATCCTGAATCCTGGATGACTCCAATTGTGAAGTATCTTCAAGAAGGAGATATCCCAGGGGATGCAAATCCTAAGGCTTTTAGGATGAAGGTATCTCGTTTTACTATTATAAATAATATTTTGTATAAGAAATCCCTTGCAGGTCCGTACCTAAGGTGCTTGGAAGATCCTGAAACCAAGGAGGTACTTCGGGATATACACGAAGGAGACTGTGGCAACCATACTGGGGGCAGATCTCTGTTCTCAAAGGTGTTGAGAACAGGATATTACTGGCCGACCATGAGAAAGGATGCCGTGGAGTATGCTCAGAAATACGATGCATGTCAAAGGCACGGCAACATCCTGCATCAGCCTGCAGAACCATTATATCCTATTGTATCCCCTTGGCCATTTATGAAATGGGGAATGGACATAGTGGGAAAACTTCCAAAGGCTCCAGGAGGAAAGGTTTTTATGCTGGCAATGACAGATTATTTCTCCAAGTGGGTCGAAGCCGAGGCCTTTGTTCAAGTCAGGGATCAAGAAGTGGTATCCTTCATAAAGAGGAATATCCTAACCAGATTTGGGGTACCGGCTGAGATAGTTTGTGACAATGGCTCTCAATTCATCAGCAAAAGAACTACTGATTTTTGCAAAAGTTGGGGAATTAAGATGATTACGTCAACATCAGTGCATCCTCAAGCAAATGGACAAGCAGAATCCTCGAACAAGATAATCGTCAACAATTTAAAGAAGAGGTTAGGTGCCAAAAAAGGAAAATGGGCGGAGGAACTACCATTTGTCCTATGGGCTGATAGAACAACTGTGAAGAATGCTACTGGGCAAACCCCATTTTCTTTGGTATTTGGGGCAGAAGCAGTGATCCCGACAGAAATGGTGATACCGACAGCTAGATCAAGCCTACGGGATCCTGAATCAAATCCTGAAATCTTATGTCAAGAACTGGATACTATTGATGAGACAAGAGATGCAGCAAAGCTAAGGATGGCGGCATATCAACAGAGGATATCTAGAGCATATAACAAGAATATAAGGACTAGAAGGTTCCAAGTTGGAGATTGGGTGTTAAGGAAAGCTTTTCAGAATACTACTAATCCTGCCGATGGAAAATTAGCTCCAAAATGGGAAGGACCCTATGAGATTGAATCAGAAGTAGGAAAAGGAGCATATCGACTCAAGAATTTGGAAGGGGATATGCTACCAAGATCCTGGAATGCTATACATCTCAAAGCCTATTTCAAGTGAGATTAGAATTTAATTTCTAACTCAAGATGGTATGAATTCTGTCTCTTTTAAATATAATTTATTTTATTTGAACCCAATACTAACTTAAGCATCGGAGGGGTGTTAGCCAAGCTAACTCCCACCTTAGTTTAAGGTTGTTTTGCAGAATATGCTTCGGGATATAGCTCTAGGATACCCACTCAGGATACTTCAAAAGATTAGAGGATTGGCCCCCTCTCTCACGTTTAAGGGATCCTGATCCCTTCACAGGTTTAAAGGTATTCACCTTTCTCACGAATTGGGTTTAAACACCCCGCCTGGAGCGCAAGTTATCCAGGGATAGTTCAAGGTGGCGGGACTAGTTCATGTAAAAGTGGCTGACAATTTCGTTACTGTTGGCTATACCCTGGATCCTTAAGGTATATGAGGATTGATCACCCTCTCTCGCGAAAGGGTATTTTCATACTCTCTAAGGTTTAAAGGTTTTCACCTTTCTAAGTCTTGGAGTTTATACACTCCCGCCTGTAGCGCATGAAAATTTGGGATTTTCCCCAGGATACCAAGGGTTTATCCCCAGTACATTAAGGGTTTATCCCCAGTAAAACTAAAGTTTTTAACAAGATTGCAAAGATATGACAAGCTGTGATTACATACGTTCTTTTGTGGATAAGAAGCTACGAAGTTTAATCACTAAGTGAAGAAACACTCAAGTATATCATGCACTGATGCAATATCCTGCACAGACAGGGGACATCCATGCCGGGGACATTGCAAAGGATTCAAAGGTTAAGGTTGGAAATTATTGCCTAAGTGTTTCTGGTATGATTTATTATTTTTCAAGTCTTGAAAACCTTATCTTAATGATCTAAGTTTTCTAAAAAGTCATATTCAACCAAGTTTTGTCTGACATTTAGAAGACATTTTATCAGTATCCTGACCAGGATATTTGATCAGGATATTCAAAACTTACCTTTCAAAATAAACAACAAATAAGGCTAAAAGGTTAGTTTATTATTAATGGTCCAAAAGATTGTATTCTTGGTTTCATCTCAAAAAGAGACCCATCCACCAAGAACACAATTAAAGTTTTTAAATCATATTTACATAAACAGTCGAAGGTTTCGTTCTGAAAACACAGGATCTTTCCACCTTCAACTATCAAAATATTCTACTTGCAGGAAATTAAAGTTGTTCTAAGTGCAGGACGACCGGATGATTTAGACCCTACAAAATACAGGTATCATTAAAGACAGACTAACCAGGATACAAGTTCAGTATATGTGTACGGGATACAGGATCTGGATACTTACCTTATTAGGGAAGGAGGTCATGGGCTCGATAGATTCCGTGAAGCCAAGGTCATCATAAGAGAAACCTTTGGCAGCAGCAACAGGCGGCTCCTTTTTTACCAGGACAAGCTTGGGATAGCTGTCAAGCTTCTCAAGATCGAAGAAAACATATATCCTTACCAGGCATGTTGGAATGACTAAAAAATATATCCGTTGGAATCAGGATATCCAACAGATATATTTTTGGGGACAATTGTTATGGGTGAAATTCTGAGCCCATATCCTGACTTTGTATCTTGATTTTCTATTAGTTGTATATGATCAGGATACCAGATCAGGATACCGGACCAGGATATTGGTAACATCCTGAGGCAGTATCCTGACTATTACTAACAATTTGCTTGTAAACGTTGGCTACAAGGGACTAACATTCATGAAGACCAAGTTATCCTGAAGACCCGCTCAAATTGGTTAGGATAAGGACGTTGATGGCGGAAAAATAGCTCTTGTAACGGTCATCATTGAAGATTGGCGTGTTTTATGGAAAGTTACGAAGATTGGTCAAAGATATTAATGTTATAACGGTTATGGAAGCTTAAATCCCGGACTTATAGTTAGTAAGCGCGTGGAAAACGAGTGGAAACAGCCTGGCAACGTTCAGAAAGGAAATAATCTCAGTATCCCGGATTTTTAGCATAATATCCCGGATTTTTAGCACTATTAGTTAATTCTTGTAACTATATAAAGGAGATGCCAGATCCATAGGTCACAACTCGAATTCACCTACTCATTCACTCTCTTTTCTAGCAGCAATCACGCACTAACACTCATCACTTACAATCATTGTACCACTTAGTAGCGATCTGAGCATTATCCTGCACTGTATCCTGGTTATTCAATCAATAAGAAGAACAAGGCAGCCGACGATTGTCAGCTCCCGAGGTTTTATGCCGGAGATCTAGATTGATCAAGGGCTTTCCTCGTACATCACGTGTCAACCTTTACATTTTTGCTCATTGTTTGATTATAGATACAGCTCGATATCCTGAGCCGTATCCTGTTAACTGTTTTTGCAAACTAACAAACCAATATATGTTTCACAAAGTATTACTAGCACACTACCTCACAAAACTAATTTGATCACTTAATTGCTTAGGTAATTTTTGACCAAAACAGGTGCTAAATATGGTTTTAAACCATATTATGCACCGAATTAGCGTAAAAGTAGGTAATTGACGATATTTGTGATTTTTATGTGATTCTGAGATTTTGACCAGCCTTGGATGGTTAAAATATTTTATGTTACATATTAAATCAGTAGGAAAAGGTTTGGCATGTTTATTATATGTAAATCATATTTTTATTAACAAAAAGGCCATAATCGTCAATTCTAGAATTTAAACAGGAACTCAATGTTATGGTCAGTATATAATCTGACCCAACCTTCCAAAAATCCATAAAAATGATATCATAACAGTAGGTAATGAGTTTTGTGTCAAAATTTATGTTTAAACATGATTTATGCATATAAGCGTAATTTAGACTTTATAAAAACAAAATTTACGATATCTAGCATATTATTAATTTGAGACCAGAAATAAATGTCAAAATAATCTAGACATGTTTATATATCAGTAACTAAATTATTTGTATGACCATGCATTTAAAAATCTCATTTTTAGACTATAAGGGCATAATGGTCAAAATTAAGCATAATAACGGAAACAAGCAATTAAACTCAGATTACTAAGGGACCATGTAGTATAACCTCAGAAGGTTATACTACTATATAGTATGGTCACGAAGGGACCTTAATGCATAAAGAAACTAAGCTAATTCGGGTCAGAACTGAAAGTCAAAGCAAAAGTCAACTTTTGCGACTTTCGGTTGCGAACCGAGCCTAAACTCAGAATTGTCGGGTTGAACATGTCTAGACATGTTCTAATAATATTTACCAAGTTATTAAAGTGTTAAAACATATTTTATAGCTTCTACATTATCAAATACGAATTTATTTAAAAACTGACTCGTTTGACTTTTTATGTTAATTACTTTGACCCGACAATTAAATAAGTAAACGTGGTAATTAGGAGGTGCCCTTTTGAGGGATTCTCACCTACCTAGTTACAATCACGTAGCCACATTCGCCTCGAACAATGGCTGGACCGATAAAGTTTAAACTAAAAGTCAAGTGTTATTACGACAACTTTGACTTTCGGTCTTTAAACGTGTAAAAACCGAACAATAGAGGCTAAGAACACTTACACAAGGTCCTAGCACGAAGTTTGAACTGAGGAGGGCTTCCTTCTTGAACAAGAATCCCAGAGAATAAACTTGGAGAGAAGAAGATGATTATTTTGAAAGTGCAAGTTGAAAGTGAAGCAAAGGGAGCTATTTATAGAGCAATGGGAGCTCTTAGGTGGCAACCAGATGTTATGAGAGCTCTACAGGTGTCCAAAGACGTGTCCAAAAACAGGCAACGGCCCCTGGTTTTGATTAAAGGTTGTAGAAGGTGACAAACCTGCAGTTGTCCATTTTTCTGCCCAGATACAGTCTTTACGGACCATAAGCCTGAGCCCTTACTGTCCGTAACCGCTTTTAACTTTCATCGCGCAGTTACAGTCCTTACGGATCGTAAGCTGAGCCTATTACGGTCCGTAAGCTTTGGTCAGAGGACAAAAATTTTGAAACTTTATTTATTTGGCTCCAAACTTATAACTTCAATATTATTTATTCCCGAGTGCTTGTTTTATCAAAAACAAGTCCCGGTTTCAAAAAAAGGTCACTCAGAGGCGTAAATTAGCATGTTGACACTTTTAGTCCTTCAAGTTTAATTTTAATACTTTGATAGGGATCGCGACACGTGTCATTATTTTATTGGGTATGTTTTTGCGAGGTGTTACATCCTCACCCCCTTAAAAGAAATCTCGACCCCGAGATTTACTGAAACAAATGAGGGTACTTCTGTCGGGTCGTAGATTCAACTTCCCATGTATATCTAGGCCTCTACGGCATCCCATTTCACCTTTACGATTGGCACATGTTTCCTTCGAAGCTTTTTAACCTGTCGATCGTCGATCGATAAAGGCCTTTCAACAAATTTCAGGCTTTCGTCTATCTGCACGTCCTTATGAGACATTGCTAGCGTTTCACCGGCTAGACATTTCTTTAAGTTGCAGATGTGGAACACATTGTGAATCCCACTAAGCTCTTCAGGTAAATTTAACTTATAGGCCACACTCCCGACACATTCGATGATCTCGAATGGTCCAATATGCCTTGGGCTTAACTTGCCCCTTTTACCGAATCTCATTACTCCTTTCCAGGGTGACACCTTGAGTAATACTTTATCTCCTACCTCAAATTTTAGAGGTTTGCGCCTCTTATCTGCGGAGCTTTTCTGCGTATCCCTGGCAGCTTTTAGATGATCACAGATCTGAACAATCTTGTCCATCATCTCAAGGACTATCTCAGGTCCTGATAGCTGGGTTTCCCCAACTTCTGCCCAACACACAGGCGTTTTGCATTTCCTTCCGTATAAGGCCTCGAAAGGCGCAGCTTGGATGCTCGAATGATAACTGTTGTTGTATGAAAATTCAATCAAGGGGAGATGATTATCCCAACTTCCACCTAAGTCAATAACACAAGCCCGGAGCATGTCTTCCAGTGTTTGAATTGTACGCTCACTTTGCCCATCCGTCTGAGGATGATAAGCAGTACTAAAATTCAAAGAGTGCCTAAGGATTATTGGAAACTTTTCCAAAAGTGAGATGTGTATCTAGTATCCCTATCAGATATAATAGATACTCAAATGCCATGGAGAGATACAATCTCGTCCACATATAGTTGAGCTAGTTTATCGGAGCTGTACGTCTCCTTGATGGGTAAGAAATGAGCTGACTTAGTCAGTCTGTCAACTATAACCCATATCGTATCATTTCCATGTCTTGTCTTGTCTTTGGTAACTTGGTAATGAAATCCATAGTTACCATTTCCCATTTCCAAGTGGGAAGTTCTGGTTGTTGCAGTAAACCTGACGGCTTTTGATGTTCCGCTTTAACCTGTGAGCACGTCAGACATTTCACTACGTGAGTGGCTATGGATTTCTTTAAACCCATCCACCAATAATTTGCCTTTAGATCTTGATACATCTTGTCACTTCCTGGGTGAATGAAATACTTGGTATTATGGGCTTCTTGGAGGATTATATCTCTAAGTCCCCCATGAATTGGAACCCAGATTCGACCATTCAATCTAAGGATTCCATCCTTGCCAAATGTCAATTGATCAAAAGTTGCACCTAGTTTCTCGTTTGGAAAGTTAATTTCCGATACAGCTTCTTTTTAGCAGCTAATAACCTTTCATTTAAACTATTCCTCAGCTGGATACTTTTAGCATTAATCCTTATGGGTTTAACTCTTTCCTTTCGGCTTAGAGCATCAGCGACTACATTTGCTTTACCAGGATGTTAGCGAATTTCACAATCATAATCATTCAAAGTTTCCATCCAATGACGTTGCCTCATATTGAGATCTTTTTGGTTAAATAGGTGTTGGAGACTCTTGTGATCTGAGTATATCACACATTTCGTTCCATATAGATAATGTCTCTAAAGCTTTAAGGAAAACACAACGGCAACCAATTCCAAGTCATGGGTGGTGTATTTTTTTTCATGCACCTTCAGTTGTCGTGATGTGTAGGTAATCACTTTGCCTCTTTGCATAAGCACACAACCCATACCAGTGTGCGATGCATCACAATAAATGACAAACTCATCTATTCCTTCAGGCAATGTCAACACAGGAGCATTGCTCAATTTCTATTTGAGAATCTCGAAAGATTCTTGTTGTTTGGGACCCCAATCAAACTTCACATTTTTGCGGGTTAAAGTAGTTAAAGGTGCAGCTATCCTTGAAAAGTTTTCGATGAATCGCCTGTAATAACCTGCCAACCCTAGGAAGCTGCGAATTTCAGTGGGCATCTTAGGTGCTTGCCAATTCATAATTGCTTCTATTTTAGCGGGATCCACCTGGATGCCACGCTCACTTATCACATGTCCGAGGAATTGGACTTCTCGAAGCAAGAATTCACATTTAGAAAATTTTGCGTAAAGCTTCTCCTGTTGTAAAAGTTTGAGGATGCCTCGGAGATGTTTCTCGTGATCATCTTAACTTTTTGAATAAATAAGTATGCCATTAATGAAGACAATGACAAACTTGTCCAGATACGGCTTGCAGACCCGATTCATAAGATCCATGAATGCTGCAGGTGCGTTAGTGAGCCGGAAAGGCATCACTAAGAACTCGTAGTGGCTATATCTTGTTCTAAATGCAGTCTTGTGTACATCTTCGGTTCTGACCTTTAGTTGATGATATCCTGACCTTAGTTCGATCTTTGAGAAGTAACTTGCCCCTTGTAGTTGATTGAACAGATCGTCGATCCTGGGCAACGGATAACGGTTCTTGATTGTTACTTTGTTTAGCTCATGATAATCAATGCATAAATGCATTGAACCATCCTTTTCTTTACAAATAAAATGGGCGCTCCCCAAGGGGACGTGCTTGGTTGAATAAAACCTTTCTCCAATAAATCATCTAACTGAGTTCTTAATTCCTTCATTTCGGTAGGTGCCAAACGATAAGGAGCTCGTGCGACTGGTGCTGCTCCTGGTATAATATCAATTCTGAATTCTACTTGCCTATTAGGAGGCAAACCAGGTAATTCTTTAGGAAAGACATCTGGTTATTCTGAAATAACAGGGGTATCTTCTATCTTGGGCTTTGGCGCGTCCATAGTCACTTGTGCCATGTAAATGATACAACCGTTCTTTAAACATTTAGATGCCTTAAGCATAGTCACTTGATCAAGCAATCCATGGTGCGTATCTCATTGAACAGTAACTGATTCACCAGAGGGTGTTTTAATGATAACTTGCTTCTTGGCACAGGCAATTTGGGCTTGGTTAAATGATAACCAATCCATGCCTATAACTACATCAAACCCTGCCAATTTCATTGGCAACATAGACAACGGAAAAGAGTGGTTCCTAATGGTTATGAAACATCCATCTAGAATTCTTTAGGCAGTTTCTAAGGTACCATCGGCCAATTCTACCTCATATTTCATGTCTAGAGTTTTAATAGGCAGATTTAACAATTTACAAAATTTATTATCTACAAAGGACTTATCTGCGCCAGAATCAAATAAAACTCTAGCATAAATATCATTTATGAGGAAAGTACCTGTTATAACGTTATCATCCTGTACTGCCTCTCTGACATTCATTTGGAACACTCGAGCATTTGTCTTTTTAGCCTCTTCGGGCTTCATTGCGTATTTTGGGCAGTTGGACCTGATGTGCCCCTTCTCGTTGCAACCATTACAGGTTTCATTCTTCAAGCCTTTGCACTCTGAAGTTTTATGATTCTTTGGCTTGCAAATTCCACAAGGTCTAACTTCCATATCAAGTCTGCATTTCCCAAAGTGGTGTTTCTTGCAGGTCTTGCACAAGGGCTTCTCACCTGACTAATTGGAGTTTTTCTTAAACTCGAAACTTTTCTTAAACCCATAATTACCTTTCTTTTTCTTATCGAAAATTCGTGAGTTATCATCCTCTCTTTTTCTCTTCCCATCCTCCGTAGTCTTTGCAGACTTATTTCTGATAATATCCAAGGTTAAAGACAAAGACAGATCTACTGCTGACCTGTATGTTGTAGACCTTGAGGCCTTCACATGACCCTTTACCTCGGTAGCCAATCCACCTATAAAGCGTGCAATACGCTTGGGCTCCGGTGTAACCAAATAAGGTACCATTGGAGACATGGAGTTGAAGCTAGTAACGTAAGTTGGACAATCTAAATTCTTCATAACCAGAGTTAAAAAGTCATCTTCAACTTTCTCTATTTTGTGTTGTGGACATAAAGTTTCTCTCATTAGATCAACAAATTTATCCCACGTCAGATTATACAGTGGAATTTTCCCTGAGGCTTGTATCAGCGCCTTCCACCAAACTAAAGCTTCACCTTTAAAAGATTGAGAAACAAACTTTACAATATCCTGCTCAGCACATCCACTGATGTCAACAACTGTCTCCATTTCTTCTAGCCATTTCATACAATTAATGGCACCTTTTTCACAAGTAAAGTCTCTTGGCTTACAAGAGACAAAGTACTTATAAGAACAAATCTTGGAACGTGGTTCCTGATCAAACCCTATTTTCTTGGACGGTTGACTTTTCTGATTTGACGAATGCTGAGAATCGTCCTTCTTAGATGCATGTGTTTTGGAAGGAGGCTTAGAATGAGCTACTGTTTGAGTCTTGGTGCATGTAGCACCTGAATCTTTGTACATTCTTCCAATAGCTTTAGTTACAACATTGTCTATCATAGCTTGCAGATCAGCACCCGTTACATTAATTTCGTGTTATCATTTCTTTCATTAGTATGACTGTTAACTTCTTCAGAGTCAGCCATGGTGAAGCTTGAATGCTATACAACAATCGACAACAACTTATTCAGTGGTCTTTTATTGAATCATCATATTCGGTGATTCATTAACCATGGTAAAATAGACCATAAGTGAAAACACTTGACAACCTCCTGGAAGCAGCTTTTCTTGCCACCGGACATTTCTCCATCAATTAGGAATCTGATGCCGTCACTAAACACATTATTTAAATTGTAGCCATTTTTGAGTGTTTATTTTTTGGTGTCTAATCCGCATATATATCACCATTGCTCATGATTTTCTTCACTGTATATCTCTTAAATCTCAACATATACACGTGTTATTTAGTTTACCAAGATTTTTCAATGCCGAGAACCTCGATCAGAGAGTAAAAAAGGCGTAAGGTTCACAATGGTGTAAAACTAAAATGGGATATGCCAGGCTAGGATTCGAGTTACAAGAACAAAGGCCAAACCAACCACCCAAGAATGGAATCGTCGAGCAAAAACACTTGACAACCTCCTGGAAGCAACTTTTCTTGCCACCAGACCTTTCTCCATCAATTACGAATCTGATGCCGTCACTAAACACATTCATTAAATTGTAGCCATTATTTTAAATGTTTATTTTTTGGTGTCTAATCCGCAGATATATCACCATGGCTTTTGATTTTCTTGACTGTATATCTCTTAAATGTCAACATATAAACGTGTGATTTAGTTTACGAAGATTTTTCAATCCCGAGAACCTCGATCAGAGAGTAACAAAGGCGTAAGGTTCACAACGGTGTAAAACTATAATGGGATATACCGGGCTAGTATTCGAGTTACAGGAACAAGGGCCAAACCTACCACAGAAGAATGAAATCGTCGAGCGAAAACACTTGACAACCTCCTGGAAGCAGCTTTTCTTGCCACCAGACCTTTTTCCTTCAATTAGGAATCTGATGCCATCACTAAACACATTCCTTAAATTGTAGCCATTTTTCAAGTGTTTATTTTTTGTGTCTAATCCGCATATATATCACCATCGCACATGATTTTCTTGACTGTATGTCTCTTAATGTCAACATATCCACGTGTGATTTAGTTTACGAAGATTTTTCAATGCCGAGAACCTCGATCAGAGAGTAAAAAAGGTGTAAGGTTCAGAATGGTGTAAAACTAAAATGGGATATACCGAGCTAGGATTCGAGTTACCGGAACAAGGGCCAAACCAACCACCCAAGAATGGAATCATCGAGCGAAAACACTTGACAACCTCATGGAAGCAGCTTTTCTTGCCACCAGACCTTTTTCCATCAATTAGGAATCTGATGCCGTCACTAAACACATTCCCTAAATTGTAGCCATTTTTTAGTGTTTATTTTTTGGTGTCTAATCCGCATATAGATCACAATTGCTCTTGATTTTCTTGACTGTATATCTCTCAAATGTCAACATATACACGTGTGATTTAGTTTACGAATATTATTCAATGCCGAGAACCTCGATCAGAGAGTAAAAAAGGCATAAGGTTCACAATGGTGTAAAACTAAAATGTGATATACCGAGCTAGGATTCGAGTTATAGGAACAAGGGCCAAACCAACCACCCAAGAATGGAATCGTCGCGCAAAAACACTTGACAACCTCCTGGAAGCAGATTTTCTTGCCACCAGACCTTTCTCCTTCAATTAGGAATCTGATGCCGTCACTAAACACATTCCTTAAAATGTAGCCATTTTTCAAGTGTTTATTTTTTGGTGTCTAATCCGCATATATATCACCATTGCTCTTGATTTTCTTGACTGTATATCTCTTAATTGTCAACATATCCACGTGTGATTTAGTTTACGAAGATTTTTCAATGCCGAGAACCTCGATCAGAGAGTAAAAAAGGCGTAAGGTTCACAATGGTGTAAAACTAAAATGGGATATACCGGGCTAGGATTCGAGTTACAGGAACAAGGGCCAAACCAACCACCAAAAATGGAATCGTCGAGCGAAAACACTTGACAACCTCCTGGAAGCAGATTTTCTTGCCAACAGACCTTTCTCCATCAATTAGAAGTCTGATGCCTTCACTAAACACATCCCCTAATTTGCAGCCATTTTTTGAGTGTTTATTTTTTGGGGTCTAATCCGCATATATATCACCATTGCTCATGATTTTCTTAACTGTATATCTCTTAAATGTTAACATATACACGTGTGATTTAGTTTACGAAGATTTTTCAATGCCGAGAACCTCGATCAGAGAGTAAAAAAGGCGTAACGTCCACAATGGTGTAAAACTAAAATGGGATATATTGGGATATGATTCGAGTGACAGGAACAAGGGCCAAACCAACCCCCCAAGAGTGGAATCGCCGAGCAAAAACACTTGACAACCTCCAGGAAGCAGCTTTTCTTGCCACGAGACCTTTCTGCATCAATTAGGAATCTGATGCCGGCACTAAACACATTCCTTAAATTGTAGCCATTTTTGAATGTTTATTTTTTGGTGTCTAATCCGCATATATATCACCATTGCTCTTGATTTTCTTGACCGTATATCTCTTAAATGTCAACATATACATGTGTGATTTAGTTTACGAAGATTTTTCAATGCTGAGAACCTCGATCAGAGTGTAAAAAAGGTGTAAGGTTCACAATGGTTTAAAACTAAAATGGGATATACCAGGCTTGGATTCGAGTTACAGGAACAAGGGCCAAACCAACCACCCAAGAATGGAATCGTCGAGCGAAAACACTTGACAACCTCTTGGAAGCAACTTTTCTTGCCACCACACCTTTGTCCATCAATTAGGAATCTGATGCCGTCACTAAACACATTCGTTAAATTGTAGCCATTTTTTGATTGTTTATTTTTTGGTGTCTAATATGCATATATATCACCATTGCACTTGATTTTCTTTACTATATATCTCTTAAATGTCAACATATACACGTGTAATTTAGTTTATGAAGATTTTTCAATGCCGAGAACCTCGATCAGAGAGTAGAAATGGCGTAAGGTTCTCAATGGTGTAAAACTAAAATGGGATATACCGGGCTAGGATTCGAATTACATGAACAAGGGCCAAACCAACCACCCAAGAATGGAATCGTCGATCGAAAACAATTACCAACCTCCTGGAAGCAGCCTTTCTTGCCACCAGACCTTTCTCCATCAATTAGTAATCTGATGCCGTCACTAAACACATTCCTTAAATTGTAGCCATTTTTTGAGTGATTATTTTTTGGTGTCTAATCCGCATATATATCACCATTGCTCTTCATTTTCTTGACTATATATCTGTTAAATGTCAACATATACACGTGTGATTTAGTTTACGAAGATTTTTCAATGCCGAGAACCTCGATCAGCGAGTAAAAAGGCGTAAGGTTCACATAGGTGTAAAACTATATTGGGATATACCGGGCTAGGATTCGAGTTACAGGAACAAGGGCCAAACCGACCACCCAAGAATGGAATTGTCGAGCGAAAACACTTGACAACTTCCTGGAAGCAGCTTTTCTTGCCACCCGACCTTTCTCCTTCAATTAGGAATCTGATGCCTTCACTAAACACATTCCTTAAATTGTAGCCATTTTTTAAGTGTTTATTCTTTGGTTTCTAATCCGCATATATATCACCATTGCTTTTGATTTTCTTGACTGTATATATCTCTTATATGTCAACATATACACATGTGATTTAGTTTATGAAGATTTTTAAATGCCGAGAACCTCGATCAGAGAGTAAAAAGCGCGTTAGGTTCACAATGGTGTAAAACTAAAATGGGATATACCGGGATAGGATTCGAGTTACAGGAACAAGGGCCAAACCAACCACCCAAGAATAGAATCGTCGAGTGAAAACACTTGACAAACTCTTTGAAGCAGCTTTTCTTACCACCAGACCTTTCTCCATCAATTAGGAGTCTGATGCCGTCACTAAACACATTTATTAAATTGTAGCCATTTTTTGAGTGTTTATTTTTTGGTGTCTAATCCACATATATATCACCATTGCTCTTGATTTTCTTGACTGTATATCTCTTAAATGTCAACATCTACACGTGTGATTTAGTTTACGAAGATTTTTTAATGCCGAGAAACTCGATCAGAGAGTAAAAAGGCGTAAGGTTCAGAATGGTGTAAAACTAAAATGGGATATACTGGGCTAGGATTCGAGTTACAGAAACAAAGGCCAAACCAACCACCAAAGAATGGAATCGTCGAGCGAAAACACTTGACAACCTCCTGGAAGCAGCTTTTCTTGCCACCAGACCTTTTTCCTTCAATTAGGAATCTGATGCCGTCACTAAACACATTCCTTAAATTGTAGCCATTTTTTAAGTGTTTATTTTTTGGTTTCTAATCCGCATATATATCACCATTGCTCTTGATTTTCTTGACTGTGTATCTCTGAAATTTTAACATATACATGTGTGATTTAGTTAACAAAGATTTTTTAATGCCGAGAAACTCGATCAGAGAGTAAAAAGGCGTAAGGTTCAGAATGGTGTAAAACTAAAATGGGATATATCGGGCTAGGATTCGAGTTACAAGAATAAGGGCCAAACCAACCACCCACGAATGGAATCGTCGAGCGAAAACACTTGACAACCTCCTGGAAGCAGCTTTTCTTGCCACCAGACCTTTTTCCTTCAATTAGGAATATGATGCCGTCACTAAACACATTCCTTAAATTGTAGCCATTTTTCAAGTGTTTATTTTTTTGTGTCTAATCCGCATATATATCACCATCGCACATGATTTTCTTGACTGTATGTCTCTTAATGTCAACATATCCACGTGTGATTTAGTTTACAAAGATTTTTCAATGCCGAGAACCTCGATCAGAGAGTAAAAAAGGCGTAAGGTTCAGAATGGTGTAAAACTAAAATGGGATATACCGAGCTAGGATTCGAGTTACAGGAACAAGGGCCAAACCAACCCCCCAAGAATGGAATCGTCGAGCAAAAACACTTGACAAACTCCTGGAAGCAGCTTTTCTTGCCACCAGACCTATCTCCATCAATTAGGAATCTGATGCCGTCACTAAACACATTCCCTAAATTGTAGCCATTTTTTAGTGTTTATTTTTTGGTGTCAAATCTGCATATATATCACCATTGCTCTTGATTTTCTTGACTGTATATCTCTTAAATGTCAACATATACACGTGTGATTTAGTTTACGAATATTATTCAATGCCGAGAACCTCGATCAGAGAGTAAAAAAGGCGTAAGGTTCACAATGGTGCAAAACTAAAATGGGATATATTGGGATAGGATTCGAGTGACAGGAACAAGGGCCAAACCAACCCCCCAAGAGTGGAATCGCCGAGCAAAAACACTTGACAACCTCCAGGAAGCAGCTTTTCTTGCCACCAGACCTTTCTCCATCAATTAGGAATCTGATGCCGGCACTAAACACATTCCTTAAATTGTAGCCATTTTTTGAGTGTTTTGTTTTTTGGTGTCTAATCCGCATATATATCACCATTGCTGTTTATTTTCTTGACTATATATCTCTTAAATGTCAACATATACACGTGTGATTTAGTTTACGAAGAGTTTTCAATGCCGAGTACATCGATCAGAGTATAAAAAAGGGGGAAGGTTCACAATGGTGTAAAACTAAAATGGGATATACCGGGCTAGGATTCGAGTTACAAGAACAAGGGCCAAACCAACCACCCAATAGTGGAATCGTCGAGCGAAAACACTTGACAACCACTTGGAAGCAGCTTTTTTTGCCACCAGGCCTTTCTCCTTCAATTTGGAATCTGATGCCATCACTAAACACATTCCTTAAATTGTAGCCATTTTTGAATGTTTATTTTTGGTGTCTAATCCGCATATATATCACCATTGCTTTTGATTTTCTTGACTGTATATCTCTTAAATGTCAACATATACACGTGTGATTTAGTTTACGAAGATTTTTCAATGCTGAGAACCTCGATCAGAGTGTAAAAAAGGCGTAAGGTTCACAATGGTGTAAAACTAAAATGGGATATACCGGGCTTGGATTCGAGTTACAGGAACAAGGGCCAAACCAACCACCCAAGAATGGAATCGTCGAGCGAAAACACTTGACAACCTCTTGGAGGAAACTTTTCTCGCCACCACACCATTGTCCATCAATTAGGAATCTGATGCCGTCACTAAACATATTCCTTAAATTGTAGCCATTTTTTGATTGTTTATTTTTTGGTTTCTAATCCGCATATATATCACCATTGCACTTGATTTTCTTTACTATATATCTCTTAAATGTCAACATATACACGTATTATTTAGTTTCTGAAGATTTTTCAATGCCGAGAACCTCGATCAGAGAGTAAAAAGGCGTAAGGTTCACAAAGGTGTAAAACTATAATGGGATATACCGGGCTAGGATTCGAGTTACAGGAACAAGGGCCAAACCAACCACCCAAGAATGGAATCGTCGAGCGAAAACACTTGACAACTTCCTGGAAGCAGCTTTTCTTGCCACCCGACCTTTCTCCTTCAATTAGGAATCTGATGCCTTCACTAAACACATTCCTTAAATTGTACCCATTTTTAAGTGTTCATTTTTTGGTGTCTAATCCGCATATATATCACCACTGCTCTTGATTTTCTTGACTGTATATCTCTTAAATGTCAACATATACACATGTGATTTAGTTTATGAAGATTTTCAAATGCCGAGAACCTCGATCAGAGAGTAAAAAAGGCGTTAGGTTCACAATGGTGTAAAACTAAAATGGGATATACCGGGCTAGGATTCGAGTTACAGGAACAAGGGCCAAACCAACCACCCCAGAATGGAATCGTCGAGTGAAAACACTTGACAACCTCTTTGAAGCAGCTTTTCTTGCCACCAGACCTTTCTCCATCAAATAGGAGTCTGATGCCGTCACTAAACACATTTATGAAATTGTGGCCATTTTTTGAGTGTTTATTTTTTGGTGTCTAATCCACATATATATCACCATTGCTCTTGATTTTCTTGACTGTATATCTCTTAAATGTCAAAATCTACACGTGTGATTTAGTTTACGAAGATTTTTCTTTGCCGAGAACCTCGATCAAAGAGTAAAAAAGGCGTAAGGTTCACAATGGTGTAAAACTAAAATGGGATATACCGGGCTATGATTCGAGTTACAGAAACAAGGGCAAAACCAACCACCCAAGAATGGAATCGTTGAGCGAAAACACTTGACAACCTCATGGAAGCAGCTTTTCTTCCCACCAGACCTTTCTCCTTCAATTAGGAATCTGATGCCGTCACTAAACACATTCCTTAAATTGTAGCCATTTTTTAAGTGTTTATTTTTTGGTGTCTAATCCGCATATATATCACCATCGCTCTTGATTTTCTTGATTGTGTATCTCTGAAATGTCAACATATACATGTGTGATTTAGTTAACAAAGATTTTTTAATGCCGAGAAACTCGATGAGAGAGTAAAAAAGGTGTAAGGTTCACAATGGCGTAAAGCTAAATTGGGATATTCCGGGCTAGGATTCGAGTTACAGGAGCAATGGCAAAACCACCCACCCATGAATGGAATCGTCGAGCGAAAACAATTGACAACCTCCTGGAATCAGCTTTTCTTGCCACCAGACATTTCTCCATCAATTTCTCCATCAATTAGGAATCTGATCCCGTCACTACACACATTCCTTAAATTGTAGCCATTTTTTGACTGTTTATTTTTTGGTGTCTAATCCACATATATATCACCATTGCTCTTGATTTTCTTAACTGTATATCTCTTAAATGTCAACATATACACTTGTGATTTAGTTTACGAAGATTTTTCAATGCCGAGAACCTCGATCAGAGAGTAAAAAAGGCGTAAGGTTCACAATGGTGTAAAACTGAAATGGGATATACCGGGCTAGGATTCGAGTTACATGAACAACGGCCAAACCAACCACCCAAGAATGGAATCGTCGAGCGAAAACACTTGACAACCTCCTGGAAGCAGCGTTTCTTGCCACCAGACCTTTCTCCATCAATTAGGAATCTGATGCCGTCAATACACATATTCCTTAAATTGTAGCCATTTTTTGAGTGTTTATTATTTGGTGTCTAATCCGCATATATATCACCATTGCTCTTGATTTTCTTGACTATATATCTCTTAAATGCCAACATATACACGTGTGATTTAGTTTACGAAGATTGTTCAATGCCGAGAACCTCGATCAGAGAGTAAAAAGGCGTAAGGTTCACAATGGTGTAAAACTAAAATGGGATATACCGGGCTTGGATTCGAGTTATAGAAAAAAGGGCCAAACCAACCACCCAAGAATGGATTCGTCGAGCGAAAACACTTGACAACCTCCTGGAAGCAACTTTTCTTGCCACCAGACCTTTCTCCATCAATTAGGAATCTGATGCCGGCACTAAACACATTCCTTAAATTGTAGCCATTTTTTGAGTGTTTATTTTTTGGTGTCTAATCCGCATATATATCACCATTGCTGTTTATTTTCTTGACTATATATCTCTTAAATGTCACCATATACACGTGTGATTTAGTTTACGAAGAGTTTTCAATGCCGAGAACCTCGATCAGAGTATAAAAAAGGCGTAAGGTTCACAATGGTGTAAAACTAAAATGGGATATACCGGGCTAGGATTCGAGTTACAGGAACAAGGGCCAAACCAACCACCCAATAGTGGAATCGTCGAGCGAAAACACTTGACAACCACTTGGAGGCAGCTTTTTTTGCCACCAGGCCTTTCTCCTTCAATTTGGAATCTGATGCCATCACTAAACACATTCCTTAAATTGTAGCCATTTTTGAATGTTTATTTTTGGTGTCTAATCCGCATATATATCACCATTGCTCTTGATTTTCTTGACTGTATATCTCTTAAATGTCAACATATACACGTGTGATTTAGTTTACGAAGATTTTTCAATGCTGAGAACCTCGATCAGAGTGTAAAAAAGGCGTAAGGTTCACAATGGTGTAAAACTAAAATGGGATATACCGGGCTTGGATTCGAGTTACAGGAACAAGGGCCAAACCAACCACCCAAGAATGGAATCGTCGAGCGAAAACACTTGACAACCTCTTGGAGGCAACTTTTCTCGCCACCACACCATTGTCCATCAATTAGGAATCTAATGCCGTCACTAAACACATTCCTTAAATTGTAGCCATTTTTTGATTGTTTATTTTTTGGTGTCTAATCCGCATATATATCACCATTGCACTTGATTTTCTTTACTATATATCTCTTAAATGTCAACATATACACGTATTATTTAGTTTCTGAAGATTTTTCAATGCCGAGAACCTCGTTCAGAGAGTAAAAAGGCGTAAGGTTCACAAAGGTGTAAAACTATAATGGGATATACCGGGCTAGGATTCGAGTTACAGGAACAAGGGCCAAACCAACCACCCAAGAATGGAATCGTCGAGCGAAAACACTTGACAACTTCCTGGAAGCAGCTTTTCTTGCAACCCGACCTTTCTCCTTCAATTAGGAATCTGATGCCTTCACTAAACACATTCCTTAAATTGTACCCATTTTTAAGTGTTTATTTTTTGGTGTCTAATCCGCATATATATCACCATTGCTCTTGATTTTCTTGACTGTATATCTCTTAAATGTCAACATATACACATGTGATTTAGTTTATGAAGATTTTCAAATGCCGAGAACCTCGATCAGAGAGTAAAAAAGGCGTTAGGTTCACAATGGTGTAAAACTAAAATGGGATATACCGGGCTAGGATTCGAGTTACAGGAACAAGGGCCAAACCAACCACCCAAGAATGGAATCGTCGAGTGAAAACACTTGACAACCTCTTTGAAGCAGCTTTTCTTGCCACCAGACCTTTCTCCATCAATTAGGAGTCTGATGCCGTCACTAAACACATTTATTAAATTGTAGCCATTTTTTGAGTGTTTATTTTTTGGTGTCTAATCCACATATATATCACCATTGCTCTTGATTTTCTTGACTGTATATCTCTTAAATGTCAACATCTACACGTGTGATTTAGTTTACGAAGATTTTTCTTTGCCGAGAACCTCGATCAAAGAGTAAAAAAGGCGTAAGGTTCACAATGGTGTAAAACTAAAATGGGATATACCGGGCTAGGATTCGAGTTACAGAAACATGGGCAAAACCAACCACCCAAGAATGGAATCGTTGAGCGAAAACACTTGACAACCTCATGGAAGCAGCTTTTCTTCCCACCAGACCTTTCTCCTTCAATTAGGAATCTGATGCCGTCACTAAACACATTTCTTAAATTGTAGGCATTTTTTAAGTGTTTATTTTTTGGTGTCTAATCCGCATATATATCACCATCGCTCTTGATTTTCTTGATTGTGTATCTCTGAAATGTCAACATATACATGTGTGATTTAGTTAACAAAGATTTTTTAATGCCGAGAAACTCGATGAGACAGTAAAAAAGGTGAAAGGTTCACAATGGCGTAAAGCTAAATTGGGATATTCCGGGCTAGGATTCGAGTTACAGGAGCAATGGCAAAACCACCCACCCAAGAATGGACTCGTCGAGCGAAAACACTTGACAACCTCCTGGAAGCAACTTTTCTTGCCACCAGACCTTTCTCCATCAATTAGGAATCTGATGCCGGCACTAAACACATTCCTTAAATTGTAGCCATTTTTTGAGTGTTTATTTTTTGGTGTCTAATCCGCATATATATCACCATTGCTGTTTATTTTCTTGACTATATATCTCTTAAATGTCAACATATACACGTGTGATTTAGTTTATGAAGAGTTTTCAATGCCGAGAACCTCGATCAGAGTATAAAAAAGGCGTAAGGTTCACAATGGTGTAAAACTAAAATGGGATATACCGGGCTAGGATTCGAGTTACAGGAACAAGGGCCAAACCAACCACCCAATAGTGGAATCGTCGAGCGAAAACACTTGACAACCACTTGGAGGCAGCTTTTTTTGCCACCAGGCCTTTCTCCTTCAATTTGGAATCTGATGCCATCACTAAACACATTCCTTAAATTGTAGCCATTTTTGAATGTTTATTTTTGGTGTCTAATCCGCATATATATCACCATTGCTCTTGATTTTCTTGACTGTATATCTCTTAAATGTCAACATATACACGTGTGATTTAGTTTACGAAGATTTTTCAATGTTGAGAACCTCGATCAGAGTGTAAAAAAGGCGTAAGGTTCACAATGGTGTAAAACTAAAATGGGATATACCGGGCTTGGATTCGAGTTACAGGAACAAGGGCCAAACCAACCACCCAAGAATGGAATCGTCGAGCGAAAACACTTGACAACCTCTTGGAGGCAACTTTTCTCGCCACCACACCATTGTCCATCAATTAGGAATCTAATGCCGTCACTAAACACATTCCTTAAATTGTAGCCATTTTTTGATTGTTTATTTTTTGGTGTCTAATCCGCATATATATCACCATTGCACTTGATTTTCTTTACTATATATCTCTTAAATGTCAACATATACACGTATTATTTAGTTTCTGAAGATTTTTCAATGCCGAGAACCTCGTTCAGAGAGTAAAAAGGCGTAAGGTTCACAAAGGTGTAAAACTATAATGGGATATACCGGGCTAGGATTCGAGTTACAGGAACAAGGGCCAAACCAACCACCCAAGAATGGAATCGTCGAGCGAAAACACTTGACAACTTCCTGGATGCAGCTTTTCTTGCCACCCGACCTTTCTCCTTCAATTAGGAATCTGATGCCTTCACTAAACACATTCCTTAAATTGTAGCCATTTTTAAGTGTTTATTTTTTGGTGTCTAATCCGCATATATATCACCATTGCTCTTGATTTTCTTGACTGTATATCTCTTAAATGTCAACATATACACATGTGATTTAGTTTATGAAGATTTTCAAATGCCGAGAACCTCGATCAGAGAGTAAAAAAGGCGTTAGGTTCACAATGGTGTAAAACTAAAATGGGATATACCGGGCTAGGATTCGAGTTACAGGAACAAGGGCCAAACCAACCACCCAAGAATGGAATCGTCGAGTGAAAACACTTGACAACCTCTTTGAAGCAGCTTTTCTTGCCACCAGACCTTTCTCCATCAATTAGGAGTCTGATGCCGTCACTAAACACATTTATTAAATTGTAGCCATTTTTTGAGTGTTTATTTTTTGGTGTCTAATCCACATATATATCACCATTGCTCTTGATTTTCTTGACTGTATATCTCTTAAATGTCAACATCTACACGTGTGATTTAGTTTACGAAGATTTTTCTTTGCCGAGAACCTCGATCAAAGAGTAAAAAAGGCGTAAGGTTCACAATGGTGTAAAACTAAAATGGGATATACCGGGCTAGGATTCGAGTTACAGAAACATGGGCAAAACCAACCACCCAAGAATGGAATCGTTGAGCGAAAACACTTGACAACCTCATGGAAGCAGCTTTTCTTCCCACCAGACCTTTCTCCTTCAATTAGGAATCTGATGCCGTCACTAAACACATTTCTTAAATTGTAGGCATTTTTTAAGTGTTTATTTTTTGGTGTCTAATCCGCATATATATCACCATCGCTCTTGATTTTCTTGATTGTGTATCTCTGAAATGTCAACATATACATGTGTGATTTAGTTAACAAAGATTTTTTAATGCCGAGAAACTCGATGAGACAGTAAAAAAGGTGAAAGGTTCACAATGGCGTAAAGCTAAATTGGGATATTCCGGGCTAGGATTCGAGTTACAGGAGCAATGGCAAAACCACCCACCCAAGAATGGACTCGTCGAGCGAAAACACTTGACAACCTCCTGGAAGCAACTTTTCTTGCCACCAGACCTTTCTCCATCAATTAGGAATCTGATGCCGGCACTAAACACATTCCTTAAATTGTAGCCATTTTTTGAGTGTTTATTTTTTGGTGTCTAATCCGCATATATATCACCATTGCTGTTTATTTTCTTGACTATATATCTCTTAAATGTCAACATATACACGTGTGATTTAGTTTATGAAGAGTTTTCAATGCCGAGAACCTCGATCAGAGTATAAAAAAGGCGTAAGGTTCACAATGGTGTAAAACTAAAATGGGATATACCGGGCTAGGATTCGAGTTACAGGAACAAGGGCCAAACCAACCACCCAATAGTGGAATCGTCGAGCGAAAACACTTGACAACCACTTGGAGGCAGCTTTTTTTGCCACCAGGCCTTTCTCCTTCAATTTGGAATCTGATGCCATCACTAAACACATTCCTTAAATTGTAGCCATTTTTGAATGTTTATTTTTGGTGTCTAATCCGCATATATATCACCATTGCTCTTGATTTTCTTGACTGTATATCTCTTAAATGTCAACATATACACGTGTGATTTAGTTTACGAAGATTTTTCAATGTTGAGAACCTCGATCAGAGTGTAAAAAAGGCGTAAGGTTCACAATGGTGTAAAACTAAAATGGGATATACCGGGCTTGGATTCGAGTTACAGGAACAAGGGCCAAACCAACCACCCAAGAATGGAATCGTCGAGCGAAAACACTTGACAACCTCTTGGAGGCAACTTTTCTCGCCACCACACCATTGTCCATCAATTAGGAATCTAATGCCGTCACTAAACACATTCCTTAAATTGTAGCCATTTTTTGATTGTTTATTTTTTGGTGTCTAATCCGCATATATATCACCATTGCACTTGATTTTCTTTACTATATATCTCTTAAATGTCAACATATACACGTATTATTTAGTTTCTGAAGATTTTTCAATGCCGAGAACCTCGTTCAGAGAGTAAAAAGGCGTAAGGTTCACAAAGGTGTAAAACTATAATGGGATATACCGGGCTAGGATTCGAGTTACAGGAACAAGGGCCAAACCAACCACCCAAGAATGGAATCGTCGAGCGAAAACACTTGACAACTTCCTGGATGCAGCTTTTCTTGCCACCCGACCTTTCTCCTTCAATTAGGAATCTGATGCCTTCACTAAACACATTCCTTAAATTGTAGCCATTTTTAAGTGTTTATTTTTTGGTGTCTAATCCGCATATATATCACCATTGCTCTTGATTTTCTTGACTGTATATCTCTTAAATGTCAACATATACACATGTGATTTAGTTTATGAAGATTTTCAAATGCCGAGAACCTCGATCAGAGAGTAAAAAAGGCGTTAGGTTCACAATGGTGTAAAACTAAAATGGGATATACCGGGCTAGGATTCGAGTTACAGGAACAAGGGCCAAACCAACCACCCAAGAATGGAATCGTCGAGTGAAAACACTTGACAACCTCTTTGAAGCAGCTTTTCTTGCCACCAGACCTTTCTCCATCAATTAGGAGTCTGATGCCGTCACTAAACACATTTATTAAATTGTAGCCATTTTTTGAGTGTTTATTTTTTGGTGTCTAATCCACATATATATCACCATTGCTCTTGATTTTCTTGACTGTATATCTCTTAAATGTCAACATCTACACGTGTGATTTAGTTTACGAAGATTTTTCTTTGCCGAGAACCTCGATCAAAGAGTAAAAAAGGCGTAAGGTTCACAATGGTGTAAAACTAAAATGGGATATACCGGGCTAGGATTCGAGTTACAGAAACATGGGCAAAACCAACCACCCAAGAATGGAATCGTTGAGCGAAAACACTTGACAACCTCATGGAAGCAGCTTTTCTTCCCACCAGACCTTTCTCCTTCAATTAGGAATCTGATGCCGTCACTAAACACATTTCTTAAATTGTAGGCATTTTTTAAGTGTTTATTTTTTGGTGTCTAATCCGCATATATATCACCATCGCTCTTGATTTTCTTGATTGTGTATCTCTGAAATGTCAACATATACATGTGTGATTTAGTTAACAAAGATTTTTTAATGCCGAGAAACTCGATGAGACAGTAAAAAAGGTGTAAGGTTCACAATGGCGTAAAGCTAAATTGGGATATTCCGGGCTAGGATTCGAGTTACAGGAGCAATGGCAAAACCACCCACCCAAGAATGGACTCGTCGAGCGAAAACACTTGACAACCTCCTGGAAGCAACTTTTCTTGCCACCAGACCTTTCTCCATCAATTAGGAATCTGATGCCGGCACTAAACACATTCCTTAAATTGTAGCCATTTTTTGAGTGTTTATTTTTTGGTGTCTAATCCGCATATATATCACCATTGCTGTTTATTTTCTTGACTATATATCTCTTAAATGTCAACATATACACGTGTGATTTAGTTTACGAAGAGTTTTCAATGCCGAGAACCTCGATCAGAGTATAAAAAAGGCGTAAGGTTCACAATGGTGTAAAACTAAAATGGGATATACCGGGCTAGGATTCGAGTTACAGGAACAAGGGCCAAACCAACCACCCAATAGTGGAATCGTCGAGCGAAAACACTTGACAACCACTTGGAGGCAGCTTTTTTTGCCACCAGGCCTTTCTCCTTCAATTTGGAATCTGATGCCATCACTAAACACATTCCTTAAATTGTAGCCATTTTTGAATGTTTATTTTTGGTGTCTAATCCGCATATATATCACCATTGCTCTTGATTTTCTTGACTGTATATCTCTTAAATGTCAACATATACACGTGTGATTTAGTTTACGAAGATTTTTCAATGCTGAGAACCTCGATCAGAGTGTAAAAAAGGCGTAAGGTTCACAATGGTGTAAAACTAAAATGGGATATACCGGGCTTGGATTCGAGTTACAGGAACAAGGGCCAAACCAACCACCCAAGAATGGAATCGTCGAGCGAAAACACTTGACAACCTCTTGGAGGCAACTTTTCTCGCCACCACACCATTGTCCATCAATTAGGAATCTAATGCCGTCACTAAACACATTCCTTAAATTGTAGCCATTTTTTGATTGTTTATTTTTTGGTGTCTAATCCGCATATATATCACCATTGCACTTGATTTTCTTTACTATATATCTCTTAAATGTCAACATATACACGTATTATTTAGTTTCTGAAGATTTTTCAATGCCGAGAACCTCGTTCAGAGAGTAAAAAGGCGTAAGGTTCACAAAGATGTAAAACTATAATGGGATATACCGGGCTAGGATTCGAGTTACAGGAACAAGGGCCAAACCAACCACCCAAGATTGGAATCGTCGAGCGAAAACACTTGACAACTTCCTGGAAGCAGCTTTTCTTGCCACCCGACCTTTCTCCTTCAATTAGGAATCTGATGCCGTCAATAAACATATTCCTTAAATTGTAGCCATTTTTTGAGTGTTTATTATTTGGTGTCTAATCCGCATATATATCACCATTGCTCTTGATTTTCTTGACTGTATATCTCTTAAATGTCAAAATCTACACGTGTGATTTAGTTTACGAAGATTTTTCTTTGCCGAGAACCTCGATCAAAGAGTAAAAAAGGCGTAAGGTTCACAATGGTGTAAAACTAAAATGGGATATACCGGGCTAGGATTCGAGTTACAGAAACATGGGCAAAACCAACCACCCAAGAATGGAATCGTTGAGCGAAAACACTTGACAACCTCATGGAAGCAGCTTTTCTTCCCACCAGACCTTTCTCCTTCAATTAGGAATCTGATGCCGTCACTAAACACATTTCTTAAATTGTAGGCATTTTTTAAGTGTTTATTTTTTGGTGTCTAATCCGCATATATATCACCATCGCTCTTGATTTTCTTGATTGTGTATCTCTGAAATGTCAACATATACATGTGTGATTTAGTTAACAAAGATTTTTTAATGCCGAGAAACTCGATGAGACAGTAAAAAAGGTGTAAGGTTCACAATGGCCTAAAGCTAAATTGGGATATTCCGGGCTAGGATTCGAGTTACAGGAGCAATGGCAAAACCACCCACCCATGAATGGAATCGTCAAGCGAAAACAGTTGACAACCTCCTGGAAGCAGCTTTTCTTGCCACCAGACATTTCTCCATCAATTTCTCCATCAATTAGGAATCTGATCCCTTCACTACACACATTCCTTAAATTGTAGCCATTTTTTGAGTGTTTATTTTTTGATGTCTAATCCACATATATATCACCATTGCTCTTGATTTTCTTAACTGTATATCTCTTAAATGTCAACATATACACTTGTGATTTAGTTTACGAAGATTTCTCAATGCCGAGAACCTCGATCAGAGAGTAAAAATGGCGTAAGGTTCACAATGGTGTAAAACTGAAATGGGATATACCGGGCTAGGATTCGAGTTACATGAACAACGGCCAAACCAACCACCCAAGAATGGAATCGTCGAGCGAAAACACTTGACAACTTCCTGGAAGCAGCGTTTCTTGCCACCAGACCTTTCTCCATCAATTAGGAATCTGATGCCGTCAATAAACATATTCCTTAAATTGTAGCCATTTTTTGAGTGTTTATTATTTGGTGTCTAATCCGCATATATATCACCATTGCTCTTGATTTTCTTGACTATATATCTCTTAAATGCCAACATATACACGTGTGATTTAGTTTACGAAGATTGTTCAATGCCGAGAACCTCGATCAGAGAGTAAAAAGCCGTAAGGTTCACAATGGTGTAAAACTAAAATGGGATATACCGGGCTTGGATTCGAGTTATAGAAAAAAGGGCCAAACCAACCACCCAAGAATGGACTCGTCGAGCGAAAACACTTGACAACCTCCTGGAAGCAACTTTTCTTGCCACCGGACCTTTCTCCATCAATTAGGAATCTGATGCCGGCACTAAACACATTCCTTAAATTGTAGCCATTTTTTGAGTGTTTATTTTTTGGTGTCTAATCCGCATATATATCACCATTGCACTTGATTTATTTTCTTGACTATATATCACTTAAATGTCAACATATACACATGTGATTTAGTTTACGAAGAGTTTTCAATGCCGAGAACCTCGATCAGAGTATAAAAAAGGCGTAAGGTTCTCAATGGTGTAAAACTAAAATGGGATATACCGGGCTAGGATTCGAGTTACAGGAACAAGGGCCAAACCAACCACCCAATAGTGGAATCGTCGAGCGAAAACACTTGACAACCACTTGGAAGCAGCTTTTTTTGCCACCAGGCCTTTCTCCTTCAATTTGGAATCTGATGCCATCACTAAACACATTCCTTAAATTGTAGCCATTTTTGAATGTTTATTTTTGGTGTCTAATCCGCATATATATCACCATTGCTCTTGATTTTCTTGACTGTATATCTCTTAAATGTCAACATATACACGTGTGATTTAGTTTACGAAGATTTTTCAATGCTGAGAACCTCGATCAGAGTTTAAAAAAGGCGTAAGGTTCACAATGGTGTAAAACTAAACTGGGATATACCGGGCTTGGATTCGAGTTACAGGAACAAGGGCCAAACCAACCACCCAAGAATGGAATCGTCGAGCGAAAACACTTGACAACCTCTTGGAGGCAACTTTTCTCGCCACCACACCATTGTCCATCAATTAGGAATCTGATGCCGTCACTAAACACATTCCTTAAATTGTAGCCATTTTTTGATTGTTTATTTTTTGGTGTCTAATCCGCATATATATCACCATTGCACTTGATTTTCTTTACTATATATCTCTTAAATGTCAACATATACACGTATTATTTAGTTTCTGAAGATTTTTCAATGCCGAGAACCTCGATCAGAGAGTAAAAAGGCGTAAGGTTCACAAAGGTGTAAAACTATAATGGGATATACCGGGCTAGGATTCGAGTTACAGGAACAAGGGCCAAACCAACCACCCAAGAATGGAATCGTCGAGCGAAAACACTTGACAACTTCCTGGAAGCAGCTTTTCTTGCCACCCGACCTTTCTCCTTCAATTAGGAATCTGATGCCTTCACTAAACACATTCCTTAAATTGTAGCCATTTTTAAGTGTTTATTTTTTGGTGTCTAATCCGCATATATATCACCATTGCTCTTGATTTTCTTGACTGTATATCTCTTAAATGTCAACATATACACATGTGATTTAGTTTATGAAGATTTTCAAATGCCGAGAACCTCGATCAGAGAGTAAAAAAGGCGTTAGGTTCACAATGGTGTAAAACTAAAATGGGATATACCGGGCTAGGATTCGAGTTACAGGAACAAGGGCCAAACCAACCACCCAAGAATGGAATCGTCGAGTGAAAACACTTGACAACCTCTTTGAAGCAGCTTTTCTTGCCACCAGACCTTTCTCCATCAATTAGGAGTCTGATGCCGTCACTAAACACATTTATTAAATTGTAGCCATTTTTTGAGTGTTTATTTTTTGGTGTCTAATCCACATATATATCACCATTGCTCTTGATTTTCTTGACTGTATATCTCTTAAATGTCAACATCTACACGTGTGATTTAGTTTACGAAGATTTTTCTTTGCCGAGAACCTCGATCAAAGAGTAAAAAAGGCGTAAGGTTCACAATGGTGTAAAACTAAAATGGGATATACCGGGCTAGGATTCGAGTTACAGAAACATGGGCAAAACCAACCACCCAAGAATGGAATCGTTGAGCGAAAACACTTGACAACCTCATGGAAGCAGCTTTTCTTCCCACCAGACCTTTCTCCTTCAATTAGGAATCTGATGCCGTCACTAAACACATTTCTTAAATTGTAGGCATTTTTTAAGTGTTTATTTTTTGGTGTCTAATCCGCATATATATCACCATCGCTCTTGATTTTCTTGATTGTGTATCTCTGAAATGTCAACATATACATGTGTGATTTAGTTAACAAAGATTTTTTAATGCCGAGAAACTCGATGAGACAGTAAAAAAGGTGTAAGGTTCACAATGGCCTAAAGCTAAATTGGGATATTCCGGGCTAGGATTCGAGTTACAGGAGCAATGGCAAAACCACCCACCCATGAATGGAATCGTCAAGCGAAAACAGTTGACAACCTCCTGGAAGCAGCTTTTCTTGCCACCAGACATTTCTCCATCAATTTCTCCATCAATTAGGAATCTGATCCCTTCACTACACACATTCCTTAAATTGTAGCCATTTTTTGAGTGTTTATTTTTTGATGTCTAATCCACATATATATCACCATTGCTCTTGATTTTCTTAACTGTATATCTCTTAAATGTCAACATATACACTTGTGATTTAGTTTACGAAGATTTCTCAATGCCGAGAACCTCGATCAGAGAGTAAAAATGGCGTAAGGTTCACAATGGTGTAAAACTGAAATGGGATATACCGGGCTAGGATTCGAGTTACATGAACAACGGCCAAACCAACCACCCAAGAATGGAATCGTCGAGCGAAAACACTTGACAACTTCCTGGAAGCAGCGTTTCTTGCCACCAGACCTTTCTCCATCAATTAGGAATCTGATGCCGTCAATAAACATATTCCTTAAATTGTAGCCATTTTTTGAGTGTTTATTATTTGGTGTCTAATCCGCATATATATCACCATTGCTCTTGATTTTCTTGACTATATATCTCTTAAATGCC
The DNA here is from genome assembly GCA_030545235.1 of Helianthus tuberosus. Lineage (NCBI taxonomy): Eukaryota > Viridiplantae > Streptophyta > Magnoliopsida > Asterales > Asteraceae > Helianthus > Helianthus tuberosus. The sequence goes on along the minus strand of CM060376.1, from coordinate 10,654,551 downwards.
AACATATACACGTGTGATTTAGTTTACGAAGATTGTTCAATGCCGAGAACCTCGATCAGAGAGTAAAAAGCCGTAAGGTTCACAATGGTGTAAAACTAAAATGGGATATACCGGGCTTGGATTCGAGTTATAGAAAAAAGGGCCAAACCAACCACCCAAGAATGGACTCGTCGAGCGAAAACACTTGACAACCTCCTGGAAGCAACTTTTCTTGCCACCGGACCTTTCTCCATCAATTAGGAATCTGATGCCGGCACTAAACACATTCCTTAAATTGTAGCCATTTTTTGAGTGTTTATTTTTTGGTGTCTAATCCGCATATATATCACCATTGCTGTTTATTTTCTTGACTATATATCACTTAAATGTCAACATATACACATGTGATTTAGTTTACGAAGAGTTTTCAATGCCGAGAACCTCGATCAGAGTATAAAAAAGGCGTAAGGTTCTCAATGGTGTAAAACTAAAATGGGATATACCGGGCTAGGATTCGAGTTACAGGAACAAGGGCCAAACCAACCACCCAATAGTGGAATCGTCGAGCGAAAACACTTGACAACCACTTGGAAGCAGCTTTTTTTGCCACCAGGCCTTTCTCCTTCAATTTGGAATCTGATGCCATCACTAAACACATTCCTTAAATTGTAGCCATTTTTGAATGTTTATTTTTGGTGTCTAATCCGCATATATATCACCATTGCTCTTGATTTTCTTGACTGTATATCTCTTAAATGTCAACATATACACGTGTGATTTAGTTTACGAAGATTTTTCAATGCTGAGAACCTCGATCAGAGTTTAAAAAAGGCGTAAGGTTCACAATGGTGTAAAACTAAACTGGGATATACCGGGCTTGGATTCGAGTTACAGGAACAAGGGCCAAACCAACCACCCAAGAATGGAATCGTCGAGCGAAAACACTTGACAACCTCTTGGAGGCAACTTTTCTCGCCACCACACCATTGTCCATCAATTAGGAATCTGATGCCGTCACTAAACACATTCCTTAAATTGTAGCCATTTTTTGATTGTTTATTTTTTGGTGTCTAATCCGCATATATATCACCATTGCACTTGATTTTCTTTACTATATATCTCTTAAATGTCAACATATACACGTATTATTTAGTTTCTGAAGATTTTTCAATGCCGAGAACCTCGATCAGAGAGTAAAAAGGCGTAAGGTTCACAAAGGTGTAAAACTATAATGGGATATACCGGGCTAGGATTCGAGTTACAGGAACAAGGGCCAAACCAACCACCCAAGAATGGAATCGTCGAGCGAAAACACTTGACAACTTCCTGGAAGCAGCTTTTCTTGCCACCCGACCTTTCTCCTTCAATTAGGAATCTGATGCCTTCACTAAACACATTCCTTAAATTGTAGCCATTTTTAAGTGTTTATTTTTTGGTGTCTAATCCGCATATATATCACCATTGCTCTTGATTTTCTTGACTGTATATCTCTTAAATGTCAACATATACACATGTGATTTAGTTTATGAAGATTTTCAAATGCCGAGAACCTCGATCAGAGAGTAAAAAAGGCGTTAGGTTCACAATGGTGTAAAACTAAAATGGGATATACCGGGCTAGGATTCGAGTTACAGGAACAAGGGCCAAACCAACCACCCAAGAATGGAATCGTCGAGTGAAAACACTTGACAACCTCTTTGAAGCAGCTTTTCTTGCCACCAGACCTTTCTCCATCAATTAGGAGTCTGATGCCGTCACTAAACACATTTATTAAATTGTATCCATTTTTTGAGTGTTTATTTTTTGGTGTCTAATCCACATATATATCACCATTGCTCTTGATTTTCTTGACTGTATATCTCTTAAATGTCAAAATCTACACGTGTGATTTAGTTTACGAAGATTTTTCTTTGCCGAGAACCTCGATCAAAGAGTAAAAAAGGCGTAAGGTTCACAATGGTGTAAAACTAAAATGGGATATACCGGGCTAGGATTCGAGTTACAGAAACAAGGGCAAAACCAACCACCCAAGAATGGAATCGTTGAGCGAAAACACTTGACAACCTCATGGAAGCAGCTTTTCTTCCCACCAGACCTTTCTCCTTCAATTAGGAATCTGATGCCGTCACTAAACACATTCCTTAAATTGTAGCCATTTTTTAAGTGTTTATTTTTTGGTGTCTAATCCGCATATATATGACCATCGCTCTTGATTTTCTTGATTGTGTATCTCTGAAATGTCAACATATACATGTGTGATTTAGTTAACAAAGATTTTTTAATGCCGAGAAACTCGATGAGAGAGTAAAAAAGGTGTAAGGTTCACAATGGCCTAAAGCTAAATTGGGATATTCCGGGCTAGGATTCGAGTTACAGGAGCAATGGCAAAACCACCCACCCATGAATGGAATCGTCAAGCGAAAACAGTTGACAACCTCCTGGAAGCAGCTTTTCTTGCCACCAGACATTTCTCCATCAATTTCTCCATCAATTAGGAATCTGATCCCTTCACTACACACATTCCTTAAATTGTAGCCATTTTTTGAGTGTTTATTTTTTGATGTCTAATCCACATATATATCACCATTGCTCTTGATTTTCTTAACTGTATATCTCTTAAATGTCAACATATACACTTGTGATTTAGTTTACGAAGATTTCTCAATGCCGAGAACCTCGATCAGAGAGTAAAAATGGCGTAAGGTTCACAATGGTGTAAAACTGAAATGGGATATACCGGGCTAGGATTCGAGTTACATGAACAACGGCCAAACCAACCACCCAAGAATGGAATCGTCGAGCGAAAACACTTGACAACTTCCTGGAAGCAGCGTTTCTTGCCACCAGACCTTTCTCCATCAATTAGGAATCTGATGCCGTCAATAAACATATTCCTTAAATTGTAGCCATTTTTTGAGTGTTTATTATTTGGTGTCTAATCCGCATATATATCACCATTGCTCTTGATTTTCTTGACTATATATCTCTTAAATGCCAACATATACACGTGTGATTTAGTTTACGAAGATTGTTCAATGCCGAGAACCTCGATCAGAGAGTAAAAAGCCGTAAGGTTCACAATGGTGTAAAACTAAAATGGGATATACCGGGCTTGGATTCGAGTTATAGAAAAAAGGGCCAAACCAACCACCCAAGAATGGACTCGTCGAGCGAAAACACTTGACAACCTCCTGGAAGCAACTTTTCTTGCCACCGGACCTTTCTCCATCAATTAGGAATCTGATGCCGGCACTAAACACATTCCTTAAATTGTAGCCATTTTTTGAGTGTTTATTTTTTGGTGTCTAATCCGCATATATATCACCATTGCTGTTTATTTTCTTGACTATATATCACTTAAATGTCAACATATACACATGTGATTTAGTTTACGAAGAGTTTTCAATGCCGAGAACCTCGATCAGAGTATAAAAAAGGCGTAAGGTTCTCAATGGTGTAAAACTAAAATGGGATATACCGGGCTAGGATTCGAGTTACAGGAACAAGGGCCAAACCAACCACCCAATAGTGGAATCGTCGAGCGAAAACACTTGACAACCACTTGGAAGCAGCTTTTTTTGCCACCAGGCCTTTCTCCTTCAATTTGGAATCTGATGCCATCACTAAACACATTCCTTAAATTGTAGCCATTTTTGAATGTTTATTTTTGGTGTCTAATCCGCATATATATCACCATTGCTCTTGATTTTCTTGACTGTATATCTCTTAAATGTCAACATATACACGTGTGATTTAGTTTACGAAGATTTTTCAATGCTGAGAACCTCGATCAGAGTTTAAAAAAGGCGTAAGGTTCACAATGGTGTAAAACTAAACTGGGATATACCGGGCTTGGATTCGAGTTACAGGAACAAGGGCCAAACCAACCACCCAAGAATGGAATCGTCGAGCGAAAACACTTGACAACCTCTTGGAGGCAACTTTTCTCGCCACCACACCATTGTCCATCAATTAGGAATCTGATGCCGTCACTAAACACATTCCTTAAATTGTAGCCATTTTTTGATTGTTTATTTTTTGGTGTCTAATCCGCATATATATCACCATTGCACTTGATTTTCTTTACTATATATCTCTTAAATGTCAACATATACACGTATTATTTAGTTTCTGAAGATTTTTCAATGCCGAGAACCTCGATCAGAGAGTAAAAAGGCGTAAGGTTCACAAAGGTGTAAAACTATAATGGGATATACCGGGCTAGGATTCGAGTTACAGGAACAAGGGCCAAACCAACCACCCAAGAATGGAATCGTCGAGCGAAAACACTTGACAACTTCCTGGAAGCAGCTTTTCTTGCCACCCGACCTTTCTCCTTCAATTAGGAATCTGATGCCTTCACTAAACACATTCCTTAAATTGTAGCCATTTTTAAGTGTTTATTTTTTGGTGTCTAATCCGCATATATATCACCATTGCTCTTGATTTTCTTGACTGTATATCTCTTAAATGTCAACATATACACATGTGATTTAGTTTATGAAGATTTTCAAATGCCGAGAACCTCGATCAGAGAGTAAAAAAGGCGTTAGGTTCACAATGGTGTAAAACTAAAATGGGATATACCGGGCTAGGATTCGAGTTACAGGAACAAGGGCCAAACCAACCACCCAAGAATGGAATCGTCGAGTGAAAACACTTGACAACCTCTTTGAAGCAGCTTTTCTTGCCACCAGACCTTTCTCCATCAATTAGGAGTCTGATGCCGTCACTAAACACATTTATTAAATTGTATCCATTTTTTGAGTGTTTATTTTTTGGTGTCTAATCCACATATATATCACCATTGCTCTTGATTTTCTTGACTGTATATCTCTTAAATGTCAAAATCTACACGTGTGATTTAGTTTACGAAGATTTTTCTTTGCCGAGAACCTCGATCAAAGAGTAAAAAAGGCGTAAGGTTCACAATGGTGTAAAACTAAAATGGGATATACCGGGCTAGGATTCGAGTTACAGAAACAAGGGCAAAACCAACCACCCAAGAATGGAATCGTTGAGCGAAAACACTTGACAACCTCATGGAAGCAGCTTTTCTTCCCACCAGACCTTTCTCCTTCAATTAGGAATCTGATGCCGTCACTAAACACATTCCTTAAATTGTAGCCATTTTTTAAGTGTTTATTTTTTGGTGTCTAATCCGCATATATATGACCATCGCTCTTGATTTTCTTGATTGTGTATCTCTGAAATGTCAACATATACATGTGTGATTTAGTTAACAAAGATTTTTTAATGCCGAGAAACTCGATGAGAGAGTAAAAAAGGTGTAAGGTTCACAATGGCGTAAAGCTAAATTGGGATATTCCGGGCTAGGATTCGAGTTACAGGAGCAATGGCAAAACCACCCACCCATGAATGGAATCGTCGAGCGAAAACAATTGACAACCTCCTGGAAGCAGCTTTTCTTGCCACCAGACATTTCTCCATCAATTTCTCCATCAATTAGGAATCTGATCCCGTCACTACACACATTCCTTAAATTGTAGCCATTTTTTGAGTGTTTATTTTTTGGTGTCTAATCCACATATATATCACCATTGCTCTTGATTTTCTTAACTGTATATCTCTTAAATGTCAACATATACACTTGTGATTTAGTTTATGAAGATTTTTCAATGGCGAGAACCTCGATCAGAGAGAAAAAAAGGCGTAAGGTTCACAATTGTGTAAAACTGAAATGGGATATACCGGGCTAGGATTCGAGTTACATGAACAACGGCTAAACCAACCACCCAAGAATGGAATCGTCGAGCGAAAACACTTGACAACCTCCTGGAAGCAGCGTTTCTTGCCACCAGACCTTTCTCCATCAATTAGGAATCTGATGCCGTCAATAAACATATTCCTTAAATTGTAGCCATTTTTTGAGTGTTTATTATTTGGTGTCTAATCCGCATATATATCACCATTGCTCTTGATTTTCTTGACTATATATCTCTTAAATGCCAACATATACACGTGTGATTTAGTTTACGAAGATTGTTCAATGCCGAGAACCTCGATCAGAGAGTAAAAAGGCGTAAGGTTCACAATGGTGTAAAACTAAAATGGGATATACCGGGCTTGGATTCGAGTTTTAGAAAAAAGGGCCAAACCAACCACCCAAGAATGGACTCGTCGAGCGAAAACACTTGACAACCTCCTGGAAGCAACTTTTCTTGCCACCAGACCTTTCTCCATCAATTAGGAATTTGATGCCGTTACTAAACACATTCCTTAAATTGTAGCCATTTTTCAAGTGTTTATTTTTTTGTGTCTAATCCGCATATATATCACCATCGCACATGATTTTCTTGACTGTATGTCTCTTAATGTCAACATATCCACGTGTGATTTACTTTACGAAGATTTTTCAATGCCGAGAACCTCGATCAGAGAGTAAAAAAGGCGTAAGGTTCACAATGGTGTAAAACTAAAATGGGATATACCGGGCTAGGATTCGAGTTACAGGAACAAGGGCCAAACCAACCACCCAAGAATGGAATCGTCGAGCGAAAACACTTGACAACCTCCTCGAGGCAGCTTTTCTTGCCACCAGACCTTTCTCCATCAATTAGAAATCTGATGCCATCACTAAACACATTCCTTAAATTGAAGCCATTTTTTAGTGTTTATTTTTTGGTGTCTAATCCGCATATATATCTCCATTGCTCTTGATTTTTTTGACTGTATATCTCTTAAATGTCAACATATACACATGTGATTTAGTTTATGAAGATTTTCAAATGCCGAGAACCTCGATCAGAGAGTAAAAAAGGCGTTAGGTTCACAATGGTGTAAAACTAAAATGGGATATACCGGGCTAGGATTCGAGTTACAGGAACAAGGGCCAAACCAACCACCCAAGAATGGAATCGTCGAGTGAAAACACTTGACAACCTCTTTGAAGCAGCTTTTCTTGCCACCAGACCTTTCTCCATCAATTAGGAGTCTGATGCCGTCACTAAACACATTTATTAAATTGTATCCATTTTTTGAGTGTTTATTTTTTGGTGTCTAATCCACATATATATCACCATTGCTCTTGATTTTCTTGACTGTATATCTCTTAAATGTCAAAATCTACACGTGTGATTTAGTTTACGAAGATTTTTCTTTGCCGAGAACCTCGATCAAAGAGTAAAAAAGGCGTAAGGTTCACAATGGTGTAAAACTAAAATGGGATATACCGGGCTAGGATTCGAGTTACAGAAACAAGGGCAAAACCAACCACCCAAGAATGGAATCGTTGAGCGAAAACACTTGACAACCTCATGGAAGCAGCTTTTCTTCCCACCAGACCTTTCTCCTTCAATTAGGAATCTGATGCCGTCACTAAACACATTCCTTAAATTGTAGCCATTTTTTAAGTGTTTATTTTTTGGTGTCTAATCCGCATATATATGACCATCGCTCTTGATTTTCTTGATTGTGTATCTCTGAAATGTCAACATATACATGTGTGATTTAGTTAACAAAGATTTTTTAATGCCGAGAAACTCGATGAGAGAGTAAAAAAGGTGTAAGGTTCACAATGGCGTAAAGCTAAATTGGGATATTCCGGGCTAGGATTCGAGTTACAGGAGCAATGGCAAAACCACCCACCCATGAATGGAATCGTCGAGCGAAAACAATTGACAACCTCCTGGAAGCAGCTTTTCTTGCCACCAGACATTTCTCCATCAATTTCTCCATCAATTAGGAATCTGATCCCGTCACTACACACATTCCTTAAATTGTAGCCATTTTTTGAGTGTTTATTTTTTGGTGTCTAATCCACATATATATCACCATTGCTCTTGATTTTCTTAACTGTATATCTCTTAAATGTCAACATATACACTTGTGATTTAGTTTATGAAGATTTTTCAATGGCGAGAACCTCGATCAGAGAGAAAAAAAGGCGTAAGGTTCACAATTGTGTAAAACTGAAATGGGATATACCGGGCTAGGATTCGAGTTACATGAACAACGGCTAAACCAACCACCCAAGAATGGAATCGTCGAGCGAAAACACTTGACAACCTCCTGGAAGCAGCGTTTCTTGCCACCAGACCTTTCTCCATCAATTAGGAATCTGATGCCGTCAATAAACATATTCCTTAAATTGTAGCCATTTTTTGAGTGTTTATTATTTGGTGTCTAATCCGCATATATATCACCATTGCTCTTGATTTTCTTGACTATATATCTCTTAAATGCCAACATATACACGTGTGATTTAGTTTACGAAGATTGTTCAATGCCGAGAACCTCGATCAGAGAGTAAAAAGGCGTAAGGTTCACAATGGTGTAAAACTAAAATGGGATATACCGGGCTTGGATTCGAGTTTTAGAAAAAAGGGCCAAACCAACCACCCAAGAATGGACTCGTCGAGCGAAAACACTTGACAACCTCCTGGAAGCAACTTTTCTTGCCACCAGACCTTTCTCCATCAATTAGGAATTTGATGCCGTTACTAAACACATTCCTTAAATTGTAGCCATTTTTCAAGTGTTTATTTTTTTGTGTCTAATCCGCATATATATCACCATCGCACATGATTTTCTTGACTGTATGTCTCTTAATGTCAACATATCCACGTGTGATTTACTTTACGAAGATTTTTCAATGCCGAGAACCTCGATCAGAGAGTAAAAAAGGCGTAAGGTTCACAATGGTGTAAAACTAAAATGGGATATACCGGGCTAGGATTCGAGTTACAGGAACAAGGGCCAAACCAACCACCCAAGAATGGAATCGTCGAGCGAAAACACTTGACAACCTCCTCGAGGCAGCTTTTCTTGCCACCAGACCTTTCTCCATCAATTAGAAATCTGATGCCATCACTAAACACATTCCTTAAATTGAAGCCATTTTTTAGTGTTTATTTTTTGGTGTCTAATCCGCATATATATCTCCATTGCTCTTGATTTTCTTGACTGTACATCTCTTAAATGTCAACATATACACGTGTGATTTTGTTTACGAAGATTTTTCAATGCCGAGAACCTCGATCAGAGAGTAAAAAAGGCGTACGGTTCACAATGGTGTATAACTAAAATGGGATATACCGGGCTAGGATTCGAGTTACAGGAACAAGGGCCAAACCAACCACCCAAGAATGGAATCGTCGAGCAAAAACACTTGACAACCTCCTGGAGGCAGCTTTTCTTGCCACCAGACCTTTCTCCATCAATTAGGAATCTGATGCCATTACTAAACACATTCCTTAAATTGAAACCATTTTTTAGTGTTTATTTTTTGGTGTCTAATCCGCATATATATCACCATTGCTCTTGATTTTCTTGAATGTATATCTCTTAAATGTCAACATATACATGTGTGATTTAGTTTACGGAGATTTTTCAATGCCGAGAAACTCGCTCAGAGAGTAAAAAAGGCGTAAGTTTCACAATGGTGTAAAACTAAAGTGGGATATACCGGGCTAGGATTCGAGTTACAGGAACAAGGGCCAAACCACCCACCCAAGAATGGAATCGTTGAGCGAAAACAATTGACAAAATCCTGGAAGCAGCTTTTCTTGCCACCAGACCCTTCTCCATCAATTAGGAATGTGTTGCCGTCACTACACACATTCCTTAAATTGTAGACATTTTTTGAGTGTTTATTTTTTGGTGTCTAATCCACATATATATCACCATTGTTCTTGATTTTCTTGACTGTATATCTGTCACACCTCCAAAATACCACATGCGGATTCACCACTGGGCGTATGATGTACCAGGATCCAAGCCACCAATCACATTGAACTACGTATAATATTTAATTAAAACATTCCATTAATTCCAAAAATATAAATCCAAGACATAAGTTAAACCAAAGTAGTTGTTCAACGGAAGCATAATGTAAATTGTAAATCAATTGTTTCAAAACAAGTGTTCATAATCAACGAAACAAGTATCCAAGAGTCTCGACCCATGACCACTCTAGCACTCCCAGATAGCAAGTCCATGTCAAGAATCTAACGACCTGCAAGCATGCAGCCAAGTGTATTAGACGACGCTGGTGAGTTCAAAGTTTTATTAACGCGTTTAGTTACCAGATATGGGTATAAGACAGTTCAATGATTTGATTTGATGTTGTTATTAACTCGATTACCGCAGATAGCTACTAGATTTATTTGCCCAACCTCAATGTCTCTATCAAATCATTGGTCAAGTGGTTTAGGTAGTTAGTTCACGCCCGTCCTCCCCGGTACGATGTGAGGGTGCCAAACCCTAATCGTTGACCAAACTCTAGGGACACATAACTCCAAGATCTAGTTTACACCCAACTAGGACATGCGAAGCTTCAATCGTTTTACCATCAGCTAATTTTACTGCATGCTTAACTTCTAATGGTGTTGTGGCTAACCCTAATCGTTGACCAAACTCTAGGGACACATAACTCCAATCGGCACCGGAATCAAATAACACAGAAGCAATAAGATTGTTCACAAAAAAAGTACCAGTCACGACATTACCGTCGTTCCTAGCATCACCAGCACTGATCGTAAATACCCTTCCACGAGCACCATTGCCCCCATTGTTGCCATTGTTGTTGTTTCCAGCATTGTTGTTGTTGTTCTGGCGGTTATTGTCATTGGCATTCTGATTTAGCTGAGGACAATCCCGCTTGATGTGGCCCTCATCCCCACACTGGAAACACCCCCTCTTAAAGCCCTGGTTCTGATGGGGTTGTTGCCTTTGCTGTCGCTGATGCGACTGATTTTGCTGTTGTTGCTGCTTTGGCTGCGGGGCTCTATAGTCTTTGTCCTCATGGCCCACCTTTTCACACCTACGGCAAGTCCGGACACACAGTCCATAATGATGTTAACCACACTTGTAGCACTGTGGCTTCTTCCCAACATAGGAGCCCTGATTCTGATTGCTGCCCTAGCCTTGGTTAACTGAGGATGACTGACTGAAGCTACGGTTATTGCTGTTGTCTGGCCTTTTCTGAGATTGACTGGCACTGGTTGCCTTGTCAGCGTCATTCCATTTTTGCTTGTTATCACTAGCAGGTGTGGTAGTTGTAGCAGCAATGGTAGTAGCAGATTTACGAGGGGACAATGAGCCATTTTTGAATGGTAGAACCTCCTTTCTAGGATTCGAGTTACAGGAACAAGGGCCAAACCACCCACCCAAGAATGGAATCGTTGAGCGAAAACAATTGACAAAATCCTGGAAGCAGCTTTTCTTGCCACCAGACCCTTCTCCATCAGTTAGGAATCTGTTGCCGTCACTACACACATTCCTTAAATTGTAGACATTTTTTGAGTGTTTATTTTTTGGTGTCTAATCCACATATATATCACCATTGTTCTTGATTTTCTTGACTGTATATCTGTCACACCTCCAAAATACCACATGGGGATCACCGCGGGACGTATGATGTACCAGGATCCAAGCCACCACTCACATTGAACTACACATAATATTTAATTAAAACATTCCATTAATTTCAAAAATATAAATCCAAGACATAAGTTAAACCAAAGTAGTTGTTCAGCGGAAGCATAATGTTAGTTGTAAATCAATTGTTTCAAAACAAGTGTTCATAATCAACGAAACAAGTATCCAAGAGTCTCAACCCATGACCACTCTAGCACTCCCAGATATCAAGTCCATGTCAAGAATCTAACGACCTGCAAGCATGCATACAAGTGTGTCAGACGACGCTGGTGAGTTCAAAGTTTTGTTAACGCGTTTAGTTACCAGATATGAGAATAAGACAGTTCAATGATTTGATGTTGTTATTAACTTGATTACCGCAGATGGTTACTAGATTTATTTGCCCAACCCCAATGTCTCTATCAAAACATTGGTCAAGTGGTTAAGGTAATTAGTTCACGCCCGTCATCCCCGATACGGTGTGAGGGTGCCAAACCTAATAGCGCTATCAACTAATAAACTCGTTGCCTCCCCGGCAACTAATCGGTAGATGTAAAGGGTCTTAATGATAGAAATGAGTGTAATAACCAACATCCCAATAACCTGACATTCCTCCCCGAAACGTTACCCGATATCCCTCCCCGGGATGCATGCTTGGAAAAAGAGCAGTGAACTCACCTTGGTTTTCTCGGTATGATTAGTTACTTGTTCACAGTTAATCAATCAAGGCTATGATATTCATGTATACGTAATAAGTTCATGTTCACATTATACACGTATAAGTTGTAATCACGGTGTGCTTTCAAGCAATAGTTATTCAAGTTCATACGACTCCACAATTCTCGTGTAAGTTTCACAACGGTGTTAACAGTTACATGTACTACGCATGTTTGTATCTTAACAGTTGATGTTCATATCATTTACATACACTAATAGGGTTTCGTCACAAGGAATCATTCATATCATTCAAATTCCAACAACAGTCTAAACTATCCTTTGGTGCGGCGAAACTTCCAACGGCGAAACACCAAGGTGTTTCGTCGACATGATAAGTGACGAAAGTCTAGAGTGTTTCGTCGACATGCCGTGTGACGAAACACTAATGTGTTTCGTCGGCAAGAGTGTTACGTCGAGGTGGGACTTCCGTCGTCAAATGTAACAGTTAGTCATACACACACAGAAACCCTAATCATCAACAACCGTTTCACCATAATCATCAATCATTCAGTTCCCAATTAATCATGCAACAAGTGTCTTAACAATTCGCATACTCATATGATCATGATCATTATAACAGTTATTCAATCAATATTTTGTTCATCATTCTAACCAAACAATAATCATAAGGAAGCACAAGAACATTCAAGACTCCATCGAGTTACTCTAACTACATAACACGGTTATTGAACGATAAACATTACACACATAAGATCCAACGTATTTCACACATAATCATTGTAACACAAATCGTCGTATCAGATATTGATCCAATGAACTAATAGAAACACTAACCTTGATACAGTAGCTAGGTAATTAAACCAAGAAGATGATATGCTTCGAGAGGGTTTGCTGCCGTCGATAGGTTTAGAAAGAGTCTAGGGTTTGCTAACTGACATTCTACGTATATTTATAATCGAGACATGTTTGGGCCTCATCTGGGCCGAAGCCCTTCATGGCGAAAGGTCATCTCAGATGAAACTCATGTTTCGTCGAGCAGGGTGATGGCGAAACACTTAATGTTTCGTCGGTTATGGTTTATGATGGAACCCCCAAGTGTTTCGTCGAGTTTTGTTTTTACAGTCATAAATTTGCCAAGTTTAATATCTAACCAAACCAAAATGCAACTCATACACAAACAATATACAGTAACATAGTTTGTAAACAAATAACGTGCCGAGGAAAGACCTTGAAAACTCGGGTTGTCACATCATCCCCAACTTGAAAGAAATTTCGTCCCGAAATTTGATAAGCAACCCATATGATTAGCAACCCAAAACAGTAAGGTGTTAGATCAAGATGACTGTGTATTTTCAGTGGGTGCCACATCATCCCCAACTTGATTGGGCCGAAATTCACTAGTTGTGCCAGGCTTAGGTTTGTCAGACTTAGACTTGTCATCTGGGAATAAATGTGGGTACTTGAGCTTCATCTGATCCTCACGTTCCCATGTGAACTCCGGTCCACGTCTTCAGTTCCAACGAACTTGTACAATCGGAATACGGCTGTGCTTATGGACCTTGACCTCCCCGTCCATAATTTCTATTGGTTCCTCGACAAACTGCAGCTTGTCATCAATCTTCAGCTCTTGAAATGGTACGACCAGTGTTTCATCAGACAAACACTTCTTTAATTGCGACACATGGAACACATCATGGACGTTACCCAACTCAGCAGGTAACTCCAACTTGTAGGTCACTTTACCAATCCGCTCTAGAATTTTGAATGGCCCTACATAACGAGGGTTTAGCTTGCCGCGTTTTCCAAAAAGAACCACACCCTTCCAGGGTGAGACCTTCAACATAACACGATCATTAACTGCGAACTCCAATGATTTTCTACGCTTATCGGCGTAGCTTTTCTGACGATCACGCGCTGCCGCCATACGATCCCTGATCTGAACAATTTTCTCAGAGGTTTTGAGTACAAGTTCTGGGCCTGTAACCTGGCTATCACCCACCTCAGCCCAACAGAGAGGTGAACGACATTTTCGTCCGTACAATGCTTCAAACGGAGCTGCCTGAATGCTAGTATGGTAGCTGTTGTTATAAGAAAACTCTATCAGCGGTAAGTGTTTCTACCAACCCTTGCCAAAATCGATCACGCATGCTCGTAACATATGCTCAAGTGTCTGGATGGTTCGCTCACTTTGACCATCTGTCTGCGGGTGATAAGCAGTGCTCATATCGAGACGCGAGCCGAATGATTTGTGTATCGACTGCCACAAATCTGAGATGAAACGCGGGTCACGGTCAGAACTAATAGATGTCGGCACCCCGTGCCCAGAAACAACCTCCTTAAGATAGACAGCAGCTAGTTGTGAGAACTTATATGTTTCCTTGATTGCCAGAAAGTGTGCTGACTTTGTGAGATGATCAATGATAACCCAAATGGTATCGTTTCCGTTTTTAGTTCTCGGCAAACCTGTGACGAAATCCATTGCGATTTGCTCCCACTTCCACATGGGTATTTCTGGTTGTTGCAGCAATCCAGACGGTTTCTGATATTCCACTTTAACTTTCGAGCAGGTCAAACATTTACTCACATAAGTCGCGATGTGAGCTGTCATCTTCGGCCACCAATACATGACTTTGAGATCCTGATACATCTTATCCGAACCTGGGTGAACAGAGTATCGAGACTTTTGCGCTTCATCCATCACAAGATCTCTAAGGTTGCCAAACAATAAAATCCATATCCACTCCATAAAATAGTAAATGCCATCTGATCTCTTCTAGAGTCGTTTATCCATACCCCGTAAATACTCAGCTTCATAGTTTTCTTCCTTCAACGCCTCGGCCTGAGCTGAACGAATTTGGTCAAGTAGGTTAGAATGAATAGTGAGCTGCAAGGCGCGAACACGTTTGGGTTTCGATTCCTTTCGACTTAGAGCGTCAGCTACCACGTTGACCTTACCCGGATGATACTTGATTGCACAGTCGTAGTCATTTAAAAGTTCTACCCAGCGACGCTGTCGCATATTCAAATCCTTCTGGTCAAAAATATGCTGAAGGCTCCTGTGGTCGGTATAAATAGTGCATTTATTACCGTACAGGTAATGCCTCCATATTTTGAGCGCAAATACTACGACACCAAACTCCAAGTCGTCTGTCATATAATTCCTCTCGTGAACCTTCAACTGTCGAGAGGCGTAAGCTATCACATTGTTGCGTTGCATCAGCACGCAACCAAGACCCTGTATGGAAGCATCACAGTATACCACAAAGTCTTCTGTACCTTCAGGTAGAGACAAGATCGGTGCACTGCAGAGTTTCTATTTTAGTAGCTGAAAAGCTTCCTCGTGTTTCGTTCCCCACGAGTATACAACGCCTTTCTGTGTCAATGAAGTAAGAGGCTGGGCGATCTTCGAAAAGTCCTTTATAAACCTACGATAGTACCAGGCGAGTCCAAGAAATTGTCGCACCTCTGAAGGAGTCTTCGGTGCAGCCCAATCTTTGATAACATCAATCTTTGCAGGATCCACGTGTATCCCTGATTCGTTCACAATGTGGCCAAGGGAGTGTACCTCTCGAATCCAAAAGTCACACTTAGAAAACTTCACATAGAGTTGCTCCTTCCTCAGGAGTTCCAAAATAAGAAGCAGGTGCCGCTCATGATCTTCCTTGCTCTTCGAGTAGATCAAAATGTCGTCGATGAATACTATAACGAAATCGTCGAGATACGGTTTGCATACACGGTTCATGAGATCCATGAAGACCCCTGGCGTGTTTGTCAACCCAAATGGCATAACTAAAAACTCATAGTGCCCATAACGCGTTTGAAAAGCCGTTTTAGGAACATCCTCTTCTTGGACTCTCATCTGATGATAGCCCGACCTTAAGTAGATCTTCGAATAAAAACTTGACCCTTGCAACTAGTCAAACAAGTCCTCGATGCGTGGCAATGGATAACGGTTCTTGACAGTCACCTTGTTGAGTTCCTAATAATCAATACACATGCGAAAGGACCCATCTTTCTTCTTTACGAACAGAAATGGGGCTCCCCAAGGCAAAGAGCTGGGTCGTATAAAGCCCCTATCCAGTAACTCTTGAAGTTGATTAGACAACTCCTGCAATTCTCCAGGTGCTAAACGGTAAGGAGTACGAGCTATCGGGACTCCTGGTGCAAGATCAATCTGAAATTCCACTTGACGGTGAGGAGGTAAACCAGGAAGTTCCTCAGGAAACACATCGGCAAATTCGCGTACCACTGGCAGATCCTCGATCCTTCTTCCTCCTGACGGAGTATCAGTAACAAGTGGTAGGATAGCAGGATACCCCTTTCATAGACACTTCTACGCTTGCATAGCTGAGATGATACCAACCATCGCACCACTGGGATGCCCCTGAACCGATAATGACTCTCCACCAGGAAGAGGGATACGTACAATCTTCTCCTTACACAGAATCTCAACTTGGTGTTTAGACAGCCAATCCATACCGACCACTATATCAAAACTACCGAGGGTAACAAGAAGGGGATCAATATCAAACACTTGACCCACAAGATCTAGTTTACACCCAACTAGGACATGCGAAGCTTCAATCATTTTACCATCAGCTAATTCTACTACATGCTTAACTTCTAATGGTGTTGAGGCTAACCCTAATCGTTGACCAAATTCTAGGGACACATAACTCCAATCGGCACCGGAATCAAATAACACAGAAGCAATAAGATTGCTCACAAAAAAAGTACCAGTCACGACATTACCGTCGTTCCTAGCATCACCAGCACCGATCGTAAATACCCTTCCACGAGCATCATTGCCACCATTGTTGCCATTGTTGTTATTTCCAGCATTGTTGTTGTTCTGGCGGTTGTTGTCATTGGCATTCTGATTTAGCTGAGGACAATCCCGCTTGATGTGGCCCTCATCCCCACACTGGAAACACCCCCTCTTAAAGCCCTGGTTCTGATGGGGTTGTTGCCTTTGTTGTCACTGATGCGGCTGATTTTGCTGCTGTTGCTGCTTTGGCTGCGGGGCTCTATAGTCTTTGGCCTCATGGCCCATCTTTTCGCACCTATGGCAAGTCCGGACACACAGTCCATAATGATGATAACCACACTTGTTGCACTGTGGCTTCTTCCCAACATAGGAGCCCTGATTCTGATTGCTGCCCTGGCCTTGGTTAACTGAGGATGACTGACTGAAGCTACGGTTATTGCTGTTGTCAGGCCTTTTCTGAGATTGACTGGCACTGGTTGCCTTGTTAGCGTCGTTCCATTTTTGCTTGTTATCACTAGCAGGTGTGGTAGTTGTAGCAGCAGTGGTAGTAGCAGATTTACGAGGTGGCAATGAGCCATGCTCGACCTCTTGGTCAGTAATCTTATGTGCCAAATGGATGATCTGGGGCAGATTGTTATGGTTTGCAGCAGTGACATACCCCTTTACAGCTGGTGCTAGGCCCTTGAGATACAGCTCAATTCGTCGATGTGGAGGTCGAGACAGGTTAGGGCACAAAATTGCTAGCTCATGAGATCGTTTCGTGTAAGCCTCGATCTCAGATCCTTCCATCTGCAAATCGTAGTACTCATTTTCAAGCTTCTGAATCTCATCACAAGGACAGTACTCTTCTCGCATCAACTCCTTAAAATCATCCCAAGTAGTGGCGTTAGCCATCTCGATGCCCAACATTTGCATCTGGGCATTCCACCAAGTTAAGGCACCATCCTCCAAAGTGCCAATAGCATACTTTACCCGGTCCCCCATGGGACAGTTACACATAGCAAACACTGATTCAGCCTTCTCAAACCAATGCAGTAACCCAACAGCCCCCTTAGTCCCACTGAACGTCTGTGGCTTACAATCCATGAATGTCTTGAATGTGCATGTAGGCGGATTGTTCTGATGCGCTGGCTGACCTAATGGATGAAAGAAAATACAACACAGAGGTAAGAGTTGTGTACGCGACATAAGATTAAAGAGTATTCGGCACATTTCGTACCAGCTTGGTAGGCTGCCAAAGCCTCAGCCACACGTGTGTTGATTAAGTTTGTCAGGTCAGCTTGGGTCATCGCGATATGACCACGTCCACTCATGATTCTATATAAGGAGAGGAAATAAATTTAAGAGTCGAGATGAGGTCAGAGTCAAGTCTCACGTGGAAATCTACAAACTACCAAGTTTACACACAGTAGGGCAGAACCCTTCTCACACTCGTTAAGCCTCACTGGGACTTACATGCACCTCACGTTATTATTATGTGTGCACCCATAATAATAAGGCAATTTGCATGCTTATCTCAGTGCCTCTTAACTTGCGCTAGAAGTTTCCCCCACAGTCAAATAGCACAACGAAAGTTATTACAAGATTAAGAATCACAAGAGTTGAAGGGTAGTGCCACACTATCTAGTTCCACTAAGATATGCAGCACAGGTAATCACATCAAGGTTTCAAATATGTTGTTTCATGCAAGTCGTGTGTGTGTAACTACTAAACAAGTAATGCATAAGGTAAACAGAGGACGAACCTTGCAATCTAGAGCTGAGTGTCATGGTCGATTTTCGAAGTTGTTTGGTTATAGTCTGGTTTTAAAAAAACGTTTCAAAACCTAGTTCACTATAACCAGTGGCTCTGATACCAAACTGTCACACCCCCAAAATACCACATGGGGATCACCGCGGGGCGTATGACGTACCAGGATCCAAGTCACCAATCACATTGAACTACGCATAATATTTAATTAAAACATTCCATTAATTTCAAAAATATAAATCCAAGACATAAGTTAAACCAAAGTAGTTGTTCAGCGGAAGCATAATGTAAGTTGTAAATCAATTGTTTCAAAACAAGTGTTCATAATCAACGAAACAAGTATCCAAGAGTCTCGACCCATGACCACTCTAGCACTCCCAGATATCAAGTCCATGTCAAGAATCTAACGACCTGCAAGCATGCATACAAGTGTGTCAGACGACGCTGGTGAGTTCAAAGTTTTGTTAACGCGTTTAGTTACCAGATATGAGTATAAGACAGTTCAATGATTTAATTTGATGGTGTTATTAACTCGATTACCGCAGATGGCTACAAGATTTATTTGCCCAACCCCAATGTCTCTATCAAAACAATGGTCAAGTGGTTAAGGTAATTAGTTCACGCCCGTCATCCCCGGTACGGTGTGAGGGTGCCAAACCTAATAGTGCTATCAACTAATAAACTCGTTGCCTCCCCGGCAACTAATCGGTAGATGTAAGGGGTCTTAATGATAGAAATGAGTGTAATAACCAACATCCCAATAACCTGACATTCCTCTCCGAAACGTTACCCGATATCCCTCCCCGGGATGCATGCTTGGAAAAAGAGCAGTGAACTCACCTTGGTTTGCTCGGAATGATTAGTTACTTGTTCATAGTTAATCAATCAAGCCTATGATATTCATGTATACGTAATAAGTTTATGTTCACATTGTACACGTATAAGTTGTAATCACGGTGTGCTTTCAAGCAATAGTTATTCAAGTTCATACGACTCCACAATTCTCGTGTAAGTTTCACAACGGTGTTAACAGTTACATGTACTACGCATGTTTGTATCTTAACAGTCGATGTTCATATCATTTACAGACACTAATAGGGTTTCGTCACAAGGAATCATTCATATCATTCAAATTCCAACAACATTCTAAACTATCCTTTGGTGCGGCGAAACTTCCAACGGCGAAACACCAAGTAGTTTCGTCGACATGATAAGTGACGAAAGTCTAGAGTGTTTCATCGACATGCCGTGTGACGAAACACTAATGTGTTTCGTCGGCAAGAGTGTTTCGTCAAGGTGAGACTTCCGTCGTCAAATGTAACAGTTAGTCATACACACACAGAAACCCTAATCATCAACAACCGTTTCACCATAATCATCAGTCATTAAGTTCCCAATTAATCATGCAACAAGTGTCTTAACAATTCGCATACTCATATGATCATGATCATTATAACAGTTATTCAATCAATCTTATGTTCATCATTCTAACCAAACAATAATCATATGGAAGCACAAGAACATTCAAGACTCCATCGAATTACTCTAACTACATAACACGATTATTGAATGATAAACATTACGAACGTAAGATCCAACGTATTTCACACATAATCATTGCAACACAAATCGTCGTATCGGATAAAGATCCATTGAACTAATCAAAACACAAACCTTGATACAGTAGCTAGGTAATTAAACCAAGAAAATGATATGCTTCGAGAGGGTTTGCTGCCGTCGATAGGTTTAGAAAGAGTCTAGGGTTTGCTAACTCACATAATACGTATTTATATAATCGAGACATGTTTGGGCCTCATCTGGGCCGAAGCCCTTCACGGCGAAAGGTCATCTCAGATGAAAGTCATGTTTCGTCGAGCAGGGTGATGGCGAAACACTTAATGTTTCATTGGATATGGTTTGTGACGGAACCACCAAGTGTTTCGTCGAGTTATGTTTTTACAGTTCTTAAATTTGCCAAGTTTAATATCTAACCAAACCAAAATGCAACTCATACATAAACAATATACAGTAACAGAGTTTGTAAACAAATAACGTACCGAGGAAAGACCTTGAAAACTTGGGTTGTCACAATATCTCTTAAATGTCAACATATACACTTGTGATTTAGTTTACGAAGATTATTCAATGCCGAGAACCTCGATCAGAGAGTAAAAAAGGCGTAAGGTTCACAATGGTGTAAAACTAAAATGGGATATGCCGAGCTGGGATTTGAGTTACAGGAATAAGGGCCAATCCAACCACCCAAGAATAGATTCGTCGAGCCAAAACACTTGACAAACTCCTGGAAGCAGCTTTTCTTGCCACCAGACCTTTCTCCATCAATTAGGAATCTGATGCCATCACTAAACACATTTCCTAAATTGTAGCCATTTCTTAAGTGTTTACTTTTTGGTGTCTAATCCGCATATATATCGTCATTGCTCTTGATTTTCTTGACTGTATATCTCTTAAATGTCAACATATACACGTATGATTTAGTTTACGAAGATTTTCAATGCCGAGAACCTAGGTCAGAGAGTAAAAAAGGCGTAAGGTTCACAATGGTGTAAAACTAAAATGGGATATACTTGGCTAGGATCCGAGTTATAGGAACAAGGGCCAAACCAGCCACCTAGGAATGGAATCGTCGAGCGAAAACACTTGACAACCTCCTCGAAGCAGCTTTTCTTGCCACCAGACCTTTCTCCATGAATTAGGAATCTGATGCCGTCACCAAACACATTCCTTAAACTGTAGCCATTTTTGAGTGTTTATTTTTTGGGGTCTAATCCGTATATATATCACCATTGCTCTTGATTTTCTTAACTGTATATCTTTTAAATGTCAACATATACACGTGTGATTTAGTTTACGAAAGATTTTTCATGGCCGAGAACCTCGATCAGAGAGTAAAAAGGCGTAAGGTTCACAATGGTGTAAAACTAAAATGGGATATACTTGGCTAGGATTCGAGTTATAGGAATAAGGGCCAAACCAACCACCTAGGAATGGAATCGTCGAGCGAAAACACTTGACAACCTCCTGAAAGCAGCTTTTCTTGCCACCAGACCTTTCTCCATCAATTAGGAATCTGATGCCGTCACTAAATACATTCCGTAAATTGTAGCCATTTTTCGAGTGTTTATTTGTTTGTGTCAAATCCGCATGTATATCACCATTGCTCTTGATGTTCTTGACTGTATATCTCTTAAATGTCAACATATACACGTCTGATTTAGTTTACGAAGATTTTTCAATGCTGAGAACCTCGATCAGAGAGTAAAAAAGGCGTAAGGTTCACAATGGTGTAAAACTAAAATGGGATATACTGGGCTAGGATTCGAGTTACATGAATAAGGGCCAAACCACCCACCCAAGAATGGAATCTTCGAGCGAAAAAACTTGACAACCTCCTGGAAGCAGCTTTTCTTGCCACCAAACCTTTCTCCATTAATTAGGAATTAGGAATCTGATGCCGTCGCTACACACATTCGTTAAATTGTTGCCATTTTTTGAGTGTTTATTTTTTGGTGTCTAATCTGCATATAGATCACCATTGCTCTTGATTTTCTTGAATGTATAACTCTTAAATGTCAACATATACACGTGTGATTTAGTTTACAAAGATTTTTCAATGCCGAGAAACTTGATCAGAGAGTAAAAATGGTGTAAGGTTCACAATGGTGTAGAACTAAAATGGCTAGGATTTGAGTTACAGGAACAAGGGCCAAACCAACCACCCAAGAATGGAATCATCGAGCGAAAACACTTGACAACCTCCTGGAAGCAGCTTTTCTTGCCACCAGACCTTTCTCCATCAATTAGGAATCTGATGCCGTCACTAAACACATTCCTTAAATTGTAGCAATTTTTTGAGTGTTTATTTTTTGGTGTCTAATCCGCATATATATCAACATTGCTCTAGATTTTCTTGACTGTATATCTCTTAAATATCAACATATACACGTGTGATTTAGTTTACGAAGATTTTTCAATGCCGAGAACCTCGATCAGATGGTAAAAAAGCGGTAAGGTTCACAATGGTGTAAAACTAAAACGGGATATACCGGGCTAGGATTCGAGTTACAGGAACAAGGCCCAAACCAACCACCCAAGAATTGAATAGTTGAGCGAAAACACTTGACAACCTCCTGGAAGCAACTTTTCTTGCCACCAGACCTTTCTTCATCAATTAGGAATTTGATGCCATCACTATACACATTCCTTAAATTGTAGCCATTTTTTGAGTGTTTATTTTTTTGGTGTGTAATCCGCATATATATCACCATTGCTCTTGATTTTCTTGACTGTATATTCCTTAAATGTCAACATATACAGGTGTGATTTAGTTTACGAAGATTTTTAAATACCAAGAACCTCCATCAGAGAGAAAAAAAGGCGTAAGATTCACAATGGTGTAAAAGTAAAATGGGATATACCGGGCTAGGATTCGAGTTACAGGAACAAGGGCCAAACCAACCACCCAAGAATGGTATCGTCGAGCGAAAACACTTGACAACCTCCTAGAAGCAGCTTTTCTTGCCACAAGACCTTTCTCCATCAATTAGGAATATGATGCCGTCACTAAACACATTCCTTAAATTGTAGCTATTTTGAGTGTTTATTTTTTGGTGTCTAATCCGCATATATATCAACATTGCTCTAGATTTTCGTGACTGTATATCTCTTAAATATCAACATATACAAGTGTGATTTAGTTTACGAAGATTTTTCAATGCCGAGAACCTCGATCAGAGAGTAAAAAAGCCGTAAGGTTCACAATGGTGTAAAACTAAAATGGGATATACCGGGCTAGGATTCGAGTTACAGGAACAAGGGCCAAACCAACCACCCAAGAATGGAATAGTTGAGCGAAAACACTTGACAACCTCCTGGAAGCAGATTTTCTTGCCACCAGACCTTTCTTCATCAATTAGGAATCTGATGCCGTCACTATACACATTCCTTAAATTGTAGCCATTTTTTGAGTGTTTATTTTTTGGTGTTTAATCCGCATATATATCACCATTGCTCTTGATTTTCTTGACTGTATATCTCTTAAATGTCAACATATACACGTGTGATTTAGTTTACGAAGATTTTTCATTGCTGAGAACCTCGATTAGAGAGTAAAAAAGTCGAAAGGTTCACATTGGTGTAAAACTAAAATGGGATATACCGGGCAATGATTCGAGTTACAGGAACAAGGTCCAAACCAACCACCCAAGAATGGAATCGTCGAACGAAAAAACTTGACAACCACCTGGAAGCAGCTTTTCTTGCCACCAGACCTTTCTCCATAAATTAGGAATCTTAGGCCGTCACTAAACACATTCCTAAAATTGTAGCCATTTTTTGGGTGTTTATTTTTTGGTGTCTAATCCATATATATATCACCATTGCTCTTGATTTTCTTGACTGTATATCTCTTAAATCTCAACATATACACGTGTGATTTAGTTTACGAAAATATTTCAATGCCGAGAACCTCGATCAGAGAGTAAAAGAGTCGTAAGGTTCACAATAGTGTAAAACTAAAATGGGATATACTAGGTTAGGATTCGAGTTATAGGAACAAGGGCCAAACCAACCACCCAAGAATGGAATCGTCGAGCGAAAACACTTAACAACCTCCTGGAAGCAGCTTTTCTTGCCACCAGACCTTTCTCCATCAATTAGGAATCTGATACCGTCAATAAACACATACCTTAAATTCTAGCCATTTTTTGAGTGTTTATTTTTGGTGTCTAATCCGCATATATATCACCATTTCTCATGATTTTCTTGACTATATATCTCTTAAATGCCAACATACACACGTGTGCTTTAGTTTACGAAGATTTTTGAATGCCGAGAACCTCGACCAGAGACGAAAAAGGCGTAAGGTTCACAATGGTGTAAAACTAAAATTGGATATACCGGGCTAGGATTCGAGTTATAGGAAAAAGGGCCAAACCAACCACCTAAGAATGGAGTCGTCGAGCGAAAACACTTGACAACTTCCTAGAAGCAGCTTTTCTTGCCACTAGACCTTTCTCCGTCAATTAGGAATCTGATGGCGTCACTAAACACATTCCTTAAATTGTAGCCATTTGTAGGTGTTTATTTTTTGGTCTCTAATCCGCATATATATCACCATTGCTCTTGATTTTCTTGACTGTGTAACTCTTAAATGTCAACATATACACGTGTGATTTAGTTTACAAAGACTTTTCAATGCTGAGAACCTCGATCAGAGAGTAAAAAAGTCGTAAGGTTCACAATGGTGTAAAACTAAAATGGGATATACCGGGCTAGGATTCGAGTCATAGGAAAAGTGGCCAAACCAACCACCCAAGAATGGAATCGTCGAGCAAAAACACTTAACAACCTCCTTAAAGCAGCTTTTCTTGCCACAAGACCTTTCTGCGTCAATTAGGAATCTGATGCCGTCACTAAACACATTCCTTCAATTGTAGCCATTTTTTGAGTGTTTATTTTTTGGTGTCTAATCCTCATATATATAACTGTTGCTCTTGATTTTCTTGACTGTATATTTCTTAAATGTCAACATATACATGTGTGATTTAGTTTACGAAGATTTTTCAATGCCGAGATCCTCGATCAGAGACTAAAAAAGGCATAAGGTTCGCAATGGTGAAAAACTAAAATGGGATATACTGGGCTAGGATTTGAGTTACATGAACAAGGGCCAAACCAACCACCCAAGAATGGAATCGTCGAGCGAAAACACTTGACAACCTCCTGGAAGAAGCTTTTCTTGCCACCAGACCTTTCTCCATCAATTAGGAATCTGATGCCGTCACTAAACACGTTCCTTAAATTGTAGCAATTTTTTGAGTCTTTATTTTTTGGTTTCTAATCCGCATATGTATCACCATTGCTCTTGATTTTCTTGACTGTATATCTCTTAAATGTCAACATACACACGTGTGATTTAGTTTACGAAGATTTTTCAATGCCGAGAACCTCGATCAGAGAGTAAAAAAGGTGTAAGGTTCACAATGGTGTAAGACTAAAATGGGATATACCGGACTAGGATTCAAGTTACAGGAACAAGCGCCAAACCAACCACCCAAGAATGGAATCGTCGAGCGAAAACACTTGACAACCTCCTGAAAGCAGCTTTTCTTGCCCCCAGACCTTTCTCTATCAATTAGGAATACGATGCTGTCACTAAACAAATTCCTTAAATTATAGCCATTTTTGAGTGTTTAATTTTTGGTGTCTAATCCGCATATATATATATATATATATATATATATATCACCATTGCTCTTGATTTTCTTGACTGTATATCTCTTAAATGTCAACATATACATGTGTGATTTAGTTTACGAAGATTTTTCAATGCCGAGGACCTCGATCAGAGAGAAAAAAAGGTGTAAGGTTCACAATAGTGTAAAACTAAAATGAGATATACCGGGCTAGGATTCAAGTTACAGGAACAAGGGCCAAACCAACCACCCAAGAATGGAATTGTCGAGCGAAAACACTTAACAACCTCCTGGAAATAACTTTTCTTTTTACCAGACCTTTCTCCATCAATTAGGAATTCGATGCCGTCACTAAACACATTTCTTAAATTGTAACGATTTTTTGAGTGTTTATTTTCTGGTCTCTAATCCGCATATATATCACCATTGCTTTTGATTTTCTTGACGGTATATCTCTTAAATGTCAACACATACACGTGTGATTTAGTTTACAAAGATTTTTCAACGCCGAGAACCTCGATCAGAGAGTAAAAAAGGCGTAAGGTTCACAATGGTGTAAAACTAAAATGCGATATACCGGGCTAGGATTCGAGTTACAGGAATAAGGGCAAAACCAACCACCCAAGAATGGAATCGTCGAGCGAAAACACTTGACAACCTCCTGGAAGCAGTTTTTCTTGCCACCAGACCTTTCTCCATCAATTAAGAATCTGATGCCGTCACTAAACACATTCCTTAAATTGTAGCCATTTTTTTAGTGTTTATTTTTTGGTGTCTAATCCGCATATATATATATATCACCATTGCTCTAGATTTTCTTAACTATATATCTTTTAAATGTCAACATATACACGTGTGACTTAGTTTACGAAGATTTTTCAATGCCAAGAACCTCGACCAGAGATAAAAAAAGGCGTAAGGTTCACAATGGTGTAAAACTAAAATGGGATATACCGGGATAGGATTCGAGTTACAGGAACAAGGGCTAAACCAACGACCCAAGAATGGAATCGTCAAGCGAAAACACTTGACAACCTTCTGGAAGCAGCTTTTCATGCCACCAGACCTTTCTCCATCAATTAGGAATCTGATGCCGTCACTAAACACATTCCTTAAATTGTAGCCATTTTTTGATGTTTATTTTTTTGATGTCCGCATATATATCACCATTAGTCTTGATTTTCTTTACTGTATATCTCTTAAATGTCAACATATACACGTGTGATTTAGTTTACGAAGATTTTCAATGCCGAGAACCTCGATCAGAGAGTAAAAAAGGCGTAAGATTCATAATGGTGTAAAACTAAAATGGGATATACCGGGCTAGGATTCGAGTTACAGCAACAAGGGCTAAACCAACCACCCAAGAATGGAATCGTCGAGCGAAAACATTTGACAACCTCTTGGAAGTTGCTTTTCTTGCCACCGGACCTTTCTCCATCAATTAGGAATCTGATGCCGTCACTAAACACATTCCTTAAATTGTAACCATTTTTTGAGTGTTTACTTTTTGGAGTCTAATCCGCATATATATCACCATTGCTCTTGATTTTCTTGACGGTATATCTCTTAAACGTCAACATATACATGTATGATTTAGTTTACGAAGATTTTTCAATGCCGAGAACCTCGATCAGAGAGTAAAAAAGGCGTAAGGTTCACAATGGTGTAAAACTAAAATGTGATATACCGGGCTAGGATTCGAGTTACAGGAACAAGGGCCAAACCAACCACCCAAGAATGGAATTGTCGAGCGAAAACACTAGACAACCTCCTGGAAGCAGCTTATCTTGCAAACAAACCTTTCTCGATCAATTAGGAATCTGATGCCGTCACTTAACACATTCCTTAAATTGTAGCATTTTTTGAGTGTGTATTTTTAGTGTATAATCCGCATATATATCGCCATTGCTTTTGATTTTCTAGACTGTATATCTCTTAAATGTCAACATATACACGTGTGATTTAGTTTACAAAGATTTTTCAATGCCAAGATCCTCGATTAGAGAGTAAAAAAGGCGTAAGGTTCACAATGGCGTAAAACTAAAATGAGATATATCGGGCTAGGATTCGAGTTAGTGGAACAAGGGCCAAACCAACCACCCAAGAACGGAATCGTCGAGCGAAAACACCTGACAACCTCCTGGAAGTCGTTTTTTCTTGCCACAAGACCTTTCTCCATCAATTAGGAAACTGATGCCATCACTAAACACATTCCTTAAATTGTAGCCATTTTTTAGTGTTTATTTTTTGGTGTCTAATCTGCATATATATCGCCATTGCTCTTGATTTTCTTGATTGTATATCTCTTAAATGTCAACATATACATGTGTGATTTAGTTTACGAAGATTTTTCAATGCCGAGAACCTCAACCAGAGAGTAAAAAAGGCGTAAGGTTCACAATGGTGTAAAACTAAAATGGGATATACTGTGCTAGGATTCGAGTTACAGGAACATGGGCCAAACCAAACACCCAAGAATGGAATCGTCGAGCGAAAACACTTGACATCCTCCTGAAAGCAGTTTTTCTTCCCACCAGACCTTTCTCCATCAATTAGAAATCTGATGCCGTCACTAAACACATTCCTTTAATTGTAGCCACTTTTTGAGTGTTTATTTTTTGGTGTCTAATCCACATATATATCACCATTGCTCTTGATTTTCTTGACTGTATACATCATAAATGTCAACACATCACGTGTGATTTAGTTACAGAGATTTTTCAATGCCGAGAACCTCGCTCAGAGAGTAAAAAAGGCGTAAGGTTCACAATAGTGTAAAACTAAAATGGGATATACCGGGCTAAGATTCGAATAACAGGAACAAGGGCCAAATCAACCACCTAAGAATGGAATCGTTAAGCGAAAACACCTGACAACCTCCTGGAGGCAGTTTTTCTTGCCAGCAGACCTTCCTCCATCAATTAGAAATTTGATGCCGTCACTAAACACATTAATTAAATTGTTGCCATTTTTAGTGTTTATTTTTTGATGTCTAATCCGCAAATATATCACCATTGCTCTTAATTTTCTTCACTGTATATCTTTTAAATGTCAACATATACATGTGTGATTTAGTATACGAAGATTTTTCAATGCCGAGAACCTCGATCAGAGAGTAAAAAAGGCGTGAGGTTCACAATGGTGTAAAATTAAAATGGGATATACTGGGCTAGGATTCGAGTTAAAGGATTAAGGGCCAAACCAACCACCCAAGAATGGAATCGTCAAGCGAAAACACTTGACAACCTCCTGGAAGCAGCTTTTCTTGCCACCAGACCTTTCTCCATCAATTAGGAATCTGTTGTCGTCACTAAACGCATTCCTTAAATT
The DNA here is from genome assembly GCA_030545235.1 of Helianthus tuberosus. Classification (NCBI taxonomy): domain Eukaryota; kingdom Viridiplantae; phylum Streptophyta; class Magnoliopsida; order Asterales; family Asteraceae; genus Helianthus; species Helianthus tuberosus. The sequence continues at coordinate 10,625,448 of CM060376.1, read as the reverse complement.
TTAGCCATTTTTTTAGTGTTTATTTTTGGTGTCTAATCCGCATATATATCACCATTTCTCTTGATTTCTCTTGACTGTATATGTCTTAAATGTCAACATATACACGTGTGATTTAGTTTACGAAGATTTTTCAATGCTGAGACTCTCGATCAGAGAGTAAAAAATGCGTAAGTTTCACAATGGTGTAAAATTAAAATGGGATATACAGGGCTAGGATTCGAGTTATAGGAACAAGGGCCAAACCAACCACCTAAGAATGGAATCATCGAGCGAAAACACTTGACAACCTACTGGAAGCAGCTTTTCTTGCCACCAGTCCTTTCTCCATGAATTAGGAATCTGATGCCATCACTAAACACATTCCTTAAATTGTAGCCATTTTTTGAGTGTTTATTTTTTGTGTCTAATCCGCATATATAACCATTGCTCTTGATTTTCTTCACTGCGTATCTCTTAAATGTCAACATATACATGTGTGATTTAGTTTACGGAGATTTTTCAATGCCGAGAACCTCGCTAAGAGAGTAAAAACGGCGTAAGTTTCACAATGGTGTAAAACTAAAATAGGATAGACCGGGCTAGGATTCGAGTTACAGGAACAAGGGCCAAACCAAAAAGCGAAAACACTTGACAACCTCCTCGAAGCAGCTTTTCTTGCCACCAAACTTTCTCCATCAATTAGGAGTCTGATGCCGTCACTAAACACATTCCTTAAATTGTAGCCACTTTTGAGTGTTTATTTTTTGGTGTCTAATCAGCATATTTATCACCATTGCTCTTGATTTTCTTGACTGTTTATCTATTAAATGTCAACATATACACCCATGATTTAGTTTACGGAGATTTTTCAATGCCGACAACCTCGCTCAGAGAGTAAAAAAGGCGTAAGGTTCACAATGGTGTAAAACTAAAATGGGATATACCGGGCTAGGATTCGAGTTACATGAAAAAGGGCCAAACCAACCACCCAAGAATGGAATCGTCGAGCGAAATCACTTGACAACCTCTTGGAAGCAACTTTTCTTGCCACCAGACATTACTCCATCAATTAGGAATCTGATGCCATCACTAAACACGTTCCTTAAATTGTAGCCATTTTTTTAGTGTTTATTTTTTGGTGTCTAATCCGCATATATATCACCATTACTCTTCATTTTCTTGACTGTGTATCTCTTAAATGTCAACATATACATGTGTGATTTAGTTTACGGAGATTTTTCAATGCCGAGAACCTCGCTCAGAGAGTAGAAAAGGCGTAAGTTTCACAATGGTGTAAAACTAAAATGGGATATACCGTGCTAGGATTCGAGTTACAGCAACAAGGGCCAAACCAACCACCCAAGAATGGAATCTTCGAGCGAAAACACTTGACAACCTCCTAGAAGCAGCTTTTCTTGCCACCGGACCTTTCTCCATCAATTAGGAATCTGATGCCGTCACTAAACACATTCCTTAAATTGAAGCCATTTTTTGAGTGTTTATTTTTTGGTGTCTAATCCGCATATATATCACCATTGCTCTTGATTTTCTTGAGTGTATATCTCTTAAATGTCAACATATACACGCGTGATTTAGTTTACGGAGATTTTTCAATGCCGACAACCTTGCTCAGAGAGTAAAAAAGGCGTAAGGTTCACAATGGTGTAAAACTAAAATGGGATATACCGGACTAGGATTCGATTTACCGGAACAAGGGCCAAACCAACCACCCAAGAATGAAATCGTCGAGCGAAATCACTTGACAACCTCCTGAAAGCAGTTTTTCTTACCACCAGACCTTTCTCCATCAATTAGGAATCTGATGCCGTCAGTAAACACATTCCTTAAATTGTAGCCATTTTTTAGTGTTTATTTTTTGGTGTCTAATCCGCGTATATATCACCTTTGCTCTTGATTTTCTTGACTGTATATCTCTTAAATGTCAACATATACACGTGTGATTTAGTTTACGAAGATTTTTTAATGCCGAGAACCTCGATCAGAGAGTAAAAAAGGCGTAAGGTTCACAATGGTGTAAAACTAAAATGGGATATACCAGGCTAGGATTCGAGTTACATGAATAAGGGAAAAACCAACCACCCAAAAACGGAATCGTCGAACGAAAACACTTGACAACCTCCTAGAAGCAGCTTTTATTGCCACCAGACCTTTCTCCATCAATTAGGAATCTGATGCCGTCACTAAATACATTCCTTAAATTGTATCCATCTTTTGAGTGTTTATTTTTTGGTGTCTAATCCGCATATATATCACCATTGCTCTGGATTTTCTTGAATGTATATCTCTTAAATGTCAAGATATACACGTGTGATTTAGTTTACAGAGATTTTTCAATGCCGAGAACCTCGCTCAGAGAGTAAAAAAGGCGTAAGGTTCATAATGGTGTAAAACTAAAATGGGATATACCGGGCTAGGATTCGAGTAACAGGAACAAGGGCCAAACCAACCACCCAAGAATGGAATCGTTGAGCGAAAACACCTGCAACCTCCTGGAGGCTGTTTTTTGTGCCACCAGACCATCCTCCATCAATTAGGAATCTGATGCCGTTAATAAACAGATTAATTAAATTGTAGCCATTTTTTAATGTTTATTTTTTGGTGTCTAATCCGCATATATATCACCATTGCTCTTGATTTTCTTGACTGTATATCTCTTAAATGCCAACATATACATGTGTGATTTAGTTTACGAAGATTTTTCAATGCCGAGAACCTCGATCAAAGAGTAAAAAAGGCGTAAGGTTCACAATGGTGTAAAACTAAAATGGGATATACCAGGATAGGATTCGAGTTACATGAACAAGGGCCAAACCAACCACCCAAGAACGGAATCGTCGAACGAAAACACTTGACAACCTCCTAGAAGCAGCTTTTCTTGCCACCAGACCATTCTCCATCAATTAGGAATCTGATGCCGTCACTAAATACATTCCTTAAATTGTATCAATCTTTTGACTGTTTATTTTTTGGTGTCTAATCCGCATATATATCACCATTGCTCTTGATTTTCTTGAATGTATATCTCTTAAATGTCAACATATACACATGTGATTTAGTTTACAGAGATTTTTCAATGCCGAGAACCTCGCTCAGAGAGTAAAAAAGGCGTAAGGTTCATAATGGTGTAAAACTATACCGGGCTAGGATTCGAGTAACAGGAACAAGGGCCAAACAAACTACCCAAGAATGTAATCGTCGAGCGAAAACACCTGCAACCTCCTGGAGGCTGTTTTTTGTGCCACCAGACCTTCCTCCATCAATTAGGAATCTGATGCTGTCAATAAACAGATTAATTAAATTGTAGCCATTTTTTAATGTTTATTTTTCGGTGTCTAATCCGCATATATATCACCATTGCTCTTGATTTTCTTGACTGTATATCTCTTAAATGCCAACATATACATGTGTGATTTAGTTTACGAAGATTTTTCAATGCCGAGAACCTCGATCAGAGAGTAAAAAAGGCGCAAAGTTCACAATGGTGTAAAACTAAAATGGGATATACCAGGCTAGGATTCGAGTTACATGAACAAGGGCCAAACCAACCACCCAAGAACGGAATCGTCGAACGAAAACACTTGACAACCTCCTAGAAGCAGCTTTTCTTGCCACCAGACTTTTCTCCATCAATTAGGAATCTGATGCCGTCACTAAATACATTCCTTAAATTGTATCCATCTTTTGAGTGTTTATTTTTTGTTGTCTAATCCGCATATATATCACCATTGCTCTTGATTTTCTTGAATGTATATCACTTAAATGTCAAGATATACACGTGTGATTTAGTTTACAGAGATTTTTCAATGCCGAGAACCTCGCTCAGAGAGTAAAAAAGGCGTAAGGTTCATAATGGTGTAAAACTAAAATGTGATATACCGGGCTAGGATTCGAGTAACAGGAACAAGGGCCAAACCAACCACCAAGAATGGAATCGTCGAGCGAAAACACCTGCAACCTCCTGGAGGCTGTTTTTTGTGCCACCAGACCTTCCTCCATCAATTAGGAATCTGATGCCGTCAATAAACAGATTAATTAAATTGTAGCCATTTTTTAATGTTTATTTTTTGGTGTCTAATCCGCATATATATCACCATTGCACTTGATTTTCTTAACTGTATATCTCTTAAATGCCAACATATACATGTGTGATTTAGTTTACGAAGATTTTTCAATGCCGAGAACCTCGATCAGAGAGTAAAAAAGGCGTAAGGTTCACAATGGTGTAAAACTAAAATGGGATATACCAGGATAGGATTCGAGTTACATGAACAAGGGCCAAACCAACCACCCAAGAACGTAATCGTCGAACGAAAACACTTGACAACCTCCTAGAAGCAGCTTTTCTTGCCACCAGACCATTCTCCATCAATTAGGAATCTGATGCCGTCACTAAATACATTCCTTAAATTGTATCAATCTTTTGAGTGTTTATTTTTTGGTGTCTAATCCGCATATATATCACCATTGCTCTTGATTTTCTTGAATGTATATCTCTTAAATGTCAACATATACACGTGTGATTTAGTTTACAGAGATTTTTCAATGCCGATAACCTCGCTCAGAGAGTAAAAAAGGCATAAGGTTCATAATGGTGTAAAACTAAAATGGGATATACCGGGCTAGGATTCGAGTAACAGGAACAAGGGCCAAACCAACCAACCAAAAATTGAATTGTCGAGCGAAAAAACCTGCAACCTCCTGGAGGCAGCTTTTCTTGCCACCAGACCTTTCTCCATCAATTAGGAATCTGATGTCATCACTAAACACATTCGTTAAATTGTTGCCATTCTTTGAGTGTTTATTTTTTGGTGTCTAATCCGCATATATATCACCATTGCTCTTGATATTCTTGACTGTGTATCTCTTAAATATCAACATATACATGTGTGATTTAGTTTACGGAGATTTTTCAATGCCGAGAACCTCGCTCAGAGAGTAAAAAAGGCGTAAGTTTGACAATGGTGTAAAACTAAAATGGGATATACAGGGATAGGATTCGAGTTACAGGAACAAGGGCCAAACCAACCACCCAAGAATGGAATCATCGAGCGAAAACACTTAACCACCTCCTAGAAGCGGCTTTTCTTGCCACCAGACCTTTCTCCATCAATTAGGAATCTGATGTCGTCACTAAACACATTCATTAAATTGTAGCCATTTTTTGAGTGTTTATTTTTTGGTGTCTAATCCGCATATATATCACCATTGCTCTTGATTTTCTTGACTGTATATCTCTTAAATGTCAACATATACACGCGTGATTTAATTTACGGAGATTTTCAATGCCGACAACCTCGCTCAGAGAGTAAAAAAGGCGTAAGTTTCACAATGGTGTAAAACTAAAATGGGATATATCGGACTAGGATTCGAGTTACAGGAACAAGGGCCAAACTAGCCACCCATGAAAGGAATCACCGAGAGAAAACACTTGACAACCTCCTGGAAGCAGCTTTTCTTGCCACCAGACCTTTCTCCATCAATTAGAAATCTGATGCCGTCACTAAACATATTCCTTAAATTGTAGCATTTTCTAAGTGTTTATTTTTTGGTGTCTAATCTACATATATATCACCATTGCTCTAGATTTTTCTTGACTGTATATGTCTTAAATGTCAACATATACATGTATGATTTAGTTTACGAAGATTTTTCAATGCTGAGAACCTCTATCAGAGAGTAAAATAGGCGCAAGTTTCACAATGGTGTAAAACTAAAATGGGATATACCGGGCTAGGATTCTAGTTAGAAGAACAAGGGCCAAACCAACCACCCAAGAATGGAATCGTCGAGCGAAAACACTTGACAACCACCTGAAAGCAGTTTTTCTTGCCACCAGACCTTTCTCCATTAATTAGAAATCTGATGTCGTCACTAAACACATTGCTTAAATTGTAGCCATTTTTTAGTGTTTATTTTTTGGTGTCTAATCCGCATATATATCACCATTGCTCTTGATTTTCTTGACTGTATATCTCTTAAATGTCAACATATACACGTGTGATTTAGTTTACAAAGATTTTTCACTGCCGAGAACCTCGATCAGAGAGTAAAAAAGTCATAAGGTTCACAATGGTGTAAAACTAAAATGGGATATACCGGGCTAGGATTCGAGTAACAGGAACAAGGGCCAAACCAACCACCCAAGAACGGAATCGTCGAACGAAAACACTTGACAACCTCCTGGAAGCAGCTTTTCTTGCCACCAGACCTTTCTCGATCAATTAGGAATTTGATGCCGTCACTAAACACATTCCTTTAATTGTATCCATTTTTTGAGTGTTTATTTTTTGGTGTCTAATCCGCATATATATCACCATTGCTCTTGATTTTCATGACTGTATATATCTTAAATGTCAACATATACACGTGTGATTTAGTTTACGGAGATTTTTCAATGCCGAGAACCTCGCTCAGAGAGTAAAAAAGGCGTAAGGTTCACATTGGTGTAAAACTCAAATGGGATATATCGGACTAGGATTCGAGTAACAGGAACATGGGCCAAACCAACCACCAAAGAATGGAATCGTCGAACGAAAACACCTGACACCCTACTAGAGGCAGTTTTCTTGCCACCGGACCTTCCTCCATCAATTAGGAATCTGATGCCATCACTAAACACATTAATTAAATTGTAGCCATTTTTTAAGTGTTTATTTTTTGGTGTCTAATCTGCATATATATATCACCATTGCTCTTGATTTCTCTTAAATGTATATCTCTTAAATGTCAACATATACACGTGTGATTTAGTTTACGAAGATTTTCAATGCCGAGACTCTCGATCAGTAAGTAAAAAATGCGTAAGGTTCACAATGGTGTAAAACTAAAATGGGATATACCAGACTAGGATTCGAGTTATAGGAACAAGGGCCAAACCAATCACCTAAGAATGGAATCGTAGAGCGAAAACACTTAACAATCTCTTGGAAGCAGCTTTTCTTGCCACCAGACCTTTCTCCGTCAATTAGGAATCTGATGTCGTCACCAAACACATTCCTTAAATTGTAGCCATTTATGAGTGTTTATTTTTTGGTGTCTAATATGCGTATATATCATCATTGCTCTTTATTTTCTTGTCTATATATCTCTTAAATGTTAACATATACATGTATGATTTAGTTTACGAAGATTTTTCATTGCCGAGAACCTCGATCAGAGGGTAAAAAAGGCGTAAGGTTCACAATGGTGTAAAATTAAAATGGAATATATCGGGCTAGGATTCGAGTTATAGGAACAAGGGCCAAACTAACCACCCATTGAAGGAATCGCGGAGCGAAAACACTTGACAACCTCCTGGAAGCAGCTTTTCTTGCCACTAGACCTTTCTCCATCAATTAGGAATCTGTTACCGTCACTAAACACATTCCTTAAATTGTATCATTTTTTTAGTGTTTATTTTTTGGTGTCTAATCTGCATATATATCACCATTGCTTGTGATTTTATTGACTGTATATATCTTAAATGTCAATATATACACATGTGATTTAGTTTACAAAGATTTTTCAATGCCGAGAACCTCTATCAGAGAGTAAAAAAGGCGCAAGTTTCACAATGGTGTAAAACTAAAATGGGATATACCGGGCTAGGATTCGAGTCAGAGGAACAAGGGCCAAACGAACCACCCAAGAATGGAATCGTCGAGCGAAAACACTTGACAACCTCCTGAAAGCATTTTTTCTTGCCACCAGACCTTTCTCCATCAATTAGGAATCTGATGTTGTCACTAAACACAATCCTTAAATTGTAGCCATTTTTTTAGTGTTTATTTTTGGTGTCTAATCCTCATATATATCACCATTGCTCTTGATTTTCTTGACTGTATATCTCTTAAATGTCAACATATCCATGTGTGATTTACTTTATGAAGATTTTTCAATGCCGAGACTCTCGATCAGAGAGTAAAAAAGGCGGAAGGTGCATAATGGTGTAAAACTAAAAAGGGGTATACCCGGCTAGGATTCGAGTTACAGGAACAAGGGCCAAACCAACCACCTAAGATTGGAATCGTCGAGCGAAAACACTTGACAACCTCCTGGAAGCAGCTTTTCTTGCCACCAGACATTTCTCCATCAATTAGGAATCTGATGCCGTCAGCAAACACATTCCTTAAATTGTAGCCATTTTTTGAGTGTTTATTTTTTGGTGTCTAATCCGCATATATATCACCATTGCTTTTGATTTTCTTGACTGTATATCTCTTAAATGTTAACATATACATGTACGATCTAGTTTACGAAGATTTTTCAATGCCGAGAACCTCGATCAGAGAGTAAAACGGAGTAAGGTTCACAATGGTGTAAAACTAAAATGGGATATATCAGGATAGGATTTGAGTTACAGGAACAAGGGCTAAACTAACCACCCATGAATGGAATCGTCGAGCGAAAACACTTGACAACCTCCTGGTAGCATCTTTTCTTGCCACCAGACCTTTCTCCGTCAATTAGGAATCTGATGCCGTCACTAAACACATTCCTTAAATTGTAGCATTTTTTAAGTGTTTATTTTTGGTGTCTAACCTGCATATATATCACCATTGCTTGTGATTTTCTTGAATGTCAACATATACACATGTGAATTAGTTTACAAAGATTTTTCAATGCCAAGAACCTCTATCAGAGAGTAAAAAAGGCGCAAGTTTCACAATGGTGAAAAACTAAAATGGGATATACGGGGCTAGGATTCAAGTAAGAGGAACGAGGGCCAAACCAACCACCCACGAATGGAATCGTCGAGCGAAAACACTTGATAACCTCCTGAAAGCAGTTTTTCTTGCCACCAGAGCTTTCTCCATCAATTAGGAATCTGATGCCGTCACTAAACACATTCCTTAAATTGTATCCATTTTTAGTGTTTATTTTTTGGTGTCTAATCCGCATATATATCACCATTGCTCTTGATTTTCTTCATTGTATATCTCTTAAATGTCAAAATATACACGTCTGATTTAGTTTATGAAGATTTTTCAATGCCAAGAACCTCGATCAGAGAGTAAAAAAGGTGTAAGGTTCACAATGGTGAAAAACTAAAATGGGATATACCGGGCTAGTATTCGAGTTACAGGAACAAGGGCCAAACCAACCACCCAAGAATGGAATCGTCGAGCGAAAACACTTGACAACCTCCTGGAAGCACCTTTTCTTGCCACCAGACCTTTCTCCATCAATTGGGAATCTGTTACCGTCACGAAACACATTCCTTAAACTGTAGCCATTTTCTGAGTGTTTATTTTTTGGTGTCTAATCCCCATATATATCACCATTGCTCTTGATTTTCTTGACTGTATTTCTCTTAAATGTCAACATATAAACGTGTTTAGGACGTAGCAAGCTGTATTCACAGCTTCTCCCCAGAAAAGAACTGGTAGCTTTGAATCTGAAAGCATAGTCCTAGCGGCTTCAATCAACGTCCTGTTTTTCCTCTCAGCAACTCCATTCTGTTGAGGCGTATAAGGAGCAGAATATTGATGTTCAATTCCCTTTTGAAGATAGTAGAGATCCAGAATCCGATTCTTGAACTCCGTGCCATTATCACTCCTTATCCTCTTGATCCTTGCATCATGGACGTTTTCCAATTTTGTAAAAAGATCTATCAACATCTGTGCTGTCTCATCTTTTGTACCTAAAAAGAAAACCCTTGAATAACATGAGTAATCATCAGTGACAACCAGACAGTAGTACTTTCCACCTATGCTCCTCACGTTCACTGGACCGAATAAATCCATGTGAAGTAATTCATAAGGGGCATTAATGGAATTTACTGTTTTAGACTTATGAGGTTTCTAGTGTTGTTTTCCCTTTTAACTTGGAAGACATTTATCTTCCACTTGAAACCTCAGCAATGGAACCCCTTTCACTAGCTCATTTTTAATGATGTAATTCATTTTGCGATAGTGAATATGGGCCATGCGTCTGTGCCACAACATAGATTCTGCTTCAGATGCTTTTGACAGCAAACACGCCACCGCTGCAGTTGGATCCTTGGCACCCATGTCCATGACATAAGTGTCATTCTTCCTTGGTGCACGCATAACTATCCAATCGTCCAGAATGACCAAACCCGGTTTCAACACCAATGCCTCAGATTTTGTAAAGTGGACCGAGTGACCCTTGTCGCAGACTTGTGACATGCTCATCAGATTGTGTTTAAGCTGCTCAACATAGTTCACTTTGTCCAAAGTGATCTTCCCATTCGTCACTTTTCCTCGTCCAGTAATCCTACCACCTTTAGCACCAGCAAAATTTACATGTCCACCATCATATTCTTCAAATTCAGAAAACAACCTCGCATCCCCCGTCATGTGCCTGGAGCAGCCACTATCAACATACCATAAGTTGATAATCCTCCTTAGTAGCTCCTGCACACACCAACCAAAAGATTAGTTAGATTGGGGGACCCAAGCCTTAATGGTCTTGGGTCTTCCAGATTCATCAACTACAGGAACATCCATCCAGTATCCATCACTCCTAACTGGAGTCTTGGATCTTGGACCTGTTGATGGAAATGGGTTTTGATTTCCATAAGGTCTCTGGTCCTGAGGGTACCTATTTGTGTTTGGACTATGTGACCTTTGAAAATTTTGATTTTGATTCCAAGAACCTTGATTGTTGTAATTTCTAAAGCCATTGTTATAAAAAGTTCGACCACCATTATTTTGGTATCGAGTTTGATATTGACCTTGACTTCTGAAATTATTTGAATTTTGATTATTCATTCTTGGTGAACTACTTCTAGGTCTTTCATATCTGCTTGATGTAGATTCAGGCTGAAATCTTGGTTGATTTCTTTGAAAACGAGGAACTTGTGGAGTTCCTTTTTCAGCCTTATCTACACCACCAACAACACCCTGTTGTTGCTTTGGAGCAGATTTCTTTGGAGAATTTGAGACTTTCTCCTCATTATCACCTTTCTTTTCTGGTGATTTTCCTCTTTGTTTCTCACTAACTTGTGCTTCAACCTTTTTGTTAGGACAGCAGCTCGCTACATGTTCCTTTGTGTGACATTTGAAGCACGATCTCTTTTTCGAAGACTTCTCAGATGAAGCCTTTGAACTAGATTCTGGTTTTGATGATGATGCCTTAGAAGGATTTGGTTCAGTTTACTTAGTTTCAAGATTTTCTATGTTTTTGTTTTTAGCAAACTCTACATTTGACTCATTTTCTATAACAACTGTTTCGTTTTTCATATCACTTCCTTGAACAAAATTAACCTTTTTAACAAAAGTTGGATTTTTATTCGTAGGATTGGAATTTTTCTTTTTCAAATCAGGTTTGTTGTTATTAACCTTCTTAGCATCATTATCTTCAAACACATCACCTTGACTAGATGTGAAACTACTTGGTGATGTTGACAGAAAGTCTGTGAACTCAACTTCATCAGGTAAGAAAGAATAGTGTTAGGAAACTTTATTTGTAAGTATTGAAGAAAAGCACAATCAACTGTGTCTATGAAGAGATCACAGTCCTGAAGATCACGAAGTAGAAAGAGAAGATCAAATGGGACAACCGGAATACATAGCATCTACTTCAAAGAATCACAAGTTGATTAAGAGTTGAATTGGATTATCAGAAGAGGTCATTTCTGATGGATCTGATGATATTTCTGATGAAATATCATCAGTATCTGACGATTCTGATCATCAAGGTTTTTCTGATGATTTGTTCATCAGAATTTCTGATGAAGTGGTTTATCAGAATTTCTGATGAAACAACCCACTTGTCTGAAATTGGCTCTGTCCTGCCACAATTACCGAAGCAAGTTGACATTAAATGAAATCATGATGAAAAAGCCAACTTGAACGTTGGAATCAATGAATATGTCAATTGGCTACTTTTTGCAGGAATTATTATATGAATAAACTATTGTTTATTCATACAAGCCGACTATAAATAGAAGGCTCAACCAGGAGAAGCAAAGTGAGTTTGAAGCTTAGCATTCACACATACATCTAAAATCCATTGCTCTCTCCCCCACAGAATTCAAGATTCGTTTGTATTAGATAATAATCTTTCAATCACCTTGTAAACCATTTTTGTTTCAAAGTGATATAAACTTGATAATTCTGTAGGTCTTGTTTCTTGAAAGTCTGATTTCCATTTCCGCACATCTTTTTCACATCTACTGAAATCACTTGCCATATTACGTGAAAAGAAGATTGTTTTGAGCCTGTACTGGGTCTAACAATTGGTATCAGAGCCGATTGAATAAACTATTTTCAAACGATCAATCGCTCATCTTCTTTTCTCTATGTATGGCCAGCTTTCAATCCTGGATTATGCTTTTAACATTGGTTCTATGTCTAAACCTCCGACTCTGGTCAGAGAAGAATACCCCCAGTGGAAAATCAGGATGGTCAATTTCCTTAATGGTCATGACCGAGCTCTGTTTCAATCCATTGAAAGGGGTCCACATATACCAATGACTGCTATACCAGCTATTCCAGCAACTGACCAATCACCTGCTATCCCTGCCTCCCAAGCTCCCAAAAGTGAAATACTTTGGAGTGAGGAAGACAAGGAAAAGGTGGCTGGGGATGAAAGGGCTAAGTCACTTTTAATTATGGCCATCCGCAATGACATTTTTTCACAAGTTGATGCATGTGCATCAGCTAAGGAAATATGGGATCAGTTGGAAAATCTTTGTGAAGGAGGAGAAAGGATGAGAAGAAACAAGAGAACAAATAATGTCTCATTTTAGGAAAGGTTTAAAAGTTTGCCAAATGAAAGGTTAAATGATACATATCAAAGATTTACAAAACTTTTAAACGAGCTAAAGAAATTTGGTATAACAAAATCAAACGATGAAAGAAACATAAAATTTCTTGATGCCCTTCCTAGAGAATGGAGAAGTCTCACCATGACTTTATCATCAACCTTAGAACTAGGAAACATGAGTCTTCATGACTTATACAGCATCTTGATCCCCAGAGAGGAAGAAATTTTTGAAGAAACTGTTCAAAGAGGGGGATCTTTAGCTCTAATCTTTAGCTCTAATCTCCAACTCACAAAGATCAACAACAACAAATGATCCACAACCTTCAAACAGTCAAAATCTTGAAACTTCTGATGCATCATCAGACTTTTCAGCTTTTGCTGAAGCAATAGCACTGCTCACCAAAACATTTGAGCAGGGGTTGAGGGGAGGTAACCAGAGATACCAGAGGAGTGACAAAGGAAGGATGGATGGAAGATCTAAAGAAGAGTTTAGATCTAAGGATAAAGGGAAGGCTGAAGTTGTGTGTTACAAGTGCAAGCAGAGAGGTCATTATGCATCAGAATGCAAGACCAAAAAGCTGAAGGATGTTGCCTATTATGAGAAAAAGCTTGAAGAAGCAAAGAAGCAGCAACAAGTAAGCTTAATTGCTGGAACAGATACATGGTTATCTGATGATTCTTCTGATGATGAAGAAGAAGAATTGGCAAATTTCTGCCTCGTGGCACTCTCTGAATGACTACCAGAAACTTCAGAACAAAAGGTAAATTTAGACAATCTTGATCTTGAACACAAACTAAACAAGTTCATGTCAGATTTTCTAAATCTGCAAGAAAAACATAAATCAGATATTAGAAAATCTGATGAGTTGCAAAGGACTTTGAATAAAATCATTCTTGAAAACCAACATCTTATTGAGGACAGTTTAGATCAAAGAGCAAAAATTGAGTTTTATGAAAATGAAAGAAAAGATCTTTACAAGAAAATAAATGACAAAGAAATCAATGTAAGAGGTTTTCAACAGGCTAAAGAGTTTATAAATTTTATTGAGTCCATACCTAAGAACAAAGGAGAGGGTTTAGGCTATACAAGTTCTATAAGATCAAATAGAAATAAATCCACTATCTTTGTAAAAGCAACTCATCAGATTTCTGATAATTTAGTATCAGAATCTGAATCTGAATCTTGCAAATCAATATGTTCTGAATTTTCTTTTGACAAACCAAACTTCAAAACAAACAAGAGTGAATACAGTCAAGAATCTGTAAAAATTCCAGAAGCAGATCACTCATCTTTTCAAAATTATCCAATCATTCCATCACAAGAGGAAATATCAGGAAATTCTGATAACTCTTGTATGTGTGTTGACATACTGAAGCTTGTCCAACACCATCTTCAAAAGAAAAATGTAAAATCTGTTAATGGCTCAGCATATAACAGAGTTTCTGATGCAAAACCAAGGAGAAATAAAAATAAAATGTTTCAAATTACATCAGAAACAGTACCCAAGCATGCCTGGGTACCAAAAACCCTCTGATCATTTCATTTCAGGACCATCATGTGCAGCAGATCTGGTACTGCGACTCAGGAAGCTCCAAGCACATGACTTGGGATAGGAGCTTACTCAGCAACTTTGTTTCAAAGACTGGGTAGAATGGTAAATTTTGGAAATGGAGTGAAAGGGAGGATCATGGGGTATGGTTGCAGAAATTTGGATGTTTAACCATAAAAGAGAGTAGTCTTTGTTGAAAGGCTTAACACATAATTCGCTTTGTTATGGTCAATTCATTGATAAAAACTACTTAGATAATTGCTTTAGTGATAATCAAATTCTTATGTCAACTTATCAAAAATTCTGATGAAGCTGTCAGAAAATCTGATTCAACATCAGAATATCTGATAAATCATCACAATTCTGGTGAATCTTCAGCAAAAAGGGTTGATAGTCAGAATTATCGTAGTTCATTGAAACAAACAACAGCATGTTAATATCTGCATTCATATTCCTTGTTTATATATTCATATATTTCTTGTTTTTGTTTGAATTTTTTTATATAATATTTTTTTTGTTAGTGCTGATAACGTCATACAAACAGAAAATTTATGGGAACTCGTTAAAATAGATATTTCTCTCTCCTTCATTTATTACACACCATCATGTTTTAAAAAGGTTGAAGTGACATATTGGTTGGCTACAATGATACATTACCAGAAATTAGCCACCTAGATAAATTAATGTTGTGAAGAAGGAACTTATCTCTGGTATTTTTTTTCTGGTCTCTGGTAATCATTAAAATAACAAGGATTGCAGTGAAGAAAGTCCACAAGTTGGTAGCTTCTATTTATAGCAAATATTAAATTTACTATAAATATTCACTACTTTGAGTTAAAATCTGTCATCTTCACTTCTCTTCTTCATCACATAATCACACACACTCACAAAATGAACTCTATCAAAGATGCATGCTTCCCACTTGTTCTTTATCCATATCATAATCTAAGATTGAGGACAAATCTGGACGGTCCTCAGTGGGAAGGGTGTCAAGTTGTACTCAAGATGCTCATGAATAGCAACTTGAGCTATGCTCTCACTGCTCACATAAGTGTTCATCCAGAGATTCTTCAAATCTTCTCGAAAAATTCAACACTATCTGAGTTTCATAACAGGGAGCAGATGACCATCAAGAGTGAGGTGCTAAATTAGCAAATTCTGTTAAATGAAGCCACCATCAGGACTGCTCTTCAACTAAATGATGATAATGATGTTCTGATGTTCACAAGGTATCAGAAGGAAAATGTCTTAAGGGAAATGGGTTATCACACACTAATCCAACAACGGGCAATCAACAAAAATGGCTTTAAAAAGCCATGGCAATATCTGGTCACCCAGATGGGTGCATGTTTTTCAAAGAAGGTCATCAATCATCATGAAATATCTCTGAAATTGATGGAGCCTATACTAGCACTGGTACTTAAGGTACCTTACAACTTCTCTCATTATCTGATGAGTGATTTTGTAAGTAACATGTGGGTTGCAAAGCCATTCTTGATGTATCCTCGTTTTCTAACAAAGATAATCACAAGTCAGCTAGACTTTGCAGGCATTCCTGCAAGTTATCCAAGGGCTGACATGAGACTTCAAGAAAACATGGGTCTTAGCGTGCTTGTACCCACTAACAACAAATCTGGGTTGATAACTGATCAATTATTATTGTTGGAAATGGAACATGGTGAAGGTGTAGATATTGATTAGGTTTTATCTGTTTTGCTTGTAAAAAATTTTTTTGTTGTTAATATTTTTGCTTACTAATCTTCTGGTTTGTGGTTTTGGGAAATAGGTAAAGATAAAATGGACATCAGAAATCAAACTCAAAATTTTCTGATAAAATGGGACAAAATCTGGTTTGTCAAAATTTTCTGATAAAACTTCAATGATAACAAAATGTTTTTAGAAAATATCAGAAAAGTCAAAGAAACTTGGATGTTACCAGACAAACAAATGTAAGTCTTCTGATCTTTCCTTATTCCCTCTCATCTCAAAAAAAAAAAAAAAAAAAAAAAAAAAAAGGCACTCATAAGTTTAGGGGGAAATCTCAGAAATTCTGATAAAAGGACTAATTATTTCTGTTAGCTACATGTCAAAAAGACAACAAAAGTCAAAACAAAAGAATACATATGGTCAACAGAATTTCTGATGATTTTATCAGAATGGGACTTCTTGACTTATGAAGAAAAGAGGGTACACGTGAAGGAAAACAATTGGACCACTTATCAAAAGGGGTCCACAAAGAAGAAAAGGTGTCATAGAACCGATAGTTTTCTCCAATAAAAAATCAGTGCAACACTTTCAAGAAAAGATTGAAGAAACTACAAATTGAAAAGTCAAGTTGAAAGGGCATAACCACGATTCCATGATAAACAATTTCATTAAAGTCTTAACACCCACGATCCAACGGTTATTTTTTGAACCAAAATCTCAGCATCCACGATCTAACGGTTATAAAGACAATTAATGATCTTTTTATCACCATCTCATATCACGATTTATACCCCTTCAACACCTTCTACTTCATACAACCTCAATACTCTCAATTTCCTTATATCCTAAAATCCCCTGTTTTTCACTCGTAAATAAAAAATCCCTAAAATCTCAAACCCTAACTCCAAAAATGGCAGAAGTTAACCTCAATATTCCAATTGATCAACATGAAGTACCTTTTGTCGAGGAAGCATAATTTTTACCAATGAAAGAAAACAATCTGCTGCTGAATACAGAGTATTCAGAGTATGATACGAAATGTTAAATTCTCATTGAATTTCTAACAAGATGCCCGTTAGCTCAAGCTCTTACAAAGACCAGAGAGGTACCACAAGAACTCATACAACAAGTAGTAAAAACTCTCAAAATCTCAAGTCAAACTGAGCTAACAGCACATGTATGGAAAAATATCTTCATTAAAATTTCACCAGAAAAGATAAGGGAATGTCTGGAGCTACCCTTACATCAGAACTTTGAAAAGTCACCTGAAAGAGAAGATATGTTTTCACAACTTGATGCTGTAATGGGATACAAAACAAAGATTTCAACAATCAACAAATTCAAGAGAAACAAGCTACCTGCCTTCTGGCAAGTTTTAATGGAAATTCTGAACAAATGTTTATCGTCAAAGATTGGAGGTACAGATCAGATAAATATGAACATTCTAACAATCATGTTCAGTCTAATTAATGGATTGAACATTGATTATGGAGCAGAAATATTTATTCTGATCAAAAGATCAATTCTGACCAGAGATGGAAGAATAGATTCACATCTACCTTTTCCAAGATTTCTATCAATCATAATTTCTGATGCTTTTCTGAAAAGAAACATGGAAATCCCAGCATCAGAAAATATGTGGAAGACAGAAATTATGAAACCTTGGAATGCTGCAGGGTCTTGGAAGTCAGATTATGATGTACCTGCTCTGACAGAAAAAGTGATGAGTATGATACCAGAAGAATCACCATACAGAGCAGAATACCTGAAAATGTTGAACAAAAAGTCATAGAGCAAAGGAGTTTTCGAACAAGTGTCCCCTATGGAGCATGATGCACAGGAGTCAAGGACACCAAGAATGGAACAGCAAGATGAATCTGATCCTCATCTAGCTGATAAAGATGTGAACATGAGTCCTGTGGCTGAAGGACATCATGCTGAAGCCTCACACATTGGAGAAACAGGTGCTCAACAGTCTAAAATAAATATATTTTATGATTCTGAGAATGATTCTGATGAATCAATTCAAGGAAAACATGAAATCTTAATTAGAGAAACTATTTCTTCAAAACAAGTTGTGAGTAAAACAAAAGACTCATTTTCTGAATCAGATTCTGAGGAGGAAAATGTAGTAACAACAGGTGGAGATCAGCCTGCTGATCAAGGAAACCTGGATGAGAAAACAAAAAGTTTGTCAACAACTCATGGAGAATCTGAAATGGTTCAAGGATATGAGGAAACCCAGAACTTGAATTTGTTTCAATTTTCTGGTGAGGATATAAGGAATTTGGATTCGTCCAATCCTTTTAACCTTAAAACAGCAGAGAATGTGTTTTCTGCTGGTGGTAGAAGAGAAACATCTGTTGTTTTTCCAATTTCCCAAGAACATCAGTCTATGTCACCTAAACAATTTCAAAAAGAACCTGAAGATGAAGCTGCTACTGTAAAAACAGCAACTGAAGAAAAACTTGATCTAATACTGGAAGAAATCAGAAATCAAAAGTCAGCGATCAAGTTTTTGTCAGAAACTTTCAAAGCCGTGCAGAAGCAAACTAAAGACAATACTGCAACTCTCAACAAATTGTAAAAATCATCAGAAAACAAAGAAAGCTCATCAGAAATTGAGAAACTTATCAAGGAGCTGAATGATATCAAGAAAAAGATGGCTGAGGGTGCAACTGCATGAGAAAGCTCAAGTTCAGGGAAGCTTCTTGAAGAGATACAGTTCCTCAGAACCAACAACAGCAGCATGACTGAGGCTTTTGAGAAACTGTTGATGGAATTAGCTGCACAAAGAAATCAAGAAAATCAAGAGTTACAGAAAATGAAGAAACAAGAGGAAACAAATACTCAAGCTCTTACTAATGTTCATCTGTTAGTTAAGAGATTGCAGTATAATGTTGCCAGACTAGCAAATCTTGGTCTTCATGAACTGAAAGTCCCAATTCCACAAGAAAGACAAGCAAGAAGATCAGAAACTTCTCAACAACAACCAGAAATTGCTCAACAAGGTCAAACCAAACCAACAGAAACCTCAACAGCTCAAAAACAGAAGCAACCCATGGGTCCACCTCAAGATAAACAGAAGATACTCATGGGTCCTCCACCAAATGTCTCAAAGCCAGACACATCAAGGGTACAACCAAAAGATCATGTTCCAGTACAACCAGTTTCTACAACCATCACTGGAGAAACAGAGTTGAGCATACTAATGGATATAAAAGAAAAGAGAAGAATGGAACATGAAGTGACTTCCTCAAAAAGGCCAAGAAAAGAAATGATAGAAGATTCAGAAGGGAACATCAGAGAAATGGAAGTACTAAAAGGTGATTTACACACTATTATGTACCCTGAAGAACATCTAAGGAATTACTATTGGAAAGGTCCAGAAGACAACCCAAAGAGATCACTCTCTCCAATAAGCAAAGGTATTGTTGAAAACAGAAACAATGGAGGTTGGGTAATTTTGCACAAGCACTTGACCAATCTAATAGTATCAATTGAAAGAATTGATACAATGACCACTGGAGGAGGCATCCTAGGCAATGAAGCACAAAAAAAGTATACCTTGATCAGAAAAGACAACAATCAACAAAAGGTTAGTGATGCAGATCTGGCTGATGATATTCACCCATTGGGAATAGTCAAAATGAAGAATATCATTGATGAAATGAAAGGTAAATCAGTTATAATCAGAAGGGCCCTTAAAAGTCTCAAAAGTGCAGGAGCAAAGTTATACGAAAGGGTTGCACTGGCAGACTTTGATCTATGTATCAATTTTGAGTACAGCAACAAAGTGCTGATACCACCTCCAAACACTTCAATTCCAGCTGAAATTGCTTCTAAACCATTAAGAACTGGAGCAATCTTTGATCAACCAGAAATGAGTGTAGTCTTCAAAGATGCTAATAAAGAGAAAGCTCTGTTCAGAATCAGTGATATATGCAGGTATTCAAATCAAACTCTGAAATATATAAAAAACTGCATGAATGAAAAACAAGAGCAGCTCAAAGAGAAGGGAAAGAACAATGAAAAGCTGAGAAAAACAATTGAAGAGTGCATTGATAATTGGATGGAAGCAAGAGGATGGTATAAAGAAATGTACAAAGAAACTCAAAAGGAAATTGACTACAAGAAAAGGCTGAAACCTGGAGACAAATAAAGAGGTGGAGTGAAGATCAACTAATGATTTAATAAGATTAAAATTTCTGTTTATGAACAATATTTTATCAATGTCTGATTTAAGTTGGTTTGACTATGTTCAATGTTTCTGAACTTAGTTGTTTTTTAAATTTTCTTTCAAAGAAAGTTGTTTATGTTTAATATAGAGGTAGTTCTTTTTCTTACAATACTTAGGGGGAAACTGTTAGGAAACTTTATTTGTAAGTATTGAAGAAAAGCACAATCAACTGTGTCTATGAAGAGATCACAGTCCTGAAGATCACGAAGTAGAAAGAGAAGATCAGATGGGACAACCGGAATACATAGCATCTACTTCAAAGAATCACAAGTTGATCAAGAGCTGAATTGGATTATCAGAAGAGGTCATTTCTGATGGATCTGATGATATTTCTGATGAAATATCATCAGTATCTGACGATTCTGATCATCAAGGTTTTTCTGATGATTTGTTCATCAGAATTTCTGATGAAGTGGTTTATCAGAATTTCTGATGAAACAACCCACTTGTCTGAAATTGGCTCTGTCCTGCCACAATTACCGAAGCAAGTTGACATTAAATGAAATCATGATGAAAAAGCCAACTTGAACGTTGTAATCAATGAATATGTCAATTGGCTACTTTTTGCAGGAATTATTGTATGAATAAACTATTGTTTATTCATACAAGCCGACTATAAATAGAAGGCTCAACCAGGAGAAGCAAAGTGAGTTTGAAGCTTAGCATTCACACATACATCTAAACTCCATTGCTCTCTCCCCCACAGAATTCAAGATTCGTTTGTATTAGATAATAATCTTTCAATCACCTTGTAAACCATTTTTGTTTCAAAGTGATATAAACTTGATAATTCTGTAGGTCTTGTTTCTTGAAAGTCTGATTTCCATTTCCGCACATCTTTTTCACATCTACTGAAACCACTTGCCATATTACGTGAAAAGAAGATTGTTTTGAGCCTGTACTGGGTCTAACAAATAGTCATGACTAAGAGGAGATGGGACTTCATTGAAGCCCTTGAATCCCACACTGGTCTTGTCATTACTCTTCTTTAACCCACCCATCATGTGTTTCATAATCCCTGAATTGACCTAATTTCTTTTCGAGTTCAGCAATTTTGAGTTGTGCATGTGACAACTCTTTGCATTTTTCATAAATTTCTTTTGTTTTCTCAGCCATCATGTCATGAGCTAAGTCTATGACTTGAAGTTTTTCGTTTAGTTTGCAGGTTAAAACTTCAATTTCAGCTTTATAGCCTTTTATCTTTTTCAAATATGATGACTCATTTCTTTTAGCAAAGAAATTTGATTCTTTTACGTTAGATATTTCGCTCACCAGACTTTTGTTTTGAGTTGACAACCTGTCAACTTCACCCTGTAATTCACGACACTTTAAATAAACAGAAGTAGCAGAGTTACTTACCTCTCCTATTGATTTGTCTGAGTTGACCATAAGAGCAGCAAGTTGAGCTTCCAATCCTTTGATGATTTCATCTTTCGCTTCATCTTCCCTTTCATGCTCAGACATTTGCTTTTCCTTTTCAGCATCTGTTGTCTGATCAGCCTTATCTACCTCAGCTTCAGTTTTCTTCTCAACCTTAGCATCATCTACTGTAGCTTCACCTTCATCAACTGGAATAATCTCTGCCATAAATGCCTGAGTGACATTCTCATCATTTTCCAAGTGAATACTCCAGTCATATGAACCCTCTCTTGCAGTAGAGATCAACGCCCTTGAGTTAGAGTTGTTTGATGAACTTCTATTGTTTGAACTCTGACTCGAAGTCTCATGCTTTTGTTTCTGACATTCCCTAGCAAAATGTCCATAACTTTGACAGTTAAAGCACCTCACTTTGGTCTTGTCAAAACCAATAGTTTTCCCCACAAACTTCCTTCCAGTTCTATTCATGAACCTCTTCACACGTCTAGTAATCATGGCCATTTGCCATTGCAAATCCATATCTTCAAGATCATCAGGGTCAATCTGATCGTAATCTTCATCTAAAACGGCAGAATCAGATATCTTCCCCTGAATGTAGTTTTCATAAGAAGCAACAAAAGAGGCAAGTAGAGCAAGATGTTCTTCAGCTGACTTAACACTCATAGGCATCGACTTTGCACTACTACTTTGCTTAGAAGCTGATGTTCTTTTGGCTCCTGTGGAACCTCCTGAAGCAGCTACAAAACACACATCACCATCCTCATTTACTGTGACCTGCTCATTTTCACGCGAGAGAAAAGCAGTGGCAGAATCGCTAGAAGCATCATGAGATGAAGAAGATGTAAGCCCATTGTAAATCCCTGGATTTTGAACCTGATCATATCCAGTGTCCTTCTTCTTCATACTGAGCTCATAAGCTCTTAGCTTTCCAACTACTTCTTCCAGTTCTTTTGTCTCATAATCAGCTTCTCCCTTGATCATGAGAGTGTAGATATCCCATTTAGCAGGTAGAGCATCAAGCAGCTTGTCATTTTTCTCTATGTCAGAATAACAATCTATGTCATAATTGTCCAATTCTGACATGATATGGTAGTATCTAGTGATGATGTCCTCAAGTGACTCATTCTTCATGTACTTGAATACAACAAACTGCTTCTTCAGTAGATCAACTTTGTTCTTCTTGACATCAGGATTTCCCTCATATCTCTTCTCTAGTGCATCCCACATTTCCTTTGAAGTAGTGTACATCTTAAAGGTATGTTTGATGCTATCAGGTAGGGACATCTTGATAGCAGCCAAGGCTCTCTTTTCAGCCTCATACATCTTTTTATCATTCTCTTGCATGTTCACATAGGCTGTGACACGCGGTCTGCCCTCAAAGTCATGTGTAGGGTTTGTGTACCTATCTTCAATACAGATCCACATGCGTGTGTCTTGATATTCAATGAAGGATTGAAACCTGTCCTTCCATGTCAAGTAGTTCTCCACCTTCATCATCTTAGGTGGTTTGTTGGTTGTGCCAACCTCATGTTCCATCCTTAAGAGTTCGTTCAATTTAGATATGTTCCACATTTTAACTTAATCAGACTGGTTAAACCGTACAATTTTAGTCCGAAACCTGTTTTTACCAAGTTATATCGTTAGATTCGTCTCGAGATTACGATTCCAATGATATATAATGTCGAAAACCGTTTTTGGGATTTTCCAGAGGTTTTTTTTGTCCTAAAAATCCAAGGAATTTAACGATGCGAACGGTTTTCTGAGATTAGTTACGGATAGTTTCCTAAACGCGGAACAGTGAAATTTTTTGTACGCGAACCAAAAAAAATTCCACCCCATCCGAAATGGTCCTAGATTGTCCGAAATAGCTTTAAATCCGAAATAAGCACTTTCTGGTCCGAAATGCAACTATACGATCCGTAATACAAGCTGAAGATCCAAAATACAAGTCAATCTGGTCCGTAATGCTACTGTTTGATCCGAAATACAAGCCTGGTGTTCCGAAATGCAAGTCTGATGATTCGAAATGCAGTCCAGATGATCCGAAATGCAAGAAAAGATCTGAAATGCTTGTTTCTGGTCCGAAATTGATAGCAGATTAATCCGAAATGCCTGTTTCAATCCGAAATCCTTGCAGTTTGTTCGAAAACAGCTGCAGCAATCCTAAAACAGCCGTCAAACACGTCCAAAAATCCGGTTTTCTGCAGAAAACGATTCTGAACCGAGCAAATCTAGAGCCTAACGCTCTGATACCAATTGTAGGTCCCGTGAGCCGTGCGGATCGTAACAGAATCGTCGATCTAACCTAGAGTGCGGAATCCCGTAGATCAGATTTCACAGAAAAACGTGTAGAAACAGAAATCACTTTAAACCCGATCTTTATTGATTATCTTCAAACGATTACAATCAATCAAGATCTCCAAATTCGTCCAAGCCTTTCTCGTTCACGAATTCTCTCCAAGAGTGATTAGAAGATTAACCTAAACCCTAATGCTAATCTTTGTTTATATAGGACAAAGCTTTGCACATGGGCTAGGTCATGGGCTAGGCCCATGTCGCCTACCATCCCCATATGTGGGTTTGGTTTGGCCCAGTCACTCTTAATCAACTATTACAAAGCTAAACCCGCTAACTGTTTATCGTTTTACTAATTACAAGATATCCGAAGACCAAATCTAAGCTGTTGTCACAAATATGCACCAACATTCATCAATTAGGAATCTGATGTTGTCACTAAACACATTCCTTAAAGTGGAGCCATTTTTTGAGTGCTTATTTTTTGGTGTCTAATCCGCACATATATCACCATTGCCCTTGATTTTCTTGACTGTATATCTCTTAAATGTCAACATATACACGTGTGATTTAGTTTACGAAGATTTTTCAATGCCAAGAACCTCGATCAGAGAGTAAAAAAGGTGTAAGGTTCACAATGGTGTAAAACTAAAATGGGATATATCGGGCTAGGATTCGAGTTACATGAACAAGGGCCAAACCAACCACCCAAGAATGGAATCGTCTAGCGAAAACACTTGACAACTTCCTGGAAGCAGATTTTCTTGCCACCATACCTTTCTCCATCAATTAGGAATCTGATGCCGTCACTAAGCACATTCCTTAAATTGTAGCCATTTTATGTGTGTTTATTTTTTGGTGTCTAATCCACATGTATATCACCATTACTCTTGATTTTCTTGACTGTTTATCTCATAAATATCAACATATACACGTGTGATTTAGTTTACGAAGATTTTTCAATGCCAAGAACCTCGATCAGAGAGTAAAAAAGGCGTAAGGTTCACAATGGTGTAAAACTAAATTGGTATATGCCGGGCTAGGATTCGAGTTACAGGAACAAGGGCCAAACCAACCACCCAAGACTGGAATCGTCAAGCGAAAACACTTGACAACCTCTTGGAAGCAGCTTTTCTTGCCACCAGACCTTTCTCCATCAATTAGGAATATGATGTCGTCACTAAACACATTTCTTAAATTGTAGGCATTTTTTGACTGTTTATTTTTTGGTGTCTAATCCGTATATATATCCCCATTGCCCTTGACATTCTTGACTGTATATCTCTTAGATGTCAACATATACACGTGCGATTTAGTTTACGAAGATTTTTCAATGCCGAGAACCTCGATCACAGAGTAAAAAAGGCGTAAGGTCCACAATGGTGTTAAACTAAAATGGGATATACCGAGCTAGTATTCGAGTTACAGGAACAAGGGCCAAACCAACCACCCAAGAATGGAATCGTCGAGCGAAAACACTTGACAACCTCCTGGAAGAAGCTTTTCTTGCCACTGACCTTTCTCCATTAATTAGGGATCTGATGCCGTCACTAAACACATTCTTAAATTGTAGCCATTTATTAGTGTTTTATTTTTTGGTGTCTAATCCGCATATATATCACCATTGCTCTTGATTTTCTTGACTGTACATCTCTTAAATGTCAACATATACACGTGTGATTTAATTTACAAAGAATTTTCAATGCCGAGAACCTCGATCATAGAGTAAAAAAGGTGAAAGGTTCACAATGTTATAAAACTAAAATGGGATATACCGGGCTAGTATTCGAGTTACAGGAACACGGGCCAAACCAAACACCCAAGAACAGAATCGTCGAGCGAAAACACTTGACAACATCCTGGAAGAAGCTTTTCTTGCCACCAGACCTTTATCCATCAATTACAGATCTGATGCCGTCACTAAGCACATTCCTTAAACTGTAACCATTATATGAGTGTTTATTGTTTAGTGTCTAATCCGCATATATATCAGCATTGCTCTTGATTTTATTGACTGTATATCTCCTAAATGTCAACATATACACCTGTGATTTAGTTTACGACGATTTTTCAATGCCGAGAACCTCGACCAGAGAGTAAAAAAGGTGTAAGTTTCACAATGGTGTAAAACTAAAATGGGATATACCGGGCTAGGATTCGAGTTACAAGAACAAGGGCCAAACAAACCACCCAAGAATGGAATCGTCGAGCGAAAACACTTGACAACCTTCTGGAAGCAGCTTTTCTTGCCACCAGACCTTTCTCCATCAATTAGGAATCTGATGCCGTCACTAAACACATTCGTTAAATTGTAGCCATTTTTAGAGTGTCTATTTTTGGAGTCTAATCCGCATATATATTACCATTGCTCTTGATTTTCTTGCCTGTATATCTCTTAAATGTCAACATATACACGTGTGATTTAGTTTATGAAGATTTTTCAATGCCTAGAACCTCGACCAGAGAGTAAAAAAGGTGTAAGGTTCACAACGGTGTAAAAATAAAATGGGATATACCGGGTTAGGATTCGAGTTACAGGAACATGTGCCAAACCAACCACCCAAGAATGGAATCGTCGAGCGAAAACACTTGACAGCCTCCTGGAAGCAGCTTTTCTTGCCACCAAACCTTTTTCCATCAACTAGGAATCTGATGCATTCACTAAGCACGTTCCTTAAACTGTAGCCATTTTATGAGTGTTTATTTTTTGGTGTCTAATCCGCAATTATATCACCATTGCTCTTGATTTTCTTGATTGTATATCTCTTAAATGTCAACATATACACGTGTGATTTAGTTTACGAAGATTTTTCAATGCCGAGAACCTCGATCAGAGACTAAAAAAGGCGTAAGGTTCACAATGGTGTAAAACTAAAATGGGATATACCGTGCTAGGATTCGAGTTAAAGGAACAAGGGCCAAACCAACCACCCAAGAACAGAATCGTCGAGCGAAAACGCTTGACAACCTCCTAGAAGCAGCTTTTCTTGCCACCAGACCTTTCTACATCAATTAGGAATATGATGACGTCACTAAACACATTCCTTAAATTGTAGCCATTTTTTAGTGTTTATTTTTTGGTGTCTAATCCGCATATATATCACCATTGCTCTTGATTTTCTTGACTGTATATCTCTTAAATGTCAACATATACACGTGTGATTTAGTTTACGAAGATTTTTCAATGCCGAGAACCTCGATCAGTGAGTAAAAAAGGCGTAAGATTCACAATGGTGTGAACTTAAATGGGATATACCTGGCTAGGATTCGAGTTACAGAAACAAGGGCCAAACCAACCACCCAAGAATGGAATCATCATGCGAAAACACTTGACAACCTCCTGGAAGAAGCTTTTCTTGCCACCATACCTTTTTCCATCAATTAGGGATCTGATACCGTCACTAAGCACATTCCTTAAACTGTAGCCATTTTATGAGTGTTTATTTTTTGGTGTATAATCCGCAGATATATCACCATTGCTCTTTATTTTCTTGACTGTATATCTCTTAAATGTCAACATATACACATGTGATTTAGTTTACGAAGATTTTCAATGCCAAGAACCTCGATCAGAGAGTAAAAAAGGCGTAAGGTTCACAATAGTGTAAAGCTAAAATGGGATATACTGGGCTAGGATTCGAGCTACAGGAACAAGGGCTAAACCAACCACCCAAGAATCCAATCGTCGAGTGATGTGTGCGAAATGCAACGTATAAGTTACATCGAATGTGGCATAAAACTAACCCTTTTTTAGTACTAATGTTGGAAAAAGTATGTTTTTGTCTTTTGTATTTTCAGGATTAAATGAGCTCAAATGAACAAAAGAAGCAAAAAGGCAGCTAAATCTAACATAAATACAAGAAAAAAGAATAAACGTGGCATACCCGACCCCCCGACAATATCTTCACAAGCAAAAACAAGATAACAGAAGGCTAAACACACCCTGTGCTCAATGAGCACGGGGGCGTGCCCAAGTGTCTGCAGAAAAGGCAAAGTTGTAGAACCTTCTATCACCCACCACGGGGGCATGTCCAGCGGACACAGGGCCGTGTTCAACTCTAAGATTCGCAGAATCTAGGAAAATCTTGATAGTACAGATACGCTTCTGCACACGGGGTCGTGCCCAGCGGACACGGGGCCATGCCCAATGGACACTGGGCCGTGTCTGGGCTTCTGTGTAGGCTATAAATAGGGGTGCTTGGCTCATTTGCAAACCATCCCTTGGCAAACCACCTCTCTCACACTTCACACACCCACCACCACCATCACAACCCACATCCACCACCACCATCCATCATCCATCATAGAGTGTGTGAGTAGTCTCGGGATCCAAGATTGATCGTAAGAGTTCTTGACAATCAAAGGCCATGTTTGCCTAAGTCTCTTACATCACTTGGTGAAGACAAGTGTTTAGTGTAATACTTTTTATTTTTAATCTTTTCGCACATTTTATTTGGTTATGTATTAATGACTTTAATAACTAGTTTCTTATGTTGAAGGTGAATCTTCCTTATCATTTGTCCGTGGTATCTTGGCATTATTTTACTGTCTATATAAAATAAAAGATTTTCACCACTCATATCTCCACGGTCTATATGGAGATATGTTGGCTACCTGGTCGGGGGTTAAGGGAATGGTTTGGTAAGAGTCTTGCCTTGTTCAGTGTATAGATCCTGCAAGGACCTGGGTCAAAGTAGGACTTCCTTCAATACCCACTGGTATTGGATGGTGGGGGTTCGAACTCCTTGACCCCCTCATATGTAAACTACTATTAAAACTTTAACCCGGCTACTTAGGATTGTATCCCTGCTGACTCAAACTACTTAGCCGAGGGTAACGTCACATTCAAAAGAGGGGCCTACCACATTACGCATTAATAACTTAATTAAATATCTTTCAATAATCCAACCCTTTAGGATTGTATCCTTGCTGACTCAAACTACTGGGTTGAGGGTAACGTCACCTTCAAAAGAGGGGCCTACTACTATAACTAAGATAATCTCTTAAAAAGTACAAATGTGCGAAAATAATCAAAGGTTACACTAAATGCGAGTTGGATCCAAGTGATTCATCTTGTCTATCTGTTTTTATTTTTATTTTAATTTTCAGCATTTTTAGTTTTTATTTTCTAATTTAAACCTTTTCTTAAACTTTTGATTTGATTAGACGTTGAGGATAAACCGGTATTAAAAGCTCTTGTGTCCTTGGACGACCTCAGTATCTTACCAACACTATACTACGCTCACGATGGGTGCACTTGCCCATATGTGTGTTTGGTGTTAGTAAATATCGTGTTTTATAAATTTAAAACTTGACTAAAGTGTAAAAAGGGCTAAAATATACATAAAATATATAACCACCACACACGCATCAAGTTTTTGGCGCTGTTGCCGGGGACACAAGGATTTTAAGAAAGTTAGGAATCAACGGCCTAATCGTTTTTTTTCTTATTTTTCTGGTTTTTTTTTAGATTTTTAGTAATTTTTCAGCTTCTGCAGAACTCAGCACGGGCCGTGCCCGCTGAACACGCCCCGTGCCCAATCTTTGGACTGGCAATTCTGTTTTAAGTCAGACAGTAGCTGAACACGGCGCCGTGCCCACTCAACACGCCCCATGCCCAAGTTTCAGTTACTGAAAACAGAACCGTAAGATCCCGACGGTTGGTAATTTCTGACACAAACATGAGTGATACTGATTTTTTTTACTATCGGCCCTCTTATGGTACGTGGTGTCAAATATGTGGTGGCCCCCATAAATATTTAGAATGTTATTTTCTAAATTATAAGCCCCATTATATAGACCCATTGTTTTCCTGTAGCCTTAAGAGGGGCGAAAGTAAAAATAATCCTTATCTCTCCCTCGAATGCGATCAACCGAACCTTCTAGGAGAAATGCTTCTTGATGAATTATTTCAATTAGAAGATTTAATTCTTAATTGGATAAAAGAACTTGAGAAGGACTTTATAAATCCATCTCAAGACGATACCCAAGAAGAATTGTTGGGATCACATTCAAACAACTTCGTTGTTCCCGATATCACCTCTAACTCTAGCGAAGACTTGAGCGATAGTCATCCCTGTGTCGATTGTGCAATGAAAGACTCCCCATCGACTTCGTTCGGTGCATACATAGACCTGAGCGATTCGGCATACACCTTCTTTAACGAGAGCCCGGGAAAGGGTTGGACTTGTCCACCTACATTTAGCATAGGAATCACCCTCACCAACAACCTCTTGCGTTCTCGTCTTAATCTAGAGCAATTAAGGTATCTCAGGCACTTTGGGGTTGTCCCGTCCAGTAAGGAACCACCCGATCCGGATAAATTCCTTAGAAATAGACGAAATTTCATAAACAACCTCTAGACACGGGGCCGTGTCCAGGTCAACACGCCCCCGTGTCCACCAAAAGATTCCCATCTGACTTTTTGTCAGAATACGGACAAAATGTGTCAGGATCTTGCCTGCACACGGGGCCGTGTCCAGCCGACACGGGGTCGTGTGCAGCATGCTGTCGTTTTCTATAAATGCAGCTAAGATTCCTGCACATTTGGACCACTCCAAAAGACAGAGATTTTGTGGATCTTCACACATACCATCCTAAGTATATTCTAAAGAAGGTTCCCAACAACCATCTTGTCTTTTCTACTTTTGTCTATTGCCTTCTTCCTCATTTTCACCTCAAAACACCTCCATTAAAGCTTGAAGTCAACATGGTTCCAAGCTTTATTATGATTTTTGCTAGGTTTTTATTCAAGGAATCTTGTTAAAAATAAGTTCTACAATATTGTTGTAAGTTATTTCTGCTTAAAAATGCTTTAACAAACAGAAAAATAATTTAAAACTCCAAGATTCCTTGTTTCAAAAATCCGCAGACATGTGAACACGGGGTCGTGCTCAATGAGCACGGGGTCGTGCTCAATGAGCACGGGGCAGTGTTCGAGGTTACTGTTTCATTAAAATGAACTCTTTTCAGTTTATTTTCATAGAATATCGAGCCAAAACAGTGGAACTTCGTCAGCACATTCTAGAAACAGTCGAAGAGAACGGAGGTCCTCAATCGAAGCAACTCTCGTACACTACGTGATGAGATGACATCGGTAGAGGAGGTCCTCATAGACCGTATAAATTATCTTACGGTGGGGTTGGAAAACAGTTTTTCTTGGAAGCAGACCTTTCTCCATCAATTAGGAATCTGATGCCGTCACTAAACGCATTCCTTAAATTGTAGCCATTTTTGGGGTGTTTCACAATGGTGTAAAACAAAAATGGGATATACCGTAAGGTTCACAATGGTGTAAAACAAAAATGCGATATACCGTGCTAGGATTCGAGTTACAGGAACAAGGGCCAAACCAACCACCCAAGAACAGAATCGTCGAGCGAAAACACTTGACAACCTCCTGAAAGCAGCTTTTCTTGCCACCAGGCCTTTCTCCATCAATTAGGAATATGATGCCGTCACTAAACACATTCTTAAATTATAGCCATTTATTGAGTGTTTATTTTTTGGTGTGTAATCCGCGTATATATCACCATTGCTCTTGATTTTCTTGACTGTATATGTCACACCTCGACCATGTTAAAACAACAAAACCGTGGCGGAAACGTCGGGGAGTGTTGTAACAGAATCATCGTTTCACAACCATGGTAATTAAAAGTTTCGTTTTATTGAATTATTATGTAATGTACATTGTCTTTGAAACCAAAAAACCAAATTAAAAATTGTAATACCTAGAAAACCTTGTTTTGAAAAGTATATAATATTGCAACACGATTAACCAACTCAAATCAAGATGGTTATAGTTTATAAAATCTCGTAGCCATGATTCTTAACTCAAAAACTTTTGTTTTAGTAAACCACTTCGTAAAACATCTCGTTAAAATTTGTTAATAAAACTCGTATGGTTTATATCATTTCGAAAACCTCGTTGTGTGACATCGTTTCAAATCGTTTCCCAAGTGAACTAAATAATGACATGAAATGTAATATGATAAAAGCACTTATATATAAGATGTACCAGCGGCGTATCTACCATGCTTCTATCATTTTACACCCATCCCATTACCTAATCACAACCCAAACCAATCGTTCGTTCAAATCGTTTTATCTCGTTTAAGTCGTTCCGATCGTTTTAACTTGTCCCAAAATCGTATTCGTTTTAATTGGGAAACTACTTTTGGTCGCCTCGCTAATAACATTCAAACCTTCGTGACTCGACTACCTCGGTTCTCGTATTAACAAACCACCAAAGGGTAAGTTAACAATCATCAGATTCGGTCGTTACCTACATAACCCCCACACATAACCATGGGTGTAGTCTGATAACAGGATTTGTCAGATCCTATGGTACCATAACCAAATACTGGTCGGCTTGATCAATGCTAATGAATGTCATTCGTTATGTAGTTACAACCAACAAGTTTCGTTCACATTATCAAAATCATTAGTAGTTTAATATAAACCATCTTAATCGTTTTTGAAAACATCGTTAAAATATCGAAATCGCTTTAATACATATGAATCACCCCAAAATAATTGAAAACAGTAAAATAGGGGAACTATGTACTCACATTGAATAGAAGGGTATCCTTGATCTAAAGAACTTAGCGAAGCTCAGACAAACCAAGGAAATTCAAGTAGTACCTAGTAAATAAATCAACACCAAAATCGGAAGATCGGATAGAATGAGGTCTTGTAAACCAAATGAGTGTTGGAACTCATGTGATATGGTTTAACAAAGCCTACATTCTAAATCGGAACTTAACCTAAGTGCTTTCGACCCGTTACGACCCATTAAGGTAGTTTATGCTACTTTAATGCGTCGTTCGTGCGAAACTATGTTCGGATGGTTAACTATGTGCTATGTCAAGTCTTATATGCCCAATTATGCCTAATTATGTTACCATATCAGATTATATGTCAAAAACATGTTCACATATGTAAAATATGGATTTAAGCTTCAAAAGGGCGTTTTGGTCATTTCCTATGGGCATACAAGCTACTTAACAAATAACCAACCAATCCTATGTGATCATAAGGTATAACCTCAGTGGTTATTCCCAATGCAACTATGATCACTAATCGAGCGTGATCGGATCTTAATGATCAACCAATCGGGTCGGGTTCGAAAGTCTAAGCGGTTGTTTAGACCGCTTAACTTACGACCTTAAACAAGCACTAAACTAACAGTGATGAGTTAAACATGTCAAAACATGTTTAACCTACTTAGAAAACTGATTTGGTATCAAAACAATGGGTTTTGATACCCGAAAATAGTTCCGTTGCGAAATGCGTGCTAAAACGCATTTTGACCGAAACTTTGACTCGCCACTACGCCTAGTTAACGTGGTAATCAATAGGTATAATCGCTAAGGATTATAACCATCGTGATTACAATCACGTTGCAAAGTTCAATTGAACTTTGACTTGACCAATCGATGGTCAAAACCAAAAGTCAAACTGTTGGCCAAACCGTTTGACTTTCTGCACTAACATAAAAAAAATGAAAGAATGCTCACAAAAGGTCCTTGCTATCTTTTCTACAAAGAACAAGTTCCTAATCAGATGAGAGAGCTCCCAAATCAGATGTAGAGGAGAAAAGAAGGAAATGAGCAATGAACAAGTGAAATTGCTTGGCTATTTATAGTTGTTGCAACTTCATGAGATCATTACACATGTTTGTGTGGCCACCAAGGATTAAATCATGTCCATACATGTGTTAGGAACTGATTAGAGACCTTGGAGAACACTTAAACTTGCCCATCACACAAAGAATTTTCCATAACAGCCCCTGAAGATAAAAAAGAATGCTGAAAATGGAAATCTGGTCGCTGGGCACTTCACACGGCCCGCATAAGGTATAGGGGCAACCTAACGCACCCCGCCTGGCCTCCCCAGATCAGCAAAAGTTTCAAAATTGACAGTTCTGTCCCTGCACTTGTTTGAGTCCATTTCAGGCCCTTTTGACCCCCGTTAAGCCATTTTCAAGGCTCTACGAGGTCAATAAAGTTTAGAGGACTCAAAATGTGCTCGAAAAACTCTCAAATGTCGGCTCGTTTGGTCGTACGGTCGCGTTGTTCGTTAAATTACGACGAAACTCAAATGGACGCGAAAATGAACCAAAGTAAGCGACGAATGGTATTTTTTCATGCCGATCACTAAAATAAAAATATTTTAGTGTGTACAAAAATTTTGGATGTCCAGATGTAGTCAGAACGTAAGATATGCGCGAAAATGCAAACTTACGTCGTTTTTTACACTTTTAGTCCCTGAAAGATCAAATAAGCATATTTTTGCACACCGAACCACTCAAAGCTTATTTCTAAGCTATGTTTAGGTTATTTATGGTATGTTTAGCTTATGATCAAGTTTCGGACTCTTCGATACCATACGAATCGGTATAGTTTCGTAGTTTGACACAAATAGTCCCTACGATCGAATAGCCTTGTTTTCAACACACCAAACCATCCAAAACTTATTTCTAAGTTATGTGAATGTTATTTTAGGTATGTTAAGACTATGTCACTATTCCGGAGTGTTTGTTGCATTAAACTGGTTATATTTACGCATCGGTGCGCGTATAACCTTCCAGAAAGCGATTTAGAGTTTGAAATCGAAATCGAATCAAATTGAAAAAATCACCAAACACATTTACACACATAATAACACCAAATCACATTGTTTTATTAATAAATAACATTGTTTTATATTGTTCATCGATTACAGAGCACAGTTGTCAAAGTATATCTCTTAAATGTCAACATATACACGGGTGATTTAGTTTACGAAGATTTTTCAATGCCGAGAACCTCGATCAGAGAGTAAAAAAGGAGTAAGGTTCCCAATGGTGTAAAATTAAATGGGATATATACCGGGCTAGGATTCGAGTTACAGGAACACGGGCCAAACCAACCACCCAAGAATGGAATCGTCGAGCGAAAACACTTGACAACCTCCTAGAAGCAGCTTTTCTTGCCACCAGACCTATCTCCATCAATTAGGGATCTGATGCCGTCACTAATGTCACACCCCCAAAATCCACCAGCGGAGTATCACCGCTTGGAGGAGTGATTGACCAGGATAAAGCCACCAATCATATTGAACATAACAAGTAAAATTCAACCACACAATATGAAAGGTGTTTCAAATAAAAAACGTAGTTATGTGTTTAGCGGAAGCATAATTGTAAAACCCAATGTAAGTATTAAGAACGAAATAAAGTAATGTTTTTAGCATGGCACACACTGCCATGTCCCACAACGACCGCGCCTCCCTGTGCAAGCTCCATGAGTACCTAACGACCTGCAAGGCATGTAACAACGAGTCAACAACAAAGTTGAGCGAGTTCACAGTTGGTTGTTTAGTTATAGCATTCGTTTCGTAAATCATATGTTCGTTTTGTAAACCATGTATCGTATTATTTCGTATCGCGGTCTCCCAGACATGTTTGCGAAGATTAGTGGGGGCTTCCCATGTGTTACTAGACCGTGCGTATCGACTACTACGAAAATGTAAGTGGTGCCCTAAGTCAATGTCCATCAGCATTGACCCTTTGCCCATAGTCCATTAGTACACGCCTGTCCGACTGGCACGGTGTGAGGTTTGTTAAACCTAATAACGCTATTAACTAATGACCCGCTCGCCATACGCCTCGGCGATTAAGTCAATATAAATGAGGGACTTCATGATAGAGTTTTGGTCCAGTGTGTAATCTTGGCATCCTACCCACGGAGGATGGTTGTAGTTACCGTTTAAATCATTAACCCATTCCAAACCCTTGGGAATCCCATGCATTGGAAAGAGTGTGAACTCACCTTGGTTTGCTCGGTATGCTAAACTATGTGCTGACAAGAAATCAGTCAAGTCCTATAGTGTGCACGTATACTCAATCAGTTCATGTTCGTAAAGTTTCACATACAATCAATACCACAGGGTGTGTTTGGCAGTTATCATCATGCATCATATAAAAATTAATCACATTCATACCATTCATGCTTCACATAAGTGCTTTCTCAGTTTATTCTAATCTAATTATCCATTATCAGACTTAACAAAAGTAACACACTTAACAGAGTTAACATGCATGACAGAATCATACTTAACAGTAAGTAACACACGTAATAGTGTTAGCAGGCTTAACAGAATTAATCATATTTAACTAGGTTAACAGACTAACGAAGTTAATAACTAACAGAGTTACATACTAAACAGAGTTAACAACTTAACAGGGGTTTACATATTTAACAGAGTTGACATCTAACTGAACTAATGACTAACTGAGTTTGCTGAAATAACGGAGTTAATACTTAACAGATTTAATAGACTAACCGAGTTAACAAAATAACAGATTTAACATACGAGTTATGGATCATTAGCCGAAAACCCTTGGGTGACGAAATCACTTTGGACGAAATCACCTTTGGACGAAAACCCTATGCGACGAAATCCAAGGTTTTTCGTCGAGTTGTTGAATGGCGAAAACACTAATGTGTTTTCGTCTGGTTCCCTGTGTTTTCATTGGGTTACATCATCATTATCAACGTTAGTTACGTACACCAGCAACCCTAATCGTCTAAAAGTTTTCGGTGGCTTTAACAACCAATCGTTCAATCAGACCAAACAGGATTCACATCGAATCATATATCAATTCATAACCCTAATCGTCTAACAGCACTCGATCCCCAACTCGGAACTCGAGTGGTTTCCTGCGCTTGTCCACGTAGGCTTTCTGACGGTCGCGAGCTGCCGCCATGCGTTGTCGTATCTGAGCAATTCTTTCCGTTGTGTCTACTACCAGTTCTGGACCCGTGATCTGACTGTCACCCACCTCTGCCCAACAAAGAGGTGATCGGCATTTACGCCCGTACAATGCCTCAAATGGAGCGGCTTGAATGCTGGTGTGGTAACTGTTGTTATACGAAAACTCCACTAACGGGAGATGTTTTTCCCAGCCGTTGCCGAAATCGATTACACACGCCCGCAGCATGTCTTCTAGGGTTTGGATGGTGCGTTCAGACTGCCCATCCGTTTGCGGATGGTAAGCAGTGCTCATATCTAACCGTGAGCCAAAGGACTTGTGCATTGCTTGCCACAGTTCAGAAGTAAAACGTGCATCACGATCGGAAATAATAGAGATTGGCACTCCGTGTCTCGAAACTACTGCCTTTAAGTAAACGTCTGCTAGAGTGGAGAACTTATCCGTTTCCTTGATAGCCAAGAAGTGTGCAGACTTTGTGAGTCGATCCACGATCACCCAAATAGTATCATTTCCATGTTGAGATCTAGGCAGACCAGTAACAAAATCCATGGAAATTTGCTCCCATTTCCATTGTCGTATCTCTGGTTGTTGGACTAGGCCCGATGGTTTCTGATATTCAGTCTTGACTCTCGCACAAGTCAAACATTGGCTAACGTAAGTCGCTATGTGAGCTTTCATGCTAGGCCACCAATACGTAGTTCTGAGATCGTGGTACATCTTATCTGAACCAGGATGTACTGAGTATCGAGACTTATGTGCTTCATCCATTACAAGTTCTCGTAAATTGCCATAGAGTGGGACCCAAATGTGTCCTGTTACATAGTAGGCGCCGTCTGCCTTTTGTTCTAACCGTTGCCTTGAGCCGTGTAGGGCTTCAGCCCTGACATTTTCTGGTTTCAATGCTTCTACCTGAGCATCTCGTATCTGTGTAGGAAGACTAGATTGGATGGTGAGTTGTAGTGCTCGCACACGCCTAGGTGCGGTATCTTTTTGACTGAGGGCGTCAGCCACAACATTTGCCTTGCCCGGATGGTACTTGATGGCACGTTCGTAATCATTCAGTAGCTCGACCCATAGACGTTGTCGCATGTTCAACTCCTTCTGTTTGAAGATATGCTCGAGACTCCTGTGATCGGTGTAGATGATGCACTTGGTACCGTACAGGTAATGTCTCCATATCTTGAGTGCGAAAACAACAGCTCCCAACTCCAGATCGTGTGTTGTGTAATTCCTTTCATGAATCTTAAGTTGGTGCGAGGCGTAAGCAATGACTTTATCCCGTTGTATCAATACACAGCCAAGACCTTGGATTGCCGCGTCCCAATAAACCACGAAGTCGTCTGTGTCCTCAGGCAATGAGAGAATAGGCGCGCTACAAAGTCTATCCTTTAAGTGCTGAAATGCTGATTCCTGTGCATTTCCCCAACGATAAATCACGCCTTTCTGAGTTAGTGAGGTGAGGGGTTGTGCAATCTTGGAGAAGTCTTTGATGAACCTTCTATAGTAGCCCGCCAAACCCAAGAATTGGCGGATTTCTGTTGGTGTACGGGGTGCAGGTCAGTTCTTAATCGAGTCTACCTTAGATGGATCAACATGAATTCCATCCTTGTTTACCACATGGCCTAGAAAGTGGACTTCATGAAGCCAGAAGTCGCATTTCGAAAACTTAGCATAAAGTTGCTCTGTTCGAAGCAATTCCAAAATAATCCGCAGATGCTACTCGTGTTCCTCCTGACTCTTAGAATAGATCAGGATGTCGTCAATGAAAACAATAACAAACTTATCCAGGTAAGTTTTGCACACTCTGCTCATAAGATCCATGAAGACTGCCGATGCGTTCGTTAATCCGAAAGGCATGACCAGTAACTCGTAATGGTCGTAACGAGTTCTGAATGCTGTTTTGGAGACGTCCTCATCCCGGACTCTCAGTTGATGGTAACCCGATCTCAGATCACTCTTGGAGTAGTAGCTCAAGCCATGCAGCTGGTCGAATAAGTCATCAATGCATGGAAGAGGATAGCGATTCTTCACGGTCACCTTGTTTAGTTCGCGGTAATCTATGCACATCCTAAAGGTACCGTCTTTCTTCTTCACAAATAATGCTGGAGCTCCCCAGGGCGAAGAGCTAGGACGAATGAAACCCTTATCCAAGAGTTCTTGCAACTGCTTAGACAGTTCTTCCAATTCGGTTGGAGCTAAGCGATAAGGTGCTCGAGCTATGGTGCTGCTCCAGGAGCTAGCTCGATTTGGAATTCGACCTGGCGATGAGGCGGTAGACCAGGTAATTCCTCAGGAAACACTTGAGGAAAGTCGCGTACAACCGGAATATCCTCTATCTTTTTCTCTTTCGTCGATGCGTCAGTAACAAGTTCTAAGATAGCAGTGTAGCCCTTTCGCAAACACTTCTGGGCCTTAAGGAAGGAGATGCTGCCCACTACAGCATCACTCTTGTCGCCTTGAATTTCGAGAGGTTCTTTGCCAGAACGGGGAATACGAACAATCTTCTCTTTGCATAGGATCTCTGCTTACTGTTGGGATAACCAATCCATCCCAATGACGATGTCGAAACTACCCAGAACTATAGGGATGAGATCGATAGAGAAAGTCTGACCACCGAGGATAAGATTACACCCCTGAACTATGTGTGTGGCCTCTAGACTTTTACCATTTGCTAATTCTACGACATGCTTGGTGTTCAAAAGTGTTGGTGTGCGCTTGAGCATTTGACTAACTTTTAGAGACACATAACTGGTATCGGCACCCGAATCAAATAAGACAGTAACATAAAAGTCTTCGAGAAGGAACTTACCCATCACTACCTTAGGATAATTCCTTGCGTCACCCTGACCCATCACGAACACTCGACCCCTGGCACTGTTGCCATCATTGTTTCCCCCGTTGTTATTCCCATTGCCCTGATTATTGTTGTTGTTGTTGTTCTGGTTCTGGTTTAACTGAGGGCAGTTCCGCTTGAAGTGGCCTTCAGCACCACACTGAAGGCACCCCCTGTTCCCTCACTGTTGCTGCTGCTGGTTCTGTGGAGCGGCTGGTTGTTGTTGATGGTTCTGATTCGCAGGTCGTGAGCTCCTGCAATCCTTAGCTTCATGACCGATCTTGAGACACCTCTGACAACGACCCCTGTTGCACTGACCATTGTGGTGTCTGTTGCATTTGTTACACTTTGGAAGGTTTCCTCGATATCCACCCTGCCCTTGACTACCAGAAGATTGCTGACCAGGGCTCTGATAATCATAAATCTTTCGCTGCTGTGCCTGGGACTGAACTGAAGTCGAACCCTTGCTGGAGGTTCCATCCCACTTTCGTTTATTATCACTGGGAATAGCAGAAGTAGTAGTAGCAGTAGCACCTATACGCTTAGGCAGCTTGTTCTGTTCCACTGCCTGGTCTGTGAGACGATGAGCAAGATGAGTAACATCCTGGATGGTAGCAAGGTTAGTAGCAGTCACATGGCTTTGAATCTCTGGTACTAAGCCTTTGAGGTACAATTCAATGCGCTTGATGGGAGGATCCTCCATAGTTGGACATAACACTGCCAGTTCGTTGGATCGTTTCGTATACGCCTCTATCTCTGATCCCGTCATCTTCAGGTTAAAGAACTCCACTTCCAGCTTGTGGATGTCATCACGAATACAGTATTCACGTTTGATCAGTTCCTTAAAATCATTCCATGAGGTGGCATTTGCAGCCGCCAGCCCCAGCATCTGAACTTGCGCGTTCCACCAGGTTAGCGCAGTGCCTTCGAGAGTACCAGTGGCGTACTTCACCCTACGAGCCTCGGGGCATTCACATATCTCGAAGACCGATTCGAGCTTCTCGAACCAGTGGAGGAGTCCAACGGCCCCTTCAGTGCCACTGAAAGTACTAGGACGACAGTCCATAAACGTCTTGAATGTGCATGCAGGTGGTTGAGCATGCTGACCTCCTGCCTGGGTAGCTGCGAGTGCTGCAGTAACTTGTTTAGTGATCAAAGCCGCCAACTGGGCTTGATTTAGGTTAACGCGTCCACTCATGATCTTCACAATACAGAGAACACAAGTGAGAAGTGCGTCGTATCAATACGCAAGTGCGGAGTGACAGAAGAGAGTGAACACACAAAGTTTTCAAGCAGTAGTTACTACGTTATCTAAGCATACCATGAGTAATGTTCTATGTAACTAACAAGTAGGTAACATAAACATGTATCGTATCACCTATAGTGTCGAGTCTTGCACGTGGAGTGAAGCGTCGTTGTGGATCGTTGAGCACTGTACAGGTTATAGTCTGCTTTTGACAAAAACTTTTTCCCCTTATTAAAACCAAGTTCACTATAACCAATGGCTCTGATACCAATCTGTCACACCCCCAAAATCCACACGCGGAGTATCACCGCTTGGAGGCATGACTGACCAGGATCAAGCCACCAATCATATTGAACATAACAAGTAAAATTCAACCACACAATATGAAAGATGTTTCAAATCAAAAACGTAGTTATGTGTTTAGCGGAAGCATAATTGTAAAACCCAATGTAAGTATTAAGTACGAAATAAAGTAATGTTTTTTGCATGGCACACACTGCCATGTCCCACAACGACCGCGCCTCCCTGTGCAAGCTCCATGAGTACCTAACGACCTGCAAGGCATGTAACAACGAGTCAACAACAAAGTTGAGCGAGTTAACAGTTGGTTGTTTAGTTATAGCATTCGTTTCGTAAATCATATGTTCGTTTTGTAAACCATGTATCGTATTATTTCTTATCGCGGTCTCCGAGACATGTTTGCGATGATTAGTGGGGGCTTCCCATGTGTTACTAGACCATGCGTATCGACTACTACGAAAATGTAAGTGGTGCCCTAAGTCAATGTCTATCAGCATTGACCCTTTGCCCATAGTCCATTAGTACACGCCCGTCCGACTGGCACGGTGTGAGGTTTGTTAAACCTAATAGCGCTATTAACTAATGACCCGCTCGCCATAGGCCTCGGCGATTAAGTCGATATAAATGAGGGACTTCGTGATAGAGTTTTGGTCCAGTGTGTAATCTTGGCATCCTACCCATGGAGGATGGTTGTAGTTACCGTTTAAATCATTAACCCATTCCCAACCCTTGGGAATCCCATGCCTTGGAAAGAGTGTGAACTCACCTTGGTTTGCTCGGTATGCTAAACTATGTGCTCACAAGAAATCAGTCAAGTCCTATAGTATGCACGTATACTCAATCAGTTCATGTTCGTAAAGTTTCACATACAATCAATACCACAGGGTGTGTTTGGCAGTTATCATCATGGATCACATAAAAATTAATCACATTCATACCATTCATGCTTCACATAAGTGCTTTCTCAGTTTATTCTAATCTAATTATCCATTATCAGACTTAACAAAAGTAACAAACTTAACGGAGTTAACATGCATGACAGAATCATACTTAACAGTAATTAACACACGTAATAGTGTTAGCAGGCTTAACAAAATTAATCATATTTAACTAGGTTAACAGACTAACGAATTTAATAACTAACAGAGTTACATACTAAACAGAGTTAACAACTTAACAGGGGTTTACATATTGAACAGAGTTGACATCTAACTGAACTAATGACTAACTGAGTTTGCTGAAATAACGGAGTTAATACTTAAGAGATTTAATAGACTAACCGAGTTAACAAAATAACGGATTTAACATACGAGTTACGGATCATTAGCCGAAAACCCTTGGGTGACGAAATCAATTTGGACGAAATCACCTTTGGACGAAAACCCTAGGCGACGAAATCCAAGGTTTTTCGTCGAGTTGTTGAATGGCGAAAACACTAATGTGTTTTCGTCTGGTTCCCTGTGTTTTCGTTGGGTTACATCATCATTATCAATGTCAGTTACGTACACCAGCAACCCTAATCGTCTAACAGTTTTCGGTGGCTTTAACAACCAATCGTTCAATCAGACCAAACAGGATTCACATCGAATCATATATCAATTCATAACCACAAGATTGTTTCCATGACAGTCATACACTACAAGAACAACATGCAATCATAATATATATTTCAATAACCAGAACCATCCACCACCGAGTTCAATCACGAAGATCTAATCACTTATTCATCAATCATCATCCAATCATACGACTGTCATGGAACATGATAACAGTTTGTTCATGATTGCCAAACAATTAGTCAATAGTGATTTAAATCAAATAAACATCAAACAATTCTCAGCAACAATTTAAAAGGTAAAGGTAGTACACTAACCACTAGATCGAGAGGTATGATTGCAGGTAAAGGACTTGCAAAAGAGAAGGAGTTTACAAAGAAAGGAACTGCCGTTTGAAAGCTAGGGTTTTACAATAATCTGTTTCGTAACCTTAACGTGTTTAAGCAAACAAATCAGGCCATTGGGCCGCGTTTGACTTTGGGCCCAACATCTCCGACGAAATCCAAAGGGATTTCGTTAGTTCACAGTTGGCGAAAACCCCTTGTTTTCGCCCGGGGTGTTTTCGTATGGGAGGTGTTTTCAGCTAAGGGGTGTTTTCGGCAGAGGATTTTATTAAACCCACATCACATTATTAATACAATACACATACATAACACATAGACACTTATAATGCACATAACGTATATAACCAATGCTTTGTGAATGAGTATTAAGTTGAGTAGAAACCTTGGAAACTCGGGTTGTCACAACTAAGCACAATCCGTAAACTGTAGCCATTTTATGAGTGTTTATTTTTTTTGTCTAATCCGCATATATATCACCATTGTTCAAGATTTTCTTGATTGTAAATCTATTAAACGTCAACATATACACATGTGATTTAGTTTACGAAGATTTTTCAATGCCGAGAACCTCGATCAGAGAGTAAAAAAGGCGTAAGGTTCACAATAGTGTAAAACTAAAATGGGATATACCGGGCTAGGATTCGAGTTACAGGAACAAGGGCCAAGCAAACCACCCAAGAATGGAATCGTCGAGCGAAAACACTTGACAACCTCCTGGAAGCAGGTTTTCTTGCCACCAGACATTTCTCCATCAATTAGGAATCTGATGCCATCACTAAACACATTCCTTAAATTGAAGCCATTTTTCAGTGTTTATTTTTTGGTGTCTAATTCACATATATATCACCATTTCTCTTGATTTTCTTGACTGCATATCTCTTAAATGTCAACATATACACGTGTGATTTAGATTACGGAGATTTTTCAATGCCAAGAACCTCGATCAGAGAGTAAAAAAGTCATAAGGTTTACAAAGGTGTAAAACTAAAATGGGATATACAGTGCTAGGATTCGAGTTACAGTAACAAGGGCCAAACCAACCACCCAAGAACAGAATCGTCGAGCGAAAACACTTGACAACCTCCTAGAAGCAGCTTTTCTTGCCACCAGACCTTTCTCCATCAATTAGGAATTTGATGCCGTCACTAAACACATTTCTTAAATTGTAGCCATTTTATGAGTGTTTATTTTTTGGTGTCTAATCCGCATATATATATCACCATTGCTCTTGATTTTCTTGATTGTATATCTCATAAATTTCAACATATACACGTTTGATTTAGTTTACGAAGATTTTTCAATGCCGAGAACCTCGATCAGAGTGTAAAAAAGGTCGTAAGGTTCACAATGGTGCAAAACTAAAATGGGACATTCCGTGCTAGGATTCGAGTTACAGGAACAAGGGCCAAACCAACCCCCCAAGAATAGAATCGTCGAGCGAAAACACTTGACAACCTCCTGGAAGCAGCTA
This sequence comes from Helianthus tuberosus, assembly GCA_030545235.1. Classification (NCBI taxonomy): domain Eukaryota; kingdom Viridiplantae; phylum Streptophyta; class Magnoliopsida; order Asterales; family Asteraceae; genus Helianthus; species Helianthus tuberosus. The sequence goes on along the minus strand of CM060376.1, from coordinate 10,581,058 downwards.
TTCTTTCCACCAGACCTTTCTCCATCAGTTAGGAATATGATGTCATTACTAAACACATTCCTTAAATTGTAGCCATTTTATGAGTGTTTATTTTTTGGTGTCTAATCCGCATATATATATCACCATTGCTCTTGATTTTCGTGACTGTATATCTCATAAATGTCAACATATACACATGTGATTTAGTTTATGAAGATTTTTCAATGCCGAGAACCTTGATCAGAGAGTAATAAAGGCGTAAGGTTCACAATAGTGTAAAACTAAAATGGGATATACCGGGCTAGGATTCGAGTTACAGGAATAAGGGCCAAACCAACCACCCAAGAACAGAATCGTCGAGCGAAAACACTTGGCAAACCTCCTGGAAGCAGCTTTTCATGCTACCAAACCTTTCTCCATCATTTAGGAATATGATGGCGTCACTAAACACATTCCTTAAATTGTAGTCATTTTTTGAATGTTTATTTTTTGGTGTCTAATCCGCATATATATCACCATTTCTATTGATTTTCTTGACTGTATATCTCTGAAATGTCAAGATATACACGTGTGATTTAGTTTACGAAGATTTTTCAATGCCGAGAACCTCGATCAGAGGATAAAAAAGTCGTAAGGTTCATAATGATGTAAAACTAAAATGAGATATACCGTGCTAGGATTCGAATTACTGGAACAAGGGCCAAACCAACCACCAAGAACAGAATCATCGAGCGAAAACACTTGACAAACTCCTGGAAGCAGCTTTTCTTGCCACCAGACCTTTCTACATCAATTAGGGATCTGATGCCGTCACTAAGCAGATTCCTTAAACTGTAGCCATTTTATGAGTGTTTATTTTTTGGTGTCTAATCCGCATATATATCACCATTCCTCTTGATTTTCTTGACTGTATATCTCTTAAATGTCAACATATACATGTGTGATTTAGTTTACGAAGATTTTTCAATGCCGAGAACCTCGATCAGAGAGTAAAAAAGGCGCAAGGTTCACAATAGTGTAAAACTAAAAAGGGATATACCGAGCTAGGATTCGAGTTACAGGGACAAGGGCCAAAACAACCACCCAAGAATTTAATTGTCGAGCGAAAACACTTGACAACCTCCTGGAAGCAGCTTTTCTTGCCCCCAGACCTTTCTCCATCAATTAGGACTCTAATGCCGTCACTAAGCACATTCCATAAACCGTAGCCATTTTATGAGTGTTTATTTTTTGGTGTCTAATCTGCATATATATCACCATTGCCCTTGATTTTCTTGACAGTATAACTCTTAAATGTCAACATATACACGTGTGATTTAATTTACGAAGATTTTTCAATGCCGAGAACCTCGATCAGAGAGTAAAAAAGGCGTAAGGTTCACAATGGTGTAAAACTAAAATGGGATATACCGTGCAAGGGTTCGAGTTACAGGAACAAGGGCCAAACCAACCATCCAAGAACGGAATCGTCGAGCGAAAACAATTGACAACCTCTTGGAAGCACCTTTTCTTGCCACCAGACCTTTCTCCATTAATTAGGAATATGATGTCGTCACTAAAGGCATTCCTTAAATTGTAGCCATTTTTTGAGTGTTTATTTTTTGGTGTCTAATCCGCATATATATCACAATTGCTCTTGATTTTCTTGACTGTATATCTCTTAAATGTCAACATGAACACGTGTGATTTAGTTTGCGAATATTTTTCAATGCCAAGAACCTCGATCAATGAGTAAAAAAGACGTAAGGTTCACAATAGTGTAAAACTAAAACGGGATATAACGGGTTATGATTCAAGTTACAGGAACGGGCCAAACCAACGACCCAAGAATGGAATCGTCGAGCGAAAACACTTGACAACCTCCTGGAAGAAGTTTTTCTTGCCACCAGACCTTTCTCCATCAATTAGGAATCTGATGTCGTCACTAAGCACATTCCTTAAATTGTATCCATTTTATGAGTGTTTATTTTTTGGTGTCTAATCTGCATATATATCACCATTGCTCTTGATTTTCTTGACAGTATATCTCTTAAATGTCAACATATACACGTCTGATTTAGTTTACGAAGATTTTTCAATGCCGAGAACCTCGATCAGGGAGTAAAAAAGGCGTCAGTTTCACAATAGTGTAAAACTAAAATGGGATATACCAGGATAGGATTCGAGTTACAGGAACAAGGGCCAAACTAACCACCCAAGAATGGAATCGTCAAGCGAAAACACTTGACAACCTCCTGGAAGCTGCTTTTCTTACCACCAGACCTTTCTCCATCAATTAGGAACCTGATGCCGTCACTAAACACATTACTTAAATTGTAGCCATTTTATGATTGTTTATTTTTTGGTGTCTAATCCGCATATATATCAACATTGCTCTTGATTTTCTTGACTGTATATCTCATAAATGTCAACATATACACGTGTGATTTAGTTTACAAAGTTTTTTCAATGCCAAGAACCTCAATCAGAGAGTGAAAAAGGCGTAAGGTTCACAATGGTGTAAAACTAAAATGGGATATACCGGGCTAGGATTCGAGTTACTGGAACAAGGGCCAAACCAACCACCCAAGAATGGAATCGTCGAGCGAAAACACTTGACAACCTCCTGGAGGCAGCTTTTCTTGGCACCAGACCTTTCTCCTTCAACTAGGGATCTGATGCCGTTACTAAGCACATTCCTTAAATTGTAGCCATTTTATGAGTGTTTATTTTTTGGTGTCAAATCCACATATATATCACAATTGCTCTTGATTTTCTTGAATGTATATCTGTTAAATGTCAACATATAAACGCGTGATTTAGTTTACGAAGATTCTTCAATGCCGAGAACCTCGATCAGAGAGTAAAAAAGGCGTAAGGTTCACAACGGTGTAAAACTATAATGGGATATACCGGGCTAGGATTTGAGTTACAGGAACAGGGGCCAAACCAACCACCCAAGAATGGAATCGTCGAGCGAAAACACTTGACAACCTCCTGGAGGCAGCTTTTCTTGCCACCAAACCTTTCTCCGTCAATTAGGGATCTGGTGCCGTTACTAAGCACTTTCCTTAAATTGTAGCGATTTTATGAATATTTATTTTTTGATGTCTAATCCGCATATATATCACCATTGCTCTTGATTTTCTTGATTGTATATCTCTTAAATGTCAACATATACACGTCTGATTTAGTTTACGAAGATTTTTCAATGCCAAGAACCTCGATTAGAGGGTAAAAAAGGAGTAAGGTTCACAATGGTGTAAAACTAAAATGGGATATACCGTGCTAGGACTCGAGTTACAGGAACATGGGCAAAACCAACCATCCAAGAACGAAATCATCGAGCGAAAATACTTGACAACCTCCTAGAAGCAACTTTTCTTGCCACCAGACCTTTCTCCAGCAATTAGGAATATAATGCCGTCTCTAAACACATTCCATAAATTGTAGCCATTTTTTGAGTGTTTATTTTTTGGTGTCTAATCCGCATATATATCACCATTGCTCTTGATTTTCTTAACTGTATATCTCTTAAATGTCAACATATACACGTGTGATTTAGTTTACGAAGATTTTTCAATGCCGAGAACCTCGATCAGGGAGTAAAAAAGGCGTCAGGTTCACAATAGTGTAAAACTAAAATGGGATATACCGGGCTAGGATTCGAGTTACAGGAACAAGGGCCAAACTAACCCCCCAAGAATGGAATCGTCAAGCGAAAACACTTGACAACCTCCTGGAAGCTGCTTTTCTTACCACCAGACCTTTCTCCATCAATTAGGAATCTAATGTCGTCACTAAGCACATTCCTTAAATTGTAGCCATTTTATGAGTGTTTATTTTTTGTTGTCTAATCCGCATATATATCACCATTGCTCTTGATTTTCTTGACTGTATATCTCATAAATGTCAACATATACACGTGTGATTTAGTTTACGAAGATTTTTCAATGCCGAGAACCTCGATCAGGGAGTAAAAAAGGCGTAAGGTTCACAACGGTGTAAAACTATAATGGGATATACCGGGCTAGGATTTGAGTTACAGGAACAGGGGCCAAACCAACCACCCAAGAAGGGAATCGTCGAGCGAAAACACTTGACAACCTCCTGGAGGCAGCTTTTCTTGCCACCAAACCTTTCACCATCAATTAGGGATCTGATGCCGTTACTAAGCACGTTCCTTAAATTGTAGTCATTTTATGAATATTTATTTTTTGATGTCTAATCCGCATATATATCACCATTGCTCTTGATTTTCTTGATTGTATATCTCTTAAATGTCAACATATACACGTGTGATTTAGTTTACGAAGATTTTTCAATGCCAAGAACCTCGATCTGACGGTAAAAAAGGCGTAAGGTTCACAATGGTGTAAAACTAAAATGGGATATACCGTGCTAGGACTCGAGTTACAGGAACATGGGCAAAACCAACCACCCAAGAACGAAATCGTCGAGCGAAAATACTTGACAACCTCCTGGAAGCAGCTTTTCTTGCCACCAGACCTTTCTCCATCAATTAGGAATTTGATGCCGTCTCTAAACACATTTCTTAAATTGTAGCCATTTTTTTAGTGTTTATTTTTTGGTGTCTAATCCGCATATATATCACCATTGCTCTTGATTTTCTTGACTATATATCTCATAAATTTCAACATATACACGTGTGATTTAGTTTACGAAGATAATTCAATGCCGAGAACCTCGATTAGAGTGTAAAAAAGGTCGTAAGGTTCACAATGGTGTAAAACTAAAATGGGACATTCCGTGCTAGGATTCGAGTTACAGGAACAAGGGCCAAACCAACCCCCCAAGAATAGAATCGTCGAGCGAAAACACTTGACAACCTCCTGGAAGCAGCTATTCTTTCCACAAGACCTTTCTCCATCAATTAGGAATATGATGTCATTACTAAACACATTCCTTAAATTGTAGCCATTTTATGAGTGTTTATTTTTTGGTGTCTAATCCGCATATATATATCACCATTGCTCTTGATTTTCGTGACTGTATATCTCATAAATGTCAACATATACACTTGTGATTTAGTTTATGAAGATTTTTCAATGCAGATAACCTCGATCAGAGAGTAATAAAGGCCTAAGGTTCACAATAGTGTAAAACTAAAATGGGATATACCGGGCTAGGATTCGAGTTACAGGAATAAGGGCCAAACCAACCACCCAAGTACAGAATCGTCGAGCAAAAACACTTGGAAAACCTCCTGGAAGCAGCTTTTCATGCTACCAAACCTTTCTCCATCATTTAGGAATATGATGCCGTCACTAAACACATTCCTTAAATTGTAGCCATTTTTTGAATGTTTATTTTTTGGTGTCTAATCCGCATATATATAACCATTTCTATTGATTTTCTTGACTGTATATCTCTGAAATGTCAAGATATACACGTGTGATTTAGTTTACGAAGAATTTTCAATGCCGAGAACCTCGATCAGAGGATAAAAAAGTCGTAAGGTTCATAATGATGTAAAACTAAAATGAGATATACCGTGCTAGGATTCGAATTACAGGAACAAGGGCCAAACCAACAACCAAGAACAGAATCGTCGAGCGAAAACACTTGACAAACTCCTGGAAGCAGCTTTTCTTGCCACCAGACCTTTCTACATCAATTAGGGATCTGATGCCGTCACTAAGCAGATTCCTTAAACTGTAGCCATTTTATGAGTGTTTATTTTTTGGTGTCTAATCCGCATATATATCAACATTCCTCTTGATTTTCTTGACTGTATATATCTTAAATGTCAACATATACATGTGTGATTTAGTTTACGAAGATTTTTCAATGCCGAGAACCTCGATCAGAGAGTAAAAAAGGCGCAAGGTTCACAAAAGTGTAAAACTAAAAAGGGATATACCGAGCTAGGATTCGAGTTACAGGGACAATGGCCAAACCAACCACCCAAGAATTTAATTGTCGAGCGAAAACACTTGGGAACCTCCTGGAAGCAGCTTTTCTTGCCCCCAGACCTTTCTCCATCAATTAGGACTCTGATGCCGTCACTAAGCACATTCCATAAACTGTAGCCATTTTATGAGTGTTTATTTTTTGGTGTCTAATCTGCATATATATCACCATTGCCCTTAATTTTCTTGACTGTATAACTCTTAAATGTCAACATATACACGTGTGATTTAATTTACGAAGATTTTTCAATGCCGAGAACCTCGATCAGAGAGTAAAAAAGGCTTAAGGTTCACAATGGTGTAAAACTAAAATGGGATATACCGTGCAAGGGTTCGAGTTACAAGAACAAGGGCCAAACCAACCACCCAAGAACGGAATCGTCGAGCGAAAACACTTGACAACCTCCTGGAAGCACCTTTTCTTGCCACCAGACCTTTCTCCATTAATTAGGAATATGATGTCGTCACTAAAGGCATTCCTTAATTTGTAGCCATTTTTTGAGTGTTTATTTTTTGGTGTCTAATCCGCATATATATCACAATTGCTCTTGATTTTCTTGACTGTATATCTCTTAAATGTCAACATCTACACGTATGATTTAGTTTGCGAATATTTTTCAATGCCAAGAACCTCGATCAATGAGTAAAAAAGACGTAAGGTTCACAATAGTGTAAAACTAAAATGGGATAAAACGGGTTATGATTCGAGTTACAGGAACGGGCCAAACCGACCACCCAATAATGGAATCGTCGAGCGAAAACACTTAACAACCTCCTGGAAGTAGTTTTTCTTGCCACCAGACCTTTCTCCATCAATTAGGAATCTGATGTCGTCACTAAGCACATTCCTTAAATTGTATCCATTTTATGAGTGTTTATTTTTTGGTGTCTAATCTGCACACATATCACCATTGCTCTTGATTTTCTTGACTGTATATCTCTTAAATGTCAACATATACACGTCTGATTTAGTTTATGAAGATTTTTCAATGCCGAGAACCTCGATCAGGGAGTAAAAAAGGCGTCAGTTTCACAATAGTGTAAAACTAAAATGGGATATACCAGGATAGGATTCGAGTTACAGGAACAAGGGCCAAACTAACCACCCAAGAATGGAATCGTCAAGCGAAAACACTTGACAACCTCCTGGAAGCTGCTTTTCTTACCACCAGACCTTTCTCCATCAATTAGGAACCTGATGCCGTCACTAAACACATTACTTAAATTGTAGCCATTTTATGATTGTTTATTTTTTGGTGTCTAATCCGCCTATATATCAACATTGCTCTTGATTTTCTTGACTGTATATCTCATAAATGTCAACATATACACGTGTGATTTAGTTTACAAACTTTTTTCAATGCCAAGAACCTCGATCAGAGAGTGAAAAAGGTGTAAGGTTCATAATGGTGTAAAACTAAAATGTGATATACCGGGCTAGGATTCGAGTTACTGGAACAAGGGCCAAACCAACCACCCAAGAATGGAATCGTCGAGCGAAAACACTTGACAACCTCCTGGAGGCAGCTTTTCTTGCCACCAGACCTTTCTCCTTCAATTAGGGATCTGATGCCGTTACTAAGCACATTCCTTAAATTGTAGCCATTTTATGAGTGTTTATTTTTTGGTGTCAAATCCGCACATATATCACAATTGCTCTTGATTTTCTTGAATGTATATCTGTTAAATTTCAACATATACATGCGTGATTTAGTTTACGAAGATTCTTCAATGCCGAGAACCTCGATCAGAGAGTAAAAAAGGCATAAGGTTCACAACGGTGTAAAACTATAATGGGATATACCGGGCTAGGATTTGAGTTACAGGAGCAGGCGCCAAACAAACCACCCAAGAATGGAATCATCGAGCGAAAACACTGGACAACCTCCTGGAGGCAGCTTTTCTTGCCACCAAACCTTTCTCCGTCAATTAGGGATCTGATGCCGTTACTAAGCACTTTCCTTAACGGGTAGCGATTTTATGAATATTTATTTTTTGATGTGTAATCCGCATATATATCACCATTGCTCTTGATTTTCTTGATTGTATATCTCTTAAATGTCAACATATACACGTGTGATTTAGTTTACGAAGATTTTTCAATGCCAAGAACCTCGATCAGAGGGTAAAAAAGGAGTAAGGTTCACAATGGTGTAAAACTAAAATGGGATATACCGTGCTAGGACTCGAGTTACAGGAACATGGGCAAAACCAACCATCCAAGAACGAAATCGTCGAGCGAAAATACTTGACAACCTCCTGGAAGCAGCTTTTCTTGCCACCAGACCTTTCTCCAGCAATTAGGAATATGATGCCGTCTCTAAACACATTCCTTAAATTGTAGCCATTTTTTGAGTGTTTATTTTTTGGTGTCTAATCCGCATATATATCACCATTGCTCTTGATTTTCTTAACTGTATATCTCTTAAATGTCAACATATACACGTGTGATTTAGTTTACGAAGATTTTTCAATGCCGAGAACCTCGATCAGGGAGTAAAAAAGGCGTCAGTTTCACAATAGTGTAAAACTAAAATGGGATATACCGGGCTAGGATTCGAGTTACAGGAACAAGGGCCAAACTAACCACCCAAGAATGGAATCGTCAAGCGAAAACACTTGACAACCTCCTGGAAGCTGCTTTTCTTACCACCAGACCTTTCTCCATCAATTAGGAATCTGATGTCGTCACTAAGCACATTCCTTAAATTGTAGCCATTTTATGAGTGTTTATTTTTTGTTGTCTAATCCGCATATATATCACCATTGCCCTTGATTTTCTTTACTGTATATCTCATAAATGTCAACATATACACGTGTGATTTAGTTTACGAAGATTTTTCAATGCCGAGAACCTCGATCAGGGAGTAAAAAAGGCGTAAGGTTCACAACGATGTAAAACTAAAATGGGATATACCGGGCTAGGATTTGAGTTACAGGAACAGGGGCTAAACCAACCACCCAAGAAGGGAATCGTCGAGCAAAAACACCTGACAACCTCCTGGAGGCAGCTTTTCTTGCCACCAAACCTTTCACCATCAATTAGGGATCTGATGCCGTTACTAAGCACGTTCCTTAAATTGTAATCATTTTATGAATATTTATTTTTTGATGTCTAATCCGCATATATATCACCATTGCTCTTGATTTTCTTGACTGTATATCTCTTAAATGTCAACATATACACGTGTGATTTAGTTTACGAAGATTTTTCAATGCCAAGAACCTCGATCAGACGGTAAAAAAGGCGTAAGGTTCATAATGGTGTAAAACTAAAATGGGATATACCGTGCTAGGACTCGAGTTACAGGAACATGGGCAAAACCAACCACCCAAGAACTTAATCGTCGAGCGAAAATACTTGACAACCTCCTGGACGTAGCTTTTCTTGCCACCAGACCTTTCTCCATCAATTAGGAATATGATGCCGTCTCTAAACACATTCCTTAAATTGTAGCCATTTTTGTAGTGTTTATTTTTTGGTGTCTAATCCGCATATATATCACCATTGCTCTTGATTTTCTTGACTGTATATCTCATAAATGTCAACATATACACGTCTGATTTAGTTTACGAAGATTTTTCAATGACGAGAACCTTGATCAGAGAGTAAAAAAGGTGTAAGGTTCACAATGGTGTTAATCTGAAATGGGATATACCGGGCTAGGATTCGAGTTACATGAACAAGGGCTAAACCAACCACCCAAGAGTGGAATCTTCGAACGAAAACACTTGACAAACTCTTGGAAGTAGCTTTTCTTTCCACCAGACATTTCTCCATCAATTAGGAATCTGATGCCCTCATTAAACACATTCCTTAAATTGTAGCCTTTTGTTGACTGTTTTTTTTTTGTGTCTAATCCGCTTATATATCACCATTGCCCTTGATTTTCTTGACTGTTTATCTCTTAAACGTCAACATATACACGTGTGATTTAGTTTACGAAGATTTTTCAATGCTGAGAACCTCGATCCGAGAGTAAAAAAGGCGTAAGGTTCACAATGGTGTAAAACTAAAATGTGATATACCGGGCTAGGATTCGAGTTATAGGAACAAGGGCCAAACCAACCACCCAAGAATGGAATCGTCGAGCGAAAACACTTGACAACCTCCTGGAGGCAGATTTTTTTGCCAGCAGACCTTTCTCCATCAATTAGGGATCTTATGCCCTTACTAAGCACATTCCTTAAATTGTAGTAATTTTATGAGTGTTTTTTTTTGGTGTCTAATCCGCATTTGTATCACCATTGCTCTTGATTTTCTCGAATGTATATCTCTTAAATGTCAACATATACACGTGCGATTTAGTTTACGAAGATTTTTCAATGCGGAGAACCTCAATCAGAGAGTAAAAAAGGCGTAAGGTTCATAATGGTGTAAAACTATAATGGGATATACCGGGCGATGATTTGAGTTACATAAACAAGGGCCAAACCAACCACCCATGAATGGAATCGTCGAGCGAAAACACTTGACAACCTCCTGGAAGCAACTTTTCTTGCTACCAGACCTTTCTCCATCAATTAGGAATTTGATGTCGTCACTAAGCACATTCCTTAAATTGTAGCCATTTTATGAGTGTTTGTTTTTTGGTTTCTAATCCACATATATATCACTATTGCTCTTGATTTTCTTGATTGGATATCTCTTAAATGTCAACATATACACGTGTGATTTAGTTTACGAAGATTTTTCATTTCCAAGAACCTCGATCAGAGAGTAAAAAAGGCGTAAGGTTCACCGTGGTGTAAAACTAAAATGGGATATACCGGGCTAGGATTCGAGTTACATGAACAAGAGCCAAACCAACCACCCAAGAATGGAATCGTCAAACGAAAACACTTGACACCCTCCTGAAAGCAGCTTTTCTTGCCACCTAACCTTTCTACATCAGGGAATCTGATGCCGTCACTAAACATATTCCTTAAATTGTAGCCTTTTTTTTAGTGTTTAATTTTTGGTGTCTAATCCGCATATATATCACCATTGCTCTTGATTTTGTTGATTGTATATCCCTTAAATGTCAACGTATACGCGTGTGATTTAGTTTACCAAGATTTTTCAATACCGAGATCCTAGATCAGAGAGTAAAAAAGGCGTAAGGTTCACCATGGTGTAAAACTAAAATGCGATATACCGGGCTTGGATTCGATTTACAGGAACAAGGGCCAAACCAACCACCAAAGAATGGAATCGTCGAGCGAAAACACTTGACAACCTCCTGGAAGCAGCTTTTCTTGCCACCAGACCATTCTCCAACAATTATTTTTTGGTGACTAATCCACATATATATCACCATTGCTTTTGATTTTCTTGACTGTATATCTCTTAAATGTCAACATATCCGCGTGTGTTTTAGTTGACGAAGATTGTTCAATGTCAAGAACCTCGATCGGAGTGTAAAAAAGGCGTAAGGTTCACAATGGTGTAAAACTAAAATGTGATATACCGGGCTAGGATTCGAGTTACAGGCACAAGGGCCAAACCAACCACCCAAGAATGGAATCGTCGAGTGAAAACTCTTGACAACCTCCTAGAAGCAGTTTTTCATGCCGCCAGACCTTTCTTCATCAATTAGGAATCGGATGCGGTCACTAAACACATTCCTTAAATTGTAGCCATTTTTTGAGTGTTTATTTTTTTTTTGTCTAATCCGCATATATATCACCATTGCTCTTGATTTTCTTAACTTTACATATCTTAAATGTCAACATATACGCGTGTGATTTAGTTTACGAAGATTTTTCAATGCCAAGAACCTCGATCAGAGAGTAAAAAAGGCGTAAGGTTCTCAATGGTGTAAAACTAAAATGGGATATACTGGGCTAGGATTCCAGTTACAGGAACAAGGGCCAAACCAACCACCCAAGGATGGAGTCGTCGAGCGAAAACACTTGATAACCTCCTGAAAGCAACTTTTCTTGCCACCAGACCTTTCTACATCAATTAGGAACCTGATGCCCTCACTAAACACATTCCTTAAATGGTAGCCATTTTTTGAGTGTTTATTTTTTGCTGTCTAATCTGCATATATATCACCATTGCTATTGATTTTCATGACTTTATATCTCTTAAATGTCAACATATGCGCGTGTGATTTAGTTTACGAAGATTTTTCAATGCCGAGAACATCGATCAGAGAGTAAAAAACGCGTAAGGTTCATAATGGTGTAAAACTAAAATGGGATATACCGGGCTAGGATTCGAGTTAATGGAACAAAGGCCAAACCAACCACCCAAGAATGGAATCGTCGAGCGAAAACACTTGACAGACTCCTGGACGCATCTTTCCTTGCCACCAGACCTTTCTCCATCAATTTGGAATCTAATGCCGTCACTAAACACATTACTTAAATTGTGGTCATTTTTTGAGTGTTTATTTTTTGGTGTCTAATCCGCATATATATCACAGGCGTAAGGTTCACAATGGTGTAAAACTAAAATGGGATATACCGGGCTAGGATTTGAATTACAGGAACAAGTGCCAAACCAACAACCAAAGAATGGAATCGTCGAGCGAAAACACTTGAAAAATTCCTGGAAGCAGCTTTTCTTGCCACCAGACATTTCTCCATCAATTAGAAATCTGATGCCGTCACTAAACACATTCCTTAAATAGTAGGCATTTTTTGAGTGTTTATTTTTTGGTGTCTAATCTGCATATATATCACCATTACTCTTGATTTTTCTTGACTGTATATATCTCTTAAATGTCAACGTATACGCGTGTGATTTAGTTTACGAAGATTTTTCATTGCCGAGATCCTCAATCAGAGAGTAAAAAAGTCGTAAGGTTCACAATGGTGTAAAACTAAAAGGGGATATACCGGGCTAGGATTCGAATTACAGGAACAAGGGCCAAACCAACCACCCAAGAATGGAATCATCGAGCCAAAACACTTGACAACCTCCTGGAAGCGGCCTTTCTTGCCACCAGACCTTTCTCCATCAATAAGGAATCTGATGTCGTCACTAAACACATTCCTTAAACTGTAGCCATTTTTTGAGTGTTTATTTTTTGGTGTCTAATCCGCATATATATCACCATTGCTCTTGATTTTCTTATCTGTATATCTCTTAAATGTTAACATAACCTCGTGTGATTTAGTTTACGAAGATTTTTCAATGCCGAGAACCTCGATCAGAGAATAAAAAGGCGTAAGGTTCACAATGGTGTAAAACTAAAATGGGATATACCGAGCTAGGATTCGAGTTACAGGAAAAAGGCGAAACCAACCACCAAAGAATGGAATCGTCAAGTGAAAACACTTGACAAATACCTGGAAGCAGCTTTTCTTGCCACCAGACATTTCTCCATCAATTAGAAATCTGATGCCGTCACTAAACACATACCTTAAGTAGTAGGTATTTTTTGAGTGTCTATTTTTTGGTGTCTAATCCGCATATATATCACCATTGCTCTTGATTTCTTGACTGTATATCTCTTAAATGTCAACGTATACACGTCTGATTTAGTTTACGAAGATTTTTCAATGACGAGAACCTTGATCAGAGAGTAAAAAAGGTGTAAGGTTCCCAATGGTGTTAATCTGAAATAGGATATACCGGGCTAGGCTTCGAGTTACATGAACAAGGGCCAAACCAACCACCCAAGAGTAGAATCGTCGAACGAAAACACTTGACAACCTCTTGGAAGCAGCTTTTCTTTCCACCAGACATTTCTCCATCAATTAGGAATCTGATGCCGTCATTAAACACATTCCTTAAATTGTAGCCTTTTCTTTCCACCAGACATTTCTCCATCAATTACGAACGAAAACACTTGACAACCTCTTAAACGTCAACATATACACGTGTGATTTAGTTTACGAAGATTTTTCAATGCCGAGAACCTCGATCCGAGAGTAAAAAAGGCGTAAGGTTCACAATGGTGTAAAACTAAAATGTGATATACCGGGCTAGGATTCGAGTTATTGGAACAAGGGCCAAACCAACCACCCAAGAATGGAATCGTCGAGCGAAAACACTTGACAACCTCCTGGAGGCAGCTTTTTTTGCCAGCAGACCTTTCTCCGTCAATTAGGGATCTTATGCCCTTACTAAGCACATTCCTTAAATTATAGTAATTTTATGAGTGTTTTTTTTGGTGTCTAATCCGCATTTATATCACCATTGCTCTTGATTTTCTCGAATGTATATCTCTTAAATGTCAACATATACACGTGCGATTTAGTTTACAAAGATTTTTCAATATGGAGAACCTCGATCAGAGAGTAAAAAAGGCGTAAGGTTCATAATGGTGTAAAACTATAATGGGATATACCGGGCGATGATTTGAGTTACATGAACAAGGGCCAAACCAACCACCCATGAATGGAATCGTCGAGCGAAAACACTTGACAACCTCCTGGAAGCAGCTTTTCTTGCCACCAGACCTTTCTCCATCAATTAGGAATCTGATGTCGTCACTAAGCACATTCCTTAAATTGTTGCCATTTTATGAGTGTTTGTTTTTTGGTTTCTAATCCACATATATATCACTATTGCTCTTGATTTTCTTGATTGGATATCTCTTAAATGTCAACATATACACGTGTAATTTAGTTTACGAAGATTTTTCAATGCCGAGAACCTCGATCAGAGATTAAAAAAGGTGTAAGGTTCAGAATGGTGTAATACTAAAATGGGATATACCGGGATAGGATTTGAGTAACAGGAACAAGGGCCAAACCAACCACCCAAGAATGGAATCGTCCAACGAAAAGACTTAACAACTTCCTGGAAGCAGTTTTTCTTGTCACCAGACCTTTCTCCATCAATTAGGGATCTGATGCCGTTACTAAGCACATTCCTTAAATTGTAGCCATTTTATGAGTGTTTATTTTTTGGTGTCTAATCCGCGTATATATCTCCATTCCTCTTGAATGTCAACATATACGCGTGTAATTTCGTTTACAAAGATTTTTCAATGCCAAGAACCTCGATCAGAGAGTAAAAAAGGCGTAAGGTTCACCATGGTGTAAAACTAAAATGGGATATACCGGGCTAGGATTCGAGTTACAGGAACAAGAGCCAAACCAACCACCCAAGAATGGAATCGTCGAACGAAAACGCTTGACAACCTCCTGGAAGCAGCTTTTCTTGCCACCTAACCTTTCTCCATCAATTAGGAATCTGATGCCGTCACTAAACACATTCATTAAATTGTAGCCATTTTTTGAGTGTTTATTTTTTGGTGTCTAATCTGCATATATATCACCATTGCTCTTGATTTTCTTGACTGTATGTCTCTTAAATGTCAACATATACTCGTGTGACTTAGTTTACGAAGATTTGTCATTGCTGAGAACCTCGATCATGCAGTAAAATAGGTGTAAGGTTCACAATGGTGTAAAACTAAAATGGGAAATATAGGGCTAGGATTCGAGTTACTGGAACAAGGGTCAAACCAACCACCCAAGAATTGAATCATCAAGCGAAAACACTTGACAACCTCCTGGAAGCAGCTTTTCTTGCCACCAGACATTTCTCCATCAATTAGGAATCTGATGCCGTCACTAAACATATTCCTTAAATTGTAGCCATTTTTTGAGTGTTTAATTTTTGGTGTCTAATCCGCATATATATCACCATTGCTCTTGATTTTCTTGACTGTATATCCCTTAAATGTCAACGTATACGCGTGTGATTTAGTTTACCAAGATTTTTCAATACCGAGATCCTCGATCAGAGAGTAAAAAAGGCGTAAGGTTCACAATGGTGTAAAACTAAAATGCGATATACCGGGCTTGGATTCGATTTACAGGAAAGGAACAAGGGCCAAACCAACCACCAAAGAATGGAATCGTCGAGCGAAAACACTTGACAACCTCCTGGAAGCAGCTTTTCTTGCCACCAGACATTTCTCCTTCAATTAGGAATCTGATGCGGTCACTAAACACATTCCTTAAATTGTAGCCATTTTTGGGTGTTTATTTTTTGGTGTCTAATCCGCATATATATCACCATTGCTCTTGATTTTCTTGACTGTATATCTCTTAAATGTCAACTTATCCGCGTGTGTTTTAGTTGACAAAGATTGTTCAATGTCAAGAACCTCGATCGGAGAGTAAAAAAGGCGTAAGGTTCACAATGGTGTAAAACTAAAATGGGATATACCGGGCTAGGATTCGAGTTACAGGCACAAGGGCCAAACCAACCACCCAAGAATGGAATCGTCGAGTAAAACCTCTTGACAACCTCCTAGAAGCAGTTTTTCATGCCGCCAGACCTTTCTGCATCAATTAGGAATCGGATGCGGTCACTAAACACATTCCTTAAATTGTAGCCATTTTTTGAGTGTTTATTTTTTTTGTGTCTAATCCGCATATATATCACCATTGCCCTTGATTTTCTTGACTTTACATATCTTAAATGTCAACATATACGCGTGTGATTTAGTTTACGAAGATTTTTGAAAGCCAAGAACCTCGATCAGAGAGTAAAAAAGGCGTAAGGTTCACAATGGTGTAAAACTAAAATGAGATATACTGGGCTAGGATTCGAGTTACAGGAACAAGGGCCAAACCAACCACCCAAGGATGGAGTCGTCGAGCGAAAACACTTGATAACCTCCTGGAAGCAACTTTTCTTGCCACCAGACCTTTCTACATCAATTAGGAACCTGATGCCATTACTAAGCACATTCCTTAAATTGTAGCCATTTTATGAGTGTTTATTTTTTGGTGTCTAATCCGCGTATATATCTCCATTCCTCTTGATTTTCTTGACTGTATATCTCTTAAATGTCAACATGTACGCGTGTAATTTAGTTTACGAAGATTTTTCAATGCCGAGAACCTCGATCAGAGATTAAAAAAGGTGTAAGGTTCAGAATGGTGTAATACTAAAATGGGATATACCGGGATAGGATTTGAGTAACAGGAACAAGGGCCAAACCAACCACCCAAGAATGGAATCGTCCAACGAAAAGACTTAACAACCTCCTGGAAGCAGTTTTTCTTGTCACCAGACCTTTCTCCATCAATTAGGGATCTGATGCCGTTACTAAGCACATTCCTTAAATTGTAGCCATTTTATGAGTGTTTATTTTTTGGTGTCTAATCCGCGTATATATCTCCATTCCTCTTGAATGTCAACATATACGCGTGTAATTTCGTTTACAAAGATTTTTCAATGCCAAGAACCTCGATCAGAGAGTAAAAAAGGCGTAAGGTTCACCGTGGTGTAAAACTAAAATGGGATATACCGGGCTAGGATTCGAGTTACAGGAACAAGAGCCAAACCAACCACCCAAGAATGGAATCGTCGAACGAAAACGCCTGACAACCTCCTGGAAGCAGCTTTTCTTGCCACCTAACCTTTCTCCATCAATTAGGAATCTGATGCCGTCACTAAACACATTCATTAAATTGTAGCCATTTTATGAGTGTTTATTTTTTGGTGTCTAATCCGCGTATATATCTCCATTCCTCTTGAATGTCAACATATACGCGTGTGATTTAGTTTACGAAGATTTTTGAAAGCCAAGAACCTCGATCAGAGAGTAAAAAAGGCGTAAGGTTCACAATGGTGTAAAACTAAAATGGGATATACTGGGCTAGGATTCGAGTTACAGGAACAAGGGCCAAACCAACCACCCAAGGATGGAGTCGTCGAGCGAAAACACTTGATAACCTCCTGGAAGCAACTTTTCTTGTCACCAGACCTTTCTCCATCAATTAGGAATCTGATGTCGTCACTAAGCACATTCCTTAAATTGTTGCCATTTTATGAGTGTTTGTTTTTTGGTTTCTAATCCACATATATATCACTATTGCTCTTGATTTTCTTGATTGGATATCTCTTAAATGTCAACATATACACGTGTAATTTAGTTTACGAAGATTTTTCAATGCCGAGAACCTCGATCAGAGATTAAAAAAGGTGTAAGGTTCATAATGGTGTAATACTAAAATGGGATATACCGGGATAGGATTTGAGTAACAGGAACAAGGGCCAAACCAACCACCCAAGAATGGAATCGTCCAACGAAAAGACTTAACAACTTCCTGGAAGCAGTTTTTCTTGTCACCAGACCTTTCTCCATCAATTAGGGATCTGATGCCGTTACTAAGCACATTCCTTAAATTGTAGCCATTTTATGAGTGTTTATTTTTTGGTGTCTAATCCGCGTATATATCTCCATTCCTCTTGAATGTCAACATATACGCGTGTAATTTCGTTTACAAAGATTTTTCAATGCCAAGAACCTCGATCAGAGAGTAAAAAAGGCGTAAGGTTCACCGTGGTGTAAAACTAAAATGGGATATACCGGGCTAGGATTCGAGTTACAGGAACAAGAGCCAAACCAACCACCCAAGAATGGAATCGTCGAACGAAAACGCCTGACAACCTCCTGGAAGCAGCTTTTCTTGCCACCTAACCTTTCTCCATCAATTAGGAATCTGATGCCGTCACTAAACACATTCATTAAATTGTAGCCATTTTTTGAGTATTTATTTTTTGGTGTCTAATCTGCATATATATCACCATTGCTCTTGATTTTCTTGACTGTATGTCTCTTAAATGTCAACATATACTCGTGTGACTTAGTTTACGAAGATTTGTCATTGCTGAGAACCTCGATCATGGAGTAAAATAGGTGTAAGGTTCACAATGGTGTAAAACTAAAATGGGATATATAGGGCTAGGATTCGAGTTACTGGAACAAGGGTCAAACCAACCACCCAAGAATTGAATCATCAAGCGAAAACACTTGACAACCACCTGGAAGCAGCTTTTCTTGCCACCAGACCTTTCTCCATCAATTAGGAATCTGATGCCGTCACTAAACATATTCCTTAAATTGTAGCCATTTTTTGAGTGTTTAATTTTTGGTGTCTAATCCGCATATATATCACCATTGCTCTTGATTTTCTTGACTGTATATCCCTTAAAGGTCAACGTATACGCGTGTGATTTAGTTTACCAAGATTTTTCAATACCGAGATCCTCGATCAGAGAGTAAAAAAGGCGTAAGGTTCACAATGGTGTAAAACTAAAATGCGATATACCGGGCTTGGATTCGATTTACAGGAAAGGAACAAGGGCCAAACCAACCACCAAAGAATGGAATCGTCGAGCGAAAACACTTGACAACCTCCAGGAAGCAGCTTTTCTTGCCACCAGACATTTCTCCTTCAATTAGGAATCTGATGCGGTCACTAAACACATTCCTTAAATTGTAGCCATTTTTGGGTGTTTATTTTTTGGTGTCTAATCCGCATATATATCACCATTGCTCTTGTTTTCTTGACTGTATATCTCTTAAATGTCAACTTATCCGCGTGTGTTTTAGTTGACAAAGATTGTTCAATGTCAAGAACCTCGATCGGAGCGTAAAAAAGGCGTAAGGTTCACAATGGTGTAAAACTAAAATGGGATATACCGGGCTAGGATTCGAGTTACAGGCACAAGGGCCAAACCAACCACCCAAGAATGGAATCGTCGAGTAAAACCTCTTGACAACCTCCTAGAAGCAGTTTTTCATGCCGCCAGACCTTTCTGCATCAATTAGGAATCGGATGCGGTCACTAAACACATTCCTTAAATTGTAGCCATTTTTTGAGTGTTTATTTTTTTTGTGTCTAATCCGCATATATATCACCATTGCTCTTGATTTTCTTGACTTTACATATCTTAAATGTCAACATATACGCGTGTGATTTAGTTTACGAAGATTTTTGAATGCCAAGAACCTCGATCAGAGAGTAAAAAAGGCGTAAGGTTCACAATGGTGTAAAACTAAAATGGGATATACTGGGCTAGGATTCGAGTTACAGGAACAAGGGCCAAACCAACCACCCAAGGATGGAGTCGTCGAGCGAAAACACTTGATAACCTCCTGGAAGCAACTTTTCTTGCCACCAGACCTTTCTACATCAATTAGGAACCTGATGCCCTCACTAAACACATTCCTTAAATGGTAGCCATTTTTGAGTGTTTATTTTTTGCTGTCTAATCTGCATATATATCACCATTGCTCTTGATTTTCTTGACTTTATATCTCTTAAATGTCAACATATCCGTGTGTGATTTAGTTTACGAAGATTTTTCAATGCCGAGAACATCGATCAGAGAGTAAAAAACGCGTAAGGTTCATAATGGTGTAAAACTAAAATGGGATATACCGGGCTAGGATTCGAGTTACTGGAACAAAGGCCAAACCAACCACCCAAGAATGGAATCGTCGAGCGAACACACTTGACAGACTCCTGGACGCAGCTTTCCTTGCCACCAGACCTTTCTCCATCAATTTGGAATCTAATGCCGTCACTAAACACATTACTTAAATTGTGGTCATTTTTCGAGTGTTTATTTTTTGGTGTCTAATTCGCATATATATCACCATATCTCTTAAAGGCCAACGTATACGCGTGTGATTTAGTTTACGAAGATTTTTAAATGCCGAGATCCTCGATCAGAGAGTAAAACAGGCGTAAGGTTCACAATGGTGTAAAACTAAAATGGGATTTACCGGGCTAGGATTTGAATTACAGGAACAAGGGCCAAACCAACCACCAAAGAATGGAATCGTCGAGCGAAAACACTTGACAAATTCCTGGAAGCAGCTTTTCTTGCCACTAGACATTTCTCCATCAATTAGAAATCTGATGCCGTCACTAAACACATTCCTTAAATAGTAGGCATTTTTTGAGTGTTTATTTTTTGGTGTCTAATCTGCATATATATCACCATTACTCTTGATTTCTTGACTATATATCTCTTAAATGGCAACGTATACGCGTGTGATTTAGTTTACGAAGATTTTTCATTGCCGAGATCCTCGATCAGAGAGTAAAAAAGTCGTAAGGTTCACAATGGTGTAAAACAAAAATGGGATATACCGGGCTAGGATTCGATTTACAGGAACAAGGGCCAAACCAACCACCCAAGAATGGAATCATGGAGCCAAAACACTTGGCAACCTCCTGGAAGCAGCTTTTCTTGCCACCAGACCTTTCTCCATCAATAAGGAATCTGATGTCGTCACTAAACACATTCCTTAAACTGTAGCCATTTTTTGAGTGTTTATTTTTTGGTGTCTAATCCGCATATATATCACCATTGCTCTTGATTTTCTTGACTGTATATATCTTAAATGTTAACATATCCTCGTGTGATTTAGTTTACGAAGATTTTTCAATGCCGACAACCTCGATCAGAGAGTAAAAAAGGCGTAAGGTTCACAATGGTGTAAAACTAAAATGGGATATACCGAGCTAGGATTCGAGTTACAGGAAAAAGGCGAAACCAACCACCAAAGAATGGAATCGTCGAGCAAAAACACTTGACAAATACCTGGAAGCAGCTTTTCTTGCCACCAGACATTTCTCCATCAATTAGAAATCTGATGCCGTCACTAAACACATTCCTTAAATAGTAGGCATTTTTTGAGTGTCTATTTTTTGGTGTCTAATCTGCATACATATCACCATTACTCTTGATTTCTTGTCTGTATATCTCCTAAATGTCAACGTATACGCGTGTGATTTAGTTTACGAAGATTTTTCATTGCCGAGATCCTCGATCAGAGAGTAAAAAAGTCGTAAGGTTCACAATGGTGTAAAACCAAAATGGGATATACCGGGCTAGGATTCGATTTACAGGAACAAGGGCCAAACCAACCACCCATGAATGGAATCCTCGAGAGAAAACACTTAACAACCTCCTGGAAGCAGCTTTTCTTGCCACCAGACCTTTCTCTATCAATTAGGAATCTGATGTCGTCACTGAACACATTCCTTAAAATGTAGCCATTTTTCGAGTGTTTATTTTTTGGTTTCTAATCCGCATATATATCACCATTCATCTTGATTTTCTTGACTGTATATCTCTTAAATGTCAACATATCCGTGTGTGATTTAGTTTACGAAGATTTTTCAATGCCGAGAACCTCGACCAGAGAGTTAAAAAGGCATAAGGTTCACAATGGTGTAAAACTAAAATGGGATATATCGGGCTAGGATTCGAGTTACAGGAATAAGGGCCAAACAAACCACCATAGAATGGAATCGTCGAGCGAAAACACTTGACAACCTCTTAGAAGCAGCTTTTCTTGCCACAAGACCATTCTCCATAAATTAGGAATCTGATGCCGTCACTAAACACATTCCTTAAATTGTAGCCATTTTTCAAGTGTTTATTTTTTGGTGTCTAATCCGCGTATATATATCACCATTACTCCTTATTTTCTTGACTGTATATCTCTTAAATGTCAACATATACACTTGTGATTTAGTTTACGAAGATTTTTCAATGCCGAGAACCTCGATCAGAAAGTAAAAAAGATGAAGGTTCACAATAGTTTAAAACCAACATGGGATATACCAGGCTTGGATTAGAGTTACAGAAACAAGGGCCAAACCAACCACCTAAGAATGAAATCCTCGAGCGAAAACACTTGACAACCTCCTAGAAGCAGCTTTTCTTGCCACCAGACCTTTCTCCATCAATTAGGAATCTGATGTCGTCACTAAACACATTCCTTAAATTGTATCCATTTTTGAGTGTTTATTTTTTGGTGTCTAATCCGCATATATATCCCCATTGCTCTTGATTTTCTTGACTGTATATCTCTTTAATGTCAACATATCCGCTTGTGATTTAGTTTCAAAGATTTTTCAATCCCGAGAACCTCGAACAGAGAGTAAAAAAGGCGTAAGGTTCACAATGGTGTAAAACTAAAATGGGATATATCGGGGTAGGATTCGAGTTACAGGAACAAGGGCCAAACCAACCACCCAAGAATGGAATCGTCGAGCGAAAACACTTGACAACCTCCTGGAAGCAGCTTTTCTTGCCACCAGACCTTTCTCCATCAATTAGGAATCCGATGACGTCACTAAACACATTCCTTAAATTGTAGCCATTTATTGAGTGTTTATTTTTTGGTGTCTAATCCGCATAGATATCACCATTGCTCTTGATTTTCTTGACTGTATATCACTTAAATGTCAAAATATATGCGAGTAATTTAGTTTACGAAGATTTTTCAATGCTGAGAACCTCGAACAAAGAGTAAAAAGGCGTAAGGTTCACAATGGTGTAAAACTAAAATGGGATATACCGGGTTAGGATTCGAGTTACAGGAACAAGAGCCAAACCAAACACCCAAGAATGGAATCGTCAAGCGAAAACACTTAACAACCTCCTGGAAGCAGTTTTTCTTGCCACCAGACCATTCTCCTTCAATAAGGAATCTGATGCCGTCACAAATCACATTCCTTAAATTGTAGCCATTTTTTGAGTGTTTATTTTTTGGTGTCTAATTAGCATATATATCACCATTTCTCTTGATTTTCTGGATGGTATATCTCTTAAATGTCAATATATACGCGTGTGACTTAGTTAACGAAGAGTTTTCAATGCCGAGAACATCAATCATGGAGTAAAACAGGCATATGGTTCACAATGGTGTAAAACTAAAATGGGATATATCGGGCTAGGATTCGAGTTACAGGAAGAAGGGTCAAACCAACCACCCAAGAATGGAATCGTTGAGTGAAAACACTTGACAAACTCCTGGAAGCAGCTTTTCTTGCCACCAGACATTTCTCCATCAATTTCGAATCTAATGCTTTCACTAAACACATTTCTTAAATTGTAGCCATTTTTTGAGTGTTTATTTTTTGGTGTCTAATCCGCATATATATCACCATTACTCTTGATTTTCTTGACTGTATATCTCTTAAATGCCAACGTATACGCATGTGATTTAGTTTACGAAGATTTTTCAATACCGAGATCCTCGATCAGAGAGTAAAAAGGGCGTAAGGTTCACAATGGTGTGAAACTAAAATGGGATATACCGGACTAGGATTCGATTTACAGGAACAAAGGCCAAACCAACCACCCAAGAATGGAATCGTCGAGCGTAAACACTTGATAATCTCCTGGAAGCAGCTTTTCTTGCCACCAGACCTTTCTCCATCAATTACGAATCTGATGCCGTCACTAAATACATTCCTTAAATTGTAGCCATTTTTTGAGTGTTTATTTTTTGGTGTCTAATATGCATATATATCACCATTGCTCTTGGTTTTCTTGACTGTATATCTCTTAAATGTCAACATATCCGGGTGTGATTTAATTTACGAAGATTTTTCAATGCCGAGAACCTCGATCAGAGAGTAAAAAAGGCGTAAGCTTCACAATAGTGTAAAACTAAAATGGGATATACCTGGCTAGGATTCGAGTTACTAGAACAAGGGCCAAACCAACCACCCAAGAATGGAATCGTCGAGCCAAAACACTTGATGTTGGTACACTAAAGTGGACGCGACTCGACTCGGTTCGATTCGGTTCGGTTCGACCCGGTTAGGTTCGGCTCAAGCCCGACGTCACGACATTCCTCCGTCGTGCGCCCCAGAGTTCGACATGCGAAGCATGAAGCGCCGCGAGCCGGTTCCCGCTGCCACATCATCATGACATCATGATGATGATGTCATGATGATGTCACTCATTTGACTAAGGCTTATAATCTGCATGTTGAGAATGGATTTACGTATAACATGTTTGATTGGGCCGAAACCTTCATTTGGGCCATTTGTTTGTGTTGGGCTGCTACAACATCATGCGACGAAGACCAATCCCAGGCCCCTCAAAGTGACGAAATCACTTTGATTTTGTCAAAGACAAATGTGATTTCGTCGTGATAAAAGGGTTTTCGTCTAGAACTGGATTTCATCGATGTGTTTCAGTATATATACACAGACAACAGACAGAACATAGTTATGAGTCTGTATAGACTTTGAGAGCGAACACACTGTAAACACACACACACCGAGAGTTTATGAGAGCATCTTGTAAACATTGATTTGTAACCGTTTTCTAGATTAATACAATGGAGTGTTAATCGTTGAATCGTTGTGTCTTACATGTTCGTCACTTGGTTTAACTTACCCGTTTGGATTCCGCACTTTCGGGTTTGTCGGAAAACAGGGAATAGAGGTTACTTGATCCTCCGGGTGGACCTACAATTGGTATCAGAGCTTTGGCTCGATCCCTTGTTAAAATCAAGTAGATTTTCATTTGTTTCCAGATTTGTTCTTGATTTTTGAAACAAAAAGTTTATATTTTTAGAAAAATCAGGTTTAAATCTTTGAAAATCTTGTGTTTTTGCTGATTGTTCTTATAAAAATCTTGTTAGTTTTCATTTATACATTTTAAGAAAGGATTTTTATTGAACTTTATTGCAAAATTGTTGTTCGGAAATTTATTGGTCACCAGAAAACTTATCCAGTTCATCACATCTTCATAGTGTTCTTGATATTATATGAGTGTTGGATCTGAATTACACTTTGAATTAAAGTGATATAGATTATAACACTCTTTGTTTGAAAAAGATTGTACTTTGAAATGATGAAAGTTGAAAAAGGAGAACCGAAAGTATGGTGATGGTTTGACAAAAGAAGCCTTGTGTCAGAAAAGAATAGATAAGATCTAGTTTGAAAATATCTTGTTTGTCTGATCCCTTATTATCAACTTGAACGAAATCACTTTGGGTGATATCAACTTGGCCGAAATAACTTGTGTATATTGTCTGGGTTACACTTCATCAGTCAACGAAAACATTTCAGTCAACAATATCAAGCTACTTGCCGAAACCCCTTATTGCTGAAAACACATATTTGTGGCCGAAAACACCCTATGAGCCGAAATCACTTGTGCAACCACAGCTGGACGAAATCACTTTGAGTCAACGAAAACAACCTGGTCAAATATATCAAGCCACGAAATCACCCTAGTCATCAAACACTTGGACCGAAATCAGTTCTGGGTTACTCTCTCCTGGCCGAAATCAACAACATCAGACGAAATCACTTGTGCTTCAGCGTCCAGTCAACGAAATCACCTTCTTTGTTGCCGAAATCCAAGTCTGGCTGAAATCACTTAGGCTGAACGAAATCCAAGTCTGATTTCGTCACTTATCTTGGCCGAAATCACTCCATTTTGGCCGAAATCCCATATTGATTTTGTGATCATTCTTCAGACGAAAACACTCGTCACATGCTTGTGTTATTTTTTTTAACAGAAGACTTGAAATTCATATTTAACTGTTTGATTTGTGTGATTTGTTCAGGTATTAGTCATTAAACATCAAAAATGAGTTCGAACTGGTGGGGTAATCCGTCACGTTTATCTCCATCATGGGCCGAAAATCCCGCACCCACTTCTGCAATACCAGTGCGACAAAATACTGATATGTATTATGGAACTCCTAGTACTTCTGCAATACCAGTGCGACAAAATACTGATATGTATTATGGAACTCCTAGCACTTCTGCAATACCAGTGCGACAAAATACTTATATGTATTATGGAACTCCTAGCACTTCTGCAAGACCTGCTTCACACGCTCCACTTCAAACGGCGTTTGTCACAAGCACAGATTTGTATGGTAATCCGATACAAGCTCCTGTAAAGCCAGCTCCAACCACAGACTTGTATGGAAATCCACTACCACCAGTTGCCTCACAGTGCCAACGTTCTACTGTAGCACCATTATCTCTTGATCCAATGAACTGTAGTCAAACAAAAACGGCGTTTTATGCTAAAATTGTCAATGGTGAATCATCGCGAAACGATGACAGTTCTGAACATGATAGTAGTTCAGTTGAAGACGTTTCAACTTCAGTTGAAGATGTTACAACTTCAAGTTCAAGTTCAAGCGAGGATGGATCTGAATGTGAATCATCAAGGGAGGTTGTTGATTCTGATGCATATAGGTCAACATCTGAGAGTGATTCCAGCCAGGTATGTGTCGATGAACCAACTGTCGTTAATTGTGATAACTGTGCTAGCTTAAATGTTAAATGTGCTGATTTGGATGCTAATATGTCTGAGTTGCAAAGCAAACATGATGCTTTAAATGCTAAATTGTTTGACTTGCAAAACAAACATGTTTCATTAGATACTAAGTGGTGTGATTTGCAAAGCAAACATGAGGATTTGCAAAACAAATTTGAAGTGACAAATATGCACAATCAAAAGTTGATAGTGGATCTTTCAAAATGCAAAGAGGCTAACATGTTTTATGAAAACCATGAAAAGGAATTTAAAACGATGGTTGAAACTTTAAGAAAAGATAAAACCGAACTGACAAAAATGGTTTCAAGAAAACAAACTGACATAAACCTTTATATCAATCGTCTTGAAAGCATGCAAAAAGAGTTAGCCTGCACAAAGTGTGAAAGTGAGGCGATCCGGCTTAAACTAGACAGTTATTCTAACTCTAGATATGTGCTGGATCACATCATTGGCACACAAAAAGAGAAAAAGGATGTCACGTGCATTGGATATAAGAAATGTCCACCACCTGTTAGACAAATTATGATGTACTGCCTAATGAGGAGTATAGAACTCATTATGAAGAATCTGTTCCTTTAGACATTGAGGAATTTGCAACGGGACTTGGATACAAACCGGAAGTATCATCAGATTCGGATGTGTCAGCAGATACATTTGTAACTGCTGAACAAAATCAGGATCCTCCAATCATTGTTGAGGATACTGATTCTTCAGATGATGAATCTAATGATACTGACTCAGCACAGTCAGATGCGGTAATCAAAGAAGAGGACATACCTCTCGAGAATCATATTCTATGTGATCCTCCCGCAAAACCTGCTACGACTGTTCTGACCGAGTCCACGTCTACTTCCACACAAGAGTCTGAGAGTGTGAATTTATTGTACACTCTTGTTGGTGATGATAAAATCTATTCTGACAAAGATTTTCCTATTAAGAATGTTAATCAATCTTTAATTAGTAAAATTTTTGAGGATTCAACAAGTAAGTTTTTGGGAAAGACAGGATCACACGTTGTGGTAACACAGTGTCCTCCTATCCCAAAGGCTGAAGTTCGAAAACAATGTGGCAATCAGAAATTACCAACAGTGAAAAAGCAGCAAAATCGCACCAAACCAAAAGGTAAATCACCGACTCAAGGTCAAAAGAAACATACCAAGAAAAAGGATAAGAAGGTGAACTTTGTGAAATCAAGGGGAACGGATAAAATTGACACATTCGAAAACAAATCTAACTTAGATTTTGTTAAACAATTTAAAATTTTGAAAAGAAACGGTCAAAACAATTACACACAACACACAAACGGTTGTGATGTAGGACCAAGTACCTCAAGATCACGAAGTTCATCATCAAGCTCTTACAGTTATGATACTCCGAGGTTTGTTGAGCGGAGATCATGCTTTGAATGTAGTGAGTATGGGCACATTGTCAGAAACTGTCCATATCTCACGAAAGGAAAGGCAAAGGTTGATGCTCCCCGTGGTAACAAATACCATAAAAGATCTGTTTCACCAAAACAGGACCCCCGTCTTGTTAAACAACAAGAAGTGAAACAGATAAAGAAACAACGGAAAAATGTTGAAAAACTTTTAAAACCGGAGGTTGTCCAAACAAAATCTATTGAATCAAATGTTAAAAATGAAAAACAAAAACAGATTTGGAAACCAAAACCAGTAACTGTTTCACGGGGAGCTACATCAATTCCGAATCATCGGGAAATGGATGTCACAATCCTCGATGATGACGGATGACCCAAGTCGGTGAAGGCTTGGGTCCCCCTCTCCAACTAATCTCTGAATGAGTGTGTAGGATGTTCCAGGAGGAACTATTGATAGTCTTAGGATTGTTGATAGTGGAGCGTCCATGCACAAGATCGGCGACATAAGGCTCCGAAACATTGTTACATCTAGGAGAATATTGTTGCCATTGATGGAGAGGAAAAAGGAATGAAGTTGAAAAATTCGACAAGATGAAATATGTGCCAAAATTTGGTTGTTATGGTTTTTGATCGGGTCAACAGGAAAGATTCCAATGAAAAGTATGCGCCTGCAGCACATCTGAAGCTTTTTGAAGATTCATGGATTTTTCTTCGACAAGAAGTTCAAAGTCCACAAGATGAAAGTGTAGGATACTTTTCTCGATGGTGTGATTGAAGAAAATGTGTTTGTTGAACAAACCAACTAGGTATGCGGATGCCTTGGCATGCATTGAACGACCGCACACTACTTCTCAAAGAGAAAGATAAAGACCTCCGCTGGTACAATGTGGAAGACCAGCCGGACCCAGAGGTTTATGATCTTGTTGCTGTGAAGAGATTTCTCAGTAGCTACAAAATCGACTTTGAAGTCCACAACGGGTGGATATCCAGTCTGGGAGAGCACTCAGATTCCTTGCAATGCACGAAGCAGTTGCAGGATACGGTTTTAAATTTCTAATCTCTCCTATACTTGTCGATATTTAAGCTGCTTTATCAATTATTATCATCTCGTACAGCACTCTTGACCTAACACGTTGATCTCGAATATCACCTCACACGTGATTGTTTCACTATGAAACTCATCAATGTTGTCATGGTCCACACCGATTCCTGTCATGCCAACTGATTTTTCCAAAATTCGATAAATCAATTCTGATTAAAATTAATTTTGGTAAACGGCATTGAGGTAAAGCAAGAGTAATCCGCATCGGAAAATCGTTTTTGTAAATATCTTTGTGTTTTTAAAATTATTGTAAGTTTGTTGATTTTAGGGGGAGTAATTCCAAATTTGAAAAATTCAAAAACATTGAAAATTTTCAAAACCCAAAAACAATAGAAAAACAAAAATGAGTGTCCTGTCGAGCAAAAGAGAAAATGATAGTACATCAGTGGTCTGTCCAAACCTTTTTAAACTGAAATGCAAAATGAAAAATGTTAAGCAGCTCTATATAAGATGTATCGGTAGGCTCACAATCATCTTAAAGTGTGCAGGGTGATATAAACTTAAATCGACTGAAGACCAGGTGGGAACCACTCATTGGCATATGGTCTTAGTACCAAAATTTCGTTTGAGAGATTGCCGAGGTTCTGAGATGTGTGGTCTTTATGCTGTTTATCATCTGGGTATCATGGTTGTTTCTTTTACCGAAACAAAACGGAGACGAAGTCTAGATCTTCCATGATATCATACATACGTGTACATACTGCATTCGACCTCAATAAGTGATCAACAATCACATGTCCACAAAACAAGTGATAATATATCACATTCATCCGGGAGTCAGGTTCGTCTCTTTGCTGTACGAAAGTACTGACCTGTTCACGGACTTGCTCCTGTGCCCTCATGCATCTGAAAATCAAGTTCCTCATCAATAAGTGATTCTATCACATAGGGCTTGTTTTCAATCAAAATAAGTGAGTTACTCACATCTTTTTATACGGCAAAACAGATGATAAATGGTATACTCACCAGTAAGATGAACTCTCGTGCATACCTTGATACGGGAATGTGTCGTGATGTGAATGAACACCGGTCGGTAAGTATAAATCATACCTTAACGTATCCCCTCGCCATGATTACATATGATAAGTTGAGCTTATGTGGATAACAATACCGATAATCGTTATAGGATGTTTATCTAAAATGTTAACAAAAAGAACAACAAGAGCGTTTTGGCATGACCGTACACTGATATGATTCTCTTACCCTCGAAACTCGCAAAAAGAATGTTTGTATATATTTACTTTTCTTAGTTTCTGCAACTCTGTATATATTTATTTACTGCTTTCAGTCTTTAAGTTTGAAATATTCAAAATACCAAAAAGATTTTAGGTGTGTTTTTTAATATAAACTTTTTAAAAGTCAAAAAGATTTTATTTCTGCTTTAGTTTTGATTAACCGATGTTGGAACTCGAATCTTCGTTACCTGAAACCTGAACGAAAACGAAAACCAAAACGACTGAATCTTCATAAACGGTCAGAGTTTGCAAGTTTTGAAAGTTAATAATCTAAATTGAAAAATCTGTTAACTTTTCAAACTAAACTGTCGGACGGTAGTTGAAAACATGGTAACATGTGTGTCGTTTGTTTATGATAACTATATTCCAAGCGTTTGTTCTCATTACGTGTTTAGCTTTCTTGCATGTGCAGATGCTAAAGGCGAGGAGAACATGTTCGATGAAAAGCTTCGGAATGAAGACATGACATGGAGGCATTCAAATGATAAAGATGATTGAGTTGCCGCTGATCAATCACCAACACCACAAGGATCTCAAGCATTGAAGTCAAAAGATTCCCAAGCATAATCAAAGGGGGAGTTTGTTAACACACTACCTAAATGAAAAGGGAGTTTGTTGATACACTTTCTACTTACGACGCGTGAAGACTTTGAAGATCCTCCGACATGGAAGATATGGAAATCGAACCTCACGAGTAGCGTCCAAGGGGGAGTTTGTTGGTACACTAAAGTGGACGTGACTCGACTCGGTTCGGTTCGACCCGGTTAGGTTCGGCTCAAGCCCGACGTCACGACATTCCTCCGTCGTGCGCCCCAGAGTTCGACACGCGAAGCATGAAGCGCCGCGAGCCGGTTCCCGCTGCCACATCATCATGACATCATCATGATGATGTCATGATGATGTCACTCATTTGACTAAGGCTTATAATCTGCATGTTGAGAATAGATTTACGTATAACATGTTTGATTGGGCCGAAACCTTCATTTGAGCCATTTGTTTGTGTTGGGCTGCTACAACATCATGCGACGAAGACCAATCCCAGGCCCCTCAAAGTGACGAAATCACTTTGATTTCGTCAAAGACAAATGTGATTTCGTCGTGATAAAAGGGTTTTCGTCTAGAACTGGATTTCGTCGATGTGTTTCAGTATATATACACAGACAACAGACATAACACAGTTATGAGTCTGTATAGACTTTGAGAGCGAACACACTGTAAACACACACACACCGAGAGTTTATGAGAGCATCTTGTAAACATTGATTTGTAACCGTTTTTTAGATTAATACAATGGAGTGTTAATCGTTGAATCGTTGTGTCTTACGTGTTCGTCACTAGGTTTAACTTACCCGTTTGGATTCCGCACTTTCGGGTTTGTCAGAAAACAGGGAATACAGGTTACTCGATCCTCCGGGTGGACCTACACTTGACAACCTCCTGGAAGCAACTTTTCTTGCCACCAGACCTTTCTCCATCAATTAGGAATCCGATGCCGTCACTAAACACATTCCTTAAATTGTAGCCCTTTTTTTAGTGTTTATTTTTTGGTGTCTAATCCGCATATATATCACCATTGCTCTTGATTTTCATGACTGTATATCTCTTAAATGTCAACATATCCGCTTGTGATTTAGTTTATGAATTTTTTCAATGCCGAGAACCTCGAACAGAGAGTAAAAATGGTGTAAGGTTCTCAATGGTGTAAAACTAAATGGGATATACCGGGCTAGGATTCGAGTTACAGGAACAAGGGCCAAACCAACCACACAAGAATGGAATCGTCGAGCGAAAACACTTAATAACCTCCTGGAAGAAGTTTTTCTTGCCACCAGACCTTTCTCCTTCAATAAGAAATCTGATGCCGTCACAAATCACATTCCTTAAAGTGTAGCCATTTTTTAAGTGTTTAGTTTTCGGTGTCTAATCCGCATATATATCACCATTGCTCTTGATTTTCTGCACGGTATATCTCTTAAATGTCAATATATACGTGTGTGACTTAGTTTACAAAGAGTTTTCAATGCCGAGAACCTCAATCATCGAGTAAAACAGGCGTAAGGTTCACAATGGTGTAAAACTAAAATGGGATATATCGGGCTAGGATTCGAGTTACAGGAAAAAGGGCCAAACCAACCACCCAAGAACACTTAACAAACTCTTGGACGCAGCTTTCCTTGCCAGCAGACCTTTCCCCATCAATTTGGAATCTAATGCCGTCACTAAACACATTACTTAAATTGTGGCCATTTTTTGAGTGTTTATTTTTTGGTGTCTAATCCGCATATATATATCACCATTACTCTTGATTTTCTTGACTGTATATCTCTTAAATGCCAACGTATACGCGTGTGATTTAGTTTACGAAGATTTTTCAATGCCGAGATCCTCGACCAGAGAGTAAAAAAGGCGTAAGGTTCACAATGGTGTAAAACTAAAAGGGGATATACCGGGCTAGGATTCGATTTAAAGGAGCAAGGGCAAAACCAACCACCCAAGATAGGAAGCATCGAGCGAAAACACTTGACAACCTACTGGAAGCAGCTTTTCTTGCCACCAGACCTTTCTCCATCAATTAGGAATCTGATGCGGTCACTAAACACATTCATTAAATTGTAGCCATTTTTCGAGTGTTTATATTTTGGTGTCTAATCCGCATATATATCACCATTGCTCTTGGTTTTCTTGAATGTATATCTCTTAAATGTCAACATATCCGCGTGTGATTTAATTTACGAAGATTTTTAATGCCGAGAACCTCGATCAGAGAGTAAAAAACGTGTAAGCTTCACAATAGTGAAAAACTAAAATGGGATATACCGGGCTAGGATTCGAGTTACAGGAACAAGGGCCAAACCAACCACCCAAGAATGGAATCCTCGAGCCAAAACACTTGACAATCTCCTGGAAGCAGCTTTTCTTGCCACCAGACCTTTCTCCATCAATAAGGAATCTGATGTCGTCACTAAACACATTCCTTAAATTGTTGCCATTTTATTGTGTGTTTATTTTTGGGTGTCTAATCCGCATATATATCACCATTGCTCTTGATTTTCTTGACTGTATATCTCTTAAATGTCAACATATCCGCTTGTGATTTAGTTTACGAGGATTTTTCGATGCCGAGAACCTCGAACAGAGAGTAAAAATGGTGTAAGGTTCACAATGGTGTAAAACTAAAATGGGATATACCGGGCTAGGATTCGAGTTACAGGAACAAGGGCCAAACCAACCACACAAGAATGGAATCGTCGAGCGAAAACACTTAATAACCTATTGGAAGAAGTTTTTCTTACCACCAGACCTTTCTCCTTCAATAAGAAATCTGATGCCGTCACAAATCACATTCCTTAAACTTTAGCCATTTTTTGAGTGTTTATTTTTTGGTGTCTAATCCGCATATATATCACCATTGCTCTTGATTTTCTGCACGGTATATCTTTTAAATGTCAATATATACGCGTGTGACTTAGTTTACGAAGAGTTTTCAATGCCGAGAACCTCAATCATGGAGTAAAACAGGCGCAAGGTTCACAATGGTGTAAAACTAAAATGGGATATATCGGGCTACGATTCGAGTTACAGGAAAAAGGGCCAAGATAACCACCCAAGAATGGAATCATTGAGCGAAAACACTTGACTAACTCCTGGACGCAGCTTTCCTTGCCACCAGATCTTTCTCCATTAATTTGGAATCTAATGCCGTCACTAAACACATTACTTAAATTGTGGCCATTTTTTTAGTGTTTATTTTTTGGTGTCTAATCCGCATATATATCACCATTACTCTTGATTTTCTTGACCGTATATCTCTTAAATGCCAACGTATACCCGTGTGATTTAGTTTACGAAGATTTTTCAATGCTGAGATCCTCGACCAGAGAGTAAAAAAGGCGTAAGGTTCACAATGGTGTAAAACTAAAAGGGGATATACCGGGCTAGGATTCGATTTACAGGAACAAGGGCCAAACCAACCACCCAAGAATGGAATCGTCAAGCGAAAACACTTGACAACCTCCAGGAAGCAGCTTTTCTTGCCACCAGACCTTTCTCCATCAATTAGGAATCTGATGCGGTCACTAAACCCAATCCTTAAATTGTAGCCATTTTTTGAGTGTTTATTTTTTGGTGTCTAATCCGCATATATATCACCATTGCTCTTGGTTTTCTTGAAAGTATATCTCTTAAATGTCAACATAAACGCGTGTGATTTAATTCACGAAGATTTTTAATGCCGAGAACCTCGATCAGAGAGTAAAAAACGTGTAAGCTTCACAATAGTGTAAAACTAAAAAGGGATATATCGGGCTAGGATTCGAGTTACAGGAACAAGATCCAAACCAACCACCCAAGAATGGAATCGTCGAGCCAAAACACTTGACAACCTCCTGGAAGCAGCTTTTCTTGCCACCAGACCTTTCTCCATCAATAAGGAATCTGATGTCGTCACTAAACACATTCCTTAAATTGTAGCCATTTTATTGAGTGTTTATTTTTTGGTGTCTAATCCGCATATATATCACCATTGCTCTTGATTTTCTTGACTGTATATCTCTTAAATGTCAAAATATATGCGTGTAATTTAGTTTACGAAGATTTTTCATTGCTGAGAACCTCGAACAGAGAGTAAAAAAGGCGTAAGGTTCACAATGGTGTAAAACTAAAATGGGATATACCGGGCTAGGATTCGAGTTACAGGAACAAGAGCCAAACCAAACACCCAAGAATGGAATCGTCAAGCGAAAACACTTAACAACCTCCTGGAAGCAGTTTTTCTTGCCACCAGACCTTTCTCCTTCAATAAGGAATCTGATGCCGTCACAAATCACATTCCTTAAATTGTAGCCATTTTTTGAGTGTTTATTTTTTGGTGTCTAATCAGCATATATATCACCATTGCTCTTGATTTTCTGGACGGTATATCTCTTAAATGTCAATATATACGCGCGTGACTTAGTTTACGAAGAGTTTTCATTGCCGAGAACCTCGATCATGGAGTAAAACAGGCGTAAGGTTCACAATGGTGTAAAACTAAAATGGGATATATCGGGCTAGGATTCTAGTTACAGGAACAAGGGCGAACCAACCACCCAAGAATGGAATCGTTGAGCGAAAACACTTGACAAACTCCTGGAAGCAGCTTTTCTTGCCACCAAACCTTTCTCCATCAATTTCGAATCTAATGCCGTCACTAAACACATTTCTTAAATTGTAGCCATTTTTTGAGTGTTTATTTTTTGTGTCTAATCCGCTTTTATATCACCATTACTCTTGATTTTCTTGACTGTATCTCTTAAATGCCAACGTATACGCATGTGATTTAGTTTACGAAGATTTTTCAATGCCGAGATCCTCGATCAGAGAGTAAAAAAGGCGTAAGGTTCACAATGGTGTAAAACTAAAATGGGATATACCGGACTAGGATTCGATTTACAGGAACAAAGGCCAAACCAACCACCCAAGAATGGAATCGTCGAGCGTAAACACTTGACCACCTCCTGGAAGCAGCTTTTCTTGCCACCAGACCTTTCTCCATCAATTAGGAATCAGATACCGTCACTAAACACATTCCTTAAATTGTAGCCATTTTTTGAGTGTTTATTTTTTGGTGTCTAATCTGCATATATATAACCATTGCTCTTGGTTTTCTTGACTGTATATCTCTTAAATGTCAACATATCCGGGTGTGATTTAATTTACGAAGATTTTTCAATGCTGAGAACCTTGATCAGAGAGTAAAAAAGGCGTAAGCTTCACAATAGTGTAAAACTAAAATGGGATATACCGGGCTAGGATTCGAGTTACAGGAACAAGGGCCAAACCAACCACCCAAGAATGGAATCGTCGAGCCAAAACACTTGACAACCACCTGGAAGCAGTTTTTCCTGCCACCAGACCTTTCTCCATCAATTAGGAAACTGATGCCGTCACTAAACACATTCCTTAAATTGTAGCCATTTTTTTAGTGTTTATTTTTTGGTGTCTAATCCGCATATATATCACCATTGCTCTTGATTTTCTTGACTGTATATCTCTTAAATGTCAACATATCCGCTTGTGATTTAGTTTACGAAGATTTTTCAATGTCGAGAACCTCGAACAGAGAGTAAAAATGGTGTAAGGTTCTCAATGGTGTAAAACTAAAATGGGATATACCGGGCTAAGATTCGTGTTACAGGAACAAGGGCCAAACCAACCACACAAGAATGGAATCGTCGAGCGAAAACACTTGACAAACTCCTGGAAGCAGCTTTCCTTGCTAGCAGACCTTTCTCCATCAATTTGGAATTTAATGCCATCACTAAACACATTACTTAAATTGTGGCCATTTTTTGAGTGTTTATTTTTTGGTTGTAGGATCGGATTCCGACCTAAACGAGTCGTTCGGAAGAGTTCTAATCCGTTTCAAAGGCGGAAACAGAGAAACGGACGATGAAACAGCTTGACATACACTTTAATCTTCTTTTATATTGAATTGACAACCTTTACAATCAGAAGAATAACCGGCAGCACTTCGGTACACTTGGAAACTACTGTTACAAATGACAAGTCAAGAACCCTATATATAATGCACATGATTTCGCTTGAAGACATTCAAGCGAAATCCACTACAACTCTTGAAGCGAAATTGACAATTTCATTTTGTCTTGAAGCGAAATCTTTATGCAAACTAGAAATCTGTTTTGTCCTTTTGCATGCAATCTCACGTAAACTTGTGATATGATGTCATTGATGATGTCATCTAGATGATGTCATCATGACATCATGTCTTGATTAGCTCCGCACCGAACCGAGACTCGATATAAGACGAAGACGATAGATGTGTGCACCAACAGACTCCCCCTCAGATGTTGACGAGTCTTAAGTGTCGAGTCGTTTCAATCTTCAGTCTTTATCAGTCTTTGATCTTCCTTCAGGATCTCTACCTGGCTCTATTTTATCTCCAAATCTCTCTCTCTCTAACAGACTCCCCCTCAAAACATGCTGGGATCGTAGTCTGGCTTTTACAGAATCAGAATCTAAATCTGGATCTCTATCTGCTATTCTGCACATCCTCTACCCAAAAGTAAGATTCACAAGAATAAAATATTTAACAATTTATCAAATTTTCATGCACCAACACTGATCCTTCTCCAATCAGTATACAATCAAATATTAACAATGATCATTTAACTAATTTTTTATCTCTGAAAAACTTTTCAATCAAATTTTCCCAAACCTGTTCGTCATGTTTAGCACT
Source organism: Helianthus tuberosus (assembly GCA_030545235.1). Classification (NCBI taxonomy): domain Eukaryota; kingdom Viridiplantae; phylum Streptophyta; class Magnoliopsida; order Asterales; family Asteraceae; genus Helianthus; species Helianthus tuberosus. The sequence goes on along the minus strand of CM060376.1, from coordinate 10,543,400 downwards.
TGGAATTTTGAAAATCAGCTTTCAAACATCAGTTGTCGAAAATCTTTTTGAATTTTTCAAAATTTATGCTAAAACACACCGAAAATCTTTTTGGATTTTGAAATAACAGAAATAAAATGCAGAAATGAACTATTTACATACAATATTTTTGTGAGTTTGTGTAAGAGGATCATATCAGTTTTTGAGACAAATCACCAACACCGTTAAGCTTCATTTCATTTTAAGTTCTAAACAATTCACTTAGATTGTCAGTATACTGATCCACTTAAATTTTCACACAAAGTTCAACTGTTTCGAGATACGAGATTAATGTTTTAGGACTTAAACATCTACATGTGTCCCACCTCAGTATATACTCCCGTATCCAGACCCCAGTATTCAGTCTTACAGGTGAGTATACCTAGATGATATCTGTAAGGGGTTAATTGCGAGGGCCGTGAGAGCTCAGGTCGATCTTTCGATACGCAGAGAGATGACGGCTTCGACTTTTGGTGTGTCCCCTTTAGAGGATCTTTTGTTTCAACAGCCATGATTAGCATTTTTCAATGTTTCATCATTTTTTAGCTGAGGGTGAGCTATATTTCAAGCAAATGTAAAGTATTCTCCGGGGACTAGGCCATTGCTTCCGCATTATCAGAAGTCCCGGGATAATACCCCAGATATCACTAAGCATAAAGACCTAGTATCTCAGAATACGGGACCCTTCAAACAAGATTTCAGGGGTTACCTATATATCCTGGAGGTGTTCCCCACGTAGACGCAAGTAAATTTTATGTTTATATCTCGTCACAATTTACTAAATGTGCAAAAACCTACTGACATATCCACAGTGAGATTGTTTATCACTTTTGACTTTCCATTTCTTTAGCATGTTGTGATCGTCCACTGATGTACTATCATTTCCTCTTTTATACAACAAAACTCATTTTCATTTTATCATGTTTTTGGCTTTTTCAAAATTTCAAATGTTTTTGGATTTTCTGAAAATTTTTACTCCCCCTAAAATGCAAACACATTTTAGGAAATTTGAAAATGAACTATACAATAAAATGACAACCGATATCGAATCGCTTCAATTCGCCATCCACTTGGCATAAACAATCAGAACTCCCCCTTACAACAAACTATTTTCCCATTGTGATTTCAAAACACTTAAGTTTGTTTTAATCAAATGGTTTTTCCGGAAAATAAGTTTTATTGATTTTACCACTTGTAGGTTAGGGATGTAGCTCATCACATTGTTCTCATATCAAAAACCACTTGTAGAAAATCAAGTACAACTTAATGTCCCTGATTTACCACTTGTAAGTCGAAATCACTTTCGTGAATCTCTCAAGAAATGTGCCGATTCCTGCTCCACTTAAACCAACCTGGGAGCTCCGGCAATTCACACTTATCCTGTGAATATTCAGCTATTCTTAAAATTCAATCACAAAAACAATCTTCAAGAAATATGCCGATTCCTGATCCGCGATTACAAACTTGGGATCTCCGGCAAGTCCGGTTTTTAATCAAACATTACGTCCACCCAAGCCTCACCAGCCTTGGGTGACTTTGGTGGCAAACATCTATCCCACCAACATTTTGATTTATAAAACTCTTGAGCACCTTTTACCTTTCTGTCAACCATCTTACCGAAAATATGCTTGACTTTTCCATTGAAAGCTTTCTCAACATCAAATTCTCCCTTATCAGCGAAGAATTGATTTGAGATCTCTACCTTTCCAACTTTCGACTTCCAATTTTCCTTTGACAATGAAGGAAAATTCTCATCGTTCACCTCAGGAACGGAATTAACAATCTTTTTCTCAACAAATGACTCCTCTGATTTTATGGAATCAGATTCATTGTCAGAACTTCTTTCAGATTTTACAACCCATTTTTGTTTGCTTAAATCGACACTTCTTTTGTAAAACCGTTTTGAAGTTTCACCAACTTCCAAAGTCGATTTATTAACATTTTTCTTTTTCATTTCAGAGTTAGAAGAAACTCCCTGTTCTTGGTAGTTGGTCTTGGGGCAATTCCAAGCTATGTGTCCAACTTCCTGACATTTGAAACAGGTTCTTCGATCAACTCTTTGAGCAAACTGCTTCACATTCCTCTTTACCTCAGCAAGAAACTCTTGATTGGATTGTTTCCAGAATGGTTTCTTCTGCTCATCTTCAGCACTTCCTCCTGCAACAAATTTTGTTTTTGGTTTATAAGTTTTCTGATTTTGATAATTTTCAGGAGGAATAAATCCTAAACCCTTTTTGAAGTTTTTGTTATGGTTTGGTTTCTTTTGAAAACCATAACCAGAACCATAACCCTTTTTCTTGTTCAATCTCTGTTGAACTCTTGAAGTGTACTTTTTAGGTTTTTCATCAAGATTTAAATCTTTTATATCAGAAATATTAATTTCTGTTAATTTGAAAACCTGTTTGATCATTTCAGTTTTTACACTTCTGATTGGAAATTCCTCATCAGAATATAATTTGTCTGAATCATTCAAAGTATAAGCCACTTTGATTGATCCGTCATTCAAATTAGATTTTGATAACAGAAATTCTCTATTGTAAACCCTGTTAACCAGTGAACTCGGACTCTTTTCTGACGAACTCGGACTATCAGACTCAGACTCCGGTTTTGACTCCTCATCCGTATCCAACACCTGATCGACAACTTTCTTTACTAACTCAGACTCATGATCAGTGTCAGACGCTGTGAATGTAACATCAATATTGTCTGGTAATTCATCAATGATTTCAGACTTTAACTTGATGTTTAGAGCCTTGTCTACTCGTTCCTCATTTGGCTTTCTGGGAGAATAAGTTTCATGGATCGGGGGCGGACATCTGTTATACTTGACACTTGGTTTCTTACCAGTATCAGTATCTTCAGTCTTTTTGTCCATGAACGCTTCTAAACCTGCAACAGTAGGATAAACACGATCAATCAAATAATCACAAGTAGTGTAACTCAACAGTAATCGTTTAATCCTTTCACTCTCAATTTTCTCAAGTTCCACTTCTTTCTTTAACTGTGCACAATCTTCAATATACTCATTAATGACTTTCTGCTTTGTCATTAATGTTGCACTCATTTTATCCATTGCTTTTTCAATTTATGTATTCGTCTTTTTCAGACGATCAACTGTGTTGTTGAGCACATCATATGACTCCTTTACATACTTCACATCGGACAATAAATCTTCTTTAATCTTTTCCAACTCAGCAATCTTCTTATCTTTCTCTTCACAAGCTTTGCAAGATTCTGAACACTTCGAACATGGTTTTTCAACTTCAACCACTTTTTCAATTAGCTTTTCAACTTCAACGATCTTTTCTACTTCGACAAGTTTCTCAACTTCGACTATTTTCTCTACCACTTTCTCCACTTCAATAATTTTTACTATTGCATTTTCAGTCACTGCTTCAACTTTTGTTTCTCCAACTTCTGTCTTCGCCTTTTCATTAGCAAGTAACTTTGCTGCTTCCAGTTCCCTCTTTAAGCGGGCAATCTTCTTCTGATTCAGCATCTCAACTTTATCTGCATAGAAAAAATTAAAACTATCAAGCTCAATGCTTTTTCTACATTTGTTAAGATATTCTTCCTCATCATCAGTATCTACATCGCTTCCAAGATCTGGAAAAATCGGTATTCTTTTTGGTTTAGATTTGAATTCTTCTTCCATGTTTTGGTAATCAGGAGATACTTCGGGAAATTTGATATCCTTTGGCAAACACCTTGGACTGATGATTTTCTGTGCGGACTGAACGTTGACCAACTATGCGGACTGCTAAGACCCGAATCGAATACCAACGACCTTACCGACAAACGTACTGATCAATCCGTGCGAACCAACAAAACTCCAAACCTTGTGACTTGACTTTGATGAATTGACCTTTGTCAAAAATTATCAGGTACAAACAACTTGAACTCAAATAATTCGATGAATTCAATATGTAAGAAATGGGACACTGACAACAACAACTTGAATTTTATAAATCCACCAACTATTGATTCAAATGATTATATGAGAACAATATTGACCAACCCAAATTAATACACCTAACACTTTAGATGGACTTATACAACTAACACATGTGATGGGCCGGTCTAAAACATTTAGATTGGGCCGAAACTTGAATCCCTCAACACTATTATAATGAATCAACACAAGTTTAGAATAAAACAAATATCAACTAATTACTGACAACCTCGTGAAGACTGCTCACAATCCACGATGCACTTTGAGTTAAGATCACATGCAACCGACAAACCACATAATCTCTTGTCCCAATCAACTGACACCTTCGTTTTACGTATCATACAACACAAAGAAATTCACATGACCCAATGTAGCTTTTTATCAACAAATCGAGATAACATGCAATATGATTTTTTTATTAATGAATAGTCTATTTCACATGCAAAGGCTGACAACAATTTCAATGGACTGACATTTTTGAAATTTACAAAACTGATTATATCGATATATGTCTGACAACACTACTACAAGATCAAGAATCACATGCAACTTTGAATTTTTTTTTTTAAACTTGCCAACAACTTTTAGAATTCGATATGATTGAACTGCACCATTTTATCAACTTCACATGCTCACAAATATCAATCTCACTTTTTTTTTTTTGAAAGGCAATATCAATCTCACTTAGCCGACAAAACACTTTATATCAGAACAATCACAAAAATCAAAGCATACAAACAAAGTACATGTATCGACAAAGCACACATTGAAGAAACTGACATCTAATCACACAATTCAATATATGAATTTACACAGTCGAGGCACATCACACACTTTAACATGCAAGACTTTTCATTGAACTGTTACATCAAATCACCGACAAGTATGAATTGTGTATTAATCTGATTGAACCTAAACAGAATATTCACATGAAACCAATATAATATGTCTTCAAGGTTAATCTCGTGACTACTAGTATTTAATTCAGGTTACATGGCAGACAATATCATTTCATTCACTACTTGATTTTATCAAAAGCATATATTCACATGCACATATATATTATATCATTTCCAAATTTCAAGATTTAATCATATCACTTGTAAACTGACACTCAACACATGCAGACTTAAATCGATATATTCACATGCCTCAATGAACTATTCAAGCGAAATCATCAAGACATCATACTTTCAAGCGAAATCTATCCAAAATCTCAAGCGAAATCTGATGAAAACAGTTGCTGATGTCATCATATGTTCGAACAATTGAAGCGAAATCACACAAAATTACAAGTTTTAGGCTGAATTTGATGCTGAAACTTTCCAGGAACTGTTAAAACATGATTATGCGTGATATGTGAGAATTTTAGTCGATTTTATCCGTAAAAAGTTTGAAATTTCGAAAAAGAATGATGTAGAAACAGAAATCGTGGTGAAAACCGGCTGTTTCGGCAAGAACTCCTCGTCCTGAGCTCTGATACCAATTGTAGGATCGGATTCCGACCTAAACGAGTCGTTCGGAAGAGTTCTAATCCGTTTCAAAGGCGGAAACAGAGAAACGGACGATGAAACAGCTTGACATACACTTTAATCTTCTTTTATATTGAATTGACAACCTTTACAATCAGAAGAATAACCGGCAACACTTCGGTACACTTGGAAACTACTGTTACAAATGACAAGTCAAGAACCCTATATATAATGCACATGATTTCGCTTGAAGACATTCAAGCGAAATCCACTACAACTCTTGAAGCGAAATTGACAATTTCATTTTGTCTTGAAGCGAAATCTTTATGCAAACTAGAAATCTGTTTTGTCCTTTTGCATGCAATCTCACGTAAACTTGTGATATGATGTCATTGATGATGTCATCTAGATGATGTCATCATGACATCATGTCTTGATTAGCTCCGCACCGAACCGAGACTCGATATAAGACGAAGACGACAGATGTGTGCACCAACATTGGTGTCTAATCCGCATATATATATCACCATTACTCTTGATTTTCTTGACTGTATATCTCTTAAATGCCAACGTATATGCGTGTGATTTAGTTTACGAAGATTTTTCAATGCCGAGATCCTCGACCAGAGAGTAAAAAAGGCGTAAGGTTCACAATGGTGTAAAACTAAAAGGGGATATACCGGGCTAGGATTCGATTTACAGGAACAAGGGCCAAACCAACCACCCAAGAATGGAATCGTCGAGTGAAAACACTTGACAACCTCCTGGAAGCAGCTTTTCTTGCCACCAGACATTTCTCCTTCAATTAGGAATCTGATGCGGTCACTAAACACATTCCTTAAATTGTAGCAATTTTTTGAGTGTTTATTTTTTGGTGTCTAATCCGCATATATATCACCATTGCTCTTGATTTTCTTGACTGTATATCTCTTAAATGTCAACATATACACATGTGATTTAGTTTACGATGAATTTTCAATGCCGAGAACCTCGATCAGAGAGTAAAAAAGGCGTAAGGTTCACAATGGTGTAAAACTAAAATGGGATATACCGGGCTAGGATTCGAGTTACATGAACAAGGGCCAAACCAACCACCCAAGAATGGAATCGTCGAGCCAAAACACTTGACAACCACCTGGAAGCAGTTTTTCTTGCCACCAGACCTTTCTCCATCAATTAGGAAACTGATGCCGTCACTAAACACATTCCTTAAATTGCATCCATTTTTTTAGTGTTTATTTTTTGGTGTCTAATCCGCATATATATCACCATTGCTCTTCATTTTCTTGACTGTATATCTCTTAAATGTCAACATATCCGCTTGTGATTTAGTTTACGAAGATTTTTCAATGCCGAGAACCTCGAACAGAGAGTAAAAATGGTGTAAGGTTCTCAATGGTGTAAAACTAAAATGGGATATACCGGGCTAAGATTCGAGTTACAGGAACAAGGGCCAAACCAACAACACAAGAATGGAATCGTCGAGCGAAAACACCTAATAATCTCCTGGAAGAAGGTTTTCTTGCCACCAGACCTTTCTCCTTCAATAAGAAATCTGATGCCGTCACAAATCACATTCCTTAAAGTGTAGCCATTTTTTGAGTGTTTAGTTTTTGGTGTCTAATCCGCATATATATCACCATTGCTCTTGATTTTCTGCACGGTATATCTCTTAAATGTCAATATATACGCGTGTGACTTAGTTTACAAAGAGTTTTCAATGCCGAGAACCTCAATCATGGACTAAAACAGGCGTAAGGTTCACAATGGTGTAAAACTAAAATAGGATATATCGGGCTAGGATTCGAGTTACAGGAAAAACGGCCAAACCAACCACCCAGGAATGGAATCATTGAGCGAAAACACTTGACAAACTCCTGGAAGCAGCTTTCCTTGCCAGCAGACCTTTCTCCATCAATTTGGAACCTAATGCCGTCACTAAACACATTACTTAAATTGTGGCCATTTTTTGAGTGTTTATTTTTTGGTGTCTAATCCACATATATATATCACCATTACTCTTGATTTTCTTAACTGTATATCTCTTAAATGCTAACGTATACGCGTGTGATTTAGTTTACGAAGATTTTTCAATGCCGAGATCCTCGACCAGAGAGTAAAAAAGGCGTAAGGTTCACAATGGTGTAAAACTAAAAAGGGATATACCGGGCTAGGATTCGATTTACAGGAACAAGGGCCAAACCAACCACCCAAGAATGGAATCGTCGAGTGAAAACACTTGACAACCTCTTGGAAGCAGCTTTTCTTGCCACCAGACATTTCTCCATGAATTAGGAATCTGATGCGGTCACTAAACACATTCCTTAAATTGTAGCCATTTTTTGAGTGTTTATTTTTTGGTGTCTAATCCGCATATATATCAGCATTGCTCTTGATTTTCTTGACTGTATATCTCTTAAATGTCAACATATACACGTGTGATTTAGTTTACGATGAATTTTCAATGCCGAGAACCTCGATCAGAGAGTAAAAAAGGCGTAAGGTTCACAATGGTGTAAAACAAAAATGGGATATCCCGGGCTAGGATTCGGGTGACAGGAACAAGGGCCAAACCAACCACCCAAGAATGGAATTGTCGAGCGAAAACACTTGACAACCTCCTGGAAGCAGCTTTTCTTACCACCTGACCTTTCTCCATCAATTAGGAGTCTAATGCCGTCACTAAACAAATTACTTAAATTGTAGCAATTTTTTGAGGGTTTATTTTTTGCTGTCTAATCCACATATATATCACCATTTCTCTTGATTTTGTTGACTGTATATCTCTTAAATGTTAACGTATCCGTGTGTGAGTTAGTTTCCGATGATTTTTCAATGTCGAGAACCTCGATTAGAGAGTAAAAAAGGCGTAAGGTTCACAATGGTATAAAACTAAAATGGGATATACCGGGCTAGGATTCTAGTTATAGGAACAATGGCCAAACCAAACCAACCACCCAAGAATGAAATCGTCAAGCGAAAACACTTGACAACCTCCTGGAAGCAACTTTTCTTGCCATTAGACCTTTCTCCATCAATTAGGAATCTGATGCCGTCACTAAACACATTCCTTAAATTGTAGCAGTTTTTTGAGTGTTTATTATTTGGTGTCTAATCCGCATATATATCACCATTGCTCTTGAATTTCTTGACTGTATATCTCTTAAATGTCAACATATATGCGTGTGATTTAGTTTATGAAGATTTTTCAATGCTGAGAACCTAGATCGTGGAGTAAAACAAGCGTAACGTTCACAATGGTGAAAAAGTAAAATGGGATATACCGGGCTAGGATTCGAGTTACAGGAACAAGGGCCAAACCAACCACCCAAGAATGGAATCGTCAAGCGAAAACACTTGACAAACTCCTGGAAGCAGCTTTTCTTACCACCAGACATTTCTCCATCAATTAGGAATCTAATGCCTTCACTAAACACATTCCTTAAATTGTAGCCATTTTTTGTGTGTTTATTTTTTGGTGTGTAATCCGCATATATATATCGCCATTGATCTTAATTTTCTTGATTGTATATCTCTTAAATGTCAATGTATACACGTGTGATTTAGTTTACGAAGATTTTTCAATGCCATGATACTCGATCAGATAGTAAGGTTCACAATGGTGTAAAACTAAAATGAGATATACCGGGCTAGGATTCGAGTTACAGGAACAAGGGCCAAACCAACCACCCAAGAATGGAATCGTCGAGCGAAAACACTTGACAACCACCTGGAAGCAGCTTTTCTTGCCACCAGACCTTTCTCCATCAATTAGGAATCTGTTGCCGTCACTAAACACATTCCTTAAATTGTAGCCATTTTTTTAGTGTTTATTTTTTGGTGTCTAATCCGCATATATATCACCAGTGCTCTAGATTTTATTGACTGTATATCTCTTAAATGTTAACATATACGCGTGTAATTTAGTTTACGAATATTTCTCAATGCCGAGAACCTCGATCTGAGAGTAAAAAATGTGACACTTGTGCCTCTACGACCATCATACGAATACAAAACCAATGAAATCTTGTGTTTCAAACTTGGGATTTGTATAATTATGTGTATCATTTGCACATATCAATTCTTGTTCGATTTCGAGCTTTAAATCGCTTTCTGGAAGGTTATACACGAACTGATGCATAAATGTAATCAGTTTAACGCAACAAACACTCCGGAATAGTGACATAGGCTTAGCATTCCTTAAATAACCTTTACATAACTGAGAAATTAGTTTTGGAGGGTTGGTGTGTCGAAAACAACTATTTACGTCAAACTACGAAAGTATGTCGATTCGTATAGTAACGAACATTCCAGAACTTGATCATAAGTTAAACATACCCTAAATATCCTTACATAGCTTAGAAATAGGCTTTGAGGGGTTCGGTATGCGAAAATAAACTTTTTGATCAAACAAGGACTAAAAGCATCAAAAAGTGCATAAGTTTGCATTTACGTGTATATCTTACGTTCTGAACATATCCAGACATCCAAAAGTTTTTGTAATCATTAAAATATTTTATTTTAGTGATTCGAATGCAAAAATACCATTCGTCGCGCAATTTGTATCGTTTTCGCGTCTGTTTGAGTTTTCGTCATATATAACCGAATAACGCAACCGTACGACCAAATGAACCGACATCCGATATGTTTTCAAGCATATTTCATGTTCCCTATGCTTTAACTTCATTGTGGAGCCTTGAAATTGGGTTAACGGGGCTTAAACACGTCAAAAATGCATCAAAAACTGAGTTTTACACTTGCAGAGACCATTTTTGACAATCTGTCAAAGTGGTCTTGGCGGGCCGCGTAAGACCATGTGTGGCTCTTCGTGGGCCGTGACTGATGTCCAGACAGAAACATTGAACTTGGCCCTTTTCAGCTGATTTCAATGGTTTTTACCCCTGATTTTGAATACAATGGACTTGTTTTGATATTCCCCTTGTATTGTAATCTATGGGCACAAGTGTATGGTGAGATTTGAGCTTTGATTCTTGCAAAAACACATGTCAAGATCTTGTAAACTCAAGACTTACTATAAATACCCACTTGATCCTCATTCATTTCTCACACATTTGCTCTAAATCTGCTCTAAGTTGAAGCCTTAGCTTCATACCTGAGTGTTTTAGATCAAATTCTTCCTTGCTTGCACCTTTTGTAAGCTTCTTTCATACTTTTATTGCTTTTCAAGCATGAAAGTCAAACAGTGTTTGACTTTCTGCTTTGACCACGTTTTGGTCAACACAAAGTTCGTTTGAACTTTGCAACGTGAGCGTAATCACGATGGTTATAGTCCCTTGTGACTATACCTACTAATTACCAAGTTGATTAGTCGAAGTGACGAGTCAAAGTTTCGGTCAAAATACGTGTTTATGCGTATTTTTGTCACACCCCGATATTTCCACGTATTACCAGTGGGCTCGGTGGAGAGTATCGTGACGTAGTTGATATCATCATAGATAATTTATCACAGTTAAATACACAGCGGAAGTCCAAAGATAAAAACATTACAAACCGAATGAAAGTAATATCAGTTATTACAAAAACGGTTGTATGGGATCCACAGGCGGATCAAATTTAAAAGGGTCATTGTTCAACAGATTTATAAACATCTAAGCTTGCAAGACTCTTTATTGATGCTAGGAGTAGCCAGCCTATTCCGTCTAGTACCTGCACTTAGCCTTTTTGGAAAATACGTCAGTTTACACTGGTAAATACAATTAACTGACTCATTTTAAAAAAAAATGTTTAAGAAAATTGATTTCAATGCACAAGGCACAAAATATCTTTTAAAACTTGGGACAATTATTTTAAAATTATCTTGTATACAGATTTATATGTTTGCCGTCCGTCAGGGCCGGTTAGAAGAGCCGGACAAGATTAACTGACACACCACAGGTATAATACCCACAAGGAATTTTCCTTATTGTGGAGTACCTTTTATACATACGCAACTGTCTGGTGTATTCCTACACCCCGTGCTTAAGTCGTGGCCATTTCAATGAATGAGCCGAGGATATCCAGGACATGGTCATTAACCCCCCAAAGGCCATAAACCAAACAAAACAGATTAAAATGAGTTATGTAAATATATTAATCACAATCCGATTTAAATAATTACACATCCGACCAAGCGGTATTATTATAATACCGTATCCCAAGCTCGTATAACGGAAAATAAGTTAAAAGTATTTACCTGAGCAAAATATTCAAATTTATCTCAGCCGTATACAATCAGCAAGTGCAAATATCTTTTACTGGGCTCCTAAATAAAGGGTCCAATGGACTGAAGGAGGTTCTCAAGAAGCTCAAGACCCTCTTAGAATCAGATGCATATCAGATTTTGGAGAAATGGTGTGAAATGAACTACGAAACCCACCACCTATTTATAGTTTTCGGGATCTCATAGGATCGTGAAAAGTGTCGGGAGGTATAACCCGATCATAACATGTGTAAATCCATCTTGCAATACCATCTAAGTGCCCCTAGAGTGAGCACATGGTTTTAAATAATGGAAGACAACAAGAAATCAACAAAAAAATGGTTTTGAGTGTGAAAAACAAAACAAACAGCAATAAAACTGGCTGCTGTTTGCTGTACAGGGGATGAGGCCCGCGTAGACAGCCTTAGTGGGCTATTTGGCCCACCTAAACTTTGGCTCAGATCTGCAAGTTTGCCGCAGTTGCAGTTTTGGTCCCTGTCTTCAATTTTGCGTGCGCAAAACAATTTTTAACAGCTGCAAACGCTGTTTTAGATGGCCGAGAAGTGCAGCCCAATGGTTCACGGTTCTTGACTCATGCTGGTTCCAGAAATAATTATGAGGTTAAGCCATAACACACCAGATTAGCAGCAACTTTCAGAAGTTAAAGTTTTAGTCCCTGTAAGCTTGTAAGGCCCTTTTTGACGCGGTTATGGCCCGTTAAGCCATTTTCAAGGCTCTACAATGATGCCTAAACATAGGGAACATAAAACATGCTCAAAAATATGCCAGATGTCGGTTCGTTTGGTCGTACGGTTGCGTTGTTCGATTAATTACGACGAAACACGAACGGACGCGAAAAACGATCCAAATTACGCGACGAATGGAATTTTATCATGCCAATCACTAAAATAAAATATTTTAATGATTACATAATATTTTAGATGTCTGTATATATTCAGAACGTAAGATATGCGCGAAAATGCGAACTTATGCACTTTTTAACGCTTTTAGTCCCTGTTGATCAAATAAGTTTATTTTTAAGCACCAAACACCTCTAAGCCTATTTATAAGCTATGTAAAGGATATTTAGGGCATGTTTAACTTATGATCATATTCTGGAAGGTTCGATACCATACTAATCGGTATACTTTTACAGTTTGACAAAATAGTACTTTAATCGCACAAAGTAGCGCGAAATGTCGTTTAATAATATCCAAGCCTTCAATGGCCCATAATGGGTGTTCCCCGGCATGTGTTTAAATATTACTACGCTCACGTTCGCTTAAATGGTCACCAAAAGGCGTAGATTTAAAAGTTGACGCTTTTGGTCCCTCTAATGCGTAAACTTGCGCATATCATCGTTTAATAGCATCGAAGCCTTATCTAATCTATGTTAGGCATTCTTGAGAGTATTATTAAACATCACGATGCTTTGGGTTCGTAAAAAGGTCATTCAAAGGTATAATTAAACATATTGACACTTTTAGTCCCCCTAACTTGCAAAGTTGCGCTTAACTTCACTTATTGGCATAAAAGCCCTTAATGGCCAATATTAGGCGTTCCCGAGAGTATAATCAATTATCATGAAGCTCTCGGTTTGTTAAAAGGTCACTCAAAGGTAAGAATTAACATGTTGACGCTTTTAATCCTTCGACGCGCAAACTTTCAATTAATTATGCAAGCGGTTATTCTCGATCAGCAAGTGGCCCATTTGTGAATATCATTACCATGTAATGTTATTCAGAGGATTATAATAAGCATGTTAACACTTCCAGTCCTTCTATAATCAGAGTTTTTGATTTTTTCGCAAAATTAGTCCCTTAAATTTAATGTTCGACTTTATTAGGGTTTATTATACGTGTCAATACATCATTGGACGTGATTTTACGAGGTGTTACATCCTCGCCCCCTTAAAAGAAATCTCGACCTCAAGATTTGCTCAAAAGATGGAAGTACTTTCTGTCTTATAGTAGACTTAATTTTCCACAGCATATCCGGGGCCCCTTCAGGCACCCAAGATGTCCTTTATAATAGGTACATGTATCCTTTTGGAGCTTCTAATCTTGTCGGTCCTCAATCGATGTTGATTTCACCGCAAACTATAAGTAATAATTCTCCTTTCATGATGACAATGCTCTAGACCTAATGTCTAGCCATATCTTTAAATCACATGTGTGGAACACCTTGCGAGCTTCACCAAGCTCCTTAAATAGGTTTTAGCTTATAAGCTATTGATCTTTGATATATTTGATTTCCTCGAATGATTCTATATATCAGAATTTAACTAGCCCGATAAATTAAAATTCAGCACACTCTTCAAGAGTGATACTTTCAGTGGAATCTGATTCCTTAACAAGAACTTAAGAGGTTTGCGACTTTCATCAATTATTATTTTCCACTGATTACTGGCAGTTTCCAGATGATCATAATCTATATGGTCTTATCCGCCATCTCCAGGGTGACTTTTAGATCCTGATAATTGGATTTACCACTATTCTGTCCATCAAATGGACGTTCGACATTCCATCTATACAAGGTCTCCAAAGGAGCAGCCTTGATATTTATATAACAACTATTATAGAAAAGCTTATTTTAGGTGAGATAGTTATCCCAACTACTGCTTGAACCAATCTTAGGGAATAGCTAATCCTTACTGTTAGTCGAACAAATCGACGATTCTGGGCAGCTGATGGCGATTCTTAATTGTTGCCTAAATAGGGTTGCTGTAATCAATGCATAAGCATAACGAACCGTCTTTCTGAAATAATAATGCCGGAGCTCTCACAATTATGAATTAGGTTTCATGAAGCTTTATCTTGCAACTCATATGATTAGGGTTTCAATCCTTCCATTATTGTTGGTACTAACCGACATGGAGATTTCGTAATGATGCAGCCCTAAGCGGGATGAAAATCTTAACTCTACTTGTCTTCGAAGGTAAACAGGGTACTTCTTTGGAGAGAATAATCAAGACATACGGAGATTACAGAGATATTCCAAATCTCAAGCTCTGGTTTTTCTATCTTAGCCGGTGTCAGATAAATAACACATTTTCTTTATGAAGCATGGATACCCTAATTAGAGACACTTACATGGACAATTCTATTATGGATATCTTCTTTAAATACCATTAGCTGACTTTAGTACAATATGACCATTAGGATATTTCAGTGGTTTCATGCATTAAACCTCCACACTGATCAGGTATGGAAGCAATCTATGGAACACATTAAGATACACCAATCCTCATATGGCGCTTTTATCATACAGTCTGGTATTCGCAGTTGATAGAAATCAATGAGATAATAAAATAAAATAACGTATATTGACGTATTCCATCTGGAGAAAGAGTTCTCTTGAATTTTACGAATGAAGATTATAGCAGGAAAGAAGAAATGGTTCCTATGATTTCGCCTGTAAGTTTTACCTTACATTTAATATCTGGGGTTCTTATGGAAAAATTCTAATAGTTTGCTAAGCTTATGGTCTTATGAGAGACTCAGTAGCACCTTAATCCAAACGTAACTCTTAGCAATAAAATCACAGTAAGGGATTTATCTGGTGTTATTATTAATGTGAACTGCCTCTAACATTCATCAGGAGGGTTTAGGCGCCTCCATTCTTAATCCTTCTATACTTAGCTGTAAAATCTTTGACAGTTTTAGGGCAGTCTCAGCTTTGACTGGTTTATTTCTTAATCTATATAACGTGAGTAGCTGAGACAGGTCCATAATGGATTTATAAGAAGTAGGCTTTGAAACCTTAATGTGCACTCTTATTACCGATGCTAAACCACCAATAATTAATGCATTTAAGCTTAGATTTTGGGTTAACCGAATAGGGCACTATCTCAGATAATAAACTAAAGTCTGTAACATTTTGTCGACATTCTAGATCTTTCGTGGTGAGTGTCAGAAAATTCTTATTCCACCTTTTCCATTCCATGTCGCAGTCAATTGGTTTTTTTTTTTTTTTTTCTGATTAGTCCATGAACTTGGACCATCCCAAATATTGTAAGAGTATTCTTCCTGTAACTTCATTAAAGCCTTCCACCAATTAAGGGCACTGCCCTTGAATAACTGTGATACCTATCACACAATGTCTTTCTCAGCACAACCGCTGATGTCCATAATGGTTTCCATTTCATCCAACCATTTTACGAAATCAATGGCTCCCTTTTTCACCATTGAAGTCTCTTGACTTGCAAGAGACAAAGTACTTTTAAGTACATCCTTTAGAGGAACGGGGCTCCTCACTATAAGTCATCTCATTTGGTTTGTTTTTCGCATTCGAAGTGTGAGCAAAACCCTTCTCATGAGCAGGGAAATATGATTTAGAGCAAGTAGCATTCGGCTTTCCGAATCTTTTCATGACCTTTCTCATAGCCTCTCTAACAGCTGCGTCAACCACAGCTTGGAGATTAATTCCATTAACCTTGAGGCTTCACATTTGTTGCATCGCTAGGATTTGTTACATCATCAATATCGCGAATGTCATTTGTCTCTTTCAAGTTTGCCATACTTGAAGCTTGGCACTAAACATCAAAATTAAACATTTGCTTATTTGCATTTCTATAGCTAGTCATCATCCTGACGACCAACATACTTTAGCTGTGGTATCCTTAAACCATACCAGCTAATAGGGTATGAACATTCTTAATGAATGTCATTTGTATGCATATCAATTACATTCAGCCTAGGTCACTAAAGGACCATCAATGGTCTTTAGGGTTTGGACCGAGTCCATTTCCTTTTGGACAGGGGATCACAATGTCACAACTGTCTTTGTTATACTGACGATTTTTGATGGCTCGAAGGCTTGTCACAATGACTTTCACATATGAAATATGAGTCCGTCAGGAAGGACTTAATAATCATATGGCACGAAAGCCTAGTCGCAAAGGACAATATAAGATATAGCAAAAAGCCTGTCATGGAGGACATTAATTTATGAGCCGCGGTCTTATTAGATCAGGGGCTTTAAGATTTGAACCTAGTTCTTCACCGTTGGACAGGGAGTCATAGACTACAACTGTCATTGTCTTAAAAGACGATTCATTTTAGCACATAGGCAAGTCATAGGGCATTACTAATGGATGGTTACATATATACACATGTATATATATATATATATATATATATATATATTCAATTATTGCAATTGAGTATTTTAGTCATGATCTTATCGATCTTATAGACTATAAGGCTTGGGCATTGCCCATCACCTTTTGACGATGAACCATAACGGCCACTCTTGATAATGTCTCTAATGGACAGTATAGTATATAACCCGTAGGCGACATAAATCCTACTAGTGATTCGGGATAACGCCACGAAGGGTAATACAATAAACACACTTATATATAGGAAGTACCAGCAGCGTATCCACCATGTGTTTATTGTATTACTCTAGTTTCGTTATCTAAATCACCGAAAATTTATGCATAAACCATAACTATCGAGTCGCAAAGTACATCTTAAAAATCTCACTATGAAGTTAGGATGGCCTAAGCCTGTATTTCAAAATAATACGATCATCATATCAGTTGATATTAGTCATGATTGCATTGATCGTATAGACTATTATGCTTGGACATAGTCCAATATCTTTAGACAGGGGGTCATAGACCACGACTGTCGTTATCTTAATGGACAACAAGTTTAGCCCGTAGGCATTTCATCACTAACGGATGTTTATATTTTGATCCTCACATTGATGATACTTTCCAAGATCAAATTCGATCATATAGGCTGTAAGGCTTGGACATAGTCCAAAATAATTTGAAAGCTGGTGTGGTTTCCCAAGGCACACTGCCAGGAATGTTAACATGTTCTTAGATGTTAACAAGGATAAATTTGTCTTTATGGTTACACAATATTACCATGATCGCATTGATCATATAGGCTTGGAGGCTTGAACAAAGTTCACCTCCTTTAACTATCATAGTAGAAGGAATAATTATCCTTAACTACCGGAAGTTCTGGCCAATTAATGTGGGCTTGCCACTTGGCAGGGGTAAACCATTAAGAAGATCTTTTGAACTTATTTAGCTGATCGATAAAGTTTGAATAAAATTTATACTAATGATTGATAAAGGACGATATGAGTACCTATATAAAAATTTTCAAAACCTCCAATAAATCATTAGGAAATTGACCATAGTGCCTCAAACAGGACTTTTAATATCATACTTGTCCATAGAGGACTAAAAAGGAAATTATAAGTCCGTATAGGGACTATAAAAAATATCATATGTCCGTATGGGGACTTTATTAAAACAGTTTGCCCATGAAAAGACTATAATGAACTACCAGGTCCACAAAGGTTATGATGAAATATCATGTCCACTAAGGGACTATAATGAAATCTCGTGTCCACGTAAGGAATATAATAGGGTATAATGTCCATGAAAGGACTATTTGAAGTATAATGTCCTCGAAGGGACTATTATTAAAAGATAATATCCTCAAAGGGATTTTCAATAGGTAGACGTATATATTTATGGAGTCTTATCAAAAGAGGTAAGTCCACAAGGACTTTGATGAATTAATATGTCCACGAAGGACTACAATAATTAAATGCCCAAACAGGGACTTAAATGAAGAGAAGTATGATGGAAGGAGGGTCTTCTAATGTCTTCTTTCCTTTATTCTGATTGTTTATTCATCTTTATTTGTCGTACGCGGTAGCGACTCTAAAGATTTTAGTGAATAAATAATATTTCAAATCAGGATCCATTGCAGAAGTAGAATCCAAGGATTCAATGATTAAAGGAATGACATGGATTACAGATTAGGTTTTGACTAGTATAGTCTAAGTTTGAAACTTGAAAACTCAGAGGTAAGAAATAGGGTTTAATGACACCCACATGTATCACCTTCAATATGGGAGCCTTAGGGACCTTCTGGTATGGACTCCGTAGTCTGGATAAGGGTTTAAACAAGTTTGGTTTTTGGGAATAGATTCATAAAGGTCTTTCCTCCAACTGGTTGTACGCTTATCCTAGTCGTGGTACGATGCTTGGCATTTTCTAGGCTTTGGATGTGGAGAATTTTCCATCAACAGCTTCCGTGCCTGGCGGCATATTCAATATACATAAAATCGAAAGCAATGTTTACTTAATAGGGATGAGAGCATTCCTATGTTAAGTCTAGACTCAGAAGGTCTAAGGAATGTGCTACTGTGTCATTTGAGATTAAACACCAAAGGCTAGTGTTTAATTCACTCAAACGTTGGCTCTGATACCAACCTGTCACACCCCGATATTTCAACGTATTACCAGTGGGCCCGGTGGAGAGTATCGTGACGTAGTTGATATCATTATAGACAATTTATCACAGTTAAATACACAGCGGAAGTCGAAAGATAAAAACATTACAAACCGAATGAAAGTAATATCAGTTATTACAAAAACGGTTGTAAGGGATCCACAGGCGGATCAAATTTAAAAGGATCATTGTTCAACAGATTTATAAACATCTAAGCTTGCAAGACTCTTTATTGATGCTAGGAGTAGCCAGCCTATTCCGTCTAGTACCTGCACTTAGCCTTTTTGGAAAATATGTCAGTTTACACTGGTAAATACAATTAACTGACTCATTTTAAAAAAATGTTTATGAAAATTGATTTGATAGATTCCTAATTGATGGAGAAAGGTCTAGTGGCAAGAAAAGTTGCTTCCAGGAGGTTATCAAGTGTTTTCGCTCGACGATTCCATTCTTGGGTGGTTGGTTTGGCCCTTGTTCCTGTAACTCGAATAATAGCCCGGTATATCCCATTTTAGTTTTACACCATTGTGAACCTTACGCCTTTTTTACTCTCTGATTGAGGTTCTCGGCATTGAAAAATCTTTGTAAACTAAATCACACGCGTATATGTTGACATTTAAGAGATATACAGTAAAAAAAATCAAGAGCAATGGTGATATATATGCAGATTAGACACCAAAAAATAAACACTCAAAAAATGGCTACATTTTAAGGAATGTGTTTAGTGACGGCATCAGATTCTTAATTGATGGAGAAAGGTCTGGTGGCAAGAAAAGATGCTTCCAAGAGGTTGTCAAGTGTTTTCGCTCGACGATTCCATTCTTGGGTGGTCGGTTTGGCGCTTGTTCCTGTAACTCGAATCCTAGCCCGGTATATCCAATTTTAGTTTTACACCATTGTGAACCTTACGCCTTTTTTACTCTCTGATCGAGGATCTCGGCCTTGAAAAATCTTCGTAAACTAAATCACACGCGGATACCTTGACATTTAAGAGATATATAGTCAACAAAATCAAGAGTAATGGTGATATATATGCGGATTAGACACCAAAAAATAAACACTCAAAAAATGGCTACAATTTAAGGAATGTGTTTAGTGACGGCATCAGATTCCTAATTGATGGAGAAAAGTCTGGTGGCAAGAAATGCTGCTTCCAGGAGGTTGTCAAGTGTTTTCGCTCGACGATTCCATTCTTGGGTAGTCGGTTTGGCCCTTGTTCCTGTAACTCGGTATTGCAAGATGGTTTTACACATGTTATGATCTGGTTATACCTCTCGACACTTGTCACGATCCTATGAGATCCCGAAAACTATAAATAGGTGGTAGGTTTCGTTGTTCATTTCACACTATTTCTCCAAAATCTGCTATGCATCTGATTCTAAGAGGGTCTTGAGCTTCGTGAGAACCTCCTTCAGTCCATTGGACCCTTTATTTAGGAGCCCAGTAAAAGATATTTGCACTTGCTGATTGTAACGGCTGAGATAAATTTGAATATTTTGCTCAGGTAAATACTTTTAACTTATTTTCCGTTATACGGGCTTGGGATACGGTATTATAATAATACCGCTTGGTTGGGTGTGTAATTATTTAAATCGGATTGTGATTAATATATTTACATAACTCGTTTTAATCTGTTTTGTTTGGTATATGGCCTTTGGGGGGTTAATGACCATGTCCTGGATATCCTCGGCTCATTCATTGAAATGGCCACGACTTAAGCACGGGGTGTAGGCATACACCTGACAGTTGCGTATGTATAAAAGGTACTCCACAATAAGGAAAATTCCTTGTGGGTATTATACCTGTGGTGTGTCAGTTAATCTTGTCCGGCTCTTCTAACCGGCCCTGACGGACGGCAAACATATAAATCTGTATACAAGATTATTTTAAAATAATTGTCCCAAGTTATAAAAGATATTTTGTAAACACATTCTTAAATTGTAGCCATTTTTTGTGGGTTTATTTTTTGGTGTCTAATCAGTATATATATCACCAATGCTCTTGATTTTCTTAACTGTATAACTCTTAAATGTCAACATATACGCGTGTGATTTAGTTTATGAAGATTTTTCAATGCCGAGAACTTCGATCAGAGAGTAAAAAAGGCGTAAGGTTCACAATGGTTTAAAACTAAAATGGGATATATCGGGCTAAGATTCGAGTTACAGGAACAAGGGCCAAACCAACCACCTAAGAATGGAATCGTCGAGCGAAAACACTTGACAACCTCCTGGAAACAGCTTTTCTTGCCACCAGACCTGTCTCCATCAATTAGGAATCTGATGCCGTCACTAAACACATTCCTTAAATTGTAGCCATTTTTTGAGTGTTTATTTTTTGGTGTCTAATCCGCATATATATCACCATTGCTCTTGATTTTCTTGACTGTATATCTCTTAAATGTCAAGGTTTCCGCGTGTGATTTAGATTACAAAGATTTTTCAATCCCGAGATCCTGGATTAGAGAGTAAAAAAGGTGTAAGGTTCAAAATGGTGTAAAACTAAAACGGGATATACTGGGCTAGGATTCGAGTTACAGGAACAAGGGCCAAACTAACCACCCAAGAATGGAATCGTCGAGCGAAAACACTTGAAAACCTCTTGGAAGCAGCTTTTCTTGCCACCAGACCTTACTCCATCAATTAGGAATCTGATGACGTCACTAAACACGTTCCTTAAATTGTAGCCATTTTTGAGTGTTTATTTTTTGGTGTCTAATCCGCATATATGTCACCATTGCTCTTGATTTTCTTGACTGTATCTCTCTTAAATGTCAAAATATACGCGTGTGATTTAGTTTACGAAGATTTTTCAATGACAAGAACCTCGATCAGAGAGTAAAAAAGGCGTAAGTTTCACACTGGTGTAAAACTAAAATGGGATATACCGGGCTAGGATTCGAGTTATAGGAGCAATGGCCAAACCAACCACCCAAGAATGGAATCGTCGAGCAAAAACACTTGACAACCTCCTGGAAGCAGATTTTCTTCCCACCAGACCTTTCTCCATCAATTAGTAATCTGATGTCGTCACTAAACACATTCCTTAAATTGTAGCCATTTTTTGAG
The DNA here is from genome assembly GCA_030545235.1 of Helianthus tuberosus. Lineage (NCBI taxonomy): Eukaryota > Viridiplantae > Streptophyta > Magnoliopsida > Asterales > Asteraceae > Helianthus > Helianthus tuberosus. The sequence continues at coordinate 10,521,423 of CM060376.1, read as the reverse complement.
TGTTTATTTTTTGGTTTCTAATCCGCATATATATCACCATTGCTCTTGATTTTCTTGACTATATATCTCTTAAATGTCAAGGTATCCGCCTGTGATTTTGTTTAAAAAGATTTTTCAATGCCAAGATTCTCGATCAGAGAGTAAAAAGGCGTAAGGTTCACAATGGTGTAAAAATAAGATGGGATATACCGGGCTAGGATTCGAGCTTCAGGAACAAGGGCCAAACCAACCACCCATGAAAGGAATCGTCGAGCAAAAACACTTGACAACCTCCTGAAAGCAGCTTTTCTTGCCACCAGACCTTTCTCCATCAATTAAGAATATGATGTTGTCACTAAACACATTCCTTAAATTGTAGCCATTTTGGAGTGTTTATTTTTTGGTGTCTAATCCGCATATATATCATCATTGCTCTTGATTTTCTTGACTGTATGTCTCTTAAATGATAACATATATGTGTGTGATTTTGGTTAAAAAGATTTTTCAATGCCGAGAACCTCGAACAGAGAGTAAAAAAAGCGTAAGGTTCACAATAGTGTAAAACTAAAATGGGATATACCGGGCTAAGATTCGAGTTACAGGAACAAGGCCAAACCGACCACCCAAGAATGGAATCATCGAGCGAAAACACTTGACAACCTCCTAGAAGCAACTTTTCTTGCCACCAGTACTTTCTCTCTCAATTAAGAATCTGATGTCGTCACTCAACACATTCCTTAAATTGTAGCCATTTTTTCAGTGTTTATTTTTGTGTCTAATCCGAATATATATCACCATTGCTCTTGATTTTCTTGACTGTATATCTCTTAAATGTCAACATATACGCGTGTGATTTAGTTTACAAGGATTTTTCAATGCCGAGAACCTCGATCAAAGAGTAAAAAAGGCCTAAGGTTCACAATAGTGTAAATCTAAAATGGGATATACCGGTTTAGGATTCGAGTTACAGGAACAAGGGCCAAACCGACAACCCAAGAATGGAATCGTTGAGCGAAAACACTTGACAACCTCCTGGAAGCAGCTTTTCATGCCACCAGTACTTTCTCCCCCAATTAGGAATCCGATGCCGTCACTAAACACATTCCTTAAATTGTAGCCAGTGTTTGAGTGTTTATTTTTTGGTGTCTAATCCGCATATATATCACCATTGCTCTTGATTTTCTTGGCTCTATATCTCTTAAATGTCAACATATACGAGTGTGATTTAGTTTACAAAGATTTTTCAATGCCGAGAACCACGATCAGAAAGTAAAAAAGGCGTAAGGTTCACAATAGTGTAAACTAAAATGAGATATACTGGGCTAGGATTTGAGTTACAGGAACCAGGGCCAAACCCACCACCCAAGAATGGAATCATCGATCGAAAACACTTGACAACCTCCTGGAAGCAGCTTTTCTTGCCACCAGTCATTTCTCCATCAATTAGGAATCTGATGCCGTAACTAAACACATTCCTTAAATTATACACATTTTTTGAGTGTTTATTTTTTGTTGTCTAATCCTCATATATATCACCATTGCTCTTGATTTTCTTGATTGTATATATCTCTTAAATGTCCATATATACGCGTGTGATTTTGTTTACGAAGATTTTTCAATGCCAAGAACCTCGATCAGAGAGTAAAAAAGGCGTAAGGTTCACAAAAGTGTAAACTAAAATGGGATATACTGGGCTAGGATTCGAGTTACAGGAACCAGGGACAAACCCACCACCCAAGAATGGAATCGTCGAGCGAAAACACTTGACAACGTCCTGGAAGCAGCTTTACTTGCCACTAGACCTTTCTCCATCAATTAGAAATCTGATGCCGTAACTAAACACATTCCTTAAATTATAGCCATTTTTTGAGTGTTTATTTTTTGGTGTCTAATCCGCATATACATCACCATTGCTCTTGATTTTCCTTACTGTATATCTTTTAAATATCAAAATATACGCGTGTGATTTAGTTTCTGAAAATTTTTCAATGCCGAGAACCTCGATCAGAGAGTAAAAAAGGCTCAAGATTCACAATGGTGTAAAACTAAAATGGGATATACCGGGCTAGGATTCGAGTTACAGGAACAAGGGCCAAACCAACCACCCAAGAATGGAATCGTCAAGCGAAAACACTTAACAACCTCCTAGAAGCAAAACTTTTCTTGCCACCAGACCTGTATCCATCAATTAGGAATCTGATGCCGTCACTAAACACATTCCTTAAATTGTAGCCATTTTTTAGTGTTTATTTTTTGGTTTGTAATCCGCATATATATCACCAGTACTCTTCATTTTCTTGACTGTTTATCTATTAAATGTCAAGGTATCCGCGATTGATTTAGTTTACGAAGATTTTTCAATGCCGAGATCCTCGATCAGAGAGTAAAAAAGGCGTAAGGTTCACAATGGTGTAAAACTAAAATGGGATATAACGGGCTAGCATTCGAGTTACAGGAACAAGGGCCAAACCAACCACCCAAGAATGGAATCGTCGAGCGTAAACACTAGACAACCTCCTGGAAGCAGCTTTTCTTTCCACCGGACCTTTCTCCATTAATTAGGAATCTGATGCCGTCAGTAAACACATTCCTTAAATTGTAGCCATTTTTTGAGTGTTTATTTTTTGGTGACTAATCCGCATATATATCACCATTGCTCTTGATTTTCTTGACTGTATATCTCTTAAATGTCAACATATACGCGTGTAATTTAGTTTACGAAGATTTTTCAATACCGAGAACCTCGATCAGAGAGTAAAAAAGGAGTATGGTTCACAATGGTGTAAAACTAAAATGGGATATACCGGGCTAGGATTCGAGTTACAGGAACAAGGGCAAAACCAACCACCCAAGAATGGAATCGCGAGCGAAAACACTTGACAACCACCTGGAAGCAGCTTTTCTTGCCACCAGACCTTTCTCCATCAGTTAAGAATCTGGTACCGTCACTAAACATATTCCTTAAATTGTAGCCATTTTTGAGTGTTTATTTTTTGGTGTTTAATCCGCATATATATCCCCAGTGCACTTGATTTTCTTGACTGTATATCTCTTAAATGTCAACACATACGCGTGTGATTTAGTTTACGAAGATTTTTCAATACGGAGAACCTCGATCAGCGCGTCAAAAAGGCGTAAGGTTCACAATGGTGTAAAACTAAAATGGGATATACAGGGCTAGTATTCCAGTTTTAGGAACAAGGGCCAAACCAACCACCCAAGAATGGAATCGTCGAGCGAAAACACTTGACAACCTCCCGGAAGCAGCTTTTCTTGCCATCAGACCTTTCTCCATCAATTAAGAATCTGATGCCGTCACTAAACATATTCCTTAAATTGTAGCCATTTTTTAAGTGTTTATTTTTTGGTGTCTAATCCGCATATATATCACCAGTGCACTTGATTTTCTTGACTGTATATCTCTTAAGTGTCAACATGTACGCGTGTGATTTAGTTTACAAAGATTTTTCATTGCCGAGAACCTCGATCAGAGAGTAAAAAAGGCATAAGGTTCACAATGGTGTAAAACTAAAATGGGATATACCGCGCAAGGATTCGAGTTACAGGAACAAGGGCCAAACCACCACCCGAGAATGGAATCCTCGAGCGAAAACACTTGACAACCTCCTGGAAGCAGCTTTTCTTGCCACCAGACCTTTCTCCATCAATTAGGAATCTGATGCCGTCACTAAACACACTCCTTAAATTGTAGCCATTTTTTGAGTGTTTATTTTTTGGTGTCTAATCCGCATATATATCACCATTACTCTTGATTTTCTTGACTGTATAACTCTTAAATGTCAACATACACGCGTGTGATTTAGTTTGCGAAGACTTTTCATTGCCGAGAACCTAAATTAGAGAGTAAAAATGGCGTAAGGTTCACAATGGTGTAACACTAAAATGGGATATAACGGGCTAGGATTCGAGTTACAGGAACAAGGGCCAAACCAACCACCGAAGAATGGAATTGTCGAGCGAAAAAAATTGACAACCTCCTGGAAGCAGCTTATCTTGCCACCAGACCTTTCTCCATCAATTAGAAATATGATGCCGTCACTAAACACACTCCTTAAATTGTAGCCATTTTTTGAGTGTTTATTTTTTGGTGTCTAATTCACATATATATCACATTGCACTTGATTTTCTTGGCTGTATATCTCTTAAATCTCATATACGCGTGCGATTTAGTTTACGACGATTTTTCAATGCCGATAACCTCGATCAGAGAGTAAAAAGGGCGTAAGGTTCACAATGGTGTAAAACTAAAATGGGATATACCGGGCTAGCATTCGAGTTACAGGAACAAGGGCCAAACCACCCACCCAAGAATGGAATCGTTGAGCGAAAACACTTGACAACCCCCTGGAAGCAGCTTTTCTTACCACCAGGCCTTTCTCCATCAATTTGGAATCTGATGTCGTCAGTAAACACATTCCTTAAATTGTTGCCATTTTTTAGTGTTTATTTTCTGGTGTCTAATCCGCATATATATCACCATTGCTCTTGATTTTCTTGACTGTATATCTCTTAAATGTCAACATATACGCGTGTGATTTAGGCTAAAAAGATTTTTCAATGCCGAGAACCTGGATCAGAGAGTAAAAAAGGCGTAAGGTTCACAATAGTGTAAAACTAAAATGGGATATACCGGGCTAAGATTCGAGTTACAGGAACAAGGACCAAACCGACCACCCTAGAATGGAATCGTCGAGCGAAAACTCTTGACAACCTCTTAGAAGCAACTTTTCTTGCCACCAGTACTTTCTCTCTCAATTAAGAATCGGATGCCGTCACTCAACACATTCCTTAAATTGTAGCCATTTTTAGTGTTTATTTTTTGTGTCTAATCCGTATATATATCACCATTGCTCTTGATTTTCTTGACTGTATATCTCTTAAATGTCAACATATACGCGTGTAATTTAGTTTACGAAGATTTTTCAATGCCGAGAACCTCGATCAGAGAGTAAAAAAGGCGTATGGTTCACAATGGTGTAAAACTAAAATGGGATATACCGGGCTAGGATTCGAGTTACAGGAACTAGGGCAAAACCAACCACCCAAGAATGGAATCGCGAGCGAAAACACTTGACAACCTCCCAGAAGCAGCTTTTCTTGCCACCAGACCTTTCTCCATCAATTAAGAATCTGATACCGTCACTAAACATATTCCTTAAATTGTAGCCATTTTTTGAGTGTTTATTTTTTGGTGTCTAATCCGCATATATATCACCAGTGCACTTGATTTTCTTGACTGTATATCTCTTAAATGTCAACATACACGCGTGTGATTTAGTTTACGTAGATTTTTCAATGCCGAGAACCTCGATCAGAGAGTAAAAAAGGCGTAAGTTTTACAATGGTGTAAAACTAAAATGGGATATACCGGGCTAGGATTCCAGTTATAGGAACAAGGGCCAAACCAACCACCCAAGAATGGAATCGTCGAGCGAAAACACTTGACAACCTCCCGGAAGCAGCTTTTCTTGCCACCAGACCTTTCTCCATCAATTAAGATCTGATGCCGTCACTAAACATATTCCTTAAATTGTAGCCATTTTTTGAGTGTTTATTTTTTGGTGTCTAATCCGCATATATATCACCAGTGCACTTGATTTTCTTGACTGTATATCTCTTAAATGTCAACATATACGTGTGTGATTTAGTTTACGAAGATTTTTCATTGCCGAGAACCTCGATCAGAGAGTAAAAAAGGCATAAGGTTCACAATGGTGTAAAACTAAAATGGGATATATCGGGCTAGGATTCGGGTTACATGAACAAGGGCCAAACGACCACCCAAGAATGGAATCGTCGAGCGAAAACACTTGACAACCTCCTGGAATCAGCTTTTCTTGCCACCAGACCTTTCTCCATAAATTAGGAATCTGATGCCGTCACTAAACACATTCCTTAAATTGTAGCCATTTTTTGAGTGTTTAATTTTTGGTGTCTAATCCGCATATATATCACCATTACTCTTGATTTTCTTGACTGTATAACTCTTAAATGTCAACATACACGCGTGTGATTTAGTTTGCGAAGACTTTTTAATGCCGAGAACCTAAATCAGAGAGTAAAAATGGCGTAAGGTTCACAATGGTGTAACACTAAAATGGGATAGAACGGGCTAGGATTCGAGTTACAGGAACAAGGGCCAAACCAACCACCCAAGAATGGAATTGTCGAGCGAAAAAACTTGACAACCTCCTGGAAGCAGCTTATCTTGCCACAGACCTTTCTCCATCAATTAGAAATCTGATGCCGTCACTAAACACACACCTTAAATTGTAGCCATTTTTTGAGTGTTTATTTTTTTGTCGTCTAATTCACATATATATCACCATTGCTCTTGATTTTCTTGGTTGTATATCTCTTAAATCTCAACATATACACGTGCGATTTAGTTTACGATGATTTTTCAATGCCGAAAACCTCGATCAGAGAGTAAAAAGTGCGTAAGTTTCACAATGGTGTAAAACTAAAATGGGATATACCGGGTTAGCATTCGAGTTATATGAACAAGGGCCAAACCACCCAACCAAGAATGGAATCGTCGAGCGAAAACACTTGACAACCTCCTGGAAGCAGCTTTTCTTGCCACCAGGCCATTCTCCATCAATTAGGAATCTGATGTTGTCAGTAAACACATTCCTTAAATTGTAGCCATTTTTTAGTGTTTATTTTTTTGGTGTCTAATCCGCATATATATCACCATTGCTCTTGACTTTCTTGACTGTATATCTCTTAAATGTCAACATATACGCGTGTGATTTAGTTTATGAAGACTTTTCAATGCCGAGAACCTCGATCAAAGAGTAAAAAAGGCGTAAGATTCACAATGGTGTAAAACTAAAATGGGATATACCGGGCTAGGATTCGAGTTACAGAAACAAGGGCCATACCAACCACCCAAGAATGGAATCGTCGAGCGTAAACACTTGACAACCTCCTGGGAGCAATGTTTCTTGCCACCAGACCTTTTTCCATCAATTTGGAATCTGATGCTGTCACTAAACACATTCCTTAAATTGTAGCCATTTTTTGAGTGTTTATTTTTTGGTGTCTAATCCGCATATATATCACCATTGCTCTTGATTTTCTTGACTGTATATCTCTTAAATGTCAACATATCTGCATGTGATTTAGTTTACGAAGATTTTTCAATGCCGAGAACCTCGATCATGGAGTAAAATAGGCATAAGGTTCACAATGGTGTAAAACTAAAATGGGATATACCGGGCTAGGATTCGAGTTACAAGAACAAGTGGCAAACCAACCACCCAAGAATGTAATCGTTCAAGCGAAAACACTTGACAACCTCCTGGAAGCAGCTTTTCTTGCCACAAGACCCTTCTCCATCAATTAGGAATCTGATGCCGTCACTAAACACATTCATTAAATTGTAGCCATTTTTTAGTGTTTATTTTTTGGTGTCTAATCCGCATATATATAACCATTGCTCTTGATTTTCTTGACTGTATATCTCTTAAATGTCAACATATCCGCATGTGATTTAGTTCACGAAGATTTTTCAATGCCGAGAACCTCGATCATGGAGTAAAATAGGCATAAGTTTCACAATGGTGTAAAACTAAAATGGGATATACCGGGCTAGGATTCGAGTTACATGAACAAGGGCCAAACCAACCACCTAAGAATGGAATTGTCGAGCGAAAACACTTGACAACCTCCTGTAAGCAGCTTTTCTTGCCACCAGAGCCTTCTCCATCTATTATGGATCTGATGCCGTCACTAAACACATTCCTTAAATTGTAGCCTTTTTTGGGTGTTTATTTTTTGGTGTCTAATCCGCATATATATCACCATTGCTCTTGAATTTCTTGACTGTATATCTCTTAAATGTCAAAATATACGTATGCGGTTTAGTTTTGGAAGATTTTTCAATGCCGAGAACCTCGATCAGAGAGTAAAAAAGGCGTAAGGTTCACAATGGACTAAAACTAAAATGGGATATACCGGGCTAGGATTCGAGTTACAGGAACAAGGGCCAAACCAACCACCCAGGAATGGAATCGTCGAGCGAAAACACTTGACAACCTCCAGGAAGCAGCTTTTCTTGCCACCAGACCTTTCTCAATCAATTAGGAATCTGATGCCGTCACTAAACACATTCCTTAAATTGTAGCCATTTTTTGAGTGTTTATTTTTTGGGGTCTAATCCGCATATATATCACCATTACTCTTGATTTTCCTGACTGTATAACTCTTAAATGTCAACATATACGCATGTGATTTAGTTTGCGAAGACTTTTCAATGCCGAGAACCTAAATCAGAGAGTAAAAAAGGCGTAAGGTTCACAATGGTGTAACACTAAAATGGGATATAACGGGCTAGGATTCGAGTTAAAGGAACAAGGGCCAAACCAACCACCCAAGAATTGAATTGTCGAGCGAAAACACATGACAACCTCTTGGAAGCAGCTTATCTTGCCACCAGAACTTTCTCCATCATTAGAAATCTAATGCCGTCACTAAACACATTCCTTAAATTGTAGCCATTTTTTGAGTGTTTATTTTTTTGTCGTCTAATTCACATATATATCACCATTGCTATTGATTTTCTTGACTGTATATCTCTTAAATGTCAACATATACGCGTGTGATTTAGTTTACGACGATTTTTCAATGCCGAAAACGTCGATCAGAGAGTAAAAAGGGCGTAAGTTTCACAATGGTGTAAAACTAAATTGGGATATACCGGGCTAGCATTCGAGTTACAAGAACAAGGGCCAAACCACCCACCCAAGAATGGAATCGTCGAGCGAAAACACTTGACAACCTCCTGGAAGTAGCTTTTCTTGCCACCAGGCCTTTCTCCATCAATTTGGAATCTGATGTCGTTACTAAACACATACCTTAAATTGTAGCCATTTTTTAGTGTTTATTTTTTGGTGTCTAATCCGCATATATATCACCATTGCTCTTGATTTTCTTGATTGTATATCTCTTAAATGTCAACATATACGCGCGTGATTTAGTTTACAAAGATTTTTTCAATGCAGAGAACCTCGATCAGAGAGTAAAAAAGGCGTAAGGTTCACAATGGTGTAAAACTAAAATGGGATATACCGGGCTAGGATTCGAGTTACAGGAACAAGGGCCAAACCACCACCCAAGAATGGAATCGTCGAGCGAAAACACTTGACAACCTCCTGGAAGCAGCTTTTATTGCCACCAGACCTTTCTCCATCAATTAGGAATCTGATGCTGTCACTAAACACATTCCTTAAATGGTAGCCATTTTTTGAGTGTTTATTTTTTGGTGTCTAATCCGCATATATATCACCATTGCTCTTGATTTTCTTGACTGTATATCTCTTAGATGTCAACATATACGCGTGTGATTTAGTTCACGAAGATTTTTCATTGCCGAGAACCTCGATCAGAGAGTAAAAAAGACGTAAGGTTCACAATGGTGTAAAACTAAAATGGATATACCAGGCTAGGATTCGAGTTACAGGGACAAGGGCCAAACCACTACCCAAGAATGGAATTGTCGAGCGAAAATACTTGACAACCTCCTGGAAGCAGCTTATCTTGCCACCAGACCTTAATCCATCTATTAGAAATCTGATGCCGTCACTAATCACACTCCTTAAATTGTAGCCATTTATTGAGTGTTTATTTTTTGGTGTCTAATTCACATATATATCACCATTGCTCTTGATTTTCTTGACTGTATATCTCTTAAATGTCAACATATACGCGTGCGGTTTAGTTTATGACGATTTTTCAATGCCGAAAACCTCGATCAGAGAGTAAAAAGGGCGTAAGTTTCACAATGGTGTAAAACTAAAATGGGATATACCGGCCTAGCATTCGAGTTACAGCAACAAGGGCCAAACCACCCACCCAAGAAATGAATCGTCGAGCGAAAACACTTGACAACCTCCTGGAAGCAGCTTTTTTTGCCACCAGGCCTTTCTCCATCAATTAGGAATCTGATGTCGTCACTAAACATATTCCTTAAACTGTAGGCATTTTTTAGTGTTTATTTTTTGGTGTCTAATCCGCATATATATCATCATTGCTCTTGATTTTCTTGACTGTATATCTCTTAAATGTCAGCATATACGCGTGTGATTTAGTTTACGAAGATTTTTCAATGCCGAGAACCTCGATCAGAGATTAAAAATGGCGTAAGGTTCACAATGGTGTAAAACTAAAATGGGATATACCGGGCTAGGATTCGATTTACAGAAACAAGGGCCATACCAACCACCAAAGAATGGAATCGTCGAGCGAAAACACTTGACAACCTCCTGGAAGCAGCTTTTCTTGCCACCAGACCTGTCTCCATCAATTAGGAATCTGATGCCGTCACTAAACAGATTCCTTAAATTGTAGCCATTTTTTGAGTGGTTATTTTTTGGTGACTAACCCACATATATATCACCATTGCTCTTGATTTTCTTGACTGAATATCTCTTAAATGTCAACATATACGCGTGTGATTTAGTTTACGAAGATTTTTCAATCTCGAGAACCTCGATAAGAGAGTAAAAAAGGCGAAAGGTTCACAATGGTGTAAAACTAAAATGGGATATACCGGGCTAGGATTCGATTTACAAGAACAAGTGCCAAACCAACCACCCAAGAATGGAATCGTTCAAGAGAAAACACTTGACAACCTCCTGGAAGCAGCATTTTTTGTTACCAGACCCTTCTCCATCAATTAGGAATCTGATGCCGTCACTAAACACATTCATTAAATTGTAGCCATTTTTTTAGTGTTTATTTTTTGGTGTCTAATCCGCATATATATATCACCATTGCTCTGGATTTCCATGACTGTATATCTCTTAAATGTCAACATATCCGCATGTGATTTAGTTTGCGAAGACTTTTCAATGCCGAGAACCTAAAGCAGAGAGTAAAAATGGCGTAAGGTTCACAATGGTGTAACACTAAAATGGGATATAACGGGCTAGGATTCGAGTTACCGGAACAAGGGCCAAACCACCACCCAAGAATGGAATCGTCGAGCGAAAACACTTGACAACCTCCTGGAAGCAGCTTTTCTTCCCACCAGACCTTTCTCCATCAATTAGGAATCTGATGCCGTCACTAAACACTTTCCTTAAATTGTAGCCATTTTTTGAGTGTTTATTTTTTGGTGTCTAATCCGCATATATATCACCATTACTCTTGATTTTCTTGACTGTATAACTCTTAAATGTCAACATATACGCATGTGATTTAGTTTGCGAAGACTTTTCAATGCCGAGAACCTAAATCAGAGAGTAAAAATTGCGTAAGGTTCACAATGGTGTAACACTAAAATGGGATATAACGGGCTAGGATTCGAGTTACAGGAACAAGGGCCAAACCAACCACCCAAGAATGGAATTGTCGAGCGAAAACACTTGACAACCTCCTGGAAGCAGCTTGTCTTGACACCAGACCTTTCTCCATCAATTAGAAATCTGATGTCGTCACTAAACACACTCCTTAAATTATAGCCATTTTTTGAGTGTTTATTTTTTGGTGTCTAATTCACATATATATCACCATTGCTCTTGATTTTCTTGACTGTATATCTCTTAAATCTCAACATATACGCGTGCGATTTAGTTTACGACGATTTTTCAATGCCGAAAACCTCGATCAGAGAGTAAAAAGGGCGTACGTTTAACAATGGTGTAAAACAAAAATGGGATATACCGGGCTAGCATTCGAGTTACAGGAACAAGGGTCAAACCACCCACCCAAGAATGGAATCGTCGAGCGAAAACACTTGACAACTTCCTGGAGGCAGCTTTTCTTGCCACCTGGCCTTTCTCCATCAATTAGGAATCTGATGTCGTCACTAAACACATTCCTTAAATTGTAGCCATTTTTTAGTGTTTATTTTTTGGTGTCTAATCCGCATATATATCACCATTGCTCGTGATTTTCTTGACTGTATATCTCTTAAATGTTAACATATACGTGTGTGATTTAGTTTACGAAGACTTTTCAATGCCGAGAACCTCGATCAGAGAGTAAAAAAGGCGTAAGGTTCACAATGGTGTAAAACTAAAATGGGATATACCAGACTAGGATTCGAGTTACAGAAACAAGGGCCATACCAACCACCCAAGAATGGAATCGTCGAGCGAAAACACTTGACAACCTCCTGGAAGCAGCTTTTCTTGCCACCAGACCTTTCTCCATCAATTAGGAATCTGATGCCGTCACTAAACACATTCCTTAAATTGTAGCCATTTTTTGAGTGTTTATTTTTTGGTGTCGAATCCGCATATTTATCACCATTGCTCTTGATTTTCTTGATTGTATATCTCTTAAATGTCAACATATACGCGTGTGATTTAGTTTACGAAGATTTTTCAATGCCGAGAACCTCGATAAGAGAGTAAAAAAGGCGTAAGGTTCACAATGGTGTAAAACTAAAATGGGATATACCGGGATAGGATTCGAGTTACAAGAACAAGTGCCAAACCAACCACCCAAGAATGGAATCGTTCAAGAGAAAACACTTGATAACCTCCTGGAAGCAGCTTTTCTTGCCACCAGACCCTTCTCCATCAATTAGGAATATGATGCCGTCACTAAACACATTCATTAAACTGTAGCCATTTTTTTAGTGTTTATTTTTTGGTGTCTAATCCGCATATATATATCACCATTGCTCTTGATTTTCTTGACTGTATATCTCTTAAATGTCAACATATCCGCATGTGATTTAGTTTACGAAGATTTTTCAATGCCGAGAACCTCGATCATGGAGTAAAATAGGCGTAAGGTTCACAATGGTGTAAAACTAAAATGGGATATACCGGGCTAGGATTCGAGTGACAGGAACACGGGCCAAACCAACCACGTAAGAATGGAATCGTTGAGCGAAAACACTTGACAACCTCCTGTAAGCAGTTTTTCTTGCCACCAGAGCCTTCTCCATCTATTAGGGATCTGATGCCGTCTCTAAACACATTCCTTAAATTGTATCCTTTTTTGGGTGTTCATTTTTTGGTGTCTAATCCGCTTATATATCACCATTGCTCTTGATTTTCTCTACTGTATATCTCTTAAATGTCAAAATATACGCATGTGATTTAGTTTTGGAAGATTTTTCAATGCCGAGAACCTCGATCAGAGAGTAAAAAACCCTAAGATTTTCAGAAGAATCAGAATCAGGATTAGGGCCCCTAAAACTCAGGGGGGGAGGTATTTTCTATTGATGATTATCCATTTAATTCGTTGTCGAAATAGAATTTTAAGAAACTGTTGACTCAGCAGGCCTAGTCTCACACGTAGCTACCCTATAAGAATGAGGTGTCCCTTACGGGACCGTAAGGGAATATTTGTTACGGTCCCTAAGCTGTTCAAAATTTCGGGTATAAATAGAGGACATTGGCACTTGATTTCTGGTGTTGAAACGACGGAGAAATTCAACTTGTACGTTGAGTTATCTTCCGATTACTACAATTAACACACACGATCACTAATTGATGCTACGATACAGGGTATTAATTCAATCGCTGCTACGATTCAATGTCCGATCGATTGAAACTATCCGATAGATATTTAAGTGCTGCTCAAATTGGGTTTATACTTTGTCATTCGTCGTGATTTCGACTTGAATGTTTGAGTGTTGTTCGAAATCGGACTATACTCTATCATTCGTTGTGAATCCGCTGGATGTTTAAGTATCGTACTTTGTCATTTGTTGTGAGGGTTTGATCTCGTGAGTTATCGTAAATGCTGTATTAGTTACTTACCTAGTTTCATGTGCAAATTAGGTTATTAAGCTTATCAGTAGGTTAAACTCTACCTCATACCAAAGTAGATGCTAATTCTCAGAAGAGTTAGAATCAGGAAGCTTGTTAAATCAAGGTGAGTTCACAGACTTTCTACAAGGCACGGCCATCCTGAGTAGGTAGGATGCCACTCCACTAATCTTCGCACACATGTCTGGGAGACCGCGATACATACGAATTCTCCAGAGTGCAGAATAACGTACGTTCGTCCTGGTTAGGACAACAAAACAAAACTTCAGGATAATCTTAATCCTACGGGCTAGTAAGCCAGTGAACAGAAACGTGAATTCACTCAACTTTGTAGTTGACTCGTTGTTACATGCCTTGCAGGTCGTTAGATCCCCAGCTTAAGGAGCTTGCCCAAGAGGAGGCGTGGTCGTTGTGAGAAAACATTTCAATTAATATTAAACTTATGTTTTGTGCTTCCGCTGTAAACTCAAACTATGTTTTGACACCAATTGTATTGTGTTGGATTTTATAAAAATTACTTACATGCTTTGTTCAATATGATTGGTGGCTATGATCCTGGGCATGTCACGCCTCCAAGGCGGGGTGGGGTTTTTGGAGGGTGTGACATCAGAGAGTAAAAAAGGCGTAAGGTTCACATTGGTGTAACACTAAAATGGGATATAACGGGCTAGGATTCGAGTTACAGGAACAAGGGCCAAACCAACCACCCAAGAATGGAATTGTCGAGCGAAAACACTTGACAACCTCGTGGAAGCAGCTTATCTTGCCACCAGAACTTTCTCCATCAATTAGAAATCTGATGCCGTCACTAAACACATTCCTTAAATTGTAGCCATTTTTTAGTGTTTATTTTTTGGTGTCTAATTCACATATATATGACCATTGCTCTTGATTTTCTTGACTGTATATCTCTTAAACGTCAACATATACGCGTGCGATTTAGTTTATGACGATTTTTCAATGCCGAAAACCTCGATCAGAGAGTAAAAAGGGCGTAAGTTTCACAATGGTGTAAAACTAAAATGGGATATACCGGCCTAGCATTCGAGTTACAGCAACAAGGGCCAAACCACCCACCCAAGAATTGAATCGTCGAGCGAAAACACTTGACAACCTCCTGGAAGCAGCTTTTCTTGCCACCAGGCCTTTCTCCATCAATTAGGAATCTGATGTCGTCACTAAACACATTCCTTAAACTGTAGCCATTTTTTAGTGTTTATTTTTTGGTGTCTAATCCGCATATTTATCATCATTGCTCTTGATTTTCTTGACTATATATCTCTTAAATGTCAGCATATACGCGTGTGATTTAGTTTACGAAGATTTTTCAATGCCGAGAACCTCGATCAGAGAGTAAAAATGGCGTAAGGTTCACAATGGTGTAAAACTAAAACGGGATATACCGGGCTAGGATTCGATTTACAGAAACAAGGGCCATACCAACCACCAAAGAATGGAATCGTCGAGCGAAAACACTTGACAACCTCCTGGAAGCAGCTTTTCTTGCCACCAGACCTGTCTCCATCAATTAGGAATCTGATGCCGTCACTAAACACATTCCTTAAATTGTAGCCATTTTTTGAGTGGTTATTTTTTGGTGACTAACCCGCATATATATCACCATTGCTCTTGATTTTCTTGACTGAATATCTCTTAAATGTCAACATATACGCGTGTGATTTAGTTTACGAAGATTTTTCAATCTCGAGAACCTCGATAAGAGAGTAAAAAAGGCGAAAGGTTCACAATGGTGTAAAACTAAAATGGGATATACCGGGCTAGGATTCGATTTACAAGAACAAGTGCCAAACCAACCGCCCAAGAATGGAATCGTTCAAGAGAAAACACTTAACAACCTCCTGGAAGCAGCTTTTTTTGTCACCAGACCCTTCTCCATCAATTAGGAATCTGATGCCGTCACTAAACACATTCATTAAATTGTAGCCATTTTTTTAGTGTTTATTTTTTGGTTTCTAATCCGCATATATATCACCATTGCTCTTGATTTTCTTGACTGTATATCTCTTAAATGTCAACATATCCGCATGTGAGTTAGTTTACGAAGATTTTTCAATGCCGAGAACCTCGATCATGGAGTAAAATAGGCGTGAGGTTCACAATGGTGTAAAACTAAAATGGGATATACCGGGCTAGGATTCGACTTACAGGAACAAGGGCCAAACCAACCACCTAAGAATGGAATCGTCGAGCGAAAACATTTGACAACCTCCTGTAAGCAGCTTTTCTTGCCACCAGAGCTTTCTCCATCTATTAGGGATCTGATGCCGTCACTAAACACATTCCTTAAAATGTAGCCTTTTTGTGTGTGTTTATTTTTTGGTGTCTAATCCGCATATATATCACCATTGCTCTTGATTTTATCGACTATATATCTCTTAAATGTCAAAATATACGCGTGTGATTTAGTTTTGGAAGATTTTCCAATGACGAGAACCTCGATCAGAGAGTAAAAAAGGCGTAAGGTTCACAATGGTGTAAAACTAAAATGGGATATACCGGGCTAGTATTCGAGTTACAGGAACAAGTGCCAAACCAACTACCAAAGAATGGAATCGTTCAAGCGAAAACACTTGACAACCTCCTGGAAGCAGCTTTTCTTGCCACCAGACCCTTCTCCATCAATTAGGAATCTGATGCCGTCACTAAACATATTCATTAAATTGTAGCCATTTTTGAGTGTTTATTTTTTGGTGTCTAATCCGCATATATATCATCATTGCTCTTGATTTTCTTGACTGTATGTCTCTTAAATGTCAGCATATATGCGTGTGATTTAGTTTACGAAGATTTTTCAATGCTGAGAACCTCGATCAAAGAGTTAAAATGCCGTAAGTTTCACAATGGTGTAAAACTAAAATGGGATATACCGGCCTAGCATTCGAGTTACAGCAACAAGGGCCAAACCACCCACCCAAGAATTGAATCGTCGAGCGAAAACACTTGACAACCTCCTGGAAGCAGCTTTTCTTGCCACCAGGCCTTTCTCCATCAATTAGGAATCTGATGTCGTAACTAAACACATTCCTTAAATTGTACACATTTTTTGAGTTTTTATTTTTTGGTGTCTAATCCGCATATATATATCACCATTGCTCTTGATTTTCTTGGCTGTATATCATTTAAATGTCAACATATACGTGTGTGATTTAGTTTATGAAGATTTTTCAATGCCGAGAACCTCGATCACAGAGTAAAAAAGGTGTAAGGTTCACAATGGTGTAAAACTAAAATGGGATATACCGTGCTAGGATTCGAGTTACAGGAACAAGGGCCAAACCTACCACCCAAGAATGGAATCGTCGAGCGAAAACACTTAACACCCTTCTTGTTTTAACAAATCTTTCAAAGAATCAGACCTAAAATCAACCTAAAACTTGATCAATTTGTCAAAAACATGGCTAATTGGATGACATCAGCACCATTTCGCACGAGTTGAATTTTCATTTCGCACGAATTGACAAGTGTTGATTCCATTTCGCACGAATTGGCAAGAGTTGAGTTCATTTCACACGGATTGATAGAATTTGATCCCATTTCCTACAAAATCATCCATTTCGCACAAAAAATGTCCATTTCGTTTGAAGAGGTCCATTTCGTTAGAAGACGTTCATTTCGCTTGAAAGGTTCATTTCGTTTGAAGAGGGCCATTCCGCACCAAAGTCAATTCGTTTGAGATCCCATTTCGTTTGAATCTGCATTTCGCTTGAACATTGTAATTTTGTGAACTTTCAACACCGAAACATGGAAGAAGAGTTTTATAACTTGTTTGCTACTGCCCCGGGTACTCCTGTTACTATTGCTCAAAGTGTAAACATGGAAAATGAAACAGGAACCTTACAAAAACCTCCAAAGTTTATGGGCATTGAAGAATACTATTGTTGAAAAGAAGTATGTTAAACCTCATACAGATGTGGGAGTTGTTAAAACTATTTCTGAATTGTCGTATAAAGAGAGAGATATGTATAAAGCATAAAAATGATGATTAGTCTACTTCAGCAAGATGTGAAAGAAGACATCTTCATATTACTTCAACATGATGGTACTTCACGTTCGATTTGGGAAGCACTTCGAATTAAATTTGAGTGAAGTACGGATATGATCAGGAGCAAGAAATCATTATTAAAGAAAGAATTTGATTTGTTTACTAGTTTGTAAGGTGAATCTACAAAGAAGCTCATTGAGAGATATTGTCATTTAGTGCGATCAATGTCACTGTTGGATATCAACAAAGATCGAGAAGAATGGGTTGACAAATTAGCTGATGCTTTACCTCAGAAAGAATGGGGTACATATCTGATGATATTAAAGAACACTAGAGGATATGATAAATTGACAATTTATCAGTTCATTGAAAATCTTGAAGGATAAGATCTTGAACAACAAAAGATTGCTAGAATGAACAATCCAAGTGGTCAACAAGACATCAAGATGTATTACAAAGGGAATGTTCAGAATTTTGAAGCAAGTCCGAAGGTCCAAACCGCTTTCAGTGCAGAAAACTCATCCGGATCAATTAATCAAAGTCCAATCAGCAACAGTGGATTTTCTTCATACTCAAGTGTTAATCCGAATGTTTCAACCTCAAGTTATCAGTCTCAAAGCTCAAATAACAGTAATGGTCATGTGTTACACTGCAACATCGCGTTGCATCTTCAGAACGGTCAAAATTTCTCTGAAGAAGTTGCTAAAGGTCATATGGCATTACTAGCTACAGTGTTAGAATCATATGAGGGCTTGGTTGCAGGAAGAATCGGAAATCCTATGCTAACAAAAGAGGATTACGATCAGATTGATGCTGAGGAAATGGAACTTATGGATATTAAGTGGTGTTTAGCGAGTGTGTTGAGGAGAGCTGAGAAATTTAAAATGATTACAGGAAGAGATGACTTTCGTGATGCTAATGTTTCTACTTTAGGTTTTGATAAATCTAAAGTTACTTGTTTTCGATGCAGGGAAAAAGTACATTTCAAGAGGGAATGTACCAATCGAGAAGCAGGTGGAGCTCAGAATCCGTTCGGGAATAATGATTATTATCGGAAAGCTATATATCAATAAGTTGCTCAACAACCGTCATCATCCAATGCTATTGAAAATGGAAAGAAGAAAGCTTATCTCGTAAATCAAGATGATGAAAAAGTAGCAAATGGTTTTAGCTAGAACAAATATATTCCGGATGATTCCAAGTTTGGAGCTTTCATTGCACAGATTATTCAAGAGCCAGATTTGATGAAGGAATCGATGGATGTGTTTGCTGATGATGGAAAAAGTCAAGATGAAGAGTCTGTTTCTTCAGAAGAAAGCTCAGAAAAAGGCAACAGTCTTTGATCAATCATCAACTGATAGCAGTGATGATGAAGAAGAAATACAAATAAACATTAAAAAACTCAATTATCTCCTGAAAGTTTTAAATTTTATTTTGCAGATAGATTGGAGAAACTAAAGGAGAAGCGAGCAGTGAAGAATCAGAAAAAGGTTAAATGTGAGAATGTTGCTCAGGAAGAGAAGTCTGAACAAAGTGAAGAAGTTAAAGTTGCTGAGAAGGTGGTTGAAGTTTAGAAAGTGGTCGAAGTTGAAAAGACTATCAAAGTTGAAAAAATTGTTGAGATCACGAAACCTTGTCTAAAATGTTTGGAACCATGCAAACATTGTGAAGAGAAAGATGAGAAGTTTAATGAGCTTGATAAGATGAAAGAAAAATTATTGTTCGATGTTAAGTATGTGAAAGAATCGTATGATGTGTTAAACAGAACGGTGAATAGTTTGCAAAAGACAAACTCAGAAAGAGAAGATGCGTTAACAATGATGAATGCAATGATGATGTCTAAGCAGAAGGCTATCAACCACTATATTGAAGAATGTGCAAAGTTGAAGCAGGAGTTGGAGACAGAAAAGATAGAAAATGAAAGAATCAGACGATTGCTGCAAAGTTATTCAAGTTTTGATTATTTGATTGAAAGAATTTATCCAACTGTTGCAGGTTTTGAAGCCTTTCAGGACAAGAAGATTGAAGAAAAGGATACTGGTAAGAAACAAAGTGCAAATTATAACAAGTGTCCGCCTCCGATCTGGGAAGGTTATTCTCCCAGAAAACCAAATGAGGAACAAGTTAAAAAGGCAGTCAATATAAAGTTAATGTCCGAAATAACTGATGATTTGCCAGACAATATTGACGTCACATTCACATCGTCTGACACTGATCATGAGTCTGAGTTAATAAAGAAAGTGGTCGATCAGGTGTTGGATAAATATGAGGAGTCAGAGTCAAAATCTGAGAGTTCAAGGTCAAGTTCTGAAGAAGAAGAAAAGAGCTCATTTTGGAAACAATCGAACAAAGAGTTCTTTGCAGAAAAAAAAAGTTTGAGAAAAATGGAGCTTATCAGAGAAAGGAGACAAGAACCTGTTACCGATGTCAAGAAGTTGGTCACATCGCCTGGAATTGTCCAAAGGCAACCAACACAAAACAGGAAGTTGTTTCTAAACTCAAAGAAAAAGTTGTTGATAAAACTAAACCACCAACTGAAAAATTCAAAGTGTTTAAAAACTCAACATATGAAGTTGGTGAATGTTCGAAAAGGTTTTACAAAAGAAGGGTGAATCTTGACAACCAAATGTGGATTGTTAAGAAATCTGATATGAAATCTGGCAAAGTGTCACACCCCAACCGATGGCGGAAACATCGGGGCATGGCACTGAGCGAAACAGATTGTCCAGAAGTTTCCATAACAATTATCATTACCAATCAATTTAAAATAACATGTCCCATACCATGTCTCAAAAGGTAAACAAATTATTACAGACAGAATCTAGGCAAATAGTTCTATTCTGACAACTCAGATTTAAATAGAGCAATTGTTTATCTGCTTCTAGAGACCCTTGATTTAATTTGTACAGACAACTATTTGTTGGCCTCTAGAGCCTTATTCTAGCCTCGATTTCCTAGCAGATGTGCATCCTAAGCACCTGTCACATACGTTAAAATAAAGTCAATACATATAATGTAAAGGTGAGCATACAAGTTTGATAATATCATATAGAGTTCGAAATTCATTTACGCATAACCAGCACATACACATAGTGAAATGAAGCACGTTAGTTATCGACATAGATCCATCGATACCAATGACTACGGGTTGACTGCCAGAGGCAGTTCGCAATACATGATTACCACCGTAATCCATGCAAGTAATTGTCCTTAACAACCCCTGCGAACAGGTGCTGAGTCCAAACTATAGTACTATCGTTGCTAAGGCAGGTAGACAACATTCCATGTGTAAACATAACAAACAAGCGTTCATAAGCCACGTATAACATGCATTAACGGTTAGCATTCAAATAGTATTGAGTAGTGTGATGTTGTGATTTGAATATTCATAATGTATGTAACACCCAAAAGTGCGCAAAGCAAAAAGGGATTCAGTATACTCACAACGATGAATGGATTGAAGGGAGCGCTTAGAGCAGAATTAGTCTGATTAGAACGATAACATAACGATAAGTGACGCGTAAAATGATGCAAAGGGTAAATGACTCGGACAGTAACTCGGTCGGATTGGTAATCCGACCGGATGGTCCAGTCGTGTGGATGAGAATCCATTCGGATGGTCATCCGGTCGGATAGGTTGTCCGGTCGGAAGACTATTCGAGTGGATTGTTTCTTCCTTTGATGTGTTTGTGTATGATGGCTTGTCCTTTGAAGTTTTCATTGTAGCATTTTGAAAACATTGAAGTATCTCTACCTTTCAAGTCGGTCGATCGGACGGCTTAGTCGTGCGGATGACAATCCGTTCGGATGGTCATCCGGTCGGACAAGTTGTCCGGTCGGACGGCGACTCGAGTGGCAAGGTTACTTAGCGAGAACAATTCCACAGCAGGTTGTCACTCGGTCGGACAGGTTGTCCTGTCGGGTGGCATCCATAGTGCATTGAACATATTGAAAATTGTTTAAGTCCAAGTATCTCATGATACGAAGAGTAATCCGGTCGGGTAGGTAGTCCGATCAGATAGCAATGCGTTCAATACTCAAACTTCAGATAAAGTTGGTTAAGTGTGGGACCCAAAGTGCAAGCCGCTCGAATGACCTAGTCGCTCGGATGACTTATCCGTTCGGATAAGTTGTCCGGTCGGATAGCACCCCATGCTGGTCGTTCCGTTCGTCTTTCACTTGGTCGTTCTGATTGTTTGTTGCTTTTATCGAGACGCTTTGACAGCGTGCTAACCAACAGAACTCCATCTTGACCCAAGCAACCCGATCGTCCAGGAATCACCCTAGTTCAACCAGTTAACTGGTTCGAGACGGTTGTTCTTGGTTAACCCAAAATCGGTGGTCTCGTGAGTAGAATCCAGATCTTGAACTAGCACAACACCATGAATGAGTAGGAGACTAGAACAAGGCCCGATTCTGTCGGTTTTTAGTGCATTGAGTGTAAAAGAGTTGAAAGAAAGTTAGAAACCATCTTTCAATACTTTTTCACTATGTTTATGTTTAGATCTATGCAAGATCTTTGTGTATTTGTGTGGAAATAGATTAGATCTAAGTTGTTCTTGGTGGATTGAGGCCAAAACATGAAGTTCTTCAAGAACACATGATGACGTCATCCTAGAACACCTCAAATCTAGTGATTTCATGGTTAAAAGTTAAGATTCAAAAGATAGAAAGGTGTAGGAGTGCGTGTAGATCAAGAAAGTACAAGATTTAGGACGAGATCTTACCGGAATTTAGAGAAATTGAAGAAAAGGTGAAGAGCACGAGCTGGTCGGACAGAGGGTTTCCAAAAGTAGAAAATTTGTGAGTGACAAGGGTATTTATAGAGTTACCCAAAGAGGAAAGTATGGGTCGGTCGGATGGCATCTCGCCCGTGTGACTTGTCCGGTAGGATGACATATGGCACCAGATCAAGTGTCAGCCCGGTCGGACGGCTGATCTGGTCGGATGGCACTCGGTTCGGGTGTTCGGCGCGATGATTTTTGGAGGTTTCGATTTCGATTGCGAGCGATTCGATGCGGTAGGGTTTCCTATTCAAATTACTTTTAATCCTAACTATTCATATCTCTCACTATCTCTTCTCCACTAATTATCATAGTTCGATTTCGATTGAGTTCGATTGTGTTTCGATTGCGGTTCGAGTTCGATTGCGTTTCAGTTGATTACCACAACATAACATAAATAAACATGCACAAGTAACACATAAGGCACACACACACGTATAATAATAACCAAAATGTGTAATTAGAGTTACGATCGGATTCAATGTCGATTTGGTTAGCATAGTTTGATTATCGTTTAGTTAACTTTATCGCATTGTTACTTCCTATAGTTCACAGTCGTAGTCAATTAGATAGCGAATAACATACGTCGTTTATTGTAATTATTAACACTTACTCCACATAATACAACTAAATTAAACACACAAAAGTCAAGTTGCGCGAAAACGGTCGTTGACTTTGACTTTGACTTCGAAAACACGGGGTGTTACAGCCTCCCCTAGTTGAGGGAATTTCGTCCCGAAATTAGTTCGAAGCCGTAACAAACAACTGCGGGTACTTCGCCTTCATGTCGCTTTCGAGTTCCCAAGTGAACTATGCGCCTCGTTTGCCTTCCCATCGGACTTTCACAATAGGAATGCGCGAGCGTCTGAGCTGCTTGGTTTGGCGATCCATGATTTTTACAGGCTTTTCCACGAAGTGTAGTGTTTCGTTCACTTGAAGGTCATCAAGTGGAACATGTAAGTCATGGTCGGCCAGGCACTTTCGGAGGTTTGACAAGTGGAAAGTCGGGTGGACGTTACTAAGTTCCTCCGGTAGTTCGAGTCTGTAGGCGACTTTTCCGATCATTTCCAGAATCTTAAAAGGTCCAACATATCGAGGCACTAGTTTCCCTTTCTTGCCGAATCTGACCACACCCTTCCAAGGTGATACCTTTAGGAGTACGTAGTCGCCAACGTCAAGTTCAAGGGGCTTGCGTCGTCTATCGGCATAACTTTTCTGTCGATTCCGAGCTTTCGTTAGATTGTCTCGAATTTGGAAAATTTTGTCTATCGTTTCTTGCAATAGCTCGGGACCGGTTAGTTGCGAGTGACCGATCTCGTGCCATACAATAGGCGATCGACATTTTCTTCCATATAAAGCCTCGAATGGTGCCATTTGTATGCTGGAATAATAACTGTTGTTATACGAGAATTCGACTAACGGCAGGTATTTATCCCAATTACCACCGAAGTCTATGACACACGAACGGAGCATGTCTTCAAGAGTACGAATCGTTCTTTCAGTCTGACCGTCGGTTTGAGGGTGGAAAGCGGTACTTAGATTAAGCGATGTACTGAGAGCCGTTTGAAACGTTTCCCACAGTCGCGAGGTAAACCGAGCATCATGATCAGAGATGATGTCACGAGGCGTCCCATGATTACAAATGATCTCGTTGGTATAGATTCGGGCTAATCGTTCTACCTTGTAGTCTTCCCGTATTGGCAAGAAGTGAGCTGATTTGGTCAAACGGTCATTGACAACCCAAATGCTGTCGTGACCTGATGACGAGTGCGGAAGCTTTGTTATGTAATCCATAGCTATACTTTCCTACTTCCACATAGGGATCGGCGGTTGCTCGAGTAAGCCAGAGGGTCTTTGATGTTCAGCCTTGACTCTTGCATAAGTTAGGCACTTCCCAACGTAGAGAGCAATATCCCTTTTCATACCCGGCCACCAGTACTTGTAGCGAAGATCCTGGTACATTTTGTCGGCACCGGGATGAATAGAATACCGGGATTTGTGGGCTTCGTCCATCAAAATCTGTCGCAAATCGGTTCGTTTGGGGATCCAGATTCGGTCCAGAAAGTGGAATATCCCATTTGATTTACTCACAAGTTGGGCTCCATCGTGGTAGATTCTTTCCTTCTTCAGGGTGCGTTCGTTAAAACATGCATGCTGAGCTTCGCGGATGAGGGTTTCGAGGTCGTAATGGGCTTGAACATTACGAGTGCTGAGCAGATAGCTCCGTCTGCTGAGTGCGTTGGCAACAACATTTGCTTTGCCTGGGTGATAACGAATCTCACAGTCGTAATCATTGAGATGTTCTACCCATCGGCGTTGATGCATATTAAGTTCCTTCTGATTAAAGATATGTTGTAGGCTCCTATGATCGGTGAAGATCGTACACTTTGTACCATACAGGTAGTGTCGCCAAATCTTTAACGCAAAAACAACTACGCCTAGCTCGAGATCATGGGTTGTATAGTTCTTCTCGTGGATTTTGAGCTGACGAGATGCGCAAGCTATAACCTTGTCCCGCTGCATAAGGACACAACCAAGACCAAGGTTGGAAGCATCACAATAGACAATGAAATCGTCGTTTCTGTCGGGCAATGTGATTAGGAGCATTGCAAAGGATATGCTTGAGGGTTTGAAAGGCAGACTCTTATTCAGTTCCCCAAACAAAAGGCTTGTCTTTATGCGTGAGAGCGGTAAGCGGCACAGCGATCTTCGAGAATCCTTCGATAAATCATCGATAATAGCCCGCTAGTCCAAGAAAAGAACGGACTTCAGACAGGTTCTTAGGTGTAATCCAACTCTTAACGACTTCAATCTTCACAGGATCGACGTGAATACCCTGACTATTGACAATGTGACCCAGAAACTGAACCTCCTCCAACCGGAATTCATACTTGGAGAACTTGGCATAGAGTTGGTTCCCCTGGAGTAGCTCGAGAACCAAACGTAGATGTTGCGCGTGTTCGGCTTTTGATTTGGAATAGATCAAGACATCTTCGATGAATACAATAACGAAACGGTCGAGATATGGTTTACACATGTGATTCATCAGATCCATGAAAACCGTGGGTGCGTTGGTTAAACCAAAAGGCATAACAACGAATTTGTAATGGCCGTATCGAGTGCGAAACGCGGTTTTGGGTATATCCTCCTCTTGAATGTGTAGTTGGTGATAGCCTGAGCGTAAATCGATCTTCGAGAAACTCGTAGCACCTTGGAGCTGATCAAACAAATCGTCGATGTGGGGTAGGGAATAGCGGTTCTTGATAGTTAACTTATTCAATTCGCGATAGTCGATGCACATCCTGAACGACCCATACTTCTTTTTGACGAAAAGGACTGGCGCGCCCCAAGGAGAGGTGCTCGGGCAAATAAAGCCTTTTTCAAGTAATTCCTGGAGTTGGTTCGAGAGTTCACGCATTTCGGACGGTGCGAGTTGGTAAGGAGCTTTGGCAATAGGGTTGGCTCCAGGAATGAGGTCGATACGAAAGTCGATATCATGACTTGGCGGTAATCCGGGAAGATCCTCAGGAAAAACGTCAGGAAATTCTCGGACCACAGGAATGTCGTTTACTTCTTTCTTCTTTTTCTTTTCCTTCTCCGCTACTACAATGTTAGCCAAGAAAGCCCTGTATTCCTTGCGGAGATACTTGCTAGCTTGGGCACAAGACATAAGCTTGAGACCTTTCGAAGCAGTTTCACCGTAGATGCACAATAGATCACCATTCGCGAGCGAGAATCGAATCATCTTGTCGAAGCACACAACTTCAGCATGGTTTTCACGAAGAAAGTCCATGCCTACTATGACATCAAAACTTTCAAGTTGCATCGGAATAAGGTCGATTGGGAAAATGTGACTGTTGACGTCAAGAGTACAATCACGAAGAACAGAATTAACGGCGACAGTTCTTCCGGTGGCGACTTCAACATCGAACGTCGAGGAGAGTTGGGAGCGCTTACGACTAAGGAACTTCTCGAATTTGAACGACACAAAGCAATTATCAGCTCCAGTATTTGTCACACCCCCAAAATCCACCCGCGGAGTATCACCGCATGGAGGCATGACTGACCAGGATTAAGCCACCAATCATATTGAATAATATAGTAAAGTAATTAAAAGTTCAACCACACAATATAATTGGTGTCCAAAAACAGTTTAATAAGTCTATGTTATCAGCGGAAGCAATCAGTTCAAAACCCAAATCATAAATTAATAGTGTTTAAGTTCATCATGAACACTCAATGTCCATGCTCCACAACGACTCTTCCCCATGCAAGCTCCTGCTAAACCTAGTGACCTGCAAAGCATGTAGTAACGAGTCAACAACAAAGTTGAGCGAGTTCACAGTTGGGTGTTTGTTCAAGTTATTCCAAAAACATAGTTTCCTTTAACTGGCATCCATGCCATGGGGATTACCCCTTAGTTGAAAACATGATTTGTTTAATCCCATTTACTTTGGCTATCCAGCCGTGGGGGCTACCCCGTATTTACACTACAAGACTCGTTACCATATCAACTACTGACGTTAGTCATGTTTATGTGCCCTTTGTGTCAATGTCTATCATCATTGACGTGCCCAGATCCATTAGTTCACGCCCGTCCTCTGCGGCACGGTGTGAGGCTTGTCAAACCTAAATAGCCCTATCTAACTAATGACCCGCTCGCCATTGGCCCGACGATTAAGTCGATATAAAAGGAGGGACTTCGTGATAGAGTTTTGGTCTAGTGAACTTTAAACTGTCCAAAGCGGACGAGGAATTACATTCCTTAACCTGTACTGTCCTACCCAAGAAGGACGAGGAAATCCATATTCCTAAACCCATTCCCAACCCACCGGTAATTACCATGCTTTGTAGAAAGTGTGAACTCACCTTAGGTTAGCTCGGCAGATAAACAAAAGGTCAATCGAGCTGCTAGGGGTCAACCACGTCCTAACATGGTTACCATACAAGTCAGATCTAGGTTCAAGTAGTGCACCTTGGTTTACACATAAGCTAATAGGCTACAACACATAATGATCATAGCAACACATTAACAGTCAAGCATATAACATATCCGAACTTGTGTGACTCGAAAGATTGGGCTCACACAAGTCTAACAGCCTTGTGCGATTCATCAATGGAAGGCCAATAAAATACCCCGGCCCAACATGTTGTGTGTTCAGCACAGCCTTGTGCGATCCACAACATGTTGTGCGATCCAACATAAACCCAGCCCAATATTATAAGCAGCCCAAACAACAAAGCAGTAAACAACTTGGTGTGGTCCATTTAGTCTTGTGCGATTCATATGACCTTGTACGATTCTATTAAACTTGTGCGATGGAGTTTTAGGCTTTAAGGCCCAACAACATAGAAACGTTCAACAGACATGTGTGGCCCAAGCCTTGTGCGATCGGCACTGTCTTGTGCGATCCACAAGGTCTTGTGCGATCATGCATATCTAAACAGTACACTGTTCTTTATGTGTTTGTACCCAGCTTGTGCGATCACACTTATGTAATTAGCCCCTTGTACGATTAGGTCAGATCTAGTGCGACCCGTCCTTGTGTGATCAAGGGTGGGTCTTATGCGATTGGTTATCAATTCCCTAGAATCATGCAATCGGTTATAATCATTCAAACAGTTTCCTATTTCTCACCCTTTCAATCAATTCAACATTAACAATTTCCAAACCACACAAAAAATCGATCGACTAGGGTTTTATCATCCAATACCTATGAACCCTAATCACGTTCAAGCATAAACAACAATCATAACATTAACCCGGCTCATGTTTTTGATTTCTAGCATACACCTTAACATGACAACACAATAAATCATCCAAACATAAACACATCACAGCCGATTAGCAAGCATTCGGTTCTCAATCATCTTTAACATCATTCGATTATCAATCTTGTATTGATCTAACACGTTACACACGTGGGCCGATTTTATATCACAATCAATCTCATATCATTTTTAAATCATCACATACTTTACAATATCATCTAACAAACAATAAATATGAATTACTAACCGGTTAGAAAATAGAACAAGAATGATCCGAATCAAGAAGATCTTCGAGGAGGAGAGGGTGGTCGTCGACTTCGAGAGAGAGGGAAGGAAGAGAGAGAGCAGGGTTTGTGTGTTTTGAGTGTTTATCAAATAATGAGGAGTATACCCCCCCTCATGAGGTTATGCGCATCAATGGAATGGGCCGAACCTATACATGGGCTGGCCTTTTTGGGTTTCGAGTTCACTAAGTGTAGGTCGAGAAGGGTGTGAAGCAAAAAGCCCACAGGCTTGTGCGATGACTTGTGCGATCGGGTTACAGTTGAGTTATGCGACGACATTATATATACATTACATTACACACGTTCACATAACATATAGCATAACATTCCATTTAATCAATGCATCACATAATCACGTAGCATTCAAAACATGTTACACTAAGTACAAAGATAGGTTCTGAAATACGAGTTGTCACATTATCCCCAAGTTGAAAGAAATTTCATCCCGAAATTTAGCACGTACTCACTGAGGAAGCTAGTTAAGTTGTATGGTTTTCCTGGTTTTCCTGGGGTGTCACATCCTTCCCCCGTTGGTTTGGAATTTCGTCCCGAAATTCCGCAGTAGCTTCAGGTTCAGTAGTGGTTTCACTGTTTCCGAACAACTGGGGATACTTATGCTTCATCTGGTCTTCTCGTTCCCAGGTGAACTCTGGGCCACGACGGGAGTTCCAACGAACTCGAACAAGAGAAATTCTGGTACGCTTAAGAATCTTAACGTCTCGGTCAGTAATCTCTACTGGTTCCTCGATGAATCACAGCTGATCGTCGATAGTGAGTTCCTTGAGAGGAACTATGAGGGTCTCATCTGACAGACACTTCTTCAGATTCGACACGTGGAAAACGTTGTCAACTCCACTGAGTTCTGCTGGTCGGTTTAGTTTGTAGGCCACCTTGCCTATTTTCTCCAGGATCCCGAAAGGTCCAACGTATCGCGGGTTGAGTTTGCCTCGTTTGCCAAAACGAACAACATCTTTCCAAGGTGAGACTTTGAGTAGCACTCGATCCCCAACCTGGAACTCGAGTGGTTTCCTGTGCTTATCTGCGTAGCTTTTCTGACGGTCATGAGCTACCGCCATTCGTTGTCGTATATGAGCAATCTTTTCTGTTGTACATACTACAAGTTCTAGGCCAGTGATTTGGCTGTCACCAACTTCTGCCCAGCAAAGAGGTGATCGGCATTTACATCCGTACAATGCCTCAAACGGAGCGGCCTGGATACTGGTGTGGTAGGTGTTATTGTATGAAAACTCCACCAAAGGGAGGTGCTTTTCCGAACCATTTCCAAAATCGATTACACATGCTCGAAGCATGTCTTCAAGGGTTTGGATGGTGCGCTCAGACTGCCCATCCATCTGTGGATGATAGGCGGTGCTCATGTCTAGACGTGAGCCAAAGGACTTGTGCATTGCTTGCCACAGTTCAGAGGTAAAACGCGCGTCGCGATCAGATATGATAGAGGTTGGCACCCCGTGCCTCGAAACCACTTCCTTTAAGTAAACATCTGCTAAAGTAGAGAACTTGTCTGTTTCTTTAATAGCCAAAAAGTGTGCAGACTTAGTCAACCTATCCACTATCACCCAAATAGTGTCACTTTCGCGTTGAGTTCTAGGCAGGCCAGTAACGAAATCCATGGAAATTTGCTCCCATTTCCACGTCGGGATCTCTGGTTGTTGTAGTAGGCCTGATGGTTTCTGATATTCGATCTTGACTCTTGCACAAGTCAAACATTTGCTGATGTAAGTTGCTATGTTGGCTTTCATACTAGGCCACCAGTATGTAGTCTTTGAATCGTTGTACATCTTATCCGAACCAGGATGTACTGAGTAACGAGACTTGTGCGCTTCATCCATCACAAGCTCACGTAAGTTTCCATAATGTGGAACCCAGATGCGCCCTGTCACGTAGTAAGCACCGTCTTCCTTTCGTTCTAACTGTTTCCTTGATCCTCACAGAGACTCTGCCTTGTTGTTCTCTGCTTTCAATGCTTCAACCTGAGCATCTCGTATCTGAGCAGGAAGACTAGATTGGATGGTCAGTTGTAACACACGTACTCGCTTAGGTGTAGTATCCTTTCGACTGAGGGCGTCGGCCACAACATTGGCTTTGCCTGGATGGTACTTGATCGCGCATTCGTAATCATTCAAAAGCACGACCCATCGATGTTGTCGCATGTTTAACTCCTTTAACTTGAAAATATGCTCGAGACTCCTGTAATCGGTGTAAATGGTGCACTTGGTACCATACAGGTAATGTTTCCATATCTTAAGAGCAAAAACCACTGCTCCCAACTCCAAGTCGTGCGTAGTGTAGTTCCTTTCGTGAACTTTAAGTTTGCGTGATGCATAAGCAATGACCTTGTCACGTTGCATCAACACGCAACCAAGTCCTTGGATGGACGCGTCACAATAAACCACGAAATCGTTTGTGCCTTAAGGCAGTGAGAGAATTGGTGCGCTCCAAAGTCTATCTTTTAAGTACTGAAACGTAGATTCCTGTGCATCACCCCAATGATAGGTGACACCCTTCTGAGTTAGTGAGGTGAGAGGTTGCGCAATCTTGGAGAAATCTTTGATGAATCTTCTATAGTAGCCTGCCAATCCCAAGAATTGGCAGATTTCTGTTGGTGTACGGGGTGCAGGTTAGTTCCTGATTGAATCAACCTTGGATGGATCAACGTGGATCCCATCCTCATTCACCACATGGCCTAGGAAATGGACTTCACGAAGCCAAAAGTCACATTTCGAGAACTTGGCATAAAGCTGCTCTGCTCGAAGAAGTTCTAAAATAAGCCGTAGATGTTGCTCGTGTTCCTCCTGACTCTTAGAATAGATCAGGATGTCATCGATGAAAACAATAACAAACTTATCCAGACAAGGTTTGCACACTCGATTCATAAGATCCATGAAGACCGCATGTGCGTTTGTCAATCCAAAAGGCATAACTAGAAACTCGTAATTCCCATAACGAGTCCTGAATGCTGTTTTAGAGATATCCTCATCTCGGACTCTCAGTTGATGGTAGCCTCACCTCAGGTCAATCTTGGAGTAGAAACTCGACCCTTGTAGCTGGTCGAATAAGTCATCTATGCGTGGAAGAGGATAGCGATTTTTCACAGTCACCTTGTTGAGTTCACGATAGTCGATACACATTCTGAAGGTACCGTCTTTCTTCTTCACAAATAATACTGGGGCTCCCCAAGGCGAAGAGCTAGGACGTATGAAACCCTTTTCCAAGAGTTCTTGTAGTTACGTAGAAAACTCTTCCAATTCTGATAGGGCTAAGCGATAAGGTGCACGAGCTATGGGCGCTGCTCCAGGAGTTAGCTCGATTTGAAACTCGACTTGTCGGTGAGGCGGAAGACCAGGTAATTCCTCAGGAAATACCTCAGGAAAGTCACGCACAATCGGAAAATCTTCTATCTTCTTCTCCTTCGTCGAAGTATCAATAACGAGAGCCAGAATAGCAGTGTGGCCCTTCCGCAAACACTTCTGGGCCTTAAGGAAAGAGATGATGCTCACGACAGCACCACTCTTGTCACCACGAATCACGGGAGGTTCATCACCTGAACGGGGAATACGGACAATCTTCTCGTTGCAAAGAATCTCTGCTTGATGTTGGGATAACCAATCCATACCAATGACTACGTCGAAGCTACCCAGAACGATAGGAATGAGGTCGATAGAGAAGGTGTGACCAGCAAGAACAAGATTACAACCCTTAACTACGTGTGTGGCCTCTAAACTTTTACCATTTGCTAGCTCTACAGTGTGCTTGGTGTTCAAAAGTGTTAGGGTACGCTTAAGCATCTGACTAACTTTTAAGGATACATAGCTAGTATCGGCACCCGAATCAAATAAAATAGTAACATAAAAGTCATCTAGTAGGAACTTACCCGTCACAACATTGGGATCATTCCTCGCTTCACCCTGGCCAATAACGAATACAAGACCCCTGGCACCATTGCCATCGTTGTTGCCCCCATTGCTACCATTCCCCTGATTATTGTTGTGTTGTTCTAGTTCTGGTTTAGCTGTGGGAAGTCTCTTTTGAAGTGGCCTTCCCCACCACACTGAAAGCACCCTTTGTTGTTGCCCTGTTGTTGCTGATGCTGCTGACGTTGATTCTGTGGGGCTTGTTGTTGCTGACAATTCTGGTTCGCGGGGCGTAAACTTTTGTAATCCTTTGCGGCGTGGCCTGGCTTGGTGCACCAATGACAGTTACTCCTGGTGCATGGCCCGCTGTGGTGCAAGTTACAGCGATTGCATTTGGGGTGAATTCCCTGTACCCACCTTGACATTGGCTACCAGGTGATTGCTGACTAGGGCTCTTGTAGTCGTCAGTCCTTCTCTGCTGAGACTGAGACTGAACAGAAGTTGATATTGTCCGCTTTGGTGGCCAGCTAACAGCCCAGTGTAACCGCACCGTGATATTGTCCGCTTTGGCGGCCAGCACGCCCCCGGCGTCTGCGCCTCACGGTTTTAAAAACGAGTCATGATGGTGAAGGTATCCAGCTCCTTATAAGGAAGCCTTTGTTCCCCTTCACAGCCGATGTGGGGTGTCACAATCCACCCCCCTTAAGGGGTCCAGCGTCCTCGCAGGACCTGGCACCACCGGTCTGGCCCTGGCTCTGATATCAATCTGTCACACCCCCAAAATCCACCCGCGGAGTATCACCGCATGGAGGCGTGACTGACCAGGATCAAGCCACCAATCATATTGAATAATATATTAAAGTAATTAAAAGTTCAACCACACAATATAATTGGTGTCCAAAAACATTTTAATAAGTCTAAGTTATCAGCGGAAGCAATCAGTTCAAAACCCAAATCATAAATTAATAGTGTTTAAGTTCATCATGAACACTCAATGTCCATGCTCCACAACGACTCTTCCCCATGCAAGCTTCTGCTAAACCTAGTGACCTGCAAAGCATGTAGTAACGAGTCAACAACAAAGTTGAGCGAGTTCACAGTTGGGCGTTTGTTTAAGTTATTCCAAAAACATAGTTTCCTTTAACTGGCATCCATGCCGTGGGGGTTACCCCTTAGTTGAAAACATGATTTGTTTAATCCCATTTACTCTGGCTATCCAGCCGTGGGGGCTACCCCGTGTTTACACTACTAGACTCATTACCATATCGACTACTGAGGTTAGTCATGTTTATGTGCCCTTTGCGTCAATGTCTATCATCATTGACGTGCCCAGATCCATTAGTTCACGCCCGTCATCAGCGGCACGGTGTGAGGCATGTCAAACCTAAATAGCGCTATCTAACTACTGACCCGCTCGCCATTGGCCCGTCGATTAAGTCGATATAAAATGAGGGACTTCGTGATAGAGTTTTGGTCTAGTGAACTTTAAACAGTTCAAAGTGGACGAGGAATTACATTCCTTAACCCGTACTATCCTACCCAAGAAGGACGAGGAAATCCGTATTCCTGAACCCATTCCCAACCCACCGGGAATTACCATGCTTTGTAGAAAGTGTGAACTCACCTTAGGTTAGCTCGGCAGATAAACAAAAGGTCAATCGAGCTGCTAGGGGTCAACCACGTCCTAACATGGTTACCATACAAGTCAGATCTAGGTTCAAGTAGTGCACGTTGGTTTACACATAAGCTAACAGGCTACAACACATAATGATCATGGCAACACATTAACAGTCTAGCATATAACATATCCGAACTTGTGCGACTCGAAAGATTGGGCTCACACAAGTCTAACAGCCTTGTGCGATTCATCAATGGAAGCCCCTTAAAATACCCCGGCCCAACATGTTTTGCGTTCAGCACAACCTTGTGCGATCCTCAACATGTTGTGTGATCCAACATAAACCCGGCCCAAAATTATAAGCAGCGCAAACAACTAAGCAGTAAACAACTTGGTGTGGTCCATTTAGTCTTGTGCGATTCATATGACCTTGTACGATTCTATTAAACTTGTGCGACCGAGTTTTAGGCTTTAAGGCCCAACAACATAGAAACGTTCAACAGACATGTGTGGCCCAAGCCTTGTGCGATCGGCACTGTCTTGTGAGATCCACAAGGTGTTGTGCGATCATGCATATCTAAACAGTACACTGTGCTTTATGTGTTTGTACCCAGCTTGTGAGATCACACATGTGCGATCAGCCTCTTGTACGATTAGGTCAGATCTTGTGCGACCCGTCCTTGTGTGATCAAGGGTGGGTCTTGTGCGATTGGTTATCAATTCCCTAGATTCATGCAATCGGTTATAATCATTCTAATAGTTTCCTATTTCTCATCCTTTCAATCAATTCAACATTAACAATTTCCAAACCACACAAAAATCGATCGACTAGGGTTTTATCATCCAATACCTATGAACCCTAATCACGTTCAAGCATAAACAACAATCATAACATTAACCCGGCTCATGTTTTTTTATTACTAGCATACACCTTAACATGACAACACAATAAATCATCCAAACATAAACACATCACAGTTGATTATCAAGCATTCGGTTCTCAATCATCTTTAACATCATTCAATTATCAATCCTGTATTGATCTAACATGTTACACATGTGGGCCGATTTCATATCACAATCAATCTCATATCATTCGTAAATCATCACATACTTTACAATATCATCTAACAAACAATAACTATGAATTACTAATCGGTTAGAAAATAGAACAAGAATGATCCGAATCAAGAAGATCTTCGAGGAAGAGAGGGTGGACGTCGGCTTCGAGAGAGAGAGAAGGAAGAGAGAGTAGGGTTTGTGTGTTTTGAGTGTTTATCAAATAATGAGGAGTATACCCCTCCTCATGAGGTTATGCGCATCAATGGAATGGGCCGAACCCATACATGGGCTGCCCTTTTTGGGTTTCGAGTTCACTAAGTGTAGGCCGAGAAGGGTGTGAAGCAAAAAGCCCACAGGCTTGTGCGATGACTTGTGCGATCAGGTTAGAGTTGAGTTATGCGACGACATTATATATACATTACATTACACTCGTTCACATAACATATAGCATAACATTCCATTAAATCAATGCATCACATAATCACGTAGCGTTCAAAACATGTTACACTAAGTACAAAGATAGGTTCTGAAATACGAGTTGTCACAGTATCAAATAAACACGAAGCATAAATACCATTCACAAGGAACGTACCATTGACCACGTTGTTGTCGGCTTGGGCTTGGCGCACGTCGATGTTGAAAGTTCGTGCGCGTGCTGCTTGCTGTTGTTGCTGCTGGTGTTGCTGCTGCTGGGGCTCTTGTTTCACGACCCTGTTTGGGCACATGTTGGCGAAATGGTTAGGATCGCCACATGCGAAGCAGGATCTGTCGTTGACCGCGAGTGCCAGAGGAGCTTGTTGACCTTGAGGGGTGGTGAGTAGAGCTTGATGAGCAGGAGCTTGTCGAGCACGGCAGTTGGTAGTGAAATGGCCGTACATGTTGCAATGAGCACAGAAACGGCAAGCGATGGTAGTCGGGTGGTGGTAGGTGTAAGTAGGGCAAAGCGGGTGTGGCCCAGTGTATGCATGCTTGGCAAGCGGTGCATTTGCCGCAGGCGCCGCTACTTGACGTTGTTGGGCTGGTACAGCTTGAATCAGTGCAGCAGTGCTCGCACAGTTCTTGTTGCTGGAGCTGTTCTTTCTCTTGTTCTTCTTCTTGTTGCTCGATGAGGTGGTGGTTTCAGCAGTTGATGCTGCGGTGGTAGCTTGATGCAGGTGCTTTGGAGTTTTATCCCAGACACCAGCCTTGACCCGCTTGTCGTTGATTTCAGTGGCCAGTAGGTAGGTTTCTTCGATCGTCTATGTCTTAGCCGCTTGCTTGAAATCTGCAACACAGTCAGGCTGTAGGATCGTGAAACGTCCTAACGAGTCGATCAGAAGAGTGCTCAGACCGAATCAGAGGCGGAATTCATTGATTCGGTCTTCGTTTAGCTTGGATTCACTATTAATTGTCTCGTATATTAATCTCTGAACAATTTACAAGCTGGAGACACCTCGACAGCACTTTGGCGTCGAAATTCAGAATCTTACAAATGATGAAAGTTTGAAGGGTATATATTGGCTAGACCCTGACCGTTTGAAGATGACACACCACTCTTCAAACGGTCATGACACTTCAAACGGTCATGCATGTTCATGTTCAAACGGTCATGACAATTACAAATTCAAACGGTCAACTTCTAAATCCTATTTCAAGTAATTCTGTTTTGTCTTCATGTGTAATAAATTCCCATGATTGCAATAGATGATGTCACATATATGATGACATCATCATATATGATGACATCACTCTTGTTCCGAACCGCAACGAACCCGAGACTCGACATAAGACGAAGACGACAGATGAATGCACCAACAGACGCCCCCTCAGATGTTGACGAGTCTTAAGTGTCGAGTCTGCACAATCTTCAGCCTTTATCAGTCTTCTTCTGGAATTTCTTAGCATATACCAGGATCTTCTCTTTGACTCTGGCCTCGTCAGACTCCCCCTCTCATCATGATGGGATCGCTGTCTGGAATTAGCTATCACCTTGAGATTGCATCCTGGCTTTAACTCTGTTCAGCTCAACTCCTGCACAAATTTTCTCATCAAAACATAAGTTTTTATTTAACTCAATAAGAAAAACTTACTGGAAATATTTACATCAAGTTCAAATTAATGATCCCGATTAACTAATTAAACTTTCATTCTCAAAATCAAAATTTCTTCATTTAAGCACTCACTCCCAAACCTGTTCATCATGTTCAGCACTTGAAATTTTGAATATCAGCTCTCCAACATCAGTTGTCTAAAATCTTTTTGTATTTTCAAAATTTATGCTAAAACACACCAAAAATCTTTTTGGGTTTTTGAAATGAAATGCATTGCAGTAAAGAAATATTTACAAACAATATTTTTGTGAGCTTGTGTAAGAGGATCATATCAGTTTATGTGACCAATCACTAGCACCGTTAAGCTTTAACATTTTAAGCTCTAAACGATTCACATCGATTGACGATATATTTGTCCACTTAAACTCAATCTAAAAACTTTCGAAATGCTTACTGATACGTTAAGGTATATTAAGATAGCACTAAAATTCTTATGGACCCCACGATCTCAGCATATCCCCTCATCATGCAATACACTGACTCAAGTAATTCCTTTAAACTTTTATCAACTGTGAATTCTGCGAAAACAACGCAGAATGTTTAAACATTAACAATCAGGTCGATACTTCCGTATACGCAGAGAAAGTCCAATGTTTAAACAAAATAAGAAAAATAAAACAAGTTGAAGTTGTTTAGGCTTTAACCACCAGGTCGATACTCCCGTATACGCAGAGGTGATCCAAAGCTTAAACGAAACACCAAAGAAAATAAAGCAGAACGTTTAGGCAATAACATCCAGGTCGATACTCACGTATACGCAGAGGATGTCCAATGCTTAAACAAAATAAAGAAATAAAACATGTTTAAATCTTTGCAAAATGAAATGCACAATCACAGCGACTTTTCAGCAAAGTTGTGAAAGTTCACAGACTTAACCAGTTTTATGTCTTTCGACAATCAGCGATTACTGAGTAGGCACACAATCAAGAAGGACA
This sequence comes from Helianthus tuberosus, assembly GCA_030545235.1. NCBI lineage: Eukaryota > Viridiplantae > Streptophyta > Magnoliopsida > Asterales > Asteraceae > Helianthus > Helianthus tuberosus. The sequence goes on along the minus strand of CM060376.1, from coordinate 10,483,267 downwards.
AAACCAAGTACTACACTTTTGACCGTTTTTCCCACTAGAACTAGGCTTTTTTGCTTTAGGTTTGTATCGTTATCGCAAATCTACTTGTCTAGCTGAGCCTATCGTCACATCTTTAGTGAGATCGCTTATCACAATTTATCTTTCCATTTCTTTAGCATGCTGTGACAGTCCAACTGATCTACTATCATTTCCTCTTTTTCACAACAAAACTCATTTTTGCATTTTTTAATGTTTTTGACATTTTCAAATTTTCAAATGTTTTTGGATTTTCTGAAATTTTCTACTCCCCCTAAAATGCAAACACATTTTAGGAAATTTGAAAACAAACTATACAGTAAAGTGACAACCGATATCGAATTGCGTCAATTCACCATTCACTTGGCATAAACAATCAGAACTCCCCCTTACAACAAACTATTTTCTCATAATGATTTCAAAACACTTAAGTTTGTTTTAACCAAAATGATTTTTCCAGAAAATAAGTTTTGTTGATTTTACCACTTGTAAAATTAGGGGTTTGGTTCATCATATTGTCCATTCAATCTCTTGTATCAGAATTACATCAAGTTCAACCTAATGACCTTGAGTAATCACTTTGTCATAATCAACCTCTTACCACTTGTAAGTATATCCAAAACATATAACCATATGTAGGAATAAACATCTACACAAATACATGTTACCAATCAAGATGCCGATTCATGCTTCACATTTACTAACTTGGAAGCTCCGGCAATTCACACTCTGTAAAATTTAACAAACTTTAAGATTCATTTACACAATCAATTTTTAAGAAAGATGCTGATTCCTGATCCACGATTACAAACTTGGGATCTCCGGCAAGTCAGGTTTTTCAATGAAAGAAAATATCCACCCAAGCCTGACCAGCCTTGGGTGTTTTCAATTCAGATTCAGTTGGAATATAAGTTGCCTTCTTTGTAGCATAAAAATCTTTAACTCCTTTAACCTTCCCATCGACCATCTTTCCGAAAATTTTCTTTACATTCCCATTAAAAGCTTTTTCAACATCAAATTCATTCTTTTAAGAATAATATTGATTTGAGATCTCAACCTTTCCAACCTTTGATTTAAAATTCTCAGCTCTCAATGGTGGAAAATGAACATCTTCCATTAGAAGCACTGAATTTTCACTTTTTACCTCAACCTTTGGCTCCTCCGATTTTGTGGAATCATATTCATCGCCAGATTTTACCTCTGATTTCTTAACAACCCAAGCTTGGTTGTCAAGATTTCCCCTCTTCTTGTAAAACCTTTTCGAACACTCTCCAACTTCATATGTTGAATTTTTGAACACTTTGAATCTTTCAGTTGGAGGTTCAACATCAACAATCTTTTCTTTAAGTTTTGAAGAAACTTCCTGTTTTGTTTGAGTAGCTTTAGGACAGTTCCATGCAATATGACCAACTTCATTGCATTTATAACAGGTTCTTGTCTCTTTCCTTTGAAAAACTCCATACTTCATCTTTTCAGCAAGAAACTCCTGATTTGACTGTTTCCAGAATGAGCTCTTTGCTTCTTCTTCATGGCTAGTTCCTGCAACATATGTCATTTTTTATTTAAAATCTCGAACATATTTTTCATTTTTATAGTTTTCAGGTGGAATAAAACCAAGACCTTTCTTTTTGAACTTACTATTATGGTTTGGTTTCTTTCGAAATTCCGAACCATAATTGTAACCCATTTTCTTGTTTAACCGTTGTTGAAATCTTGAAGTGTATTTTTTAGGTTTTTCAGTAAGATTTAAATCTTTTATTTCAGAAATATTAATTTCTGTCATTTTGAAAACCTTTTTGATCATTTCAAATCGAACACTTCTTATTGGACCTTTTTCTTTAGTGGACATGCACAATGATTTCTCTTTTTGAACTTGACCCTAAAATCACATGTATTACTGAACGGTGGCCGACAATTGTTAATAAAGATCACATGTAACTCTTGAACAAAAACCAACTGACTCTTTCGATTAAAGTATCACACAATTCGATGCACTTATCAATCAGTTCACACTACTCAATGCACTTTCGATAATATCACATGCACTGACACCCTCGTTTAATGTTTCACACAAAACGATGAACAATCACGTGAAATACTGAAATACTTTCAAACGGGCCCATGTTTCAAACGGTCATGTCCAATTTCAAACGGACAACCATGTATTTTCAAACGGTCATGTGCATTTTCAAATGGTAAGGTGACAGTTTCAAACGGTCAGTAGCAAATTTCAAACGGTCAGTCCAGTTTCAAATGGTCAGACGCAGATTTCAAACGGTCAGGCAGTTTCAAACGGACAAGTGCTGGGCTCGTTCAAACGGTCACCAATTCTCAAGCCATTTTTACCAGTTTTACTTCGAGTTTTGATCTGATATTCTCAAGGGTTTGTTAAAACACAATTACGCACACATTGTGAAAGTTTTAGCCGATTTTAACCGTGAAAAGTATCAATTTTGTGAAAGAAGGTGTAGAAAATCAGAATTTGCTAGCGAAAACGAGCTAAACGGTAAGAACTCTTCCTCCTGAGCTCTGATACCACATGTAGGATCGTGAAACATCCTAACGAGTCAATCAGAAGAGTGCTCAAACCGAATCAGAGGCGGAATTCATTGATTCGGTCTTCGTTTAGCTTGGATTCACTATTAATTGTCTCGTATATTAATCTCTGAACAATTTACAAGCTGGAGACACCTCGACAGCACTTTGGCGTCGGAATTCAGAATCTTACAAATGATGAAAGTTTGAAGGGTATATATAGGCTAGACCCTGACCGTTTGAAGATGACACACCACTCTTCAAACGGTCATGACACTTCAAACGGTCATGCATGTTCATCTTCAAACGGTCATGACAATTACAAATTCAAACGGTCAACTTCTAAATCCTATTTCAAGTAATTCTGTTTTGTCTTCATGTGTAATAAATTCCCATGATTGCAATAGATGATGTCACATATATGAGGTCATCATCATATATGATGACATCACTCTTGTTCCGAACCGCAACGAACCCGAGACTCGACATAAGACGAAGACGACAGATGAATGCACCAACACAGGCAGGGCTCGGATATACTTCTTGATCGCCATGTCTGAGGTCTTGACTTGGTCAGGGCAGATGATGCTGAGCTGTTTGAAGCGAGCAGTGAGAGCGGCATTTTCACCATCCTTCTGCTTTATGTGCCAGAATTCATCTTCTAACTTTTGGCGCTCATGAGGAGGGCAGAATTCTTCCAGCATGACCTCCTTGAGTTCGTCCCACGACAGACCGTAGGCTGCATCGTTTCCCCGCTTGTTTCTGTCAGCCGTCCACCAGTCTAGTGCGCGGGACTGGAAGACGCCGGTAGCGTTTAGAGTGCGGAGGTCGTCGGGGCAACCGCTCTATCGCAGTGTGACCTCAATGGAATCAAACTTTTGGAACAACGCTGTATGGCCTTCCTCGCCATTGAATTCCGTTGGCCCACAAGACTTGAACTGCTTAAAATTGAAGGCGGCTTTGGGGTAGCTTTAGGAGCATCGATTCTCGACTCCTCAGATGATTTGCTGACGTTCTCGTAGACATCACTCACGGCTTTTCTCTCTTTTCTTGTCAAGAAAGTGATGGGTGGCGGGATCCAGATGACATTGTCTGCAATAGACATCGTCACAGGACTCAACACAACGTATTCGAATCTCACCTCACTCGTCTACTATTTATTAAAGCTTAGGAACACGCAACGTAACATGCATCACATAAACACATCGGCACGTAATCACAGATTCATATAAACACAGAGGCACATAAGCACGTAGGGCACAGAATCACAGAAACACGTAAACCACAGAAGCATTTAAGCACAAGAGGCAGTCAGATTACAGAAACCTATCATTCACAGTTTGCGAGGGTTCGAATATAGCGATCACGTTTAGTATATCGAGTAGCGTAGTATAAGCGTATAACGTAGCATAAGGTCGTCCACAACTTAGCAATTTGTTGGCGTTTTGGGATAGAAATGCAGTGAGAGTCGTGTGTGTCGATCGAAGTGAAATAAAAAATCGAGTAAATCTCCAAAATTTAAACACATAAATAGGTAAACATACATATAAGCACATAAAACTGGAGAATCATCAGAGTCGGCAGTTGCGGGCTTAGAATCGAAACACATAATAATCGAGAAATGGATTGTCTGCGGCTATTAGACTTCGACTAACCAAAGTGGTTAGTCTATTCACATAGACTTGTCGTGCACATTTGACCTTAGGGTTAGTGCCTTTGCCTCGATTCTTGGGCGTTTGGCACGCATCCCGTTAGTCATATTGTGACTTCAGGTCGTTGGAGTCCGTCGAGACTTTGGTGAGAGTTTTGTAAAATGAGCGGAACAAGTCGTCAAGGTTAGGGTTTCACCCCTAGCTTAACAATCTCATTCCTGATTTTAATAAAATAGAGGAGATTATTCATCAAAATACGGATTTCACTCCTGATTTGGCATAATTCTCCTTGTTTGTAGATAAAAGGCGGGTTGATTAGCAACCAACGGACCTAATCTTGACTTAGTTGATCCTTTATAGTTGAAAATTTGAGTGCAGTGATAGTGTAGCATAAGCGAGAATAGCGAGAAATAGTAGTAACCCATGCACAATCCCTACTGGACATGCACGAGTCGGTCGGTTGGTTCCTAACTATAGACTAGGTTTCTAAGACATCGACCCGGACTAGGTCGTGTCTTGCCTAATTTCCTATAGTTATGGCTATGATACCAATCTATCACACCCCAACCGATGGCGGAAACATCGGGGCATGGTACTGAGCGAAACAGAATGTCCAGAAGTTTCCATAACAATTATCATTACCAATCAATTTAAAATAACATGTCCCATACCATGTCTCAAAAGGTAAACAAATTATTACAGACAAAATCTAGGCAAATAGTTCTATTCCGACAACTCAGATTTAAATAGAGCAATTGTTTATCTGCTTCTAGAGACCCTTGATTTAATTTGTACAGACAACTATTTGTTGGCCTCTAGAGCCTTATTCCAGCCTCGATTTCCTAGCAGATTTGCATCCTAAGCCTCTGTCACATACGTTAAAATAAAGTCAATACATATAATGTAAAGGTGAGCATACAAGTTTGATAATAGGATATAGAGTTTGAAATTCGTTTACGCATAACCAGCACGTACACATAGTGAAATGAAGCACGTTAGTTATCGACATAGATCCATCGATACCAATGACTGCGGGTTGACTGCCAGAGGCAGTTCGCAATACATGATTACCACCGTAATCCATGCAAGTAATTGTCCTTAACAACCCCCGTGAACAGGTGCTGAGTCCAAACTATAGTACTATCATTGCTAAGGCAGGTAGACAGCATTCCATGTGTAAACATAACAAACAAGCATTCATAAGCCACGTATAACATGCATTAACGGTTAGCATTCAAATAGTATTGAGTTGTGTGATGTTGTGATTTGAATATTCGTAACGTATGTAACACCCAAAAGTGCGCAAAGCAAAGAGGGATCGAGTATACTCACAGCGATGAATGGATTGAAAGGAGCGCTTAGAGCGGAATTCACCTGATTAGAACGATAACATAACGATAAGTGACGCGTAAAATGATGCAAAGGGTAAATAACTCGGACAGTAACTCGGTCGGATTGGTAATCCGACCGGATGGTCCAGTCGTGTGGATAACAATCCGTTCGGATGGTCATCCGGTCGGATAGGTTGTCCGGTCAGATGACTATTCGAGTGGATTGTTTCTTCCTTTGATGTGTTTCTGTATGATGGCTTATCCTTTGAAGTTTTCATTGTAGCATTTTGAAAACATTGAAGTATCTCTACCTTTCAAGTCGGTCGATCGGACGACTTAGTCGTGCGGATGACAATCCGTTCGGATGGCCATCCGGTCAGACGGCGACTCGAGTGGCAAGGTTACTTAGTGAGAACAATTCCACAGCAGGTTGTCACTCGATCGGACAGGTTGTCCGGTCGGGTGGCATCCTTAGTATCTCATGATACGAAGAGTAATCCGGTCGGGTAGGTAGTCCGATCGGATAGCAATGCGTTCAATACTCAAACTTCAGATAAAGTTGGTTAAGTGTGGGACCCAAAGTACAAGCCGCTCGGATGACCTAGTCGCTTGGATGACCTATCCGTTCGGATAAGTTGTCCGGTCGGATAGCACCCCGTGCTGGTCGTTCCGTTCGTCTTTCACTTGGCCGTTTTGATTGTTTGTTGCTTTTATCGAGACGCTTTGACAGCGTGCTAACCAACAGAACTCCATCTTGACCCAAGCAACCCGATCGTCCAGGAATCACCCTAGTTCGAACAGTTAACCGGTTCAAGACGGTTGTTCTTGGTTAACTCGAAATCGGTGGTCTCGTGAGTAGAATCCAGATCTTGAAATAGCACAACACCAAGAATGAGTAGGAGACTAGAACAAGGCCCGATTCTATCGATTTTGAGTGCATTGAGTGTAAAAGAGTTGAAAGAAAGTTAGAAACCATCTTTCAATCCTTTTTCACTATGTTTATGTTTAGATCTATCCATGATCTTTGTGTATTTGTGTGGAAATCGATTAGATCTAAGTTGTTCTTGGTGGATTGAGGCCAAAACACGAAGTTCTTCAAGAACACATGATGATGTCATCCTAGAACACCTCAAATCTACTGATTTCATGGTTAAAAGTTAAGATTCAAAAGATAGAAATGTGTAGGAGTGTGTGTAGATCAAGAAAGTACAAGATTTAGGACGAGATCTTACCGGAATTGAGAGAAATCGAAGAAAAGGTGAAGAGCACGAGCTGGTCGGACAGAGGGTTTCCAAAAGTAGAAAGTTTGAGAGTGACAAGGGTATTTAAAGAGTTACCCAAAGAGGAAAGTGTGGGTCGATCGGATGGCATCTTGCCCGGGTGACTTGTCCGGTCGGATTGTCATCTCGGTCGGATGACATATGGCACCAGATCAAGTGTCAGCTCGGTCGGACGACTGATCCGGTCGGATGGCACTCGGTTCGGGTGTTCGGCGCGACGATTTTTTGGAGGTTTAGATTTCGATTGCGAGCGATTCGATGCAGTAGGGTTTCCTATTCAAATTACTTTTAATCCCAACTATTCATATCTCACACTATCTCTTCTCCACTAATTATCAAAGTTCGATTTCGATTGAGTTCGATTGTGTTTCGATTGCGGTTCGAGTTCGAATGCGTTTCGATTGATTACCACAACATAACATAAATAAACATGCACAAGTAACACATAAGGCACACACACGCATAATAATAACCAAAATGCGTAATTCGAGTTGCAATCCGATTCGATGTCGATTTGGTTAGCATAGTTTGATTATCGTTTAGTTAACTTTATCGCATTGTTACTTCCTATAGTTCACAGTCGTAGTCGATTAGATATAGAATAACATACGTCGTTTATTTTAATTGTTGACACTTACTCCACATAATACAACTAAATTAAACACACAAAAGAAATTCACTACAAGTCAAGTTGCGTAAAAACGGTCGTTGACTTTGACCTTGACTTTGACTTTGACTTCGAAAACACGGGGTGTTACACAATGAATCTGACTCGTCAAAGTCAGAGGAGCCACCAATTGAGCTAAAAATAGTAACGTCAGTACCGCCAATGGATGATGTCAATTTTCCACCATTGCGGGCTGAAAATTTTAAACAAAAAGTTGGAAAAGTGGTGGTATTTCGACCTACAAGTGGTGGTATTATTCTAGAAACGTCAGACTTGCCGGAGCTCCCAATGTTGGTACTCGTGGAGCACGAATCGGCATTTTTCTTGAGAAATTCACGTCTGTGATATTTCGACCTACAAGTGGTGGTATTATTCTTGAAAATTGTCATTTTTTGTTGTACAAGTGGTATGGTTGATGAGAACCTACAAGTGGTTAATCAAGGTCATTAAGTTGAACTTGTTTTAACTTTCATTCAAGTGGTTAAAAGAACAATCTGATGAAACCCCCAACAAAACTAATTTTCCGTAAAAACCATTTGATTAAAACAATCTTAAGTGTTTTGAAATCTTAATGGGAAAATAGTTTGTTGTCAGTGGGAGTTCTGATTGTTTATGCCAAGTGGATGGCGATTTGATGCAATTCACATCGTTTTGTCAATTTTTTTTAAAAATGGTTTTGAATTTTAGGGGGAGTAAGAAATTTCAGAAAATACAAAAACATTTGAAAATTTGAAAAAAGTTCAAAACTCATTTTTGATTGAAAAATATTGAAAAATGAAAAAAAAAAACCATGAAAAAATGAAAAAGAGTTTTGTTGTGAAAAAAGAGGAAATGATAGTACATCGGTTAGACTGTCATAGTACGCTAAAGAAATGGAAAGTTAAAATGTGATAAACGGACTCACTAAAGATGTGACGATATGCCCAACTAGACTAGCAGATTTGCGATAACGATACAAACTTAAATGAAAAAGCCTAGTTCTGGTGGGAAACGCGGTTGAAAGCATAGTACTTAGTTTTATCATTCGTGACTGTGTACCTACTCAGTAATCGCTGAATGCTAAAAGAGCATAAAAACCGGTCAGTTTGTGAATTTTCACAACTTGCTGAAAAAGTCACTGTGATTGTGTATTTCTTTTTGCAAAGATTTAAACTTGTTTGATTTCTTTATTTTGTTTAAGCATTGGACATCCTCTGCGTATACGTGAGTATCGAACTGGATGTTAGTGCCTGAACGTTCTGTTTTTTTTTTCTTGGTGTTTCGTTTAAATCTTGGATCACCTCTGCGTATATGTGAATATCAAACTGGTGGTTAAGATCTAAACATATTCAAATTGTTTTTATTTCTTATTTTGTTTAAACATTGGACTTTCTCTGCGTATCAAAAGATCGACCTGATTGTTAATGTTTAAACATTCTGTGTTGTTTTCGCACATATTACAGTTGATGAAAGTTTAAAGGCATTACTTGAGTCAGTGTATTGCATGATGAGGGGATATGCTGAGATCGTGGGGTCCATAAGAATTTAGTGCAATATTAATATATCTTAACGTATCGGTAAGCATTTCAAAAGTTTTTAGATTGAGTTTAAGTGGACAACAATATCGTTAATCTATGTGAATCGTTTAGAACTTAAAGTGTTTAAAGCTCAACGGTGCTAGTGATTTGTCTCATAAACTGATATAATCCTCTTACGCAAACTCACAAAAATATTGTCTGTAAATATTTCTTTATTGTTTTTCAAAATCCAAAAAGATTTTCGGAGTGTTTTAGCATAAAATTTTGAAAAAATCAAAAAGAATTTATTTCATCTTATTTTCGACAACTGATGTTGAAAAGTTGATTTTCAAAATTCCGAGTGCTAAACATGATGAACAACAGGTTGGGAGAGTTTGTTTGAAATGAGATTTGATTTTAAAACGATTAAATGGTTCATTAAGTTGAAACCAAATCTGAATGTTATTCTTTCAAGTGTTCATCATAAATTATAAATGTTAAATCATTTTGAACGATATCTGCATGTGGTATATAAATTTGTCAAATTTTAAATTTGTGAAATTTATTTTGAGGTAGAGGAGGTGCAGGTTAGCCAGGTTCCGATACCTGAAGATTGTCCGCAAAAGCAATAATTCTAGACTGTGATCCCAGCTTATCGAAAGGGGGAGTCTGAAGACATCAAGAGGGAGTCTGAAAATGTGAGAGCCAGATTCAGGAACAGTGCTCAAGATATAAGCTGCTGATGCTGAAGAACTTAAGAAATCAAGAGAATTAGAGAGAGGATAGAGTCAGGTTGTGTTTCTGAAAGAAAAAGAAAGAAAGAAGAAAATATTGAAGGATGTTTACATTGTCTGATACTTTGGAAGAGCACAAAGACTGATCAAGACTGAAGATGTGAAATACTGAAGACGTGTACTGAAGACTCGTCGACATCCAAGGGGGAGTCTGTTGGTACATATGTATGTCGACTTCATCTTGTATCAAGTCTTGTAATAGATTAGAAAGATCAGGGCACGATATACGAGAAAAATGTGAAACATGTGGGATGTGACCATTTCGCACGAAATGGGAAGATCATTTCGTACTAAATGGACATTGTTCATTTCGCACGAAATGGATCTTGGCTATTTCGCACGAAATGGATTCACTATAAATACCTGCCTTGATCATTTCATTGAAAACTTTATGATTCCGGTACCGAGGTGCTGCCGAAGTGTCTCCGACTGTAAAATGTTTTAAAATTAATAAACAAGACAATTAAAGTGTATATAAAGCTGATTCAAAGTCGATACGTTTGTTTCCGCCTCTCGTATTGATTAGAACTCTTCTGAATGACTCGTTTTAGTCGTGCAAACGAACCTACACTCCTGGAAGCAGCTTTTCTTGCCACCAGACCTATCTCCATCAATTAGGAATCTGATGCTGTCACTAAACACATTCCTTAAATTGTAGCCATTTTTTGAGTGTTTATATTTTGGTGTCTAATCCACATATATATCACCATTGCTCTTGATTTTCTTGACTGTATATCTCTTAAATGTCAGCATATACACTTGTGATTTAGTTTACGAAGATTTTTCAATGCCGAGATCCTCGATCAGAGAGTAAAAAAGGCGTAAGTTTCACAATGGTGTGAAACTAAAATGGGATATACCGGGCTGGGATTCGAGTTACAGGAACAAGGGACAAACCAACCACCCTAGAATGGAATCGTCGAGCGAAAACAATTGACAACCTCCTGGAAGCAGCTTTTCTTGCCACCAGACCTTTCTCCATCAATTAGGAATCTGATGCTGTCACTAAACACATTCCTTAAATTGTATACATTTTTTGAGTGTTTATTTTTTGGTGTCTAATCCGCATATATATCACCATTTCTCTTTATTTTCTTGACAGTATATCATTTAAATGTCAACATATACGTGTGTGATTTAGTTTATGAAGATTTTTCAATGCCGAGAACCTCGATCATGGAGTAAAATAGGCGTAAGGTTCACAATGGTGTAAAATTAAAATGGGATATACCGGGCTAGGATTCGAGTTATAGGAACAAGGGCCAAACCAACCACCCAAGAATGGAGTCATCTAGCGAAAACACTTGACAACCCCCTGGAAGCAGCTTTTCTTTCCACCAGACCTGTCTCCATCAATTAGGAATCGGATGCTGTCACTAAACACATTCCTTAAATTCTAGCCATTTTTTGAGTGTTTATTTTTTGGTGTCTAATCCTTATATATATCACCATTGCTATTGATTTTCTTGACTGTACATCTCTTAAATGTCAAGGTATCCACGTGTTATTTAGTTTACGAAGATTTTTCAATGCCGAGATCCTCGATCAAAGAGTAAAAAAGGTGTAAGGTTCACAATGGTGTGAAACTAAAATGGGATATACCGGGCTGGGATTCGAGTTACAGGAACAAGGCCCAAACCAACCACCCAAGAATGTAATCATCGAGCGAAAACACTTGACAACCTCCTGGAAGCAGCTTTTCTTGCCACCAGACCTTTCTACATCAATTAGGAATCTGATGCTGTCACTAAACACATTCCTTAAATTTTAGCCATTTATTGAGTGTTTATATTTTGGTGTCTAATCCGCATATATATCAACGTTGCTCTTGATTTTCTTGATTGTATATCTCTTAAATGTCAACATATACACGTGTGATTTAGTTTACCAAGATTTTTCAATGCCGAGAACCTCGATCAGAGAGTAAAAAGGGCGTAAGGTTCACAATGGTGTAAAACTAAAATGGGATATACAGGGCTAGGATTAGAATTACAAGAACAAGTGCCAAACCAACCACCCAAGAATGGAATCATCAAGCGAAAACACTTGACAACCTCCCGGAATCAGCTTTTCTTGCCACCAGACCTTTCTCCGTCAATTAGGAATCTAATCCGCATATATATCACCATTGCTCTTGATTGTATATCATTTCAATGTCAACATATACGCGTGTGATTTAGTTTATGAAGATTTTTCAATACCGAGAACCTCGATCAGAGAGTAAAAAAGGCCTAAGGTTCACAATGGTGTAAAACTAAAATGGGATATAGCGTGCTAGAATTCCAGTTACAGGAACACGGGCCAAAAAAACCACCCAAGAATGGAATCGTCGAGCGAAAACACTTGACAACCCCCTGTAAATAGCTTTTCTTGCCACCAAACCTGTCTCCATCAATTAGGAATCTGATGCTGTCACAAAACACATTCCTTAAATTGTAGCCATTTTTTTGAGTGTTTATTTTTTGGTGTCTAATCCGCATATATATCACCATTGCTCTTGATTTTCTTGACTGTATATCTTTTAAATGTCAAGGTATCCGCGTGTGATTTAGTTTACGAAGATTTTTCAACGCCAAGAACCTCGATCAGAGAGTAAAAAAGGCGTAAGGTTCACAAAGGTATAAAACTAAATGGGGATATACCGGGCTAGGATTCGAGTTACAGGAACAAGGGCTAAACCAACCACCCAAGAATGGAATCGTCGAGCGAAAACACTTGACACCCTCCTGGAAGCAACTTTTCTTGCCACCAGACATTTCTCCATTAATTAAGAATCTGATGCCATCACTAAACACATTCCTTAAATTGTAGCCAGTTTTTGAGTGTTTATTTTTTGGTGTCTAATTCACATATATATCACCATTGCTCTTGATTTTCTTGACTGTATATCTCTTAAATATCAACATATATGCGTGCAATTTAGTTTACGAAGATTTTTCAATGCCGAGAACCTCGATCAGAGAGTAAAAAGGGCGTAAGTTTCACAATGGGGTAAAACTAAAATGGGATATACCGGGCTAGCATTCGAGTTACAGGAACAAGGGCCAAACCAACCACCCAAGAATGGAATCGTCGAGCGAAAACAATTAACAACCTCCTAGATGCAGTTTTTCCTGCCACCAGGCCTTTCTCCATCTATTAGCAATCTGATGTCGTCACTAAACACATACTTTAAACTGTAGCCATTTTTTAGTATTTATTTTTGGTGTCTATTCCGCAAATATATCACCATTGCTCTTGATTTTCTTGACTGTATATCTCTTAAATGCCAACATATACGCGTGTGATTTAGTTTACGAATATTTTTCAATGCCGAGAACCACGATTAGAGAGTAAAAAAGGCGTAAGGTTCACAATGGTGTAAAACTAAAATGGGATATACCGGGCTAGGATTCGAGTTACAGGAACAAGGGCCATACCAACCACCCAAGAATGGAATTGTCGAGCGAAAACACTTGACAACGTCACGGAAGCAGCTTTTCTTGCCACCAGACCTTTCCCCATTAATTAGGAATCTGATGCCGTCACTAAACACATTCCTTATATTTTAGCCATTTTTTGAGTGTTTATTTTTTGGTGTCTAATCCGCATATATATCACAATTGCTCTTGATTTTCTTGACTGTATATCTCTTAAATGTCAACATATACGTGTGTGATTTAGTTTACGAAGATTTTTCAATGCCGAGAACATCGATTAGATAGTAAAAAAGGCGTAAGGTTCACATTGGTGTAAAATTAAATGGGATATACATGGCTAGGATTTGAGTTACAGGAACAAGGGCCAAACCAACCAACCAAAAATGGAATCGTCGAGTGAAAACACTTGACAACCTCCTGAAGCAGCTTTTCTTGCCACCAGACCTTTCTCTATCAATTAGGAATCTGATGCCGTCACTAAACACATTCATTAAATTGTAGCCATTTTCTAGTGTTTATTTTTTGGTGTCTAATCTGCATATATATCACCATTGCTCTTGATTTTCTTGACTGTATATCTCATAAATGTCAACATATCCGCGTGTGATTTAGTTTACAAAGATTTTTCACCGCCGAGAACCTCGATCATGGAGTAAAATAGGCGTAAGGTTCAGAATGGTGTAAAACTAAAATGGGATATACCGAGCTAGGATTCGAGTTAGAGGAATAAGGGCCAAACCAACCACCCAAAAATGGAATCGTCGAGCGAAAACACTTGACAACCTCCTGAAACAGCTTTTCTTGCCACCAGACCTTTCTCTATCAATTAGGAATCTGATGCCGTCACTAAACACACTCACTAAATTGTAGCCATTTTCTAGTGTTTATTTTTTGGTGTCTAATCTGCATATATATCACCATTGCTCTTGATTTTCTTGACTGTATATCTCTTAAATGTCAACATATCCGCGTGTGATTTAGTTTTCAAAGATTTTTCAATGTTGAGAACCTCGATCAGAGAGTAAAAAAGGCGTAAGATTCACAATGGTGTAAAACTAAAATGGGATATACCGGGCTAGGATTCGAGTTATAGGAACAAGGGTAAAACCAACCACCTAAGAATGGAATCGTCGAGCGAAAATACTTGAGAACCTACTGGAAGCATATTTTCTTACCACCAGAGCTTTCTCAATCAATTAGGAATCTGATGCCGTCACTAAACACATTCCTTAAATTGTAGCCATTTTTTGAGTGTTTATTTTTTGGTGTCTAATCCGCATATATATCACCATTGCTCTTGATTTTCTTGACTAGTTATCTCTTAAATGTCAACATATACGCGTGTGATTTAGTTTACGCAGATATTTCAATGCCGAGAACCTCAATCATAGAGTGAAAAAGGCGTAAGGTTTACAATGGTGTAAAACTAAAATGGGATATACCGGGCTAGGATTCGAGTTACAGGAACAAGGGCCAAAGCAACCACCCAAAAATGGAATTGTCGAGCGAAAACACTTGACAACCTCCAGGAAGCAGCTTTTCTTGCCACCAGACCTTTCTCCATCAATTAGGAATCTGATGCCGTCAGTAAACACATTCCTTAAATTGTAGCCATTTATTGAGTGTTTATTTGTTGGTGTCTAATCCACATATATATCACCATTGTTCTTGATTCTCTTGACTGTATATGTCTTAAATGTCAGCATATACACTTGTGATTTAGTTTACGAAGATTTTTCAATGTAGAGAACCTCGATCAGAGAGTAAAAAAGGCATAAGGTTCACAATGGTGTAAAACTAAAATGGGATATACCGGGCTAGGATTCGAGTTGCATGAACAAGGGCCAAACCAACCACCCAAGAATGGAATTGTCGAGCAAAAACACTTGACAACCTCTTGGAAGCAGCTTTTCTTGCCACCAGACCTTTCTCCATCAATTAGGAATCTGATGCCGTCACTAAACACATTCCTTAAATTGTAGCCATTTTTTGGGTGTTTATTTTTTAGTGTCTAATCCGCATATATATCACCATTGCTCTTGATTTTCTCGACTATATATCTATTAAATGTCAACATATACACTTGTGATTTAGTTTACAAAGATTTTTCAATGTAGAGAACCTCGATCAG
Source organism: Helianthus tuberosus (assembly GCA_030545235.1). Taxonomy (NCBI): domain Eukaryota; kingdom Viridiplantae; phylum Streptophyta; class Magnoliopsida; order Asterales; family Asteraceae; genus Helianthus; species Helianthus tuberosus. Next base: position 10,467,947 of record CM060376.1, on the reverse strand, counting down.
AGAGTAAAAAAGGCATAAGGTTCACAATGGTGTAAAACTAAAATGGGATATACCGGGCTAGGATTCGAGTTGCAGGAACAAGGGCCAAACCAACCACCCAAGAATGGAATTGTCGAGCAAAAACACTTGACCACCTCCTGGAAGCAGCTTTTCTCGCCACCAGACCTTTCTCCATCAACTAGGAATCTAATGTCGTCACTAAACGCATTCCTTAAATTGTAGCCATTTTTTGGGTGTTTATTTTTTGGTGTCTAATCCGCATATATATCACCATTGCTCTTGATTTTCTCGACGGTATATCTCTTAAATGTCAACATATACGTGTGTGATTTAGTTTATGAAGATTTTTCAATGCCGAGAAACTCTATCAGAGAGTAAAAAAGGCGTAAGGTTCACAATGTTGTAAAACTAAAATGGGATATACCGGGCTAGGATTCGATTTGCAGGAACAAGGGCCAACCAACCACCCAAGAATGGAATCGTTGAGCGAAAACACTTGACAACCTCCTGGAATCAGCTTTTCTTGCCACCAGACCTTTCTCCATTAATTAGGAATCTGTTGCCGTCACTAAACACATTCCTTAAATTGTAGCCATTATTTGAGTGTTTATTTTTTAGTGTCTAATCCGCGTATATGTCACCATTGCTCTTGATTTTCTTGACTGTACATCTCTTAAATGTCAACATATACGAGTGTGATTTAGTTTAGGAAGATTTTTCAATGCCGAGAACCTCAATCATAGAGTAAAAAACGCGTAAGGTTCATAATGGTCTAAAACTAAAATGGGATATACCGGGCTAGGATTCGAGTTACAGGAACAAGGCCCAAACCATCCACCCAAGAATGGAATTGTCGAGCAAAAAAACTTGACAACCTCCAGGAAGCAGCTTTTCTTACCACCAGACCTATCTCCATCAATTAGGAATCTGATGCCGTCACTGAACACATTCCTTAAATTGTAGCCATTTATTGAGTGTTTATTTTTTGGTGTCAAATCCACATATATATCAACATTGCTTTTGATTCTCTTGACTGTATATCTTTTAAATGTCAACATATACGCGTGTGATTTAGTTTACGAAGATTTTTCAATGCCGAGAACTCGATCAGAGAGTAAAAAAGGCGTAAGATTCACAATGGTGTAAAATTAAAATGGGATATACCGAGCTAGGATTCGAGTTACAGGAACAAGGGCCAAACCAACCACCCAAGAATGGAATCATCGAGTGAAAACACTTGACAACCTCCTAGAAGCAGCTTTTCTTACCACCAGACCATTCTCCATCAATTAGGAATCTATTTTCGTCAATAAACACATTCCTTAAATTGTAGCCATTTTTTGAGTGTTTATTTTTTTGGTGAATAATCCGCATATATATCACCATTGCTCTTGTTTTCTTGACTGTTTATCTCTTAAATGTTAACATATATGCGTGTGATTTAGTTTACAAAGATTTTTCAATGCCGAGATCCTCGATCAAAGAGTAAAAAGGCGTAAGGTTCACAATGGTGTAAAACTAAAATGGGATATATCAGGCTAGGATTCGAGTTACAGGAACAAGGGCCAAACCAACCACCCAAGAATGGAATCGTCGAGCGAAAACGCTTGACAACCTCCTAGAAGCAGCTTTTCTTGCCACCAGACCTTTTAGATCAATTAGGAATCTGATGCCGTCACTAAACACATTCCTTAAATTGTATACCATTTTTGAGTGTTTATTTTTTGGTGTCTAATCCGTATATATATCACCATTGCTCTTGATTTTCTTGACTCTATATCTCTTAAATGTCAACATATCCACGTGTGATTTAGTTTACGAAGATTTTTCAATGCCGAGAACCTCGATCAGAGAGTAAAAAAGGTGTATGGTTCACAATGGTGTAAAACTAAAATGGGATATACCGGGCTCGGATTCGAGTTACTGGAACAAGGGCCAAACCAACCACCCATGTGGGTGCATATTTGTGACAAGAGCTTAGATTTGGTCTTTGGATATCTTGTAATTAGTAAAACGATAAACAGTTAGCGAGTTTAGCTTTGTAATAGTTAATTAAGAGTGATTGGGCCAAACCAAACCCACATATGGGGGAGGGTTTGCGAAATGGGCCTTGCCCATAGACTAGTCCATATGCAAAGCTTTGTCCTATATAAACAAAGCTTAGCATTTGGGTTTAGGTTAATCTTCTAATCATCTTAGAGAGAATTCGTGAAAGAGAAAGGCTTGGACGAATTAGGATCTTGATTGATTGTAATCGTTTGAAGATAATCAATAAAGATCGGGTTTATAGTGATTTCGGTTTTCTACACATTTTCTGTTAAATCTGATCTAGAGGATTCCGCACTCTAGGTTAGATCGACGATTCTGTTACGATCCGCACGGATTAGGGAACCTACAATTGGTATCAGAGCATTAGGCTCTTGATTGGCTTGGTTCAGAATCATTTCTGCAGAAAAATCAGCTTTTTTGGACGTTTTTGGAGGTTGTGTTCGTGTTCTGCTGTTAATTTCGGATAAACATCAAGTATTTCGGGTCATTTCGGACTAGAATACTTGCATTTCGGACCAGAAACAAGCAATTTCGGATAGAAATCACGCAATTTCGGACCATTTCGGATCTTCTGACTGCATTTCGGATCTTCTGACGTGTATTTAGGATACTTAGGCTTGCTTTCCGGATCAAATATTTGCATTTCGGATCATCAGACGTGTATTTCGAATACTCAGGCTTGATTTCGGATCTTTAAACCTGCATCTCGGATTATAGTGAAGAATTACGGACCATTTCGAATTAATAGGGTTCATTTCGGATCAAAAGGTGACCATTTCGGATTAGAATAGCTCATTTCGGACCATTTCTGCCATTCCGGATAACCATTTCGAACATAGAACCATTTCAGACAAAGGGTGGAATTTTTCTTGGCTTGCGTAAGAAAAATTTCACTGATTCGTGTTTAGAAAATCATCCGTAACTCGTCACAGGAAATCGTTTGCACCGTTGGAATCCTTGGATTTTTAGGAAAAAAAAAACTCTGGAAAATCCCGAAAAAGATTTTCGACATTATATATCATTGGAATCGTAATCTCAAGACGAATCTAACGGTATAATTTGGTAAAAACATATTTCGGACAAAATTTGTACGGTTTTACAAGTCTGCTTACGTTAAAATGTCGAACATGACTAAATTGAACGAACTCTTAAGGATGGAACATGAGGTTGGCACAACCAACAAACCACCTAAGATGATGAAGGTGGAGAACTACTTGACATGGAAGGATAGATTTCAATCCGTCATTGAATATCAGGACACTCGCATGTGGATTTGTATTGTTGACGGGTACACAAACCCTACACATGAATTTGAAGGCAGACCTCGTGTCACAGCCTATGTGAACATGCAAGAAAATGATAAGAAGATGTATGAGGCTGAAAAGAGAGCCTTGGCTGCTATCAAGATGTCCCTACCTGACAGCATCAAACATACCTTTAAGAAGTACACTACTTCAAAGGAAATGTGGGATGCACTAGAAAAGAGATATGAGGGAAATCCTGATGTCAAGAAGAACAAAGTTGATCTACTGAAGAAGCAGTTTGCTGTGTTAAAAAATATGAAAAATGAGTCACTTGAGGACATCATCACTCGATACTATCATCTGATGTCAAAATTGGATAATTATGATGTAGATTGCTATACTGACATAGAGAAAAATGACAAGCTGCTTGATGCTCTACCTGCTAAATGGGATATCTACACTCTCATGATTAAAGGGGAAGCAGATTATGACACAAAGGAGCTAGAAGAAGTAGTTGGAAAGCTAAGAGCTTATGAGCTTAGCATGAAGAAGAAGGACACTGGATATGATCAGGTTCAAGATCCAGGGATTTACAATGGGCTTACATCTTCTTCATCTCATGATGCTTCTAGCAACTCTGCTACTGCTTTTCTTTCATGTGAGAATGAGCAGGTCACAGTGAATGAGGATGGTGATGTGTGTTTTGTGGCTGCGTCAAGAGGATCAACTGGAGCTAAGAGAACATCAACTGCTAAGCAAAGTAGTAGTGCAAAGTCGATGCCAACGAGTGTGAAACCTGCTGAAGAACATCTTGCTCTACTTGCTTCATTTGTTGCTTCTTATGAGAACTACATTCAGGGGAAGATATCTGATCCTGCCACTTTAGATGAAGATTATGATCAGATTGACCCTAATGATCTAGAAGAGATGGATTTGCAATGGCAGATGGCCATGATTTCGAGACGTGTGACGAGGTTCATGAATAGAACTGGAAGAAAGTTTGTAGGAAAGAGTGTTGGTTTTGACAAGGCCAAAGTCAGGTGCTTTAACTGCCAAAGTTATGGTCATTTCGCTAGGGAATGTCAGAAACAAAAGCATGAGACTTCAAGTCAGAGTTCAAACAATAGAAGTTCATCAAACAACTCTAACTCAAGGGCGTTGATCTCTACTGCAAGAGAGGGTTCATATGACTGGAGTATTCACTTGGAAAATGATGAGAATGTCACTCAGGCATTCATGGCAGAGATTGTGCCAGTTGATGAAGGTGAAGCTATAGTAGATGATGCTAATGTTGAGAAGAAAAGTGAAGTAGGGGTAGATAAAGCTGATCAGACAATAGATGCTGAAAAAGAAAAGCCAAAGTCTGAGCATGAAAGGGAAGATGAAGCTAAAGATGAAATCATCAAAAGAATGGAAGCTCAACTTGCTGCTCTTATTGCCAACTCAGACAAATCGACAGGAGAGGTAAGTAACTCTGCTACTTCTGTTTGTTTAAAGTGTCGTGAATTACAGGGTGAAGTTGACAGGTTGTCAACTCAAAAAAAAAGTCTGGTGAGCGAAATATCTAATGTAAAAGAATCAAATTTCTTTGCTAAAAGAAATGAGTCATCATATTTGAAAAAGATAAAAGGCTATGAAGCTGAAAATGAAGTTTTAACCTGCAAACTAAACGAAAAACTTCAAGTCATAGACTTAGCTCATGACATGATGGCTGAGAAAACAAAAGAGATTTCTGAAAAATGCAAAGAGTTGTCAGATGCACAACTCAAAATTGTTGAACTTGAAAAGAAATTAGGTCAATTCAGGAACTCTACTTTTGTTATGAAACACATGATGGGTGGGTTAAAGAAGAGTAATGACAAGACCAGTGTGGGATTCAAGGGTTTTAATGAAGTCCCACCTCCTCATAGTCATGTCTATTCTTTCTTACCGGATGAAGATGAGTTCACAGACTTTCTGTCAACATCACCAAGTAGTTTCACATCCAGTAAAGGTGATGTGTTTGAAGATAATGATGCTAAGAAGGATAATAACAGCAAACCTGTTTTGAAAAAGAAAAATTCCAATCCTACAAATAAAAATCCAACTTTTGTTAAAAAGGTTAATTTTGTTCAAGGAAATGACATGAAAAATGAAACAGCTGTTATTGAAAATGAATCAAAAATACAAAAACATTGAAAAATCAAAACCATAAAAATAGAAAATCAAAAAATGAGTATCACTGTGTGCAAAAGAAGAAATGATAGTACATCAACAAGTTAGACTGTCACACTCAAACTGAATTAAAATGCTTAATTGTGATAGCAGCTTCATCATATGATGTACCAGTAGGCAAAAGCATGAAATAATCAACTTACCAATGTGATATAAACCTAAATGCACTGAGTATGAGTGAGGAACACATCAGTGGTGTATGGTTTAATGACCTTAATTATTTCGTTGATAGATTGCCAAAATCTGAAGTTTTGGGTCTTTATACTGTTATTTCATCTGGGGATATCATGGTTGTCCTTCTGTTGCATCCAGATACATGCTGACCTAGACACAACCAGGATATCTTAAAAAGAGCTAAAAATGCCAAAACCCTGAAAATGAAGAAGCTCTCATAGAGAGTCATTCACAAAGTGCAAAATGCATAAATCGTACCAAAAATGGTATTTTTCTTAGCCCTCATTAGATATTTTGGTCTCTCTGCTGTACGGAAGTACTGACCTGTTCACCAATTATCTAAACGTTGAAAAACAAAACGGATGAATTCAGTATACTCACCTACTACGATGAATCTTTGTGCATACCTTGATCGCGGGGGTATATCCTGAAGTGGGACACGCTAATATATCAGAATTAATATTACCTTAACGTATCATATGGTAACGGTACTTGAAATGTTCATGCATTTTGTTTAGGTGGACGAACATACTAGTAATCGTCTTGAACTGCTTTTCACGAAAATCACATAAAGAATTAACTACTGGTGTGAAGCAGTTTGATTGTGCTGATATGATCTTCTTACTGGTGATTCTCACAAAAATAGAGTGTTTATTGCTTTTTTTATTTATTTGCTTTCTGAAAATACAAAAATACAAAAATAGTGTCTTTTTCTGTTAAAAATTCTTAATGTACGGAAAACTGTTATTCTTGGAGGAGTTGTTACTGATAGGGGGAGACAGTGTTAGAAAGTGGGTTCAAAATTTTTTAAATCATGCAGGTTATAAGGTGTTTGTTTAAAATTTGTGTGTGTTGGTGTTGAAATTGGAAAGTGCTTAATCTGTTATACAGTTTAACTAATCTCTTGAATTATAATAATTTGTTTAACTTATGTTGAAAAATTCTTATGGTTTCTCGAGATGTTTGTTTTATAGTATACAGATTGAAGCAGTGTGTTGCTGAGAAGTTGCTGTGAAGATGAGAGTTTGATTGGATGCATGGTAGAACCTCCTTTCTACATTGCAGACAAAGTTGAAGAGTTTGAAGGGTGCTATACAAAAGCTGAACTGGAGTTTCCTCAAGTGCTAACGTGTTGAAGATTTGGTGATTGGATGCATCAGCTTAGGGGGAGTCTGTTGCTGACAGAAGCTGTTAAAGCTGAAGCTATCCAAAGACTAAAAGACTGTGAGATTCTGAAGACTGAAGTTACCTTTACGAGCTATTGTCAAGGGGGAGTTTGTTGGTGCATATTTGTGACAACAGCTTAGATTTGGTCTTTGGATATCTTGTAATTAGTAAAACGATAAACAGTTAGCGAGTTTAGCTTTGTAATAGTTAATTAAGAGTGATTGGGCCAAACCAAACCCACATATGGGGGAGGGTTTGCGAAATGGGCCTTGCCCATAGACTAGCCCATATTCAAAGCTTTGTCCTATATAAAAAAAGCTTAGCATTAGGGTTTAGGTTAATCTTCTAAGGCTTGGACGAATTAGGATCTTGATTGATTATAATCGTTTGAAGATAATCAATAAAGATCGGGATTATAGTGATTTCGGTTTTCTACACATTTTCTGTTAAATCTGATCTAGAGGATTCCGCACTCTAGGTTAGATCGACGATTCTGTTACGATCTGCACGGATTAGGGGACCTACAACCCAGGAATGGAATCATCGAGCGAAAACACTTGACAACCACCTGGAAGCAGCTTTTCTTTCCACCAAACCTTTCTCTATCAATTAGGAATCTGATGACGTCACTAAACACATTCCTTAAATTGAAGCCATTTTTTGAATGTTTATTATTTGGTGTCTAATCCGCATATATATCATCATTACTCTTAATTTTTTTGACTGTATATCTCTTAAATGTAAACATATACGCGTGTGATTTAGTCTACAAAGATTTTTCAATGCCGAGAACCTCGATCAGAGAGTAAAAAAGGCGTAAGGTTCACAATGGAGTAAAACTAAAATTGGATTTACCGGGCTAGGATTCGAGTTACAAGAACAAGGGACAAACAAACCACCCAAGAATGGAATTGTCGAGCGAAAACACTTGATAACCTCCCGGAAGCAGCTTTTCTTGCCACCAGACCTTTCTCCATCAATTATGAATCTGATGCCGTCACTAAACACATTCCTTAAATTGTATACCATTTTTTGAGTGTTTATTTTTTGGTGCCTAATTCGTATATATATCACCATTGCTCTTGATTTTCTTGAATGTATATCTCTTAAATGTCAACATATCCGCGTGTGATTTAGTTTACGAAGATTTTTCATTGCCGAGAACCTCGATCAGAGAGTAAAAAAGGGTTAAGGTTCACAATGGTGTAAAACTAAAATGGGATATACCGGGCTCGGTTTCGAGTTACAGGAACAAGGGCAAACCAACCACCCAAGAATGGAATCGTCGAGCGAAAACACTTGACAACCGTCTGGTAGCAGCTTTTCTTGCCACCAGACCTTTCTCCATCAATTAGGAATCTGATGACATCACTAAACACATTCACTAAATTGTAGCCATTTTTTGAGTGTTTATTTTTTGGTGTCTAATCCGCATATATATCACAATTGCTCTTAATTTTCTTGACTGTATATATCTCTTAAATGTCAACATATACGGGTGTGATTTAGTTTACGAAGATTTTTCAATGCCAAGAACCTCGATCAGAGAGTAAAAAAGGCGTAGGGTTCACAATGGTGTAAAACTAAAATGGGATATACCGGGCTAGGATTCGAGTTACAGGAACAAGGGCCAAACCAACCATCCAAGAATGGAATCGTCGAGCGAAAACACTTGACAACCTCCTGGAAGCAGCTTTTATTGCCGCCAGACCTTTCTCCATCAATTAGGAATTTGATGCCGTCACTAAACACATTCCTTAAATTGTAGCCATTTTTTTAGTGTTTATTTTTTGGTGTCTAATCTGCATATATATCACCATTGCTCTTGATTTTCTTGACAGTATATCTCTTAAATGTCAACATATACGCGTGTGATTTAGTTTATAAAGATTTTTCAATGCCGAGAACCTCGATCAGAGAGTAAAAAATGCGTAAGGTTCACAATGGTGTAAAACTAAAATGGGATATACCGGGCTAGGATTCGAGTTACAGGAACAAGGGCTAAACCAGCCACCCAAGAATGGAATCTTCGAGCGAAAACAATTGACAACCTCCTGGAAGTAGCTTTTCTTGCCACCAGACCTTTCTCCGTCAATTAGGAATCTGATGCCGTCACTAAACACATCGTTAAATTGTTGCCATTTTTTGAGTGATTATTTTTTGGTGTGTAATCCACATATATATCACCATTGCTCTTGTTTTTCTTGATTGTATATCTCTTAAATGTCAACATATACACGTGTGATTTAGTTTACGAAGATTTCTCAATGCCGAGAACCTCGATCAGAGAGTAAAAAAGGCGTAAGTTCACAATGGTGTAAAACTAAAATGGGATATACCGGGTTAGGATTCGAGTTACAGGAACAAGGGCCAAACCAACCACCCAAGAATGGAATCGCCGAGCGAAAACACTTGACAACCTCCTGGAAGCAGCTTTTCTTGCCACCAGACCTTTCTCCATCAATTAGAAATCTCATGCCGTCACTAAACACATTCCTTAAATTGTAGCCATTTTTTGAGTGTTTATTTTTTGGTGTCTATTCAGCATATATATCACCATTGCTATTGATTTTCTTGAATGTATATCTCTTAAATGTCAACATATACGCCTGTGATTTAGTTTACGAAGATTTTTCAACGCCGAGAACCTCGATCAAGAGTAAAAAAGGCGTAAGTTCACAATGGTGTAAAACTAAAATGGGATATACCGAGGTAGGATTCGATTTACAGGAACAAGGGCCAAACAAACCACCCAAGAATGGAATCGCCGAGCGAAAACACTTGACAACTTCCTGGAAGCATATTTTCTTGCCACCAGACCTTTCTCCATCTATTAGGAATCTGATGTCGTCTCTAAACACATTCCTTAAATTGTAGCCATTTTTTGGGTGTTTATTTTTTGATGTCTAATCTGCATATATATATCACCATTTCTCTTGATTTTTCTGACTGTATATCTCTTAAATGTCAACAATTATGCATGTGATAAGTTTACGAAGATTTTTCGATGCCGAAAACCTCGATCAGAGAGTAAAAATGGCGTAAGGTTCACAATGATGTAAAATTAAAATGAGATATATCGGGATAGTAGTTGAGTTACAGGAACAAGGGCCAAACCAACCACCAAAGAATGGAATCGTCGATCGAAAACACTTGACAACCTCTTGGAAGCAGCTTTTCTTGCCACCAGACATTTCTCCATCAATTAAGAATCTGATGCCGTCACTAAACACATTCCTTAAATTGTAGCCATTTTTTGAGTGTTTATTTTTTGGTGTCTAATCCACATATATATCACCATTGCTCTTTATTTTCTTTACTGTATATATCTTAAATGTTAACATATACGCGTGTGACTTAGTTTACGAAGATTTTTCAATGCTGAGAACCTAGATCAGAGATTAAAAAAGGATATATCGGGCTAGGATTCGAGTTACAGGAACAAGGGCTAAACCAACCACCCAAGAATGGAATCGTCGAGCGAAAATACTTGACAACCTCCTGGAAGTAGCTTTTCTTGCCACCAGACCTTTCTCCATCAATTAGGAATCTGATGCCGTCATTAAACATATTCCTTAAATTGTAGCTATTTTTTGAGTGTTTATTTTTTGGTGTCTAATCCGCATATATATCACCATTGCTATTGATTTTCTTGACTGTGTATCTCTTAAATGTCAACAGATACACGTGTGATTTAGTTTACGAAGATTTTTCAATGCCGAGAATCACAATCAGAGAGCAAAAAAGGCGTAAGATTCACAATGGTGTAAAACTAAAATGGGATATACCGGGCTAGGATTCGAGTTACAGGAATAAGGGCCAAACTAACCACCCAAGAATGGAATAGTCGAGCGAAAACACTTGACAACCTCCGGGAAGTAGATGTTCTTGCCACCAGACCTTTCTCCATCAATTGGGAATCTGAGGCCGTCACTAAACATATTCCTTAAATTGTATCTATTTATTGAGTGTTTATTTTTTGGTGTCTAATCCGCATATATATCACCATTGCTCTTGATTTTCTTGACTGTATATCTCTTAAATGTAAACATATACGCGTGTGATTTAGTTTACGAAGATTTTTTCAACGCCGAAAACCTCGATCAGAGAGTAAAAAAGGCGTAAGGTTCACAATAGTGTAAAACTAAAATGGGATATACCGGGCTAGGATTTGAGTTAGAGGAACAAGGACCAATCCAACCACCCAAGAATGGAATCGTCGAGCGAAAACACTTGACAACCTCCTGGAAGCACCTTTTATTGCTATTGTAGCTATTTTTTGAGTGTTTATTTTTTGGTGTCTAATCCGCATATATATCACCATTGCTATTGATTTTCTTGTCTGTGTATCTCTTAAATGTCAACATATACACGTGTGATCTAGTTTACGAAGATTTTTCAATGCCGAGAACCTCAATCAGAGAGTAAAAAAGGCGTAAGATTCACAATGACATAAAACTAAAAGGGGATATACCTAGCTAGGATTCGAGTTACAGGAACAAGGGCCAAACCAACCACCCAAGAATGGAATCGTCGAGCGAAAACACTTGACAACCTCCTGGAAGTAGATTTTCTTACCACCAGACCTTTGTCCATCAATTAGGAATCTGATGTCGTCACTAAACACATTCCTTAAGTTGTAGCCATTTTTGGAGTGTTTAATTTTTGGTGTCTAATCCGCATATATATCACAATTGCTCTTGATTTTCTTGACTGTATATCTCTTAAATGTTAACATATACGCGTGCGATTTAGTCTACGAATATTTGTTCAATGCCGAAAACCTCGATCAAAGAGTAAAAAAGGCGTAAGGTTCACAATGGTGGAAAACGAAAATGGGATTTACCCGGCTAGGATTTGAGTTACAGGAACAAGGGCCAAACTAACCACCCAAGATGGAATCGTCGAGCGAAAACACTTGACAACCTCCTGAAAGCAGATTTTCTTGCCACCAGACCTTTCTCCATCAATTAGGAATCTGATGTCGTCACTAAACACATTTCTTCAATTGTTGCCATTTTTTGAGTGTTTATTTTTTGGTGTCTAATCCGCATATATATCACCATTGCACTTGATTTTCTTGACTGTATATCTATTAAATGTAACCATATCCGGGTGTGATTTAGTTTATGAAGATTTTTCAATGCCGAGGACCTCGATCAGATAGTAAAAAAGGCGTAAGGTACACAATGGTGTAAACCTAAAAGGGGATATACCGGGTTAGGATTCGAGTTATAGGAACAAGGGCCAAACCTACCTCCCAAGAATTGAATCGTCGAGCAAAAACACTTGACAACCTCCTGGAAGCAGATTTTCTTGCCACCAGACCATTCTCCTTCAATTAGGAATCTGATGCCGTCACTAAACACATTCCTTCAATTGTAGCCATTTTTTGAGTGTTTATTTTTTGGTGTCTAATCCGCATATATATCACCATTGCTCTTGATTTTCTTAACTGTATATCTCTTAAATGTCAACATATACGCGTGTGATTTAGTTTACGAAGATTTTTAAATGCCGAGAACCTCGATCAGAGAGTAAAAAAGGCGTAAGGTTGACAATGGTATAAAACTAAAATGGGATATACCAGGCTAGGATTCGAGTTAAAGGAACAAGAGCCAAACCAACCACCCAAGAATGGAATCGTCGAGTGAAAACACTTGACAACCTCCTAGAAGCAGCTTTTCTTCCTACCAGACCATTCTCCATCAATTAGGAATCTGATGCCGTCACTAAACACATTCCATAAATTGTAGCCATTTTTTAGTGTTTATTTTTTGGTGTCTAATCCACATATATATCACCATTACTCTTGATTTTCTTGACTGTATATCTCTTAAATATCAACATATACGCGGGTGATTCAGTTTACGATGATTTTTCAATGCCGAGAACCTTGATCAGAGAGTAAAAAGGCGTAAGGTTCACAATGGTATATAAATAAAATGGGATATATCGGGCTAGGATTCGAGTTAAAGGAACAAGGGCCAAACCAACCACCCTAGAATGGGATCGTCGAGCGAAAACACTTAACAACCTCCTGGAAGCAGATTTTCTTACCACCAGACCTTTCTCCGTCAATTATGAATCTGATGCCGTCACTAAACACATTCCTTAAATTATAGCCATTTTTTGAGTGTTTATTTTTTGGTGTCTAATTCGCATATATATCACCATGGTTCTTGATTTTCTTGACTGTATATCTCTTAAATGTCAACATATACGCTTGTGATTTAGTTTACGAAGATTTTTCAATGCCGAGAACCTCAATCAAGAGTAAAAAAGGTGTAAGGTTCACAATGGTGTAAAACTAAAATGGGATATACCGGGCTAGGATTCGAGTTACAGGAACAAGGGCCAAACCAACCACCCAAGAATGGAATCGTCGAGCGAAAACACTTGACAACCTCCTGGAAGTAGATTTTCTTACCACCAGACCTTTGTCCATCAATTAGGAATCTGATGTCGTCACTAAACACATTCCTTAAATTGTAGCCATTTTTGGAGTGTTTAATTTTTGGTGTCTAATCCGCATATATATCACAATTGCTCTTGATTTTCTTGACTGTATATCTCTTAAATGTCAACATATACGCGTGTGATTTAGTTTACGAAGATTTGTTCAACGCCGAAAACCTCGATCAAAGAGTAAAAAAGGCGTAAGGTTCACAATGGTGGAAAACGAAAATGGGATTTACCCGGCTAGGATTTGAGTTACAGGAACAAGGGCCAAACCAACCACCCAAGAATGGAATCGTCGAGCGAAAACACTTGACAACCTCCTGAAAGCAGATTTTCTTGCCACCAGACCTTTCTCCATCAATTAGGAATCTGATGTCGTCACTAAACACATTTCTTAAATTGTTGCCATCTTTTGAGTGTTTATTTTTTGGTGTCTAATCCGCATATATATCACCATTGCACTTGATTTTCTTGACTGTATATCTATTAAATGTAACCATATCCGGGTGTGATTTAGTTTATGAAGATTTTTCAATGCCGAGGACCTCGATCAGATAGTAAAAAAGGCGTAAGGTACACAATGGTGTAAACCTAAAAGGGGATATACCGGGTTAGGATTCGAGTTATAGGAACAAGGGCCAAACCTACCTCCCAAGAATGGAATCGTCGAGCAAAAACACTTGACAACCTCCTGGAAGCAGATTTTTTTGCCACCAGACCATACTCCTTCAATTAGGAATCTGATGCCGTCACTAAACACATTCCTTCAATTGTAGCCATTTTTTGAGTGTTTATTTTTTGGTGTCTAATCCGCATATATATCACCATTGCTCTTGATTTTCTTAACTGTATATCTCTTAATTGTCAACATATACGCGTGTGATTTAGTTTACGAAGATTTTTCAATGCCGAGAACCTCGATCAGAGACTAAAAAAGGAGTATGGTTCACAATGGTGTAAAACTAAAATGGGATATACCTTGCTAGGATTCGAGTTACAGGAACAAGGGCGAAACCAACCACCCAAGAATGGAATCGTCGAGCGAAAACACTTAACAACCTCCTGGAAGCAGATTTTCTTGCCACCAGACCTTTCTCCGTCAATTATGAATCTGATGCCGTCACTAAACACATTCCTTAAATTGTAGCCATTTTTTGAGTGTTTATTTTTTGGTGTCTAATTCGCATATATATCACCATGGTTCTTGATTTTCTTGACTGTATATCTCTTAAATGTCAACATATACGCTTGTGATTTAGTTTACGAAGATTTTTCAATGCCGAGAACCTCGATCAAGAGTAAAAAAGGTGTAAGGTTCACAATGGTGTAAAACTAAAATGGGATATACCGGGCTAGGATTCGAGTTACAGGAACAAGGGCCAAACCAACCACCCAAGAATGGAATCGTCGAGCGAAAACACTTGACAACCTCCTGGAAGTAGATTTTCTTACCACCAGACCTTTCTCCGTCAATTATGAATCTGATGCCGTCACTAAACACATTCCTTAAATTGTAGCCATTTTTTGAGTGTTTGTTTTTTGGTGTCTAATCCGCATATATATCACAATTGCACTTGATTTTCTTGACTGTATATCTATTAAATGTAACCATATCCGGGTGTGATTTAGTTTATGAAGATTTTTCAATGCCGAGGACCTCGATCAGATAGTAAAAAAGGCGTAAGGTACACAATGGTGTAAACCTAAAAGGGGATATACCGGGTTAGGATTCGAGTTATAGGAACAAGGGCCAAACCTACCTCCCAAGAATGGAATCGTCGAGCAAAAACACTTGACAACCTCCTGGAAGCAGATTTTCTTGCCACCAGACCATTCTCCTTCAATTAGAAATCTGATGCCGTCACTAAACACATTCCTTCAATTGTAGCCATTTTTTGAGTGTTTATTTTTTGGTGTCTAATCCGCATATATATCACCATTGCTCTGGATTTTCTTAACTGTATATCTCTTAAATGTCAACATATACGCGTGTGATTTAGTTTACGAAGATTTTTAAATGCCGAGAACCTCGATCAGAGAGTAAAAAAGGCGTAAGGTTCACAATGGTATAAAACTAAAATGGGATATACCGGGCTAGGATTCGAGTTAAAGGAACAAGAGCCAAACCAACCACCCAAGAATGGAATCATCGAGTGAAAACAGT
The DNA here is from genome assembly GCA_030545235.1 of Helianthus tuberosus. NCBI lineage: Eukaryota > Viridiplantae > Streptophyta > Magnoliopsida > Asterales > Asteraceae > Helianthus > Helianthus tuberosus. The sequence continues at coordinate 10,452,473 of CM060376.1, read as the reverse complement.
TGACAACCTCCTGGAAGCACCTTTTCTTCCTACCAGACCATTCTCCATCAATTAGGAATCTGATGCCGTCACTAAACACATTCCATAAATTGTAGCCGTTTTTTTAGTGTTTATTTTTTGGTGTCTAATCCACATATATATCACCATTACTCTTGATTTTCTTGACTGTATATCTCTTAAATATCAACATATACGCGGGTGATTCAGTTTACGATGATTTTTCAATGACGAGAACCTCGATCAGAGAGTAAAAAGGCGTAAGGTTCACAATGGTATAAAAATAAAATGGGATATATCGGGCTAGGATTCGAGTTAAAGGAACAAGGGCCAAACCAACCACCCTAGAATGGGATCGTCGAGCGAAAACACTTAACAACCTCCTGGAAGCAGATTTTCTTGCCACCAGACCTTTCTCCGTCAATTATGAATCTGATGCCGTCACTAAACACATTCCTTAAATTGTAGCCATTTTTTGAGTGTTTATTTTTTGGTGTCTTATTCGCATATATATCACCATGGTTCTTGATTTTCTTGACTGTATATCTCTTAAATGTCAACATATACGCTTGTGATTTAGTTTACGAAGATTTTTCAATGCCGAGAACCTCGATCAAGAGTAAAAAAGGTGTAAGGTTCACAATGGTGTAAAACTAAAATGGGATATACCGGGCTAGGATTCGAGTTACAGGAACAAGGGCCAAACCAACCACCCAAGAATGGAATCGTCGAGAAAAAACACTTGACAACCTCCTGGAAGCAGCTTTTCTTGCCACCAGACCTTTCTCCACCAATTAGAAATCCGATGCCGTCACTAAACTCATTCCTTAAATCGTATCCATTTTTTAAGTGTTTATTTTTTGGTGTCTAATCCACATATATATCACCATTGCTCGTGATTTTCTTGACTATATATCACTTAAATGTCAACATATACACGTGTGATATAGTTTACGAAGATTTTTCAATGCCGAGAACCTCGATCAGAGAGTAAAAAAGGTGTAAGCTTCACAATGGTGTAAAACTAAAATGGGATATACCGCGCTAGTATTCTAGTTACAGTAACAGGGGCCAAACCAACCACCAAAAAATGGAATCGTCGAGTGAAAACACATGACAACCTCCTGGAAGCAGCTTTTCTTGCCACCAGACCTTTCTCCAACAATTAGGAATATGATGCCGTCACTAAACACATTCCTTAAATTGTAGCCATTTTTTGAGTTTTTATTTTTTGGTGTCTAATCCGCATATATATCACCATTGCTCTTGAGTTTCTTGACTGTATATCTCTTAAATGTCAACATATACGCGTGTGATTTAGTTTAAGACGATTTTTCAATGCCGAGAACCTCGATCAGAGACTAAAAAAGGCGTATGGTTCACAATGGTGTAAAACTAAAATGGGATATACCTTGCTAGGATTCGAGTTACAGGAACAAGGGCGAAACCAACCACCCAAGAATGGAATCGTCGAGCGAAAACACTTGACAACCTCCTGGAAGCAGATTTTCTTACCACCAGACCTTTCTCCGTCAATTAAGAATCTGATGCCGTCACTAAACACATTCCATAAATTGTAGCCATTTTTTGAGTGTTTATTTTTTGGTGTCTAATTCGCATATATATCACCATTGTTCTTGATTTTCTCGACTGTATATCTCTTAAATGTCAACATATACGCCTGTGATTTAGTTTAAGAAGATTTTTCAATGCCGAGAACCTCGATCAAGAGTAAAAAAGGTGTAAGGTTCACAATGGTGTAAAACTAAAATGGGATATACCGGGCTAGGATTCGAGTTACAGGAACACGGGCCAAACCAACCACCCAAGAATGGAATCGTCGAAAAAAAACACTTGACAATCTCCTGGAAGCAGCTTTTCTTGCCACTAGACCTTTCTCCACCAATTAGAAATTTGATGCCGTTACTAAACACATTCCTAAAATTGTATCCATTTTTTGAGTGTTTATTTTTTGGTTCCTAATCCGCATATATATCACCATTGCTCATGATTTTCTTGACTATATATCTCTTAAATGTCAACATATACACGTGTGATTTAGTTTACGAAGATTTTTGAATGCCGAGAACCTCGATCAGAGAGTAAAAAACGTGTAAGGTTCACAATGGTGTAAAACTAAAATGGGATATACCACGCTAGTATTCGAGTTATAGTAACAGGGGCCAAACCAACCACCAAAAAATGGAATCGTCGAGTTAAAACATATGACAACCCCCTGGAAGCACCTTTTCTTGCCACCAGACCTTTCTCCATCAATTAGGAATCTAATACCGTCACTAAACACATTCCTTAAATTGTAGCCATTTTTTTAGTGTTTATTTTTTGGTGTCTAATCCGCATATATAGCACCATTTCTCTTGATTTTCTTGACTGTATATCTGTTAAATGTCAACATATACACGTGTGATTTAGTTTACGAAGATTTTTCAATGCCGAGAACCTCGATCAGAGACTAAAAAAGGTGTAAGGTTCACAATGGTGTAAAACTAAAATGGGATATATCGGGCTAGGATTCGACTTACAGGAACAAGGGCCAAACCAACCACCAAAGAATGGAATCGTCGAGCGAAAACACTTGACAACCTCCTAGAAGCAGCTTTTCTTGCCACCAGACCTTTCTCCGTCAATTAGGAATCTGATGCCGTCACTAAACCCATTCCTTAAATTGTAGCCATTTTTTGAGTGTTTATTTTTTGGTGTCTAATCCGCATATATATCACCATTGTTCTTGATTTTCTTGACTGTATATCTCTTGAATGTCAACATATACGCCCGTGATTTAGTTTACGAAGATTTTTCAATGCCGAGAACCTCGATCAAGAGTAAAAAAGGCGTAAGGTTCACAATGGTGTAAAACTAAAATGTGATATACCGGGCTAGGATTCGAGTTATAGGAACAAGGGCCAAACCAACCACCCAAGATTTAGTTTATACACGAGTTATGTCTATGTAACTCTTTCTAGTTGGAATTTCACACAAGTGTTAAAAGAAACTGAATGCTAAGATGGTCATTGTTCTCATAATCTGAATTAAAAATCCAATCTTGATTAGTAGTAATTGATAATTTAGTTTTCTAAAACAAACAATCCAAATCATTGATCTTTAATTTCTGCAAATTAGGTTAATTATAGTTAAATCGTAAAGCTATAAAATCAACGCATTTTCCACATACTCCCTGAGTTCGATACCCATTTACCACTGTCTATTAGTTGTTATTTGGATTAAATTTGTGTGTACTACTACAGCACGTCAAATTTTGGCGCCGTTGCCGGGGAGTAGTGCGCAACGTGTGTTATTTGTTATCCTTTTTAGTTTGTTATTTTTCTGGTTTATGCTAGGTGTGTTAGTGTGCAGGTATTTACAGGTGCATGCGTACTAGAAGCTCTCACAAGCTTTCACCATTGGCATTTGATCCGGAGATTGAGCGAACATTAAGAGGAAACATAATTTTACTAAGAGAAAACAGAATCAACGGTTCACCAACAATACCAACTACACCAATCACACCAATTCGATACATGGATCCACCACCACCACCTACTACGAGTGAACTTATACCACCTTTTATACCATCATCCACTCAACCTTCACCAAACACTACCATGCCAAACACCACTACCGATCCTATTCAACCTCATGATGTAACACCAACTAACACCACCCAACCCATTACCACTCAAGAAGAACCTACACTTACTTTTAACCCTTCTACTACAATTCCACCATTCACTCATTTCTTCCCAGTTTCAGGTCAATCATCCTCAACCTATACATTACCACAAGGTTCAACTGTCATTCATGCTACTTCTACATTTAGACCATCGAACCAGTCGGGTTTTCAATACATGACTCTTCCATTTGGGCAATCATCTGGTATAGGAGGAGATGGATATGAAGAAGGATATGAAGATTTTGAGGGTTATGAGGAAGAAGGATATGCTTATGTGGGTGATGGGGAACAAGGAGAACTTACGTACGTGCCAGGGCAAACTCAAAGAATGCCAAGTATTGGTGGGTTTCAACAACAAATTATAACACAACACATTCGGCCAAGGCCACAAGGGCCACAAGTGCAACGCCCTATACCATTGCAACAAGTTCGTCCGCAAAATGTACAACAACAATTCCAAAGGCCGATTCAACACCAACCAATGCCACAACAACAATTTCAACCACATGTACCACAGGGGCCTATGCAAAGGCCAATGGGTCCTGTTCGACCAAGGGTTAGCTTGGGTGTGCCAAGAAGGCATCTTAGAGAACTTGCGAGAGGCATTGAAGCGCATTTTAGGCCGGTAATCACTCACAATCCTTCACTGGTAGTTATTCCTCACAATGATCAAGGGAGGACCTTTGAAGTGCGAACCAATTCATTGCAAAGTTTGCCGAAGTATAAGGGTCTAGCAACGGAGGAACCTTATTTTCACTTGGAAGCTTATGACTCGATTTGCAACACATTTGGGAGTCAAGGATTTTCGGCCGACGATGTTAAATTGGTATTATTCCAATTTTCTCTAGAAGACAAGGCAAAGAAGTGGTTTTACACACTACCTTCAGCATCTATCTACACATGGGCGGAGATGCAACAAATATTTTTAGATGAATTTTACACCGCTCAAAAGACTAATGATGCTAGGAAGGGGTTGAGGAGTTTTCAGCAACAACGAGGTGAGATGTTTCATGAGGCCTTTGAGCGTTTTAAAATGATGATCAAGAATTGCCCTCACCATGGAATTGAACTGTGGGAATTGATGAACGCTTTCCATGAGGGGTTAAGTGCCGAAGATGCTCGCGACTTAATGTCTATTACCAGTGGGACTTTTGGCACAAATTATGAGCATGACGATTGGGAGTTTTTGGAGCAAATGGCAATTACATCAAAGAGGAAAGCCCAAGCATCAAGGAGAGCACGACCGGCCATTACCCGAACACAAGTGCATGCGGTTGACGATGGTAATGTTCAAACCTCTAATCAAATTTATGATGTTTGTGCTATTTGCAATGAAATAGGTCATGCGGCTGAAAATTGCCAAGGAGTGGTAGAAGGGCAATATGAAGAAGTTCATGTGGTGCAAGGTCAAGGAGGGGGTGGTTGAAATTTCAATATGAACTCCAACACCTATCACCCCGGGTTACGAAACCATCCTAATTTCCGTTACGGGAACGTGGCGAACCAAGCTAACCCAAACTTTCAAGGAACTCAAGGTAACTTTGTACCTCGTCAACAATATAATCAAGGCAATTATCGGGGTGGAAACAACTATGGTTATCAAGGGTAATTTCAACAAACGGGTCAAAGTGGTTCGGGTCAACCTTCGTCAAGCGGGAATGAAGTCATGGATATGCTTCGAGCTATGCAACAAGATATGCAAAAGCGGAATCAACTCGACGAAGTCCGGATGCAAAAGGATGAGGTTCGTGACAAGAGCATTCAATCACTAACAACCCAAATGGGTCAATTGGCAACCAATGTGGTGGAGTTGATGAAGAGCAAAGGTCAACTTCCTAGCGACACTAAGGTAAATCCTTCACATGGTACGTCACGAGGTAATGTTAATGTTCATCATGTTAGTGTTTTAAGAAGTGGAAAAGAATTTAAGGCCAATTTGTCACCCGAATTGGTTGAAGGGGTAGTTGAGGATGTCACGGGTAATGAAAGTGACGATGAAGAAGTTTCACCGGTTAAACCTAAAGAATCAAATGTTAACAAACTGGGGTTGGGTGAAAATGAAAAAAGTGAAAAAGTTGAGGGTGAACCGAGTCAAGTCCCGTTTCCATCGGCTTTACTTGACCCGGGAAAGAAAAATTTTATTGCATCAAGAGGTCCCCAAAAAGAAGAATTGTGGGACATGTTTAAACAAGTAAAAATTAATCTTCCACTACTTGATGCAATAAAACAAGTACCCGCTTATGCTAAATTTCTAAAGGAATTATGTACACAAAAGAGGCAACAAAAGAAGAAAATGCCTAAGCGGGTGGATTTAACCGGGCAAGTGAGTGCAGTTTTGAATGGGGAGCTTCCTCCTAAGCTTCAAGATCCGGGCACGCCATTAATTAACATTCAAGTTGGTAATTTTCAAATGGCAAAGGCGTTACTAGATCTTGGAGCCGGGGTGAGCATTTTACCGGTGGGCTTATATGACCAATACGATTTTGGTCCATTAGCAAGGGTAGAGACAACGGTTGTTTTGGCCGATTTGTCTCATAAGTTACCCCGGGGAATGGTTCAAAATGTGATTGTAAAAATTGATGAGTTCTATTACCCGGTCGACTTTTTAGTCTTGGACTACTCATCTGCGGACCCAAAACAACAACAAAATGTCATTTTGGGTCGGCCATTTTTGAGCACCGCGCATGCGGTGATCGATTGTAGGTTTGGTACAGTCGATATTACTTTTGGGAACCGAAAAATGCGTTTAAATGTTTTTACTAACAATTCTAATGCTAATGGTGTTGATGAGTGTTTCATGGCAGATTTAGTTGACGGATGCAACCCGCATGAGTATGAGGAGGATGGTATGGATGTTTGCTTGTGTGATTTTTCTGAACAGGTACATGCTTATGCACTACGGGTTGAAGAGGAAAAGCAGGATGTTATGGCTTTGAAAGACTCAACAGTTTGAGCGATTCAGTTGTCTAATTAGTGAACTAAGGCTTGTTAAAGTAACTTTTCCAAATTCAACTCAAAATAGCGGGTTCCTTAGGTCACTACCAGAAAAATGGGACACCATAACTTTTGTCACTAGAAACTCAGCTGAGTTCAAAGATCTGACCCTGACCCAACTCCATGGTAGACTCCTTACCTATGAAAGGGAGTTAAACCAGAAAAGGAAGTTGCAAGAGTCTGGCAAAGTTGCTGATGATTATTCATTCGGTCGCACAGCTCTTTTGGGTCAGGAAGAATCTGGTAACAGCAGTAAGGAACAGGGTTATGATCATTTCATTGATATAACAGCTGGTGGTAACTTTACCAACCCTGATCCCCACTCTGCAAATTATGCTTTTACTGCAAACACTGAAAACCAGATGTCAGATAATTTGTGTTTTGAACTCAATGATTTATAACATTTTGATCCCACTGACTTAGAAGAGATGGACATCCTGCACCAATTGGCTTTGCTCAGTGTTAGAACTAGCAAATTCTACAAAAGAACAGGGCGAAAATTACAAGGATTACATGGGAATCTAAGGGTTGGGTTGGATGAATCGAAAATCAAGTGTTACAAGTGCAATAGGCTAGGTCATTTCGCTAGGGAATGCAGGAGTCAAACTACTGGTCCTATAATCACTCATCCTAGCTCAAACCCTAGACCTCAAAATCAAAGCACTATGCACTATACCCAATATACCCCTGCAGCACATGTTAACACTGCTCATTATGTTGCTGCCCCTGTGCCTGTGCATTATGTCCAAACCACTGTTCTACAGATTCAATATGTTCAAACCCATGTTCCCCAGGCACAAGTGCAACCTGTTGCACCTCAAACAGCTGCTCCAGCAGTGGTATAACCAGATCAGCAAAGCTTTTTCACTCAAGGCTTTGTTGACTGGAGCAGTATGCCTGATGAGCTTAGTGATGAAAATTTTGCTCTCTATGCCTTTAATGAACCTTCTAATGATGAATTTTGTTTGATGGCTTTAGATTCAATACCAGAGGGGGTTGAAACTGAAGGTGAACAACTAAGTGTTGAAACAGTGGATGAGGTGACTGAAGTAGTGGTTACTGCTGTGGCTGGTGAACTACTGCTGGGAGAAAGTTCAGGAACCCTGATTGAACCACTGACAGATCCATGGTCCAAAGAGGACAAAGAAGAAGAGGAAGAGAAAAGAGCAGGTGAGAAAGAAGCAAGAGCTGATGATGAAGAGGATCATCAATGTGATTGTGCAATGATGGCTGCTGCCAAGGTATCACCTCAAGTTCTTGAAAAACTGTGTTCAGACAATTGCATTATTGCTTTTGCTAACATCAAAGAGCTAAATGAAGACCTTAGGAACAAAGTCCTGTCTGATGAAGTCAAATTTGAAAAGTTGTTAAAAGAACTTAGAAACAAATTGGCTGAAAAAGATAAGGAGATCAGCAGTCTGAAAGAAGAGCAGAGCATAACCAAAACTCAACTCCAAACTATGGTAGAAAAATATCAAGTTTGCAAAAAGGAGTTGGAGTCCACCCAGATTACCTGTGAAAAATGGGTGGAATCATGCAAAGGGTATGAGGTTATGCTCGAAAAACAGATTAAAAGCAATGTAAAATTTGGTGTTGGTTATAGAAAACATGATGATGAAAACACTGCTTTTGAAAAATCTGTTCAAAACACTGATGTAACAACTGAGTTCATCCCCACAAACAAGAATGGCCAAGAAGTGAAAATCACTGATAAACTTGGTAACAAAATCACACTTAACAGACCAATGGGATCCTCTACTTTTGAGGAGCTTGAAAATTATCAGTTTAAACCAAAATGGTCTGATGAGTGTGATATTCTTGAAAACTTCAAGCCCATGGACTTTACATCAACTGATGGTGTTAAAGCTCCAAAAGTTAAAGTCATTCCTCTAAAGGATATCCCAACAGAGGTTAAAACCTCTGCTACAAAGAGAAAGAAGAAAGAAAAGATCAATAACCTGTTTTGTGAATTCTGTGAGAAAAGGAATCATCTAACAAAAGATTGTTTCCATTTAAAAGCTTATGATTTGAACAAAACAAGTGTCATTGTTCCAGCTGAAAGCTGCATTGTTTGTGGTAAAACAAACCACAAAACTCAAGCATGTGTGTATCTCAAAAACTTTGATGTGAAAAAGAATGAGTACATTGCTAAAACATCCTTGAGTCCATCAACATCATCTGTCAAATTCACCAAGAACCAACCACTGTTTGTGCCAGTTCAAACAGCTGTTACAAAACAGCTGAACCAAACATCTGTCAAAAGAGATGTTCAGGTTACTGATGCACCCCCTACCAATCAGTTCAGAAAAGGCAAGGAAAAACAGTCTTACCAAAGGATTCCACACGTTTATGAGGCCTACAAAAGGCCCTCTAAACCAAAAGTGAACAGGCATCCTTTTGGGTACCAACAGGTGATTGGTCAAGACCCCCAACAGTGGTTAGCAAGAAACAATACTAAAACTGTCCAAACCCCTGACCTAACCACTGTCCATCAATGTGCATCCATCCCAGACACTATTGAGACCCCATCCAAAGCCTTATTGGCTTTGGAAACCCTAATGAACTAATCCTTTTACTTCATGTGCAGGGAGCTTCTGCCTGCTTAGATAGCCTTTGGTATGTTGATAGTGGAGGCTCCAGGCACATGACTGGATGTAAAGCCCTACTCAAAGATTTCAAAATTCATAGAGGGGGTGATATATCCTTTGGGAATAACAGTAAAGGGAAAGTTCTGGGGTCTGGTACAGTACAATCTGGAAATGTAAAATTTGAAAATGTCAATCTGATAGACAGTCTGAAATTCAACCTCCTGAGTGTTTCACAAATGAGTGACAAGGGGTATGGGTCATTCTTCACAAAGGAGTGTTGTAGGATTGTTGGACCAGAAATGGTCAAAAAGATTCAAGCAATAATAAAAACTGGTCAAACAAAACTTGTTGTTCAAAGAAGTGGCAATGTTTATGTTGTTGATATGTCAAAAGAGTGTCCCAGAGCTGATGCCTGTCTGTTCTCAGCTGCCTCTAACAAAGAGACAGAACTTTGGCACAGAAGGCTGGGGCACACAAATCTTAAGACAATCACTGAAATTTCAAGAAATGGTTTGGTGAGAGGCCTACCACAAAAATTGTTTTCATGTCCTGAACATTGCATTTCCTGTTTAAAAGGAAAACAGCATAAAAGTTCTTATAAGTCCATTGAAGAGTCCAAAACAACCCAGTGTTTGCAAATGCTACACATGGATTTGTTTGGCCCAGTACAAGTCATGAGTTTCAAAAAGAAGAGATATTGTCTGGTTATTGTTGATGACTTTTCTAGGTTTACATGGACTTTCTTTTTACACTCAAAAGATGAGACTGCAGGCATTTTGCAAGACTTTGTGACACAGGTTGAAAAGCAATTTGACCTTCCAGTGAAAAGCTTCAGGAGTGACAATGGCACAGAATTTAAAAATAAGGAGTTGGATGCCTTCTGTGTGAAGAAAGGGATTGTAAGGTAGTACAGCATTCCTAGAACACCAGAGCAAAATGGGGTAGTTGAAAGAAAGAACAGAACTTTGATTGAGGCTGCCAGAACCATGCTTGCTGATTCAGGTTCGCCATTAACTTTCTGGGCAGAGGCAGTAAACACTGCTTGCTATGTCCAGAACAGAGTTTTAATAAACCCCAGGCACAAAAAGACTGCTTATGAAATTCTGTATAAAATCAAACCACTGATCTCATACTTCAAAGTGTTTGGCTGCCCATGCTTTATCCTGAACTTAAAAGATTCCATTTCAAAATTTGCAGCCAAAATTTATTGTGGTTATCATCTAGGATACTTAACCACTGCCAAGGCCTACAAAGTGTTTAATACACGGACCAAGGCGGTGGACGAGACTTTGAATGTGAAGTTCAATGAACTTTCATCAATGAAAATTCCAGCAAATCCTACAGATCTGTTTGATCTTGATAAATTCACTTTTGAAAATACTGCTGTCAAGACTAACAGTGTAGGTCCATCAGAGGATTCAACACCAGACTATGGGTATGAAATCATCATCCCTCAAAGGTCTGCCAAAATGGGAAGAGCATCAGATGTTCAAAACAACTGTCAAAGCTCAACCATTGCTACCTCAACAGTTGTTGACCAAAGTAGCCCATCAACCACTGCTTCCACATCCTCAAACACTGCTGACAAAAGTCCCCAAACAGTGGATAAAAGTCAGCATGTGTCCACTTCATTACCTCCAATTCCACCACCTTTTGAAGCCACTGCTGGATCATCAAAGTCTTGTAGGTCCCCTTGATTTGTATAGATCTTCACAGAATTGTCTTTCCAATCAAGAGTGCGGAATCCTCTTGATCAGAATATAGAAGAAAACGTGTAGGAAACAGAAACAACAATTCACTTTCAAACCGGATCTTTATTGATTATCTATCAAACTGATTACAATCAATCTAGATCCCTAACCACACTCAAATTCGTCCAAGCTAGCTCTCACGAATTCTAATGCCTCTCAAACTCTGTTTTGGCTGATTAACCTAAATCCTAAAGCCTAACCTTGTTTATATAACACAAGGTTGCAACATTAGGCTGGGTTTGCTACATGGGCTAGGCCCAAATCGTCCCCCATCACCCAATGTGGGTTTTGTTTAGCCCAAACTCTATTAACTCACTAATACAAAGCTAAACCAGCTAACTGTTTATCGTTTAACTAATTACCAGATATCCAAAGACCAAATCTAACTGTTGTCACAAACATGCACCAACAAACTCCCCCTTAACAATAGCTTCATAAAATAACTTTGTCTTCAGTCTTCTTGCAATCTTCATGTAGTCTTACACTGTCTTTGTTCTTTGGATAGCTTCAGCTTCAACAGCTTCTGTCAGCAACAGACTCCCCCTAAGCTGATGCATCCAATCACCAAATCTTCAAAAACTTTAGCGTTTGAGTAAACTCCAGTTTAGCATTTGAATAGCAATCTTCAAACTCTTCAACTTTGTCTGCAATGCAGAAAGGAGGTTCTACCATGCATCCAATCAAACTCTCATCTTCACAGCAACTCAGCAACTTCTCAGCAACATACTGCTTCAATCTGTATACTATAAAACAAACATCTCGAGAAACCATAAGAATTTTTCAACACAGTTAAATAAATTATTATTTTTCAAGAGATTATAAAACAGATTAAGCATTTTCAATTTATCACCAACACGTAAAACTTTTTAATCACACACCCTATAACCCGCATGATTTAAAATTTTGAACTCACTTTCCAACACCGTCTCCCCCTATCAGTAACAATTCCTCCAAGAATAACAGTTTTCTGTACGTTAAGAATTTTAACAGAAAAAGACACTATTTTTGGATTTTTATATTTTCTGAAAGCAAGTAAATAACAAAAGCAATAAACACTCTATTTTTGTGAGAATCACTGGTAAGAAGATCATATCAGCACAATCAAACTGTTTTCACACAATTAGATAATTCTTTATTTAATTTTTCATGAAAAGCAGTCCAAGACGATTACCAGTATGTTTGTCCACTTAAACAAAATGCATGAACATTTCAAGTACCATTACCGTATGATACGTTAAGGTAATTTTATTTACTGATATACTAGTGTGTCCCACTTCAGGATATACCCCCGCGATCAAGGTATGCACAAAGATTCATCGTAGTAGGTGAGTATACTGAATTCATCCGTTTTATTTTTCAACGTTTAGATAATTGGTGAACAGGTCAGTACTTCCGTACAGCAAAGAGACCAAAATATCTAACGAGGGCTATGACAAATACCATTTTTGGTACGAATTATGCATTTTGCACATTTGAATAACTCTCTTTGAGAGCTTCTTCATTTATGGGATTTGTCATTTTTTGCTCTTTTAAGATATCCTGGGTGTGCCTAGGTCAGCATGTATCTTGATGCAGCAGAAGGACACCCCTGATATCCCCAGATGAAATAACAGTATAAAGACCCAAAACCTCAGATTTTAGCAATCTATCAACGCAAGATTTAAGGTTATTAAACCATACACCACTGATGTGTTCCCCACTCACATTCAGTTGTATTTAGGTTTATATCACATTGGTAAGTTGATTATTTCATGCTTTTTGCCTACTGGTACATCATATGATGAAGCTGCTATCACACTTAAGCAATGTAATTTATTTTCAGTGTGTCAGTCTAACTTGCTGATGTACTATCATTTCTCCTTTTTCACACAGTGATAACTCATTTTTCATTTTCTATTTTTTTATGTTTTTCAATTTTTTAATGTTTTTGTATTTTTTATTTTTAAGAAAAGCAGTAAACTATTTACAAAATTCTTATGAAAAACCAGTTATTCAGGATTCCTCATCCCGTTGAGTTCGACTAAATGTTCAAAGCGAGCCCTATCAAAAGCTTTAGTATAAAGATCTGCCAGGTTATCTAGTGTGTCGACTCGATGTAATTCAATTAATCTCTTTTCAGCACAATCCCGTATAAAATGATGACGTATGTCAATATGTTTTGTGCGATTGTGTTTCACAGGATTATTTGTTATAGAAATTGTGGCATTATTGTCTATCATAATAGGAGTACGAGTGAAATCCAAACCGTAATCGCGCATCTGCTATTGTATCCAGAGAACCTGAGAGCAGCAGCTACCCGCAGCAATATATTCAGCTTCACACGTAGATGTAAACACAAAGGATTGCTTCTTGCATTGCCAAGACACGATCCTGCCTCCTAAGAACTGACAACCACCTGTTGTAGACTTTCTGTTCGACTTGCATCCTCCGAAGTCTGAGTCAGTGTAAGCAACAAAATTCATATCACTATCAGCTGGATACCACAACTCAAGTTTAGGTTTCCCCTTCAAGTAACGAAGAATCCGCTTCACTGCTTTCATGTGTGACTCTTTTGGATTCGCCCGATATCTGGCACACAAGCATACTACAAACATAATGTCAGGTCTTGAAGCAGTCAAGTACATTAGAGAACCAATCATTGCCCTGTATTGAGTAGGATCAACGTCTTCAGCACTTTCATGATCTGGGCCAAGATTGTGATTTTCGCAAATGGGTGTGTTGAAAGTAGAGCAATCATTCATTTTGAACCGACTCAAAATGTCATAAACATACTTTGTTTGATGAATAAACATCCCATCCTCCTTCTGTTCAACTTGTAATCCCAGAAAGTAAGACAGCTCACCCATAGCGCTCATTTCGAACTTGCTCTTCATCACCTGCTCGAACTCTTTACACATATCTTCATCTGATGACCCAAAGATGATGTCATCCACGTACACCTGTACCAGCAGAAAATCTTCCTTCTTCCTCTTGATGAACAATGTACTGTCAATCTGACCTCTTTCAAAACCATTCTTGATCAGATGTGTAGACAGTGTCTTGTACCACGCCCTAGGAGCTTGATGTAACCCATAGAAAGCCTTATCAAGTTTGTACACTCGATCTGGATAATCTGGATCAACGAACCCATCTGGTTGTGAGACATACACCACTTCTTGGACTTTCCCATAAAGAAACACACTCTTCACGTCTAGTTGGTAAACTTTGAAGCCCTTGAATGTTGCGAAGGCTAAAAACAAACGAATTGCCTCCAACCTTGCCACTGGTGCAAACACCTCATTGTAATCAATCCCTTCTTGCTGATTGAAACCTTTTACCACCAATCGAGCCTTGTTTCGCGTCACTATCCCTCTGTCATCCTTCTTGCACTTAAACACCCATTTAGTGCCTATCTCTCTTTCACCTTTAGGAAGGTCAACTAACTCCCAAACTTTCAACTTTGCAAACTGAGCCAATTCCTCTTGCATAGCTTCAACCCATGAATTGTCTTTAAGAGCCATATGAATGTTCTTCGGCTCCTCTTGGGAAATAAAACAGCTATACAAGCACTCGTTCACAATCCCAGTCTTTTCAATCGACACAAATAAGCCAGAATTCGCTGCTATGCTTCTTCTAGTCTGAACACCTGCAGTAGGATCTCCAAGTATCATGTCAACTGGATGATCTCTATTTGCTCGTGTAGTAGAAATAGCATCCACTTCTAAATTATCACCCAGGTTTGATCCAACCTCCCCTTGAATGTTCTGATCTGCAATTGGATTAATGAAATCCTCCCCCTCAATGGGTTCAGAGTCACTATCACTTGAATCAGGATCAACAGCACCCTTGGAAGTTTCTGGAGCATCTGTCATATCAACATTTGATCTAGGCATGAACTCACCTTCATCGTCTCCACCAATCATTGTCTAAATCAACTGAGAATCATCTGCATTTGGAAACTCAGGAATATTAAATGATTTAAAAGTGCTTTCATAATCATATAATATAGTAGGACCACTCGTTGATTGTTGAGGTTTGTATGAAGTAATTTCCACATTAAACACAACCTCAATTTTACCAGTTTTTAGATTAAAAACCCTTTTATTCGGTGCGCCAGGTACGTAACCTAGAAAGTAGCCTTCATCAGCCACCTCACCGAATTTTTGTTTATCTTTATTACACACAATGGTGCGGGGTAATCCAAATGGTTCAAAGCCTTCTAAGTTTGGTTTCTTGTTAAACATCAATTCATGACAAGTATAATTAAAACGTTTAACAGTCAAAACTTTGTTTAGGACGTAGCAAGCTGTATTCACAGCCTCTCCCCAGAAAAGAACTGGTAGCTTTGAATCTGAAAGCATCGTCCTAGCGGCTTCAATCAACGTCCTGTTTTTCCTCTCAGCAACTCCATTTTGTTGAGGTGTATAAGGAGCAGAATATTGATGTTCAATTCCCTTTCGAAGATAGTAGAGATCCAGAATACGATTCTTGAACTCCGTGCCATTATCACTCCTTATCCTCTTGATCTTTGCATCATGGACGTTTTCCAATTTTGTAAGAAGATCTATCAACATCTCTGCTGTCTCATCTTTTGTACCTAAAAAGAAAACCCATGAATACCGTGAGTAATCATCAGTGACAACTAAACAATAGTACTTTCCACCTATGCTCCTTACGTTTACTGGACCGAATAAATCCATGTGAAGTAATTCATAAGGGGCATCTATGGAATTTACTGTTTTAGATTTGTGAGGTTTCTTGTGTTGTTTTCCCTTTTGACATGGAAGACATTTATCTTCCACGTGAAACCTCTGCATTGGAACCCCTTTCACTAGCTCATTTTTAACAAGGTAATTCATTTTTCGATAGTGAATATGGGCCATGCGTCTGTGCCACAACATCGATTCAGCTTCAGATGCTTTTGATAGTAAGCACGCCACCACAGCATTTGGATCCTTAGCACCCATGTCCATGACATAAGTGTCATTTCCCCTTGGCGCTCGCATCACTATCCAATCGTCCGGAACCTTCAAACCGGGTTTCAACACTAATGCTTCATTCTTGGTAAAATGGACCGAGTGACCCTTCTCGCAGACTTGTGACACGCTCATCAGATTGTGTTTAAGCTGCTCAACATAATTCACTTTGTCCAGTGTGATCTTCCCATTGGTCACTTTTCCTCGTCCTGTAATTCTACCACCTTTAGCACCCGCAAAATTCACATTTCCACCATCATAATCTTCAAATTCAGTCAACAATCTCGCATCCCCCGTCATGTGCCTGGAGCAGCCACTATCAACATACCATAGGTTGATAATCCTCCTTAGCAGCTCCTGCACACACCAACCAAAAATTAGTTAGATTGGGGGACCCAAGCCTTAATGGTCTTGGGTCGTCCAAATTCACCAACCACTGGAACAACCATCCAATATCCAATACTCCTAACTAGAGTCTTGGTTCTCAGACCTGTTGATGGAATTTGATTTTGATTTCCACTAGGTCTTTGGTCCTGAGGGTTCCTATATGTGTTTGGACTATTTGACCTTTGAAAATTTTGATTTTGATTCCAAGAAGCATTATTGTTGTAATTTCTAAAGCCATTGTTATAAAAAGTTCGATCACCATTATTTTGGTATCGATTTTGATATTGACCTTGACTTCTAAAATTATTAGAATTAAAATTGTTCATTCTTGGTGAACTGCTTCTAGGTATCTCGTATCTGCCTGGTGGAGATCTAGGCTGAAATCTTGGTTGATTTCTTTGAAAATGAGGAACTTGTGGAGTTCCTTTTTCAGCCTTATCTACACCAACAGCAACATTTTCTGGTTGCTTAGGAGCAGATTTCTTTGGAGAGTTGGACTCCTTCTCCTGTTTATCGCCACTATTCTCTGGTGACTTCTCTCTCTTTCTCTCACTAACTTGTGCTTCACTCTTTTTGTTAGGACAGCAGCTAGCTACATGTCCCTTGGTGTGACATTTGAAGCACGATCTCTTTTTCGAAGACTTCTTTTCTGAAGCCTTTGAACTAGATTCGGGTTTTTCTGATGATGCCTTAGAAGGATTTGGTTCAGTTTGCTTATTTTCAGAATTTTCTTTGTTCTTGTTTTTAGCAAACTCTACATTAGATTCGTTTTCAATTACAGCAGTTTCATTTTTCATGTCACTTCCTTGAACAAAATTAACACTTTTAACAAAAGTTGGATTTTTATTCTTAGGATGTGATGTTTTCTGTTTCAAAACAGGTTTGCTGTTATTATCCTTCTTAGCATCAGCATTCTCAAAAACATTTCCTTGACGTGACGTGGAACTACTTGGTGATGTTGACCCAAAGTCCATGAGATCATCTTCATCAGGCAAGAAAGAATAGTCATGACTAACAGGAGGTGGAACTTCATTGAAACCATGAAATCCCACACTTGTTTTGTCATTACTTTTCTTCAAGCCACCCATCATATGTTTCATAACAAAAGTAGAGTCCCTGAACTGACCTAATTTCTTTTCAAGTTCAACAATTTTGAGTTGTGCATCTGACAACTCTTTGCATTTATTAGAAATCTCTTTTGTTTTCTCAGCCATCATTTCATGAGCTAAGTCTATGACCTGAAGTTTTTCATTTAATTTGCAGGTTACAGTTTCAATTTTACTTTCATAACCTTTTATCTTCTTCAAGTATGATGATTCATTTCTTTTAGCAAAAAAGTTTGCTTCTTTTATGTTAGACATCTCGCTTACCAGACTTTGGTTTTGTGTTGACAACCTGTCAACCTCACCCTGTAGTTCAGGACATTTTAAACACACAGAATTAGACTTTACCTCTCCTGTTTGTTTATTAAGGTTAGCCATTAGAGCCGCAAGTTGAGCTTCCATTCTTTTATACTTAGCATCCTTTTCTTCAGCTTCCCGTTCCTGGTCAGACTTTTGCTTTTCCTCTTCAGCATCTTTTGTCTGATCACCCTTCTCTTCTTCAACTTTACTCTCTATCTTGACCTCTGCCTCAGCATCCACTTTTGCTTCAGCATCTCCCATAGTAGCTTCACCATCTTCAACTGGAGTTATCTCTGCCATGAATGCCTGTGTGACATTGTCATCTTTTTCCAAGTGAACACTCCAGTCATATGAACGTTCTCTAGTTGTAGAGATCAGCGCTCTCGAGTTAGAGTTGTTTGATGCATTCCTATTGTTTGAACTCTGACTCGAAGTCTCCTGCTTTTGTTTTTTACATTCCCTAGCAAAATGCCCATAACTTTAACAGTTGAAGCATCTCACTTTGGTCTTGTCGAAACCAACCGTCTTTCCTATAAACTTCCTGCCTGTTCGGTTCATAAACCTCTTCACTCGTTTAGTAATCATGGCCATTTGCCACTGCAAATCCATATCTTCAAGATCATCAGGGTCAATCTGATCGTAATCTTCATCTAAAGTAGCAGGATCAGATATCTTCCCCTGAATGTAGTTCTCATAGGAAGCAACAAATGAAGCAAGTAGACCCAGATGCTCTTCAGCAGACTTCACACTCATTGGCATCGACTTAACACCACTACTCTGCTTAGAAGCTGATGTTTTCTTGGCTCCTGTTGATCCTCCTGAAGCAGCTATAAAACACACATCACCATCCTCATTCACTGTGACCTGCTCATTCTCACACGATAGAAACGCAGTAGCAGAGTCGCTAGAAGCATTGTGAGATGAAGAAGACGTAAGTCCATTGTAAATCGCTGGATCTTGAACCTGATCATATCCAGTATCTTTCTTCTTCATACTGAGCTCATAAGCTCTCAGCTTGCCAACTACTTCTTCCAGCTCCTTTGTCTCATAATCTGCTTCACCCTTGATCATGAGAGTGTAGATATCCCACTTGGTAGGTAAGGCATCGAGCAGCTTGTCATTCTTTTCTACATCAGAATAGCAATCAATCTTATAGTTTTCCATTTCTGACATTAGATGATAGTAACGAGTGATGATGTCCTCAAGTGACTCATGCTTCATGTGCTTGAAAATAGCAAACTGCTTCTTCAGTAGATCAATCTTGTTTTTCTTAACATCTGCATTTCCTGCATATCGTTTTTCTAATGCATCCCACATATCTTTTGAATTTGTGTACTTTGTGAATGTATGCTTGATGCTATCAGGTAACGACATTTTAATAGCAGCCAATGCTCTCTTTTCAGCCTCATACATCTTTTTATCATTCTCTTCCATGTTCACATAGGCTGTTCTACGTGGTCTGCCCTCAAAGTCGTGAGTAGGGTTTGTGTACCCATCTTCAATACATATCCACATGCGCATGTCTTGATATTCAATGAAGGATTGGAAACGATCCTTCCATGTCAAATAATTTTCCACCTTCATCATCTTAGGCGGTTTGTTGGTAGTGCCAATCTCATGCTCCATTCTCAACAGGTCATTCAAACTAGACATGTTCGACATTTTTAACGTAACAGACTGATAAAACCGTATAAAATTTTTCCGAAAACAGTGGTTACCAAATTACACCGTTAGAATCGTCTCGAAAAGACGAATCCAATGATATCTAATGTCGAAAACCGAATTCGGGATTTTCCAGAGTCTTTTTTTGTCCTAAAAATACGAGGAATGCAACGGTGCAGACGGTTCTGTCAAACGAGCTACGGATCAATTTCTATTTGCAAAACACTGAAATTTTATCGACGCTTGCCAATTAAGATTCCACCACTTTAATTAATTTCGCTGGGTTAATTTCGCTGATGAGTCAATTAAATTCGCTGGTCTGTTACTAGTTCAATTTCGCTGGTCAAGGTTCGCTGGTCAAATTCGCTGCCAAATTCGCCGGTCAATTTCGCGATTACGACGACCTGTAAATTCGCCAAAAACCGTAATAATTTCGCTGAGGAAAATTATACGGTTACCAAAGTCGCCTTTGGATTTTAACGTCACCGGTAATTTCGCAGGTCAGTTAATTTCGCAGGTTCAGACTGCGAAATTACTCTAATTCGCCAGTTAAACTTGGAAACTAGATCTGTTCGAAATTCTGAATATTCTTCCGGATTCCTTAACAGTTTCTGCAAAATCAAAACAGCAAAATATCTGTGATTTTTGAAAAAACAGTGAAGAACAGAACGAAGAACGTGAAGAACACGAAGAACAGTCTTCGAATCTTCAAGTCTATCAGTCGAAAACTTTTCCAGAATCAACAAATTCTTTCCAGAAAACCTGCAAAACACCAAACAAACAAACCAGAAGACTAAAACAGCCAACTAAATTCGAAAAATTATATCAAACCAAGAAAAAATTTCGAAACCCTAATTTCAGGTTTCAAAATTTTTGAAAATTTCTTCCTGTTTCTGCAGCAACCAATTCTGAATCGAGCCTTCAAGAGCCTAATGCTCTGATACCAATTGTAGGTCCCCTTGATTTGTATGGAACTTCACAGAATTGTCTTTCCAATCAAGAGTGCGGAATCCTCTTGATCAGAATATAGCAGAAAACGTGTAGGAAACAGAAACAACAATTCACTTTCAAACCGGATCTTTATTGATTATCTATCAAACTGATTACAATCAATCTAGATCCCTAACCACACTCAAATTCGTCCAAGCTAGCTCTCACAAATTCTAATGCCTCTCAAACTCTGTTTTGGCTGATTAACCTAAATCCTAAAGCCTAACCTTGTTTATATAACACAAGGTTGCAACATTAGGCTGGGTTCGCTACATGGGCTAGGCCCAAATCGTCCCCATCACCCAATGTGGGTTTTGTTTAGCCCAAACTCTATTAACTCACTAATACAAAGCTAAACCCGCTAACTGTTTATCGTTTGACTAATTACAAGATATCCAAAGACCAAATCTAAGCTGTTGTCACAAACATGCACCAACAAGTCTCCAGCAGCGGTTAGCTCAGATGATACACATTTGCAGCCTTCACCAACAAATTCCATCATTCCATACCAAGGAGATTTAATCTACTTGAGATCTCATCCACCTGATCAAATTATTGGCAACATCAATAAAGTGGTGCTCACAAGGAGCCAAACCCAAAACATTTGTCTTTTTGCTGGTTTTCTATCACTCCATCAGCCAGTCAAGTACCAAGAGGCACTAAAAGACAACAGCTGGGTAGAAGCCATGCAAGAGGAGCTCCAACAGTTTAAAAGACAACAAGTATGGGAGCTTGTACCACTGCCAGAAGAGGTTAGTCCCATTGGCACAAAGTGGGTCTTCAAGAACAAAACTGATGAAAGGGGCATTGTTGTCAAGAATAAAGCCAGGCTTGTGGTTCAAGGTTACAGACAGGAAGAGGGGATTGATTATGATGAAACATTCGCCCCTGTAGCAAGATTGGAAGCTATCAGACTGTTCCTGGCCTTTGCTGTCAACCACAACATGAAGGTGTTTCAAATGGATATCAAAAGTGCTTTCCTCTATGGTACAATTCAAGAAGAGGTATATGTTTATCAACCTCCAGGCTTTGAGGATCCATTTTATCCAGATCATGTCTACAGGTTAAACAAAGCCTTGTATGGCCTGAAACAAGCACCAAGAGCCTGGTATGAAACGCTTTCCACCTTTCTACTCTCAAATGGTTTCAAAAGAGGTACCATTGATAAAACACTGTTTCTAAAATGGAGAGGAAAGGATTTAATGATTGTCCAAATTTATGTGGATGACATTATTTTTGGAAGCACATGCAACAACATGTGTGAAGAGTTTAGGGAACTCATGACAGCTGAGTTTGAAATGAGTGCAATGGGTGAGCTGCAATGCTTTCTTGGTCTCCAAGTTCAGCAAATGCAAAATGGTACTTTCATTCATCAAAGCAAATATGCAAAAGAACTTTTAAACAAATTTGATATGAATGATTGTAAACCATGCAGCACACCCATGGCAACAAATAAGCTTGTCATGTCTGATGAAAAGGATGAGCTGACTGACCAAACTTTATATAGAAGCATGATTGGGTCTTTGTTGTACCTAACTGCATCTATGCCAGACATCATGTTTGCAACATGTGTTTGTGCACGAAGTCAATCAGCCCCTAGAAAATCCAATCTTATAGCTGTAAAAAGGATATTCAGATACATAAAAAGTGCTCCCACACTTGGTATCTGGTATCCAGCTAAGGGAATATCAAGCTTTCAGGATTTTCAGACAGTGACTTTGCTGGATGTAACACCACAAGGAAGTCCACATCAGGAGGGTGCCAGTTTCTAGGTGATTGCTTAGTTTCATGGCAAAGCAAAAAGCAAGCAGGTGTTTCAACATCCACTGCTGAAGCTGAATACATTGCTGCTGCAAGCTGTACAGCCCAACTCTTGTGGCTTCAAAATCAGTTGCTGGATTTTGGTATCACTGCCTTAAAGACACCACTCATGTTGGATAGCCAGGCAACAGAAAATATCATCAAAAATCCAGTTTCCCATTCAACCACCAAACATATCGACATCAGACATCACTTTGGGAGGGATTGCTGTGAAAAAGGTTTGATTTCTCTGCATCATGTTCCAACTAAAGACCAGCTAGCATATGTGCTCACAAAAGCACTAGATACAGCCACTTTTGAAAGCTTGGTCTCTAGGATTGGCATGCTGAACATGGAATAACAAGCAAAATCTTGTTTTTCTATGAATAAAAGCATTAAAATGTTTTCAGAAAATCAAAAATCCATCCTTAAAAATAGCTAAAAATGACGTTTTCATTAAAATCCTTAAAAGTCTGCCATAATCACTGATTGTTCAAAAGTCTGCTCTACTTCAAAATGACTGTCCACTGATGAAAGCCATCCTCTGTTCTCTCATTTCCTTGATAAACTCTGTTGTTCAAAAGCAGTGTCTTATCCACTGATATGCTATCCACTGATAGTGAAAATCATCCACTGCTTCCATTTTACCGTTGTAACCACTGCCTTCATCAGTAACTTTCATAAAAGTACTGTCCTTCATTTCTTCAGAGTTTGGCATGTGGGCAGTACATAGTGATCAGTACTTTTGTAACCGTTGCCACGTCAGCCTTCACTTTTTCCTCTATAAAAACCCCCACTTCACCCCAAAACAGGGTTTTACTGTCGAATTGAATTCTCAAAAATGCTCTTCTCAAAACAGTTTTTCTTCAAATTCCTTCAAAAATTTAACAAAGCCAAACGAGTATGGAAACTCGTGTAATATGGTTTAACAAAGCCTACATACTAAATGAAACCTAACATAAGTGCTTATGACCCATTACGACCCGTTTAGGTAGCTTATGCTACTTTAACGCGTCGTTCGCGTGAAACGCGTTCGGACCGCCTAACTAGTCCTATGACAAGTAGAATATGTCTTAACATGCCTAATATTGTCGCCAAATCAGTTTAGATGTCAAAAGTCATGTCACATATGTTTAAAATGAATTTTGGCATCAAAGGGGTATTTTGGTAATTTACCTAAGGTATATAAACTACCTATCATACAACTACTTAAACAAAGCGACCATAAGGTATAAACTCGGAAGGTTATTCCCTATATACTATGGTCACCTAATGTGTTTGGTCGGATCCTAATGATCAACCAAATGGGTCGGGTTCGAAAGTATAAGCGATTGTTTAGATCGCTTACCTTACGACCCTATATAAGCACTAAACTAAAAGTGACGAGCTAAGCATGCTAAAACATGCTTAACTAAGTTTAGAAAACAGGTTTGGTATCAAAACAAATGGTTTTGATACTCAAGAGTAGTTTGGTTACAAAATACGCAAGAATGCGCATTTTGGCCGAAACTACGACTCGTCACTGAGCCTAGATAACGTGGAAATCAGTAGGTATAGTCACTAGGGACTATAACCATCGTGATCACGCTCACGTTATGAAGTTCAAACGAACTTCGCATCGACCATAAAATGGTCAATGCAGAAAGTCAAACAAAGTTTGACTTTCGGACTCGAAAAGCAATAAAAGAACGAAGGAACACTTACAAAGGGTCCCCGAATGCTAATCTTGATTCAAGTAGCTCAGGTATGAAACAAAGGTTTCAACTTAGAGCTTCTCAAATCAGATTCTTGTGAGGAATGAGTGAAAATGTGGTGAGTATTTATAGATTTCGGTTCACCGTTAGGATCGTTTCTTGGAGAAGAGGGAATGATCACATCCCTACACTTGTTGGAATGTTGTGGTGGCTCATTTTGCCCCCACCACAAGAGTTTGACAAGTGGAATTGGCCTTTGGGGGTTTGAAGGGCTGGAACCAGCTGTTTAAAACATTGAATCAGGTCAGAAGGGGCCTCGCGTGACGCCAAGACCCCTCGCGTCACGCCTAGCCCTCCTTTTGGAAGAAATGGCAGATTAGGTCCCTGCACATTGTTTCGTTGCGTAACGTAACTTCTAACACCCGTCAATCCCAATTTCAAGCTCCACAATGATGTTAAGAAATAGGGAACATGAAATATGCTTGAAAATATCTCGGATGTCGGTTCGTTTGGCCGTACGGTTGAGATGTTCACTTAATTACGACGGAATGCGCATAAGCGCGAAAAACGATCTAAATTGCGTGACGAATGGATTTTTCTTATGCCAAACACTAAAATAAAATTTTTTAGTGCTTAAATAAATTTTTGGATATCCGGATGTATTCAGAACGTAAGTTATGCGCAAAAGTGCAAACTTGTGCACTTTTTGACACTTTTAGTCCCTGAATGACCCAAAAGTTTATTTTAGCATACCGAACCTCTCAAAGCCTATTTCTAAGCTATGTAAATGATATTTAAGGTGTGTTTAACTTATGGTCATGTTCCGGAATGTCTGTTACAGTTCAAATTGGCAAACTTTCGCAGTTTGTCAAATTTAGTCCCTGTAGGCGAATTAACTTGTTTTTTGCCATACCAAAGCCTTCAAAAACTTATTTCTAAGTTATGTAAAGGTTATTTAAGGTATGTAAAGTATATGTTGATGTTCCGGAGTATCTGTCGCATTAAACTGATTACGTTTACGCACCAGTTTGCGTATAATCCTCCAGAAAGCGATATAGAGTTTGAAATTGAATAAAAGTCAAAACATGAAAAATATAAAACATAACCAAACAAACATTGGGATCAAATAACATTGTTTTATTGATAATTGAACTGTTCACAATGATTACAAGCACAGATGTTACAGTTTCCCCTACTTGTGGAATTTCGTCCCGAAATTTATTTAGAGGAAACTCGTGGGAAAAGATGCGGATATTTCGCCTTCATTTGATCTTCGCGTTCCCAAGTAAACTCGGGTCCATGTTTAGCTTCCCAGCGAACCTTGACCAAAGGAATGCGCTTGCGTTTAAGCCACTTGACTTCATGTTCCATGATTTCCACTGGCTTCTCAACAAATTTCACTGTTTTATCAACACGAATTTCGTCAAGTGGTATGTGGAGGTTCTCATCAGCTAAACACCTCTTGAGATTTGACACGTGAAAAGTTGGATGAACATTTCCAAGTTCAGGAGGTAACTCAAGTCTGTAGGCTAACTTACCGATTCTTTCGACAATCTTGAATGGTCCAACGTATCTAGGTGCAAGTTTTCCTTTCTTTCCAAATCTGATCACACCTTTCCAAGGTGAGACCTTAAGTAATACTCGATCACCGACTTGAAATTATAAGGGTTTGCGTTTTGGGTCCACGTAACTCTTTTGACGGCTTCTAGCTGTCTGAAGGTTATCACGAACTTTCTTTATCTTGTCAGTTGTCTCTAAAATGAGGGCAGGTCCAGTAAGTTGAGCCTCGCCGATCTCATTCCAGCAGACTGGTGAACGACATTTTCGACCATAGAGAGCCTCGAAAGGAGCCATTTTGATGCTGGTGTGATAACTGTTGTTGTAGGAGAATTCAATTAACGGAAGATGTGAATCCCAACTACCACCAAAATCTATCACACAAGCTCTAAGCATATCCTCCAGAGTCTGGATTGTTCTTTCAGATTGACCATCCGTTTGAGGATGATAAGCCGTGCTCAGATTAAGTTGGGTCCCCATAGCAGATTGCATGGTTCTCCAAAAATGAGAAGTGAAACGAGCATCTCTGTCAGAAATGATGTTCAAAGGAACACCATGTCTAGCTACAATTTCATCAACAAAGATTTTAGCAAGTTTGTCAGCAAGAAAATCCTCACGGATTGGCAAGAAATGCGCTCACTTAGTAAGACGATCAACAACTACCCAGATGGCATCGTGACCTTTCTTTGTGTGCGGAAGTTTAGTAATGAGATCCATAGTAATGTTTTCCCATTTCCAAACTGGGATCTCTGGTTGCACCAATAAACCCGAAGGACGTTGATGTTCAGCCTTAACCTTAAGACAAGTAAGGCATTTTGATACGTATAAGGCAATGTCTTTCTTCATACCAGGCCACCAATACTGAATAAGAAGGTCCTTATACATCTTATCTGAGCCAGGATGAACAGAATAACGAGACTTATGGGCTTCATCCATAAGCAAGGTGCGAAGGTTATCTTGGCTTGGGACCCACAAACGGTCCATGAAGTAATACGATCCATTGTCCTTCAGTTCCAGATCAGGTGTTATGTGATAGGGAAATTCCTTATCCATCAAACCTTGTGAAACACAAGATTGTTGAGCATGAGAAATGCGTGCTTGGATATCGGATCGAGCTTGAATAACAGATTGAACACGTACACAATGAAGCTTAGTACATTCCTTACGACTCAATGCATCGGCTACGACATTCGCCTTACCAGGATGGTAGCGAATTTCGCAGTCATAGTCGTTTAGAAGCTCGACCCAATGTCATTGCCTCATGTTGAGTTCTTTCTGATTGAAGATATGTTGAAGACTTTTATGGTCCGTGAAAACCACACATTTTGTTCCGTACAAATAGTGTCTCCAGATCTTAAGAGCGAAGACAACTGCACCCAACTCAAGATCATGAGTGGTGTAGCTTTTCTCATGTATCTTCAACTGCCTCGATGCGTATGCTATGACTTTGTTTCTTTGCATTAGGACACAGCCAAGACCCAATTTAGATGCGTCGCAATAAACGACGAAATCATCATTGCCCTCAGGCAAAGTCAGAACAGGCGCGTCGCAAAGTTTTTGTTTCAAAGTCAGAAACGCTTCCTCTTGTTTGAATCCCCAATCAAAGGGCTTGTTCTTCTGAGTTAGAGCAGGTGAAGGAACTGCAATCTTCGAGAAGTTCTCAATGAAGCGGCGGTAATAACCCGCAAGTCCAAGAAAAGAACGAACCTCAGTAGGAGTAGTAGGCGTATCCTAATCTTTGATCGCACTGATCTTGGAGGGATCTACATGAATACCCTGTTCGTTGACAATATGTCCTAAAAATTGAACTTCTTTAAGCCAAAATTCACACTTGGAGAATTTGGCGAAAAGTTGCTCTTTCTTTAGGAGTTCCAGAGTAAGACGAAGGTGTTGCTCGTGATCAGCTCGCGTCTTAGAGTAAATCAAGATGTCATCAATAAAAACAATGACGAACTGATCCAAATAAGGCTTGCAGACCCTATTCATTAAGTCCATGAAAACAGCA
The DNA here is from genome assembly GCA_030545235.1 of Helianthus tuberosus. Classification (NCBI taxonomy): domain Eukaryota; kingdom Viridiplantae; phylum Streptophyta; class Magnoliopsida; order Asterales; family Asteraceae; genus Helianthus; species Helianthus tuberosus. Next base: position 10,424,999 of record CM060376.1, on the reverse strand, counting down.
GGAGCATTAGTCAAACCGAATGGCATGACTGTGAACTCGTAATGCCCATAACGAGTGCGGAACACTGTCTTAGAAATATCTTTTTCATGCACACGAAGTTGATGATATCCGGAACGCAGATCAATCTTTGAAAAATAAGAAGTGCCCTGTAACTGATCAAAGAGATCATCGATGCGAGGTAGGGGAAATCGATTCTTGATGGTAAGCTTGTTAAGCTCACGATAATCGATACACATCCTAAAAGATCCATCCTTCTTCTTGACAAAAAGAACGGGAGCACCCCAAGGTGAAAAGCTAGGACGGATAAAACCTTTGTCAGAGAGCTTCTGAAGCTGCTTAGACAACTCTTGCATCTCAGACGGTGCAAGACGATATGGAGCTCTGGCAATGGGATTTGCACCAGGTACGAGATCAATACGGAACTCGACTTGGCGTGCTGGGGGTAGACCAGGTAAATCTTCAGGGAATACTTCAGAATAATCCCGAACAACAGGAATATCTTGGATAGACTTACCTTTGCCTTTATTTGCTGTGACATGTGCCAGGAAGGCCACATAGTTCTTTCGGAGATACTTTCGAGCTTTAAAACAAGACATGAGTTTGAGACCACCGGCAGGCTTCTCACCACGAACCTGTAGGATCTCGCCTGTCGAAAGCGGCACACGAACAATCTTCTCAGAACAAACTATCTCTGCGCGATGCTTAGATAACCAACACATACCCACTATAACGTCGAAGCTTCCAAGTTGCATTGGCGTGAGATCAATAGGAAAAATATGGTCGTTAAGGTTCAACTGGCAGTTGCGAAGAACAGAATCAAGAATAATGGGTTCACCACTAGCAACTTCTACTGTCAAAGGTTTACCTAGTTTCGTTCTAGACACGCGAAGCATTGGCTCAAAAGACAATGACACAAAACTCTTGTCGGCACCCGAATCAAAAAGAACAGATGCATGCTGATTATTAATAAAGAACGTACCGTTCACCACTTCATTGTCTGCTTGTGCCTCTTGAGGATTCATGTTGAAGACTCGACCTCGAGCCGGAGCCTGATTCTGATTTGGATTCTGGTTCTGGTTGGCTAGTCTTGGGCACCGGTTTCTGTAGTGGGTCAGATCCCCACAATTGTAGCACGAACCAGGAGGAAAATGAGGTCGTGCAGCTTGACCTTGTTGCTGAGCAAGAGGCTGAGCAACTTGTTGGGCTTGGTTATGAACGGCCTGATTCTGGTTAGCAGGAATGCGAGAAGTAGCGGCAAGATGACCAATTCTTCCGCAGTTAGTGCAATGACGACATTGGAGATGTGGTAGGTGATGGCCGTTACACCTGTTGCACAAAGGCGCAGTGCCAAGATATGGCTTCTTGGCTAGTGGTTGCGCAGGCTGATTTGGTGCAGCTTGGGCCTGTGCAGTAACGGCATAGTTTTGAGAAGCCTTTCGCTTCCTAGGACCCTTTGAGGAACCAGAATTCTTTCCATTCTTGTTTTGACCTTTCTTGCTATCCCCCTTGTCAGACACCTGCTTCTTACCCTTGTCACCCTTTTTATGCAGCTTTCCCTTTCGAACCTGCGACTCAGTCAATGTCGCTGCTAATTCGATCGCCTGACGGAGTGTGGCAGGGTTACTACCAGTAATGATGTCTTGCACTGAGTCAGGTAGGCCATCGATGTATCTTTCGATAGCCTTGTCGAGTGGGGTAACCATAGTCGGGCAAAGTAGACTCAACTCCTCAAACCTGTCAGTATACGCCCTGTGCTCGCCACTGTCTTGTTTCAAGTCATCAAACTCTTTCTCCAACGCTCGCTGCTCATGACGAGGACAGAACTCCCTCATCATAAGGGCCCTAAGTTCCGCCCATGTCTGTGCTAGATAAACTTCTGCACCACGGTCTCTCACAACCCCGTTCCACCATGTGAGATCCCTCTTCTGAAACACACTCGAAGAAAACTCAACCATGCGATTGTCAGGACACTGCACGTGGTGGAAAGTATTCTCAATGCTCTCGAACCATTGAAGAAGCCCAGTCATTCCTTCAGAACCACTAAACTTGAGTGGTTTAGCCGAGTTAAAATCCTTGTATTTGCATGGAGCATTGTTGTTGTTGTTGGCTTGGTTCCATTGAGCAAAGAGATTTGGGAATTGAACAGCCATTTGCTGCGCAATGATTTCTGCCAGTTCGGCAGTCGCTATCTGGTTTTCGCGTCGAGGAGGCATTCTAAAAGAGGAAAACATGAAAGGAAAACGAGTGAGATGATTGGATGAAGAGAATGAGATGAAACAAAATCAGAAGCCAAGATGGTGGTCATTTGTCCGCATCACAAAGCAAACAAACGACACATTGTGACTAATCAAAGTAATTGGGTCAAAAATAATGTATCGCGAAGACATGCTCGCCTATAAGTGAACACTTACCCCAAGAGTTCCCAGGTAAGAGTGAGTGGTCTGATTATGTGGATTTGTACGAACACTCTAGCCTTAGACAGAAAACCCAGGGTACAGGCATTCACCCTTCCAGTTTGCACGTGTTCACATTATTTAAAACCCAAAACCTTGACGCGATTTTTGAAAACTCAAAGGGGTTCAAAACCTTATAACAGAGGGTTCAAAACCTTACAATAGAGGGTTCAAAACCTTGTAATAAATCATTGAAAAACAGAAGATTGTTTTTCAAAAAAAATCGTTTCGGAAAATTTGGTTTTTGTTTTGATAATCACCTAAGAATAGGTGATGTACATGTTTTAAGATCTAAACACAAGATAACTTGTGTTAGGGTCCTAGAAAGGTTATAGTCTAGGTTAAAGCATTACTAATAACCTAATTCGCTATAACCATTAGCTCTGATACCAACTCTTCTGTCACACCCCGACCACGTATAACATACAAAACGTGGCGGAAAACGTCGGGGAGTGTTGTAACAGAATTAATTGTTTCATAACCATGGCATACAAAGTTGTATTTTATTTATCAACATAAGAGTTACATTGTCTTAAACAGGAAGTAAAGAGTTCAGAACATAATTAAACTAAGTCTATCTTCATTTTATGTCTCTAAGGCACAGGTCCGCCCTAGTGTCACGATCATCATCCTATGCAAAAGCTCCTGAAAACACATGTGAAAATAGGTACGTCAGCATAAAAATGCCTGTGAGATATATAGGTTTTGTGAAAATAGGATTCATGACTTAAGTTTAAGAAAAAGTTGTTTAGCAAAAGTCAGTCATGAACCTTGTAAATTGTTTTGTTTTGTAAATCATAAAAAAAAACGATAAGATCGAATGATATGTATAAATAAAAGAATAATGTGTGGTTAAATGTATAACCAAGTAAAATGAGTTGTATAAAATAAGTTGTTTGTAAAGCAATGTCTTGTGAACGATATGTTATTTATATAAAATGTTATATGTCTCAAATTGAAATGATTCCAATAACGCTATGATATGTAATACCATACAAACACTTATATATAGGAAGTACCAGCGACGTATCATATTACACACGCCTCGTTACTTAAATCACTTAAAGAAACCACCAATGTATAAAGTCCATGTTTAAACCAATTGTCGAAAAGTCCTCGTATAAACCATGTCAAATGTTTATAGTCCAAAATTAGTCAAGTAATGTGTAACAAATGTTATGTATTGTAAGTAAAGTATTGTCACATAATCCAAATGTAGAAATGTACAAAACAAAGTATTTTGAATATATCAAAAAGTTATCTTTTGCAAAGTAATGCATGTTACATTGATACAAACATTTATGTGGTAAGTTAACGCATACATTCAAGCCTTGAGACAGTCGGATAACCCTTTCAATCAAGGTTATCAAAAGAAATGTTTTCGGATTCAGTCATTCCTTACATCCAAACAAACCCGAGATGTCAGGAATGGGATTTGTCAAGTCCTATGGTACCACTACTTACTCCCGAGCGGCGTAGCAAATGTTAATGAACGTATAAAAGTCTCGATTGTGCAAACCAAATGTTATAGCAGTTGTATACATGTCATATGAAAACAATGTACTAAGTATGCTAAGTTAACATACAAAGTAGAAAAGTCATGTAAACCAATGTGCTAGCATGCTATCAGTCAACATACATAGCAGAAATGTAAAGTAAAACAATGTACTAAGTATGCACACAATGGACATACATAGCATGAAATGTAATATAAAACGATGTACTAAGTACGCACACAATGGGCATACATAGCATGAAATGTAATGAAATCATGTACTATAAATGTACTATTGAACATAGCAACTATGATGTGAAAGCAGGAAAGCATGAAAGTAACAAGTAGGCACATGTGTTTCACCCCAAAATAGTTTGGAAAACAGTAAAAGAGGGGTCTATGTACTCACTTACGATTGCTCAGAAGTCCTAAGATAACCACCAAGCAATGCTAGAGATCTCGGAATCAAACGGCACCTAATATAGTTAACTATGTTAATAAACCGGACCTAAATCGGAGGATCGGATAGAATGAGGGTTCGTAAACCAAACGAGTATGGAGACTCGTGTAATATGGTTTAACAAAGCCTACATACTAAATGAAACCTAACATAAGTGCTTATGACCCATTACGACCCGTTTAGGTATAGTTTGGAAAACAGTAAAAGAGGGGTCTATGTACTCACTTACGATTGCTCAGAAGTCCTAAGATAACCACCAAGCAATGCTAGAGATCTCGGAATCAAACGGCACCTAATATAGTTAACTATGTTAATAAACCGGACCTAAATCGGAGGATCGGATAGAATGAGGGTTCGTAAACCAAACGAGTATGGAGACTCGTGTAATATGGTTTAACAAAGCCTACATACTAAATGAAACCTAACATAAGTGCTTATGACCCATTACGACCCGTTTAGGTAGCTTATGCTACTTTAACACGTCGTTTGCGTGAAACGCGTTCGGACCGCCTAACTAGTCCTATGACAAGTAGAATATGCCTTAACATGCCTAATATTGTTGCCAAATCAGTTTAGATGTCAAAAGGTATGTCACATATGTTTAAAATGAATTTTGGCATCAAAGGGGTATTTTGGTAATTTACCTAAGGCATATAAACTACCTATCATACAACTACTTAAACGAAGCGACCATAAGGTATAACCTCGGAAGGTTATTCCCTATATACTATGGTCACCTAATGTGTTTGGTCGGATCCTAATGATCAACCAAATGGGTCGGGTTCAAAAGTATAAGCGATTGTTTAGATCGCTTACCTTACGACCCTATATAAGCACTAAACTAAAAGTGACGAGCTAAGCATGCTAAAACATGCTTAACTAAGTTTAGAAAACAGGTTTGGTATCAAAACAAACGGTTTTGATACTCAAGAGTAGTTTAGTTAAAAAATACGCAAGAATGCGCATTTTGGCCGAAACTACGACTCGTCACTGAGCCTAGATAACGTGGAAATCAGTAGGTATAGTCACTAGGGACTATAACCATCGTGATCACGCTCACGTTATGAAGTTCAAACGAACTTCGCATCAACCATAAACTGGTCAATGCAGAAAGTCAAACAAAGTTTGACTTTCGGACTCGAAAAGCAATAAAAGAACGAAGGAACACCTACAAAGGGTCCCCGAATGCTAATCTTGATTCAAGTAGCTCAGGTATGAAACAAAGGTTTCAACTTAGAGCTTCTCAAATCAGATTCTTGTGAGGAATGAGTGAAAATGTGGTGGGTATTTATAGATTTCGGTTCATCGTTAGGATCGTTTCTTGGAGAAGAGGGAATGATCACATCCGTACACTTGTTGGAATGTTGTGGTGGCTCATTTTGCCCCCACCACAAGAGTTTGACAAGTGGAATTGGCCTTTGGGGGTTTGAAGGGCTGGAACCAGCTGTTTAAAACATTGAATCTGGTCAGAAGGGGCCTCGCGTGACGCCAAGACCCCTCGCGTCACGCCTAGCCTTCCTTTTGGCAGAAATGGCCAATTAGGTCCCTGCACATTGTTTCGTTGCGTAACGTCATTTCTAACACCCGTCAATCCCAATTTCAAGCTCCACAATGATGTTAAGACATAGGGAACATGAAATATGCTTGAAAATATCTCGGATGTCGGTTCGTTTGGCCGTACGGTTGCGATTTTCGCTTAATTACGACGGAATGCGCATAAGCGCGAAAAACGATCTAAATTGCGTGACGAATGGATTTTTCTTATGCCAAACACTAAAATAAAATATTTGAGTGCTTACATAAATTTTTGGATGTCCGGATGTATTCAGAACGTAAGTTATGCGCAAAAGTGCAAACTTGTGCACTTTTTGACACTTTTAGTCCCTGAATGACCCAAAAGTTTATTTTAGCATACCGAACCCCTCAAAGCCTATTTCTAAGCTATGTAAAGGATATTTAAGGTGTGTTCAACTTACGGCCATGTTCCGGAATGTCTGTTACAGTTCAAATTGGCATACTTTCGCAGTTTGTCAAATTTAGTCCCTGTAGGCGAATTAACTTGTTTTTTGCCATACCAAAGCCTTCAAAACTTATTTCTAAGTTATGTAAAGGTTATTTAAGGTATGTTAAGTATATGTTGATGTTCCGGAGTATTTGTCGCATTAAACTGATTACGTTTACGCACCAGTTTGCGTATAATCCTCCAGAAAGCGATATAGAGTTTGAAATTGAATAAAAGTCAAAACATGAAAAATGTAAAACATAACCAAACAAACATTGGGATCAAATAACATTGTTTTATTGATAATTGAACTGTTCACAATGATTACAAGCACAGATATTACAGTCTCTCCTACTTGTGGAAATTTCGTCCCGAAATTTATTTTGAGGAAACTCGTGGGAAAAGATGCGGATATTTCGCCTTCATTTGATCTTCGTGTTCCCAAGTAAACTCGGGTCCACGTTTAGCTTCCCAGCGAACCTTGACCAAAGGAATGCGCTTGCGTTTAAGCCACTTGACTTCACGTTCCATGATTTCCACTGGCTTCTCAACAAATTTCAGTGTTTTATCAACACGAATTTCGTCAAGTGGTATGTGGAGGTTCTCATCAGCTAAACACCTCTTGAGATTTGACACGTGAAAAGTTGGATGAACATTTCCAAGTTCAGGAGGTAACTCAAGTCTGTAGGCTACCTTACCGATTCTTTCGACGATCTTGAATGGTCCAACGTATCTAGGTGCAAGTTTTCCTTTCTTTCCAAATCTGATCACACCTTTCCAAGGTGAGACCTTAAGTAATACTCGATCACCGACTTGAAATTATAAGGGTTTGCGTTTTGGGTCCGCGTAACTCTTTTGACGGCTTCTAGCTGTCTGAAGGTTATCACGAACTTTCTTTATCTTGTCAGTTGTCTCTAAAATGAGGGCAGGTCCAGTAAGTTGAGCCTCGCCGATCTCATTCCAGCAGACTGGTGAACGACATTTTCGACCATAGAGAGCCTCGAAAGGAGCCATTTTGAAGCTGGTGTGATAACTGTTATTGTAGGAGAATTCAATTAACGGAAGATGTGAATCCCAACTACCACCAAAATCTATCACACAAGCTCTAAGCATATCCTCCAGAGTCTGGATTGTTCTTTCAGATTGACCATCCGTTTGCGGATGATAAGCCGTGCTCAGATTAAGTTGGGTCTCCCTAGCAGATTGCATGGTTCTCCAAAAATGAGAAGTGAAACGAGCATTTCTGTCAGAAATGATGTTCAAAGGAACACCATGTCTAGCTACAATTTCATCCACAATCGACGAATATTTACCGCTACGAATCGCTTTACGACTGTGAATGATAGGAAGTAACTATGCGATAAAGTTAACTAAACGCTAATCGAACTAATCTAATCAACATCGCGCTTGCAACTCGAATTACGCATTTTGGTTATTGTGTACGTGTGTGTGTTCCTTATGTGTTACTTGTGCATGTTTAAATTATGTTATGTGTGGTAATCAATTGAATCGCAATCGAAAATCGAACGCAATCGAACTCAATCGCAATCGAAATGATATGATAGTTGGTAGAGAAGGGATAGTGCAAGATATGAGTAGTTGGGATTAAAAGTAATTTGACTAAGAAAATCTTTCGCATCGCAACGCTCGCAACCGCAATCGAAACAGCAAAACTCGTCACACCGAACACTCGAATCAGGCGACCGATCGGTCAGGCAACCAGCCGATCGACCAGCCGACCGTTTGGACTGCCGTCCGATCGGACATGCTGACCGATCGAGCTGCCTGGCCGATTGGCCAGCCCTTTCCTCTTTGGGTAACTCTATAAATGCCCCTGTCACTCTCAAACTTTCTACTGTTGGCAACTGACGTCTGGCCAGCTCCTTTTCCTCATTTTTCTTCAGATTTATCGTGATTCCGGTAAGATCTCGTCCTAAATCTTGTACTTCCGTAATCTACACGCACTCCTACACCTTTCTATCTTTTGAATCTTAACTTTTAACCGTGAAATCATTAAGATTCGAGGTGTTCTAAGATGACGTCATCATATGTTCTTGAAGAACTTCATGTTTTGGCCTCAATCCACAAAGAACAACTTGGATCTAACCGATTTCCACACAAACTAACAAAGATCTTTCATAGATCTAAACATATTTACAATAAGAAGAATTGAAAGATGGTTTTCCACTTTCTTTCAACTCTTTTACACTCAACGCACTCAAAACCGATAGAATCGGAACTTGTGCCGACTTACTACTCATTCTTGGGGTTGTGTTGGGTCAAGATCTGGATTCTACCTACGAGGCTACCGATTCCGGGTTAACCAATGTTGGGATTGAACCCTACCAGAGGAACAGATAATTAAAGCCAAAACTGGGTCAGAGCAGTGGATCCAGAATAAGCAGATGTTACATACAAGTCTCTCCCCTTGAAAGTGATTTCAACATCTGCTGACCTCCTATCTACTGATCTTGCAAACTGCTGACCCACAACTGCTGATCAAGTAAAGACCTGATGATAGAACTAAAGCTCTGCTGTTCAATCTACTGCCTTGGTTCAAGCACTGCTGATCCGGACAAGTACTGCTGGGTTCACAGCAGTGGAGGGATGCAGCAGTTGTTTACTCTGTCTTTATGTAATGTAATGTAATGTAATAAGCAGTAGTTAGTATAGCAGTGTTTGTATAGATCAGGGGTTATAGTTTGTTAGGAGGTTAGATGTCATTTTCATGGTGACGTCAGCTTAGATGCTCAGTGGTTTGCTAGTGCCTATAAATAGAACAGTGCTCTGTACTGTTCTATTAGCTCTTTGCAAACTTGTTTTCCTGCACGAACAAACGCTGAGCTCTGGCTGAGGGGGAGTTTGTATTAAGAATTACATTGTAATCGTTGTTGAAACTAAATTCAATCTTTCGGTTCTTTGTAGAAAATGTCTTGATCAAAGCAATACTCTCGTTTGATTGTATGCAAAGTTTGTTTTCTTCTTAATTCCGCTGCACAACTCATCCATCTTCATCTTAATTTCAAACGAAAATACAATCAAAACCAAACTCAGATCCTACAATTGGTATCAGAGCTTGGCAGTCAAATTTGATTTAACAATCATTTTGACATAAATAGTTCAGCTCAAAATCGTTGATATCGATAGTTTGTTCGGTTTGTTGAAAAACAGAGTAAGGTTTAATCACCATTAAAGTTGATTAATCAGTGCCTGTAAAACAACCAGGATGACGTCACAATCACAAGATGATAAGAATAACATTGGCTCTCTTTTTAAACCACCTATGCTTAAACGTAATGAATACAACATCTGGGAGAGAAGGATGGGTCATATCCTTGCTCAACAGAATACCGGATGTTGGAGGTCTGTTGTTTTTGGTCCCCATGTTCCTACCGTGCCAAGTGCTGAGGATCCAAAGAAGTTCGTTCCTAAACCATCTAAAAACTATACCGAAATTTATTTTCAAAAGTTCGAACTCGAAGCCAAAGCATTTAGCATCATTGCATCTGCATTACCAAATGAGATCTATGCTGGACTGTTACATTGTAACAGTGCCAAAGAGCTATGGGATGCATTAAAGGAACAGTTTGGGGGAACTGAAGAAGTCATTGAAAACAATAGGGAAATTCTGAATCAGCAGTATGAAACATTTTGTCACATCAAGGGTGAATCATTGACTCAGCAGTTTGAGCGATTCAGTTGTCTAATTAGTGAACTAAGGCTTGTTAAAGTAACTTTTCCAAATTCAACTCAAAATAGCGGGTTCCTTAGGTCACTACCAGAAAAATGGGACACCATAGCTTTTGTCACTAGAAACTCAGCTGAGTTCAAAGATCTGACCCTGACCCAACTCCATGGTAGACTCCTTACCTATGAAAGGGAGTTAAACCAGAAAAGGAAGTTGCAAGAGTCTGGCAAAGTTGCTGATGATTATTCATTCGGTCGCACAGCTCTTTTGGGTCAGGAAGAATCTGGTAACAGCAGTAAGAAACAGGGTTATGATCATTTCATTGATATAACAGCTGGTGGTAACTTTACCAACCCTGATCCCCACTCTGCAAATTATGCTTTTACTGCAAACACTGAAAACCAGATGTCAGATAATTTGTGTTTTGAACTCAATGATTTACAACATTTTGATCCCACTGACTTAGAAGAGATGGACATCCTGCACCAATTGGCTTTGCTCAGTGTTAGAACTAGCAAATTCTACAAAAGAACAGGGCGAAAATTCCAAGGATTACATGGGAATCTAAGGGTTGGGTTGGATAAATCGAAAATCAAGTGTTACAAGTGCAATAGGCTAGGTCATTTCGCTAGGGAATGCAGGAGTCAAACTACTGGTCCTATAATCACTCATCCTAGCTCAAACCCTAGACCTCAAAATCAAAGCACTATGCACTATACCCAATATACCCCTGCAGCACATGTTAACACTGCTCATTATGTTGCTGCCCCTGTGCCTGTGCATTATGTCCAAACCACTGTTCTACAGATTCAATATGTTCAAACCCCTGTTCCCCAGGCACAAGTGCAACCTGTTGCACCTCAAACAGCTGCTCCAGGAGTGGTACAACCAGATCAGCAAAGCTTTTTCACTCAAGGCTTTGTTGACTGGAGCAGTATGCCTGATGAGCTTAGTGATGAAAATTTTGCTCTCTATGCCTTTAATGAACCTTCTAATGATGAATTTTGTTTTATGGCTTTAGATTCAATACCAGAGGGGGTTGAAACTGAAGGTGAACAGCTAAGTGTTGAAACAGTGGATGAGGTGACTGAAGTAGTGGTTACTACTGTGGCTGGTGAACTACTGCTGGGAGAAAGTTCAGGAACCCTGATTGAACCACTGACAGATCCATGGTCCAAAGAGGACAAAGAAGAAGTGGAAGAGAAAAGAGCAGGTGAGAAAGAAGCAAGAGCTGATGATGAAGAGGATCATCAATGTGATTGTGCAATGATGGCTGCTGCCAAGGTATCACCTCAAGTTCTTGAAAAACTGTGTTCAGACAATTGCATTATTGCTTTTGCTAACATCAAAGAGCTAAATGAAGACCTTAGGAACAAAGTCCTGTCTGATGAAGTCAAATTTGAAAAGTTGTTAAAAGAACTTAGAAACAAATTGGCTGAAAAAGATAAGGAGATCAGCAGTCTGAAAGAAGAGCAGAGCATAACCAAAACTCAACTCCAAACTATGGTAGAAAAATACCAAGTTTGCAAAAAGGAGTTGGAGTCCACCCAGATTACCTGTGAAAAATGGGTGGAATCATGCAAAGGGTATGAGGTTATGCTCGAAAAACAGATTAAAAGCAATTTAAAATTTGGTGTTGGTTATAGAAAACATGATGATGAAAACACTGCTTTTGAAAAATCTGTTCAAAACACTGATGTAACAACTGAGTTCATCTCCACAAACAAGAATGGCCAAGAAGTGAAAATCACTGATAAACTTGGTAACAAAATCACACTTAACAGACCAATGGGATCCTCTACTTTTGAGGAGCTTGAAAATTATCAGTTTAAACCAAAATGGTCTGATGAGTGTGATATTCTTGAAAACTTCAAGCCCATGGACTTTACATCAACTGATGGTGTTAAAGCTCCAAAAGCTAAAGTCATTCCTCTAAAGGACATCCCAACAGAGGTTAAAACCTCTGCTGCAAAGAGAAAGAAGAAAGAAAAGATCAATAACCTGTTTTGTGAATTCTGTGAGAAAAGGAATCATCTAACAAAAGATTGTTTCCATTTAAAAGCTTATGATTTGAACAAAACAAGTGTCATTGTTCCAGCTGAAAGCTGCATTGTTTGTGGTAAAACAAACCACAAAACTCAAGCATGTGTGTATCTCAAAAACTTTGATGTGAAAAAGAATGAGTACATTGCTAAAACATCCTTGAGTCCATCAACATCATCTGTCAAATTCACCAAGAACCAACCACTGTTTGTGCCAGTTCAAACAGCTGAACCAAACATCAGTCAAAAGAGATGTTCAGGTTACTGATGCACCCCCTACCAATCAGTTCAGAAAAGGCAAGGAAAAACAGTCTTACCAAAGGATTCCACACGTTTATGAGGCCTACAAAAGGCCCTCTAAACCAAAAGTGAACAGGCATCCTTTTGGGTACCAACAGGTGATTGGTCAAGACCCCCAATAGTGGTTAGCAAGAAACAATACTAAAATTGTCCAAACCCCTGACCTAACCACTGTCCATCAATGTGCATCCATCCCAGACACTATTGAGACCCCATCCAAAGCCTTATTGGCTTTGGAAACCCTAATGAACTAATCATTTTACTTCATGTGCAGGGAGCTTCTGCCTGCTTAGATAGCCTTTGGTATGTTGATAGTGGAGGCTCCAGGCACATGACTGGATGTAAAGCCCTACTCAAAGATTTCAAAATTCATAGAGGGGGTGATATATCCTTTGGGAATAACAGTAAAGGGAAAGTTCTGGGGTCTGGTACAGTACAATCTGGAAATGTAAAATTTGAAAATGTCAATCTGATAGACAGTCTGAAATTCAACCTCCTGAGTGTTTCACAAATGAGTGACAAGGGGTATGGGTCATTCTTCACAAAGGAGTGTTGTAGGATTGTTGGACCAGAAATGGTCAAAAAGATTCAAGCAATAATAAAAACTGGTCAAACAAAACTTGTTGTTCAAAGAAGTGGCAATGTTTATGTTGTTGATATGTCAAAAGAGTGTCCCAGAGCTGATGCCTGTCTGTTCTCAGCTGCCTCTAACAAAGAGACAGAACTTTGGCACAGAAGGCTGGGGCACACAAATCTTAAGACAATCACTGAAATTTCAAAAAATGGTTTGGTGAGAGGCCTACCCCAAAAATTGTTTTCATGTCCTGAACATTGCATTTCCTGTTTAAAAGGAAAACAGCATAAAAGTTCTTATAAGTCCATTGAAGAGTCCAAAACAACCCAGTGTTTGCAAATGCTACACATGGATTTGTTTGGCCCAGTACAAGTCATGAGTTTCAAAAAGAAGAGATATTGTCTGGTTATTGTTGATGACTTTTCTAGGTTTACATGGACTTTCTTTTTACACTCAAAAGATGAGACTGCAGGCATTTTGCAAGACTTTGTGACACAGGTTGAAAAGCAATTTGACCTTCCAGTGAAAAGCTTCAGGAGTGACAATGGCACAGAATTTAAAAATAAGGAGTTGGATACCTTCTGTGTGAAGAAAGGGATTGTAAGGCAGTACAGCATCCCTAGAACACTAGAGCAAAATGGGGTAGTTGAAAGAAAGAACAGAACTTTGATTGAGGCTGCCAGAACCATGCTTGCTGATTCAGGTTTGCCATTAACTTTCTGGGCAGAGGCAGTAAACACTGCTTGCTATGTCCAGAACAGAGTTTTAATAAACCCCAGGCACAAAAAGACTGCTTATGAAATTCTGTATAAAATCAAACCACTGATCTCATACTTCAAAGTGTTTGGCTGCCCATGCTTTATCCTGAACTTAAAAGATTCCATTTCAAAATTTGCAGCCAAAATTTATTGTGGTTATCATCTAGGATACTTAACCACTGGCAAGGCCTACAAAGTGTTTAATACACGGACCAAGGCGGTGGACGAGACTTTGAATGTGAAGTTCAATGAACTTTCATCAATGAAAATTCCAGCAAATCCTACAGATCTGTTTGATCTTGATAAATTCACTTTTGAAAATACTGCTGTCAAGACTAACAGTGTAGGTCCATCAGAGGATTCAACACCAGACTATGGGTATGAAATCATCATCCCTCAAAGGTCTGCCAAAATGGGAAGAGCATCAGATGTTCAAAACAGCTGTCAAAGCTCAACCATTGCTACCTCAACAGTTGTTGACCAAAGTAGCCCATCAACCACTGCTTCCACATCCTCAAACACTGCTGACAAAAGTCCCCAAACAGTGGATAAAAGTCAGCATGTGTCCACTTCATTACCTCCAATTCCACCACCTTTTGAAGCCACTGCTGGATCATCAAAGTCTTGTAGGTCCCCTTGATTTGTATAGATCTTCACAGAATTGTCTTTCCAATCAAGAGTGCGGAATCCTCTTGATCAGAATATAGAAGAAAACGTGTAGGAAACAGAAACAACAATTCACTTTCAAACCGGATCTTTATTGATTATCTATCAAACTGATTACAATCAATCTAGATCCCTAACCACACTCAAATTCGTCCAAGCTAGCTCTCACGAATTCTAATGCCTCTCAAACTCTGTTTTGGCTGATTAACCTAAATCCTAAAGCCTAACCTTGTTTATATAACACAAGGTTGCAACATTAGGCTGGGTTTGCTACATGGGCTAGGCCCAAATCGTCCCCCATCACCCAATGTGGGTTTTGTTTAGCCCAAACTCTATTAACTCACTAATACAAAGCTAAACCAGCTAACTGTTTATCGTTTAACTAATTACAAGATATCCAAAGACCAAATCTAACTGTTGTCACAAACATGCACCAACAAACTCCCCCTTAACAATAGCTTCATAAAATAACTTTGTCTTCAGTCTTCTTGCAATCTTCATGTAGTCTTACACTGTCTTTGTTCTTTGGATAGCTTCAGCTTCAACAGCTTCTGTCAGCAACAGACTCCCCCTAAGCTGATGCATCCAATCACCAAATCTTCAAAAACTTTAGCGTTTGAGTAAACTCCAGTTTAGCATTTGAATAGCAATCTTCAAACTCTTCAACTTTGTCTGCAATGTAGAAAGGAGGTTCTACCATGCATCCAATCAAACTCTCATCTTCACAGCAACTCAGCAACTTCTCAGCAACATACTGCTTCAATCTGTATACTATAAAACAAACATCTCGAGAAACCATAAGAATTTTTCAACACAGTTAAATAAATTATTATTTTTCAAGAGATTATAAAACAGATTAAGCATTTTCAATTTATCACCAACACGTAAAACTTTTTAATCACACACCCTATAACCCGCATGATTTAAAATTTTGAACTCACTTTCCAACACCGTCTCCCCCTATCAGTAACAATTCCTCCAAGAATAACAGTTTTCTGTACGTTAAGAATTTTAACAGAAAAAGACACTATTTTTGGATTTTTATATTTTCTGAAAGCAAGTAAATAACAAAAGCAATAAACACTCTATTTTTTGTGAGAATCACTGGTAAGAAGATCATATCAGCACAATCAAACTGTTTTCACACAATTAGATAATTCTTTATTTAATTTTTCGTGAAAAGCAGTCCAAGACGATTACCAGTATGTTTGTCCACTTAAACAAAATGCATGAACATTTCAAGTACCATTACCGTATAGGTAATTTTATTTACTGATATACTAGTGTGTCCCACTTCAGGATATACCCCCGCGATCAAGGTATGCACAAAGATTCATCATAGTAGGTGAGTATACTGAATTCATCCGTTTTATTTTTCAACGTTTAGATAATTGGTGAACAGGTCAGTACTTCCGTACAGCAAAGAGACCAAAATATCTAACGAGGGCTATGACAAATACCATTTTTGGTACGAATTATGCATTTTGCACATTTGAATAACTCTCTTTGAGAGCTTCTTCATTTATGGGATTTGTCATTTTTTGCTCTTTTAAGATATCCTGGGTGTGCCTAGGTCAGCATGTATCTTGATGCAGCAGAAGGACACCCCTGATATCCCCAGATGAAATAACAGTATAAAGACCCAAAACCTCAGATTTTAGCAATCTATCAACGCAAGATTTAAGGTCATTAAACCATACACCACTGATGTGTTCCCCACTCACATTCAGTTGTATTTAGGTTTATATCACATTGGTAAGTTGATTATTTCATGCTTTTTGCCTACTGGTACATCATATGATGAAGCTGCTATCACACTTAAGCAATTTAATTTATTTTCAGTGTGTCAGTCTAACTTGCTGATGTACTATCATTTCTCCTTTTTCACACAGTGATAACTCATTTTTAATTTTCTATTTTTTTATGTTTTTCAATTTTTTAATGTTTTTGTATTTTTTATTTTTAAGAAAAGCAGTAAACTATTTACAAAATTCTTATGAAAAACCAGTTATTCAGGATTCCTCATCTCGTTGAGTTCGACTAAATGTTCAAAGCGAGCCCTGTCAAAAGCTTTAGTATAAAGATCTGCCAGGTTATCTAGTGTGTCGACTCGATGTAATTCAATTAATCTCTTTTCAGCACAATCCCGTATAAAATGATGACGTATGTCAATATGTTTTGTGCGATTGTGTTTCACAGGATTATTTGTTATAGAAATTGTGGCATTATTGTCTATCATAATAGGAGTACGAGTGAAATCCAAACCGTAATCGCGCATCTGCTATTGTATCCAGAGAACCTGAGAGCAGCAGCTACCCGCAGCAATATATTCAGCTTCACACGTAGATGTAAACACAAAGGATTGCTTCTTGCATTGCCAAGACACGATCCTGCCTCCTAAGAACTGACAACCACCTGTTGTAGACTTTCTGTTCGACTTGCATCCTCCGAAGTCTGAGTCAGTGTAAGCAACAAAATTCATATCACTATCAGCTGGATACCACAACTCAAGTTTAGGTTTCCCCTTCAAGTAACGAAGAATCCGCTTCACTGCTTTCATGTGTGACTCTTTTGGATTCGCCTGATATCTGGCACACAAGCATACTACAAACATAATGTCAGGTCTTGAAGCAGTCAAGTACATTAGAGAACCAATCATTGCCCTATATTGAGTAGGATCAACGTCTTTAGTACTTTCATGATCTGGGCCAAGATTGTGATTTTCGCAAATGGGTGTATTGAAAGTAGAGCAATCATTCATTTTGAACCGACTCAAAATGTCATAAACATACTTTGTTTGATGAATAAACATCCCATCCTCCTTCTGTTCAACTTGTAATCCCAGAAAGTAAGACAGCTCACCCATAGCGCTCATTTCGAACTTGCTCTTCATCACCTGCTCGAACTCTTTACACATATCTTCATCTGATGACCCAAAGATGATGTCATCCACGTACACCTGTACCAGCAGAAAATCTTCATTCTTCCTCTTGATGAACAGTGTACTGTCAATCTGACCTCTTTCAAAACCATTCTTGATCAGATGTGTAGACAGTGTCTTGTACCACGCCCTAGGAGCTTGATGTAACCCATAGAAAGCCTTATCAAGTTTGTACACTCGATCTGGATAATCTGGATCAACGAACCCATCTGGTTGTGAGACATACACCACTTCTTGGACTTTCCCGTAAAGAAACACACTCTTCACGTCTAGTTGGTAAACTTTGAAGCCCTTGAATGTTGCGAAGGCTAAAAACAAACGAATTGCCTCCAACCTTGCCACTGGTGCAAACACCTCATTGTAATCAATCCCTTCCTGCTGATTGAAACCTTTTACCACCAATCGAGCCTTGTTTCGCGTCACTATCCCTCTGTCATCCTTCTTGCACTTAAACACCCATTTAGTGCCTATCTCTCTTTCACCTTTAGGAAGGTCAACTAACTCCCAAACTTTCAACTTTGCAAACTGAGCCAATTCCTCTTGCATAGCTTCAACCCATGAATTGTCTTTAAGAGCCATATGAATGTTCTTCGGCTCCTATTGGGAAATAAAACAGCTATACAAGCACTCGTTCACAATCCCAGTCTTTTCAATCGACACAAATAAGCCAGAATTCGCTGCTATGCTTCTTCTAGTCTGAACACCTGCAGTAGGATCTCCAAGTATCATGTCAACTGGATGATCTCTATTTGCTCGTGTAGTAGAAATAGCATCCACTTCTAAATTATCACCCAGGTTTGATCCAACCTCCCCTTGAATGTTCTGATCTGCAATTGGATTAATGAAATCCTCCCCCTCAATGGGTTCAGAGTCACTATCACTTGAATCAGGATCAACAGCACCCTTGGAAGTTTCTGGAGCATCTGTCATATCAACATTCGATCTAGGCATGAACTCACCTTCATCGTCTCCACCAATCATTGTCTAAATCAACTGAGAATCATCTGCATTTGGAAACTCAGGAATATTAAATGATTTAAAAGTGCTTTCATAATCATATAATATAGCAGGACCACTCGTTGATTGTTGAGGTTTGTATGAAGTAATTTCCACATTAAACACAACCTCAATTTTACCAGTTTTTAGATTAAAAACCCTTTTATTCGGTGCGCCAGGTACGTAACCTAGAAAGTAGCCTTCATCAGCCACCTCACCGAATTTTTGTTTATCTTTATTACACACAATGGTGCGGGGTAATCCAAATGGTTCAAAGCCTTCTAAGTTTGGTTTCTTGTTAAACATCAATTCATGACAAGTTTTATTAAAACGTTTAACAGTCAAAACTTTGTTTAGGACGTAGCAAGCTGTATTCACAGCCTCTCCCCAGAAAAGAACTGGTAGCTTTGAATCTGAAAGCATCGTCCTAGCGGCTTCAATCAACGTCCTGTTTTTCCTCTCAGCAACTCCATTTTGTTGAGGTGTATAAGGAGCAGAATATTGATGTTCAATTCCCTTTCGAAGATAGTAGAGATCCAGAATACGATTCTTGAACTCCGTGCCATTATCACTCCTTATCCTCTTGATCTTTGCATCATGGACGTTTTCCAATTTTGTAAGAAGATCTATCAACATCTCTGCTGTCTCATCTTTTGTACCTAAAAAGAAAACCCATGAATACCGTGAGTAATCATCAGTGACAACTAAACAATAGTACTTTCCACCTATGCTCCTTACGTTTACTGGACCGAATAAATCCATGTGAAGTAATTCATAAGGGGCATCTATGGAATTTACTGTTTTAGATTTGTGAGGTTTCTTGTGTTGTTTTCCCTTTTGACATGGAAGACATTTATCTTCCACGTGAAACCTCTGCATTGGAACCCCTTTCACTAGCTCATTTTTAACAAGGTAATTCATTTTTCGATAGTGAATATGGGCCATGCGTCTGTGCCACAACATCGATTCAGCTTCAAATGCTTTTGATAGTAAGCACGCCACCACAGCATTTGGATCCTTAGCACCCATGTCCATGACATAAGTGTCATTTCCCCTTGGCGCTCGCATCACTATCCAATCGTCCGGAATCTTCAAACCGGGTTTCAACACTAATGCTTCATTCTTGGTAAAATGGACCGAGTGACCCTTGTCGCAGACTTGTGACACGCTCATCAGATTGTGTTTAAGCTGCTCAACATAATTCACTTTGTCCAGTGTGATCTTCCCATTGGTCACTTTTCCTCGTCCTGTAATTCTACCACCTTTAGCACCCGCAAAATTCACATTTCCACCATCATAATCTTCAAATTCAGTCAACAATCTCGCATCCCCCGTCATGTGCCTGGAGCAGCCACTATCAACATACCATAGGTTGATAATCCTCCTTAGCAGCTCCTGCACACACCAACCAAAAATTAGTTAGATTGGGGGACCCAAGCCTTAATGGTCTTGGGTCGTCCAAATTCACCAACCACTGGAACATCCATCCAATATCCAATACTCCTAACTAGAGTCTTGGTTCTCAGACCTGTTGATGGAATTTGATTTTGATTTCCACTAGGTCTTTGGTCCTGAGGGTTCCTATATGTGTTTGGACTATTTGACCTTTGAAAATTTTGATTTTGATTCCAAGAAGCATTATTGTTGTAATTTCTAAAGCCATTGTTATAAAAAGTTCGATCACCATTATTTTGGTATCGATTTTGATATTGACCTTGACTTCTAAAATTATTAGAATTAAAATTGTTCATTCTTGGTGAACTGCTTCTAGGTCTCTCGTATCTGCCTGGTGGAGATCTAGGCTGAAATCTTGGTTGATTTCTTTGAAAATGAGGAACTTGTGGAGTTCCTTTTTCAGCCTTATCTACACCAACAGCAACATTTTCTGGTTGCTTAGGAGCAGATTTCTTTGGAGAGTTAGACTCCTTCTCCTGTTTATCGCCACTATTCTCTGGTGACTTCTCTCTCTTTCTCTCACTAACTTGTGCTTCACTCTTTTTGTTAGGACAGCAGCTAGCTACATGTCCCTTGGTGTGACATTTGAAGCACGATCTCTTTTTCGAAGACTTCTTTTCTGAAGCCTTTGAACTAGATTCGGGTTTTTCTGATGATGCCTTAGAAGGATTTGGTTCAGTTTGCTTATTTTCAGAATTTTCTTTGTTCTTGTTTTTAGCAAACTCTACATTAGATTCGTTTTCAATTACAGCAGTTTCATTTTTCATGTCACTTCCTTGAACAAAATTAACACTTTTAACAAAAGTTGGATTTTTATTCTTAGGATGTGATGTTTTCTGTTTCAAAACAGGTTTGCTGTTATTATCCTTCTTAGCATCAGCATTCTCAAAAACATTTCCTTGACGTGACGTGGAACTACTTAGTGATGTTGACCCAAAGTCCATGAGATCATCTTCATCAGGCAAGAAAGAATAGTCATGACTAACAGGAGGTGGAACTTCATTGAAACCATCAAATCCCACACTTGTTTTGTCATTACTTTTCTTCAAGCCACCCATCATATGTTTCATAACAAAAGTAGAGTCCCTGAACTGGCCTAATTTCTTTTCAAGTTCAACAATTTTGAGTTGTGCATCTGACAACTCTTTGCATTTATTAGAAATCTCTTTTGTTTTCTCAGCCATCATTTCATGAGCTAAGTCTATGACCTGAAGTTTTTCATTTAATTTGCAGGTTACAGTTTCAATTTTACTTTCATAACCTTTTATCTTCTTCAAGTATGATGATTCATTTCTTTTAGCAAAAAAGTTTGCTTCTTTTATGTTAGGCATCTCGCTTACCAGACTTTGGTTTTGTGTTGACAACCTGTCAACCTCACCCTGTAGTTCAGGACATTTTAAACACACAGAATTAGACTTTACCTCTCCTGTTTGTTTATTAAGGTTAGCCATTAGAGCCGCAAGTTGAGCTTCCATTCTTTTATACTTAGCATCCTTTTCTTCAGCTTCCCGTTCCTGGTCAGACTTTTGCTTTTCCTCTTCAGCATCTTTTGTCTGATCACCCTTCTCTTCTTCAACTTTACTCTCTATCTTGACATCTGCCTCAGCATCCGCTTTTGCTTCAGCATCTCCCACAGTAGCTTCACCATCTTCAACTGGAGTTATCTCTACCATGAATGCCTGTGTGACATTGTCATCTTTTTCCAAGTGAACACTCCAGTCATATGAACCTTCTCTAGTTGTAGAGATCAGCGCTCTCGAGTTAGAGTTGTTTGATGCATTCCTATTGTTTGAACTCTGACTCGAAGTCTCCTGCTTTTGTTTTTGACATTCCCTAGCAAAATGCCCATAACTTTAACAGTTGAAGCATCTCACTTTGGTCTTGTCGAAACCAACCGTCTTTCCTATAAACTTCCTGCCTGTTCGGTTCATAAACCTCTTCACTCGTCTAGTAATCATGGCCATTTGCCACTGCAAATCCATATCTTCAAGATCATCAGGGTCAATCTGATCGTAATCTTCATCTAAAGTAGCAGGATCAGATATCTTCCCCTGAATGTAGTTCTCATAGGAAGCAACAAATGAAGCAAGTAGACCTAGATGCTCTTCAGCAGACTTCACACTCATTGGCATCGACTTAACACCACTACTCTGCTTAGAAGCTGATGTTTTCTTGGCTCCTGTTGATCCTCCTGAAGCAGCTATAAAACACACATCACCATCCTCATTCACTGTGACCTGCTCATTCTCACACGATAGAAACGCAGTAGCAGAGTCGCTAGAAGCATTGTGAGATGAAGAAGACGTAAGTCCATTGTAAATCGCTGGATCTTGAACCTGATCATATCCAGTATCTTTCTTCTTCATACTGAGCTCATAAGCTCTCAGCTTGCCAACTACTTCTTCCAGCTCCTTTGTCTCATAATCTGCTTCACCCTTGATCATGAGAGTGTAGATATCCCACTTGGTAGGTAAGGCATCGAGCAGCTTGTCATTCTTTTCTACATCAGAATAGCAATCAATCTTATAGTTTTCCATTTCTGACATTAGATGATAGTAACGAGTGATGATGTCCTCAAGTGACTCATGCTTCATGTGCTTGAAAATAGCAAACTGCTTCTTCAGTAGATCAATCTTGTTTTTCTTAACATCTGCATTTCCTGCATATCGTTTTTCTAATGCATCCCACATATCTTTTGAATTTGTGTACTTTGTGAATGTATGCTTGATGCTATCAGGTAACGACATTTTAATAGCAGCCAATGCTCTCTTTTCAGCCTCATACATCTTTTTATCATTCTCTTCCATGTTCACATAGGCTGTTCTACGTGGTCTGCCCTCAAAGTCGTGAGTAGGGTTTGTGTACCCATCTTCAATACATATCCACATGCGCATGTCTTGATATTCAATGAAGGATTGGAAACGATCCTTCCATGTCAAATAATTTTCCACCTTCATCATCTTAGGCGGTTTGTTGGTAGTGCCAATCTCATGCTCCATTCTCAACAGGTCATTCAAACTAGACATGTTCGACATTTTTAACGTAACAGACTGATAAAACCGTATAAAATTTTTCCGAAAACAGTGGTTACCAAATTACACCGTTAGAATCGTCTCGAAAAGACGAATCCAATGATATCTAATGTCGAAAACCGAATTCGGGATTTTCCAGAGTCTTTTTTTGTCCTAAAAATACGAGGAATGCAACGGTGCAGACGGTTCTGTCAAACGAGCTACGGATCAATTTCTATTTGCAAAACACTGAAATTTTATCGACGCTTGCCAATTAAGATTCCACCACTTTAATTAATTTCGCTGGGTTAATTTCGCTGATGAGTCAATTAAATTCGCTGGTCTGTTACTAGTTCAATTTCGCTGGTCAAGGTTCGCTGGTCAAATTCGCTGCCAAATTCGCCGGTCAATTTCGCGATTACGACGACCTGTAAATTCGCCAAAAACCGTAATAATTTCGCTGAGGAAAATTATACGGTTACCAAAGTCGCCTTTGGATTTTAACGTCGCCGGTAATTTCGCAGGTCAGTTAATTTCGCAGGTTCAGACTGCGAAATTACTCTAATTCGCCAGTTAAACTTGGAAACTAGATCTGTTCGAAATTCTGAATATTCTTCCGGATTCCTTAACAGTTTCTGCAAAATCAAAACAGCAAAATATCTGTGATTTTTGAAAAAACAGTGAAGAACAGAACGAAGAACGTGAAGAACACGAAGAACAGTCTTCGAATCTTCAAGTCTATCAGTCGAAAACTTTTCCAGAATCAACAAATTCTTTCCAGAAAACCTGCAAAACACCAAACAAACAAACCAGAAGACTAAAACAGCCAACTAAATTCGAAAAATTATATCAAACCAAGAAAAAATTTCGAAACCCTAATTTCAGGTTTCAAAATTTTTGAAAATTTCTTCCTGTTTCTGCAACAACCAATTCTGAATCGAGCCTTCAAGAGCCTAATGCTCTGATACCAATTGTAGGTCCCCTTGATTTGTATGGAACTTCACAGAATTGTCTTTCCAATCAAGAGTGCGGAATCCTCTTGATCAGAATATAGCAGAAAACGTGTAGGAAACAGAAACAACAATTCACTTTCAAACCGGATCTTTATTGATTATCTATCAAACTGATTACAATCAATCTAGATCCCTAACCACACTCAAATTCGTCCAAGCTAGCTCTCACAAATTCTAATGCCTCTCAAACTCTGTTTTGGCTGATTAACCTAAATCCTAAAGCCTAACCTTGTTTATATAACACAAGGTTGCTACATTAGGCTGGGTTCGCTACATGGGCTAGGCCCAAATCGTCCCCATCACCCAATGTGGGTTTTGTTTAGCCCAAACTCTATTAACTCACTAATACAAAGCTAAACCCGCTAACTGTTTATCGTTTGACTAATTACAAGATATCCAAAGACCAAATCTAAGTTGTTGTCACAAACATGCACCAACAAGTCTCCAGCAGCGGTTAGCTCAGATGATACACATTTGCAGCCTTCACCAACAAATTCCATCATTCCATACCAAGGAGATTTAATCTACTTGAGATCTCATCCACCTGATCAAATTATTGGCAACATCAATAAAGGGGTGCTCACAAGGAGCCAAACCCAAAACATTTGTCTTTTTGCTGGTTTTCTATCACTCCATCAGCCAGTCAAGTACCAAGAGGCACTTAAAGACAACAGCTGGGTAGAAGCCATGCAAGAGGAGCTCCAACAGTTTAAAAGACAACAAGTATGGGAGCTTGTACCACTGCCAGAAGAGGTTAGTCCCATTGGCACAAAGTGGGTCTTCAAGAACAAAACTGATGAAAGGGGCATTGTTGTCAAGAATAAAGCCAGGCTTGTGGTTCAAGGTTACAGACAGGAAGAGGGGATTGATTATGATGAAACATTCGCCCCTGTAGCAAGATTGGAAGCTATTAGACTGTTCCTGGCCTTTGTTGTCAACCACAACATGAAGGTGTTTCAAATGGATATCAAAAGTGCTTTCCTCTATGGTACAATTCAAGAAGAGGTATATGTTTATCAACCTCCAGGCTTTGAGGATCCATTTTATCCAGATCATGTCTACAGGTTAAACAAAGCCTTGTATGGCCTGAAACAAGCACCAAGAGCCTGGTATGAAACGCTTTCCACCTTTCTACTCTCAAATGGTTTCAAAAGAGGTACCGTTGATAAAACACTGTTTCTAAAATTGAGAGGAAAGGATTTAATGATTGTCCAAATTTATGTGGATGACATTATTTTTGGAAGCACATGCAACAACATGTGTGAAGAGTTTAGGGAACTCATGACAGCTGAGTTTGAAATGAGTGCAATGGGTGAGCTGCAATGCTTTCTTGGTCTCCAAGTTCAGCAAATGCAAAATGGTACTTTCATTCATCAAAGCAAATATGCAAAAGAACTTTTAAACAAATTTGATATGAATGATTGTAAACCATGCAGCACACCCATGGCAACAAATAAGCTTGTCATGTCTGATGAAAAGGATGAGCTGACTGACCAAACTTTATATAGAAGCATGATTGGGTCTTTGTTGTACCTAACTGCATCTAGGCCAGACATCATGTTTGCAACATGTATTTGTGCACGAAGTCAATCAGCCCCTAGAAAATCCAATCTTATAGCTGTAAAAAGGATATTCAGATACATAAAAAGTGCTCCCACACTTGGTATCTGGTATCCAGCTAAGGGAATATCAAGCTTTCAGGATTTTCAGACAGTGACTTTGCTGGATGTAACACCACAAGGAAGTCCACATCAGGAGGGTGCCAGTTTCTAGGCGATTGCTTAGTTTCATGGCAAAGCAAAAAGCAAGCAGGTGTTTCAACATCCACTGCTGAAGCTGAATACATTGCTGCTGCAAGCTGTACAGCCCAACTCCTGTGGCTTCAAAACCAGTTGCTGGATTTTGGTATCACTGCCTTAAAGACACCACTCATGTTGGATAGCCAGGCAGCAGAAAATATCATCAAAAATCCAGTTTCCCATTCAACCACCAAACATATCGACATCAGACATCACTTTGGGAGGGATTGCTGTGAAAAAGGTTTGATTTCTCTGCATCATGTTCCAACTAAAGACCAGCTAGCATATGTGCTCACAAAAGCACTAGATACAGCCACTTTTGAAAGCTTGGTCTCTAGGATTGGCATGCTGAACATGGAATAACAAGCAAAATCTTGTTTTTCTATGAATAAAAGCATTAAAATGTTTTCAGAAAATCAAAAATCCATCCTTAAAAATAGCTAAAAATGACGTTTTCATTAAAATCCTTAAAAGTCTGCCATAATCACTGATTGTTCAAAAGTCTGCTCTACTTCAAAATGACTGTCCACTGATGAAAGCCATCCTCTGTTCTCTCATTTCCTTGATAAACTCTGTTGTTCAAAAGCAGTGTCTTATCCACTGATATGCTATCCACTGATAGTGAAAATCATCCACTGCTTCCATTTTACCATTGTAACCACTGCCTTCATCAGTAACTTTCATAAAAGTACTGTCCTTCATTTCTTCAGAGTTTGGCATGTGGGCAGTACATAGTGATCAGTACTTTTGTAACCGTTGCCACGTCAGCCTTCACTTTTTCCTCTATAAAAACCCCCACTTCACCCCAAAACAGGGTTTTACTGTCGAATTGAATTCTCAAAAATTCTCTTCTCAAAACAGTTTTTCTTCAAATTCCTTCAAAAATTTTCTTCGATCATCATCTCCAAAATGACAAAATTGAAGTCATCTGGGAAACCCACTTCCAAATCATCGTCGAAAGCGGCCTCTCAAAAGGTCAATACCACTGAAATCCCACATAAACCATCTCACAATCTTCTGGGTCTTCTCACAAAACCCGGCACCACAGAAGCTTTCGACTCCATCATCGCCAAAATAGCTAAATCAAAGTACAAAACTTTATTAATAGCCGATGCACCAATTTACTTGACAACCCAAAGGGAGTTTTGGAAGAATGCAACCCATGACACACAAGGAGACGCTGTAATAGCCATTAACTCTACTCTAAAGGGAAAACCTGTAAAGATTACACCACAGTCAATTTCAGAGGTCTTTCAACTCGATGATCAGGAAGGTAAAACTTCTTTCCCTAAAAACGAGTTAAAAAATGACTTCATTGAGAGAGGGTATGCAGACACAATGATGAAGAAAGCTACCTTACAAAAAGGTTTCTTTCCTTCTGCAACAAGGTTTTTATTCCATACCCTCCTAATGTGTGTTTCAAACAAAACCACTTCTTTTAATGAAATACCATTAAAGATTCAAAATCTGGGATATGCTATTCTTCAAGAAGAAAATTTTAATTATTCTCGGGAAATCTTTAATGATTTGGTTAATAATGTTGAAACAACATCATTCCTACTGTTTCCAAGGTTTTTAAGTTATTTTTTTGAAAAGAAATTCAGTAAGGATGATATTGTTGTAATAAACCAAGGTGATTATTTTCAAATAAACAGTTTAACTTCTGAAACTTTTTCAAGAATGTTAACACCTTGCAAAACACAAGGAGAGGTGCCTGAGCAGAATTTAGCATTTATCACTGCTCCTCAGGTATCTGCTGCTGAGCCCACTGCTCAAGGTGATCAAAGCAGCAGAACAACTGCTTTGAAACCCACACCTAAAATCACTAAAAAGCCACAGAAAAAGAAAAATCAAAAACCCCCCCAAACCCATCAAAAAGGCAACTCTGGAGGATGAGATACCAGAGCTACTGCCTGTGACAGCACAAATGTCACAAGAAACCACTGCTGCTACTTCCTCACAGCAGTTGGTACAAATATCTCAACCTATAACCGAAACTCCTGCTTCTTCACAAAAAGAACAGGTTGTACACATAGCGCCACCACATCATGATGCTCTGAAATCACTTGGTTTCATCATCCACAGCTCAATGCCAGGAGCAAATCCTGTTTCTACACCAAACTTCACATCCACAATTCCCTCACCAACTAAACTGCTGTTGGATGCAATTGATTTGAATCAGGCACTAACCAGTCCTTCTCAATCACCTATAAATGAGAACATATCTCGGCAAATGACTGGGTCTGATGTATCAATCTTTGCTAACCCACCAACACAACCTGAGGAGGTTACACCCCTTGAGTTACAAGTAACTCTTGGTGGTAATCCAAGTGAAGTAGCCACTACAACTGTTGAACCCACTGGTTTACAGTTGGACAGTGGTTACATCAATAAGACTTCCTTGGAGGCAATTCCTTACATAACATCTCTGCCAACCACCAGTGGATTTATTTTTCCCACTGGCAACATCAAATGGTTGTCAAGTGTTGAAGGAAGAAGACCCCAGTACCAAGAAAAAGGGCATCAGTGGTTAGTGTTTGGAGTACACTCCCTACCTCAACCACTGATAAAACCACTGTTAGTGGGAAATCAGATGATCCCATTAAATTGGGTGACGATTTAAAATATCAGGATTTGACGGAACGTGTTGACAAATTGGATACATCTGTTGTAGATATTAAAAACATGCTACAGCAGGTGTTGAAAATACAAAAGATGCAATCCACTGTTGTTCCACCTCAAGCATCTACTACAAATGAGCTCTGGAACCTCTTCCAACCTTTTCTCCAACAACAAAAAGAAATGGCTGATCAGCAAAATGAACTACATGTCCAAAAGCTGAGAAACATAATGGAGTCTAGGTACAAGAACACTCAAGCAGATATTAAGGCAATCAAGGCCCATTTATTGGAAACCACTGGCACTGCTCCTCCAACAATACTTTTCATTGATCAACTCCTAGAAGATAATGCCAAAAAGGGGGAGAAACTTCAGGAGTGGAAGAAGAAGGGAATAGATGATGGTCTGTACATTGAACCTGAAAGGGATGTTATGACCAGAAAAATTCCTGTGCCAGATGGTAGTAAAAAGGTTGATGCGACCCAAGAAGCACTTGATGAAGGAGTAGCAAGTGTAAAGAGGGATAGAATGGCAAAAGATATTTCAAGGTGGAATGAGGAGAAAAGAGCTTTCATGGAACTGTATGCGCAAGGTTATTCTGGCTCAAAGGATACTAAAAATCCTAAGACAAAAAGGAAACCTAAGTCCATCCCATCCAGAATTCCAAAGCATATTCCAAAACCACCATCCAAAAGCCATCAGCATCAAACCTCCACCCAAACAGCTGTTGTAACTCCTGCTGTATCAACTACTGCTGGTACTTCAGAAGTTTTAACATCTGTTATCACTACAACACACACCACTTCAACACACACCACAACCACTGCTTTACCACCACCACCATCACCACCAAAAACAATCTCACCACCAACATCACCTGTTGACAAAAAGCAGAAGACAACAGATGTTATAACATTTGTTGTAATGACAACAGTGGTTGAGACACCAGTTGTTTCAAGAGCTGTTAGTCAATCACAAACCACTGCCACAAAATCTATCACCACTGTTCCACCCAAAACATCATCAGTCCCTCCTCAAACAAAAAGGAGAAGGCTAATTCTTAAAGATGATGACAATTCACCACCACCAACATCTTCAAAATCCTTGTCACTTGTTACAATACCCAAACCTGTTCCTCTCTCATCAGCACAAGTTCAACAGCCCTTAGCTCCTGCAGGTGTCCAATTTCCTCTTGAGCTCATTGCAGTCAGAGATGAGGAAGACCCTGCTAAAAGGAAGTTGCCATTAGTTAAAGGATATCCAAGGCCAAACAACATTGAAGAATACTTAAAAGTCAAAGCTAAACAGGCAAAAGATATCTCTAAAAGAAATGCACAAGGAAAATCTGATAGAGAAATCCAGCAGAACTACAAATTCTTACTCACACAAGTCAGATCCTTGGAGCCATCTGCAAAGAATGTATGTCAATAAATCTCAGAGAGAGCAGATGAAAATCTAAGAAAAGACTACATTGAAAGAATCATGGCAGCAAAGAAATACAAGGGAGATAAGCACATGTACAAGGAGTGGACCATTCCTGAGCTTGAGCAAGAAGCAGCCAGGATTCAAGAAATGATAAAGAATAAGGTCAAACACACTCCGCCAGATTGGTCAAAGTACAAAAAGAATATGCCTGACAAAACACTTGAGCTGAAGAGAATGAAAGAGGAGTTAGTTGCTGCTGATTATCGGTCTAAGCATCAAGTGTCAAGATGGAAAGTAGATGTAGTCAGGGCCACTTACAAAAGATTGGAGGAACTAAGAAAGAAAGATCCTACAGTTCCTAAAAGGCATGACTACTCCAAAGCAGAGGTCTCAAAAAGACCACCAAAGCTGCAAGTCAAAAGAACCACTGCTCCAGCTGGTGCTGGCATCTACAAAAGAAGGAGTCAAAACCAGTCAGGTGCTGAAACAATTCAAGATCTAAAAGCTGGAAATGCTATTGTAAAAGAGGGCATTAAATTAATGATAAAAGAAGATCTTGAATTGGAACAATCTGCAAGTACTGCTCAGCCAGTCATGAATAGGCCAGCCTCACCAAATACCTCTGCAAATAAACATCTCCCAAGAAACCCACCAGGCTCGAAAATACAAAAGTGGGAAACTGATAAACAGACCTACGTATTGACTCTGCTCAGGTCTGGTGGAGAAGTGAAGAAAATATCAAGGGAACAAGCTCTTGGCCTGAGTCTTGAAGATTTGCAGGATCTCCTTGATCTTCCACTTAGCAAGGATGATGATGACACAAATGCCCTAGATTTTGAACTACAGTTTAAAGGTCAGATAAGGGAACTGCTGATGAGGCAATAAAGAATTCCACAATAATGAAGAGTTTTGGCATTATCTGTTCCAGGGGAGATTTTTGGGATTGAACCCTACCCGAGGAACAGTTAATTAAAGCCAAAACTGGGTCAGAGTAGTGGATCCAGAATAAGCAGATGTTACATACAAGTCTCTCCCCTTGAAAGTGATTTCAACATCTGCTGACCTCCTATCTACTGATCGTGCAAACTGCTAACCCACAACTGCTAATCAAGTAAAGACCTGATGATAGAACTAAAGCTCTGCTGTTCAATCTACTGCCTTGGTTCAGGCACTGCTGATCCGGACAAGTACTGCTGGGTTCACAGCAGTGGAGGGATGCAGCAGTTGTTTACTCTGTCTTTATGTAATGTAATGTAATGTAATAAGCAGTAGTTAGTATAGCAGTGTTTGTATAGATCAGGGGTTATAGTTTGTTAGGAGGTTAGATGTCACTTTCGTGGTGACGTCAGCTTAGATGCTCAGTGGTTTGCTAGTGCCTATAAATAGAACAGTGCTCTGTACTGTTCTATTAGCTCTTTGCAAACTTGTTTTCCTGCACGAACAAACGCTGAGCTCTGGCTGAGGGGGAGTTTGTATTAAGCATTACATTGTAATCGTTGTTGAAACTAAATTCAATCTTTCGGTTCTTTGTAGAAAATGTCTTGATCAAAGCAATACTCTCGTTTGATTGTATGCAAAGTTTGTTTTCATCTTAATTCCGCTGCACAACTCATCCATCTTCATCTTAATTTCAAACGAAAATACAATCAAAACCAAACTCAGATCCAACAACCAAGAACAATCGTCTGGAACCAATGGACCGACCGAGCTTGGGTGATTCCTGTTTGGTCGAGTCACTAAAGCTAAGGACGAAGTTCTGTTGGTTAGCACGTTATCAAAAAGCCTCGATAAAACGACAAACAATCAAAACAACCAAGTGTGAGACGAACAGGATGACAAGGATGAGGTGTCGTCCGATCGACCTATTGACCGAACGGACAGCCACCCGATCGACCGGCCAGCCGAACGACTTGCACCTTGGGACCCGTACTTAACCATTTTGGTAATCTAAGGAGTCTGAGTGTTGAACGAGTTGCTGTCCGATCGGACTACCATCTGATCGAACTGCCAACTGTACCATGAGACATTTGAACCTCCACACTTAAACAATTTACAACATGTTCAATGCACTAGGAATGCCACCCGATCGAACTGCTGTCCGATCGAGTGACAATCTACTATGAACTTGCGCTAGCTGAAGTGCCCAGCCGAACAGGTTGCCGGTCGATCGAACGACCGTCCGATCGACCGACCTGAAAGGTAGAGATACTTCTACGTTTTCAAATGCTACAACAAAAACATCAAAAGTCAAGCCATCATACACAAACACATCATTCCTAAAGGAAGAAACAATCCAATTGAACGGCCATTCGATCGAACAACCGTCCGAACGGATTGTCACTCGCACGACCAGCTGTCCGATCGGACTACTAACCGATCGACCAGCTGTTCGACCCACCAACGCTTATTTTCGTTTTACGCGTCACTTATCGTTATGCTATCGAACTATTCAGGCTAACCTTACTCTCAAGCGCTCCCTTCAATCCATCAACCGCTGTAAGTATACTCGATCCCTTTTTGCTTTACGCACTTTTGGGTTTTACATACGATACTTATACTAAATCACAATCGAACACACTACGCAATACTTTAAACGCTAACCGTTACCGCATGTTATACGTGACTTAATGAATGCTTGTTTGTTATGTTTACACATGGAATGCTGTCTACCTGCCTTAGCAACGATAGTACTATTAGTTTGGACTCAGCTCCCGTTAACTCGGGGGTTGTTAAGGACAATTATTTACATGGATTACAGTGGTGATCATGTATTACGAACTGCCTTGGGCAGTCAACCCGCAGTCATTGGTATTGATAGGTCTATGTCGATAACTAACATGCCTCATTTCACTCTGTGTACGTGTTGGTTATGCGTAATGTTTTCGAACTCTATATGCTATTATCAAACTTGTATGCTCACCTTTACACTATGTGTATTGACTTTTATTTTAACGTATGTGATAGATGCTTAGGATGATTAACTACCATGAATTTGAGGCTAGGATAGGATTCTAGAGGCCAACAAATAGTTGTCTGTACAAATGAAATCAAGGGTCTCTAGAAGCAGTTAAACAATTGGGCTATTTGAGAAATCTGAGTTGTCGGAACAGAACTATTTGCCTAGATTTTTATCTGTAATAATTTGTTTACCTTTTGAGACATGGTATGGGACATGTTACTTTAAATTGATTGGCAATGATAATTGTTATGGAAACTTCTGGACAATCTGTTTCGCTCAGTGCCATACCCCGATGTTTCCGCCATCGGTTGGGGTGTGACAGATTGGTATCAGAGCCATAACTATAGGGAATTAGGCAGGACTCGACCTAGTCCGGGCCAATGTCTTAGAGACCTAGTCTACAGTTAGGAACCAACAGGCCGACTCGTAAATGTCCAATAGGGACTATGTATGAGGTTACAGCTATTTCTCGCTATTCTCGCCTACGCTACACTATCACTGCACTCGAACTTTCAAATATGAATGAGCGATTGAGTCAAGATTAGGTGTGAAAACCGCAAACTCTCGACTGAATTGCTTGATCAACCCACATTTTCATCTATAAACACGAGAACTTGCGTTGAACCAGGAGTGAAATCCATACTTTGACGCATAATTCTCTTTTATCTTATCACAAACAGGAACGAAGTCGTTAAGCCAGGGGTGAGACCCTAACCTTGACGACTTGTTCCGACTTTTACATGGTTTTTACAAAACTCTCACCAAAGTCTCGACGGACTCCAACGACCTGAAGTCACGATATGACTAACGGGATGTGTGCCGAACGCCCAAGAATGGAGGCAAAGGCACAGTCCTGAAGGTCAAAATGTGTACGACAAGTCCTTGAGAATAGTCGAATCACTTTGGTTAGTCGAAATCTAATAGCCGCAGACGATCTATTTCTCAATTTTTATGTGTTTTCGATTCTGAGCCCGCAATTGCTGACTCTGATGATTCGTTGATTTTATGTGTTATATGTTTGTTTATTTGTTTATGTGTTTAATTTTGGAGACTTGTTTGATTTCTGCCTTTACTTTGATCGACACGCACGACTCGCACTGCATTGCTATCCCAAAACGCTAACAAATCGCTAAAATATGGACGCCCTTATGCTTTGATACGCTTATATTATACTACACGATGTGTTAAACGCGATCTCTATGTTCGAACACTCGCGAGCTTTGAATGATAGGTTTCTGTATCCTGACTGTCCCTTGTGATTACATGCTTCTGTGCTTCTATGCTCTATGTGTTTATGTGATTATGTGTTTCTGTGCTTATGTGAATATGTGATTACGTGCCTATGTGACTATGTGATTGGATGTGTTCCTGAGCTTTACTTGTATTAGGCATGTGAGGTGAGATTCAATTTTGTTGTGTTGAGTCCTGTGGCGATGTCTGATGCAGACAATGTCGTCATCTGGATCTCACGCTTCCCGAGATGCTCGCTGAAAGCAAGCAGACAAACCCCTTGCTGCCATGATCACTAAGCAAATGGCAAAATTCGTACCTCAAGTCGTCACCGAGATATACGAAAACATGAGCAAATCATCTGAGGAATCCCGAACTGAGACTCCCAAAGCTGCTTTCAACTTCAAACAATTCAAGGCATGTGGACCGAAAGAGTTCACAGGGGAAGAAGGCCCTATAGCTTTGTTCCAATGGTTTGACTTCATTGAGGTCACATTGCGATAGAGCGGTTGCCCAGATGACCTACGCACTCTCCACGCAACAAGTGTCTTCTAGATCCGCACTTTAGATTGGTGGACGGCTGGGAGGAACAAACAGGGGAATGATGCAGCCTACGGTCTGTCGTGGGACGAGCTCAAGGAAGTCATGCTGGAAGAATTTTGCCCTCCTCATGAACGCCAAAAGTTAGAAGATGAATTTTGGCACATAAAGCAAAAGGATGGAGAAAAGGCTGCACTCACTGCTCGCTTCAAGCAGCTCAGCATTATCTGTCCTGATCAACTCAAGACTCCGGAGATCGCAATCAAGAAATATATCTGAGCTTTGCCCGACTGCGTTGCAGATTTCGTGCAAGCGGCCAAGACTACAACGATCGAAGAGACCTACCTACTGGCCGCTGAAATCAACGACAAGTGGGTCAAGGCTGGTGTCTGGGATAAAACTTCGAAGCACGTGCATCAAGTCACCGCCACACCGACTGCTGAAACCGCCGCCGCACAATCATCCAAGTCCTCACGCCGCAAGAAGAAGAACAACAACAGCAGCTCCAGCAACAAGAACTGTGTTGTCACTACCACTGCTGCTCCACTTCAAGCCGTACCGGCCCAGCAGCAGCCCCATCACCGTCCAGCACCAGTTGCTTATGCACCACCAGCAAAGCGTGCATACACAGGCCCCTACCCGGCTTGCCCGACATGCTCTTATCATCACCCGGTGGGTCTCGCCTGTCGTTTATGCGCTCACTGCAACATGTACGACCACTTCACTGTCAACTGTCGTACTGGTCCCCGCCAAGCCCCGGCTCAAACCACTGCTCATCAAGCTCTGCTCCCAGCCCCACAGGGCCAACAAGCAGCTCCGGCACCCGCGATCAACGCCCGAGTCTGCTTCGCATGTGGTGATCCCAACCAGTTTGCGAACATGTGCCCAAACAGGGTGGTGAAACAAGAGCCCCAGTAGCAGCCTCACCAGCAGCAACAACAAGCCGCACGCGCCAGAACCTTCAACATCAATGTGCGCCAGGCCCAGGCTGACAACAACGTGGTCAATGGTACGTTCCTTGTGAATGGTATTTATACATCGTGTTTGTTTGATATTGGAGCCGATATTGCTTTGTGTCGTTCAAATTCGAGAAACTCCTTAGTCGTAAGCGCTCCCAACTCTCCTCGACGTTCGATGTTGAAGTCACCACTGGAAGAACTGTCGCCGTTAACTCTGTTCTCCGTGATTGTACTCTTGAGCTCAACAATAACATCTTCCCAATCGACCTAATTCCGATGCAACTCAGAAGTTTTGACGTAATAGTAGGCATGGACTTTCTTCGCGAAAATCATGCTGAAGTTGTGTGTTTTGAAAAGATGATTTGATTCTCGCTCGCGAATGGTGATTTATTGTGTGTCTATGGCGAAACTGCTTCGAAAGGTCTCAAGCTCATGTCATGTGTCCAAGCTAGCAAGTATCTCCGCAAGGAATATAAAGCTTTCTTGGCCAACATTGTAGTAGCAGAGAAAGAAAAGAAAGAGAAGAAGGAAGTGAAAGACGTTCCTGTTGTTCGAGAATTCCCTAACATTTTTCCTGAAGATCTTCCCGGTCTACCTCCAGGTCGTGATATCGACTTTCGCATCGACCTCATTCCCAGAGCCAATCCTGTTGCCAAAGCTCCCTACCGACTCGCACCGTCCGAAATGCGTGAACTCTCGAACCAACTCCAGGAATTACTTGAGAAAGGCTTTTTCCGCCCGAGCACCTCTCCTTAGGGGGCACCAGTCCTTTTCGTCAAAAAGAAGGATGGGTTGTTCAGGATGTGCATTGACTATCGGGAATTGAATAAGTTAACTATCAAGAACCGATATCCCTTACCTTGCATTGACGATTTGTTTGATCAACTACATGGCGCTACATGTTTTTCGAAGATCGATCTACGCTCAGGCTATCACCAGTTACGCATTCAAGAGGAGGATATACCCTAAACCGCGTTTCGCACTCGATACGGCCATTGCGAATTCGTTGTTATGCCTTTTGGTTTAACCAACGCACCCGCGGTTTTTATGGATCTGATGAATCGCGTGTGTAAACCATATCTCGACCGTTTCGTCATCGTATTCATCGACGATGTCTTGATCTA
Organism: Helianthus tuberosus; assembly: GCA_030545235.1. NCBI lineage: Eukaryota > Viridiplantae > Streptophyta > Magnoliopsida > Asterales > Asteraceae > Helianthus > Helianthus tuberosus. The sequence continues at coordinate 10,388,490 of CM060376.1, read as the reverse complement.
TTCCAAATCGAAAGCCGAACACGCGTAACATCTACGTTTGGTACTCGAGTTACTCCAGGAGAATCGACTCTATGCCAAGTTCCCTAAGTGTGAATTTTGGCTAGAGGAGGTTCAGTTTCTGGGTCACATTGTCAATAGTCAGGGTATTCACGTCGATCCTATGAAGATTGAAGCAGTTAAGAGTTGGATTACACCAAAGAACCCATCGGAAGTCCGTTCTTTTCTCGGACTAACGGGCTATTATCGACGATTTATCGAAGGATTCTCAAAGATCGCTATATCGCTTACCGCCCTTACACATAAAGACAAGCCTTTTGTTTGGGAAACTGAACAAGAGACTGCCTTTCGAACCCTCAAGCACATGCTTTGCAATGCTCCTGTTCTCACATTGCCCGACGGAAACGACGACTTCATTGTCTATTGTAATGCTTCCAACCTTGTCTTGGCTGTGTTCTTATGCAGCGAGACAAGGTTATAGCTTACGCATCTCGTCAGCTCAAAATCCATGAGAAGAACTATAAAACCCATGATCTCAAGCTAGGCGCAGTTGTTTTTGCATTAAAGATTTGGCGACACTACCTGTATGGTACCAAGTGTACATCTTCACCGATCATAGGAGCCTACAACATATCTTTGATCAGAAAGAACTTAATATGCGTCAACGCCGATGGGTAGAACTTCTCAACGATTACGACTGTGAGATTCGTTACCACCCAGGCAAAGAAAATGTCGTTACCGACGCTCTCAGCAGACGAAGCTATTTGCTCAGCATTCGTAACGTCCAAGCCCAATACGACCTCGAAACCCTCATCCGCGAAGCCCAGCATGCCGGTTTTAATGAACGCACTCTGAAGAAGGAACGAATCTTCCACGATAGAGCTCATCTTGTGAATAAACCGAATGGGATATTCCATTATTTGGACCGAATTTGGATCCCTAAACGGACCGATTTGCGAAAGATTTTGATGGACGAAGCCCACAAATCCCGATATTCTATTCATCCCGGAGCCGACAAAATGTACCAGGATCTTCGCTACAAGTATTGGTGGCCGGGCATAAAGAGGGATATTGCCCTCTACGTCGGGAAGTGCCTGACCTGTGCAAGAGTCAAGGCTGAACACCAAAGACCCTCCGGCTTACTCGAACAACCACCGATCCCTATGTGGAAGTGGGAGAGTATAGCTATGGACTTCATAACAAAGCTTCCGCACACGTCATCAGGTCACGACAGCATCTGGGTTATTTTTGACCATTTGACCAAATCAGTTTTTGCCAATACGAGAAGACTACAAGGTAGAACGATTAGCCCAAATCTATACCAACGAGATCATTTGTAATCATGGGACGCGTCGCAACATCATCTCTGACTGTGATGCTGGGTTTACCTCACGACTGTGGGAAACATTTCAAACGGCTCTTGGTACATCGCTTAATCTAAGTACCGCATTCCACCCTCAAACCGACGGTCAGACTGAAAGAACGATTCGTACTCTTGAAGACATGCTCCGTTCATGCGTTATAGACTTCGGTGGTAATTGGGATACATACCTGCCGTTAGTCGAATTCTCGTATAACAACAGTTATCATTCGAGCATCCAAGTGGCACCATTCGAGGCTTTTTACGGAAGAAAATGTCGATCGCCTATTGTATGGCACGAGATCGGTCACTCGCAATTAACCAGTCCGAGCTATTGCAAGAAACGACAGACAAAATTTTCCAAATTCGAGACAATCTAACGAAAGCACAGAATCTTCAGAAAAGTTACGCCGATAATCTACATGTGAACGAAACATTACACTTCGTGGAAAAGCCTGTTGAGATCATGGATCGCCAAACCAAGCAGCTCAAACGCTCGCGCATTCCTATTGTGAAAGTGTCACACCCCGACCGCGTAAAACATCAAATCGCGGCGGAATCGTCGGGGAGTGTTGTAACAGAATCATTGTTTCAAAACACACGGAAATTTGAAGTTTCGTTTTATTAAACATTAAATATTTACATCGTCTGGAAATCTAAATAAACAAGTTAAACATAGTCTATCATTGTTATTAAGTCACTAAGGCCTCATCCAGTCCTATGTGAGCATGCATCCTAGCAATCAACATCATTCAACAACACCTGAAACATATGTGAAAACAAAGTCAGCAAAGAAATGCTGGCGAGTACATAGGGTTTTGAGAGTGTCGGATTCAAGGCTAGTTTACATGTTGCAATACTTAATTAAAAACCTTGTTTAGAAAAGTATTGTATTGCGACATAACTAACCAACTCAAATCAAGTTGGTTATAGTGTATAAAATCTCGTAGCCATGATTCTTAACCCAAAACATTTATTTAATAAAATCTCATTAATAAAACTCGTAAATAAAACTCGTATAGTTTATATCGTTTCGAAAACCTCGTTTGTGTGACATCGTTTCAAATTGTTTACCCAAGTGAACTAAATAACGCCACTGTATGTAATATGATGAAAACATATATATATATATATATAGGAAGTACCAGCGGCGTATCCACCATGCTTTCATCACATTACACCCATCCCGTTATCTAAACACTAACCAAAAACCAATCGTTTACCCAAATCGTTTAATTCGTTAAAAATCACTTTACTCATTTAAATCATTCTCGTTTTAGATCGTGAAACTACTTTTGATTGTCTCGCTAATAACATCCAAACCTTCGTGACTCGACTATCTCTTCTATCGCTTCTCGCATTAATAAACCACCAAAGGGTAAATTAACAATCACAGATTCAGTTGTTACCCACCTAACCCACACATAACCATGGGTGCAGTCTGATAACGTGATTTGTCAGATCCTATGGTACCATAACCTAATACTGGTCGGTTCGGCCAAAATTAATGAATGTCATTTGTTATGTAACTACAACCAACAAGCTCGTTCACATTATTGAAATCGTTATTTGTTTAATATAAACCATCTCAATCGTTTTGAAACCATCGTTGAAATATTGAAATCGTTTGATACATATGAATCACCCCAAAACAATCAAAAACAGTAAAAAGAGGGGATCTATGTACTCACCTTTGGGTGTGTTTTTTTATATGTTAACACAATCCCTCAATTTATTCGTCCTAAATTAAATAAGAATGATTTAATAATCATAAACTCACAAAAATACCGAAGTTTCTCCGACACTTAGAATTTTCACATAACTTTGAGTTTTCTCGAAAAGTTATTATTTTTTATTATTTTGGTGTATTTGTATATATACATTTACTCAAGCGTATTACACATAATCTCGTCAACACTAGCACATCATCATACACATATTGTAAAACATATAGCACATTGTAACACACAAAATTTACTTATGAACAACCCATTCTAGTTATGTCGAAAAGCACTTATTTTAGCGATTTGGTAACATTTTTGGGCGTCGGAAGTCACGTATGACTAACCAAACACCAAGTAAAGTTAATATAAGTTAAATTACTTATTTTATAGAAAAAATATCAGTTTGGTTACTGATCTAAAACAGTTTAATAAAAATCCTCCGAAAAGGCGATTTTTGACCGTTTTACCGCATAGTTTTGCATCAAACGTTACCCGAACCTTCCCAAATCGAAACGACTTGAAATTTTAACACAACCCGTGTTATTTACTGAATAAAATAATGGTTATACTCATGATAGTGCAGGTCTTAAACAAAGCACAAAAATCATGCAAATTTCACATAATTTACCACTTTTTAAGCTATATGTACAACATGCAAAGCTAGTAAACCTATGTTAAAGTTTCATGCCACTATAATACATCAAATAATATTATTTTTAGTGTTTGTAACCTGATCTAAAACAGTTTTTGTCATATAACCATTTTTCATCATTTCTTGAGCTTTAAATCAACATATTTTCACATGTACAAGTGCCTAAAGCATATTATCATAACATCAACATTTTATATGGGTTTAGATGCATCAAATATGTGATATATTCAGGTTTATTTGCTGATGTTATTTATATTTAACATATCCTACATAAATCACCAAATACTTGCATTTTTACCACCATTCATGAACATGTAACAACATAAACAAGTACTTAACAAGATATCAAACTCTAACTCAAAAATAAACTCATATACACACATATATATGTACGGTTATATACATATATATACACCACCCTTTTTGTTTGTTTCAAGACCCATTTCATTTTAGATTTCAAGTTTAGTGAAAATCCCAAGATTCAAGAGAAACTTCAAATCATCAAGAACAACCAAGAATCAAAGTATGATTTAAAAATAAATGTTATACCTTCAAGATTCAAGTAGGTTGTGAGATGAGATTTTGATGATAGGGAGCTTGTAATCACTTGACAATACCTTGGGAACACCTTTGTATCTTCATGCTAACTTGAAGGTTGCTAGAAATGGTGTTGAATATGAAGAACAAGATTGATGAAAAGATGAAGATGGAGAGAGAGAGAGGGGGAGGAGACGGTTTAGGAGAGAGAGAGTGGAAGGAGTTGGAGTGTGGTGTTGAGTGAAATGATCTTAGAAGGATTATAAGGAGATATGGAAGGGATTTGCTAGAAGCATGCAAAGACACTTGGCAACAAAAATCCTACATGATATTTGAGAGATCTTTGCAAATATTTGGTGGGTTCCACACCATATTATAACCGTAAATTGTATGGGGGAGGGGGTAGAGTGTAAGTTTGTTGGTAAGTTAGATAAAAGTAGGTGTTTTAACCGGGTACCAGGTATTTATCTAGCGTTTAAACCTCGGTTTATGGCGTTCTAAATTATTTTTATTATTCTATAAAAATAAACTCGCCAAAATATTACTGAAATAAATTTCAGTTGCCAAGACTGGCTGCGTTGTCTGCTTTTTGCAGTAGAAGCACCGTGTCGCGCAGAAACACACGGTACGCGCTTAAACTTGAAAAATAACGTTTTTAAGCGTTTTAATTTATTTTTTAACACGGACCTGATTAAAATAAAATTTTAATCATAACAGTATATTTTTGGGATTTAAATATAATCCGGGAGGTCACCAACATTCGTTTCGCAGTTTTGTCGTAAGTAGTCCTTTAGTTTAAATAAACATGTTTTTGCCATACCGAATCCTTCTAAACTTATTTCTAAGTTATGTAAAGGATATTTAAGGTATGTTTGGCTTATGTCACTATTCTGGAGTGTTTGTCGCGTTAAACTGACTGTGTTTATGCACCAGTTTGCGTATAACCTTCCAGAAAGCGATTTAAAGCTTGAAATCGAAATCGAATCAAATTGTAAAATCATCAAACACAATAACACATATATTAAAACCAAAGCACATTGTTTTATTGATAACCAACATTGTTTTACATTATACGATGCTTATAGAACACAGTTGTCACAGTCTCCCCTACTTTAGGAAAGTTCGTCCCGAAATTTTATTTAGAGGAAACTTGTGAAAGCTTGAAACATGAAGTCGAAAAGATAAAACAACACTGGTTAGAGTTCCGAACTTCTAGTAACTTTAAATAACATTATGCTTGCAATGTAAGAGGGACACTTATATACAAGTATATGAAACGCCATTGGTGCGTCCACCGTACCTCCATTACATTGTTCACGTTTCGCTATTTTTGTCACTATTGGTTCTTACACATGATAAATCTTACTGTAGTTTCCGTGCACTGAATTTTTATAATTATGTACGCGTTCATAATTACGTAATTCCTTGCATAGTCCACACAGTGCATTTAATAATATGTAGGGGAAAACCAAATGAATGAACATGTGATGAGTGTGACTAGACCACCATAGGGTCCTTTCAGCTGTATCGTCACATGCCACTCTTAACCAGATTTTGAATCAATCTTTAACTAGACCACTCAAGGGTCTCTTTTCGAATCATGGAATGGTACTATATAACCCAAGGGTCTTAACTACCACGTAGAAGCACAATAAGTATTTAAGGTGGTACCTTTTGAATATCCTACTATGAATCCCTCATATAAAGATATGGAAGATTCTATGAGGATTTGGATAATGAAAATCGGATCACACAAAAACATAGAGGAGAACACATAAACACATAATCACATAATAGCATAATTGTTTAATTTGACCTTTCATTTGTTATCTTTGGACACGGGTATTTAAAGCATACCAGGAATCCAATCCGTGGATTTCATTTGGCACTTTAAATATTTTCAAGAATCTAACTATGAAGATAGGAAGATCTTAATAGGAATTCGGTTTGTCCTTATTGAGTTGTAACGTACATATTAAGGTGTACAAGGAATCCAATCAGGGCTCCGATTTGGGCGATAATCATCCACAAGGATTCTTAAAATAGAGCAACCCATTGCCCCTTTCGTTTCGAGTTTAAGCTCGTGTTGAAGTGGTAGCTCATATTTCAATAAGCCTTCGTTTACACAAAATTGTTGTTCTTGAAGGACACGAGATTGAATATCAGTTAGAGTTTGAACATAATGAAGCTTGACTCGCTCCTTTCGACCAAGCGCATCGGCTACGACATTCGCCTTACGAGGAAGGTAGCGAATCTCGAAATCGTAATCGTTCAAGAGCTCAACCCATTGTCGCTGCCTCATGTTCAGCTCCTTCTGATTAAGAATGTGCTGGAGACTTTTGTGGTCTTGTGAAAACCACACACTTCATTCCCTAGGGGTAGTGTTTCCAGATTTTGAGTGCAAAAATCACAGCTCCTAATTCAAGATCATGAGCCGTATAGTTCTTCTCGTGAATTTTTAGCTGTCTAGATGCATAAGCTATGACTTTACCTTGTTGCATAAGAACATAACTAAAGCCTAGTTTCGACGCGTCACAGAAGATAACGAAATCATCGTTTCCATTGGGCAAGGACAAAATAGGAGCATCACATAGCCCCCGTTTCAGCGTTTGGAATGCTTCTTCTTGCTTAGATCCCCACTCCAAAGGCTTATTCTTCCGAGTCAAAGCAGTGAGTGGAACCGCGATCTTTGAGAAATTATAAATGAATCGACGATAATAACCAGCAAGACCAAGAAATAATCGAATCTCTGTAGGTGTCGTCGGTGTATTCCAATCCTTAATAGCAGCTATTTTGCAAGGATCCACATAGATACCCTGCTCATTGACAATATGACCCAAGAACTGAACTTCTTTAAGCTAGAATTCACACTTGGAGAATTTAGCGAAAAGTTGTTCCTTCTTCAGAAGTTCTAAGGTCAAACGAAGGTGTTGTTCGTGATCGGCTCAAGACTTTGAATAAATTAGAATATCGTCGACGAACACAATGATGAACTTGTCTAAATAAGGTTTACAGACCCTATTCATTAAGTCCATGAAGATAGCTAGGGCATTCATCAAACCAAAAGGTATGACAGTGAACTCGTAATGTCCATATCTTGTACGGAATGCAGTTTTGGGAATATCTTCTTTGAGTACACGAAGTTGATGATACCCAGATCGTAGGCCGATCTTGAAAAAGCATGCAGCACCTTGCAACTGGTCGAAGAGATCATCAATTCTAGGTAGGGGATATCGATTTTTGATGGTAAGCATATTAAGCTCACGATAATCAATACACATTCGAAAAGATCCATCTTTCTTTTTCACAAAGAGGACAGGAGCTCCCCAAGGCGAAAAGCTCGGATGGATGAATCCTTTATCAGACAACTCTTGAAGTTGTTTTGATAACTCTTGCATCTCCGACGGTGCAAGATGATAAGGTGCTTTCGCAATCGGATTGGCATTGGGTACGAGATCAATATGAAACTCGACTTGACGAACTGGAGGTAAACCAGGCAGTTCATCAGGAAACACCACTGGATAAATCCGAACAATCGGGATATCCTGAATACTCTTATTCTTGTCTTTCTCCTTGGTGACACGTGCTAGGAAAGCAACATATCCTTTTCTTAAATAACTTTGGGTTTTTGTTTCTTAAAAGAAACGAGCGTTTAAGGTTCTTGGGGAGATCACAAGTGATCATAAAAAATGACAGAACCACACGAGTAGTTTGTCTTTGTGTTGACATCATAAGGTTGCATCAAACATTCATACAATTGTATTAGTTAAAAATAAAAACCACAAATTTTTATTTATATAACAACCGCATTGTTCTTAAATGTTAAAAGATAACAACCAAAGGAAATTACAAAATACTAATCGTTCACTGCTGCATCATTGATTGCCTCATTGATGTTAAACACTCGTCCACGTGTTGGATTCACATTGACGTTGACGTTCACATTCGGGTTTGCATTAGCATTTGCGTTTGCATTCACCAGTCTTGGACAATTGTTGCGGAACTGACCAAACTCTCCACAGTTGAAACATGAACCCGGTGGGAATCTCGCAGCATTCCCCTGAAACGAAGCTTGAACCTGAGCAACCTGATTTTGTCTCAGACGACAAATATTGGCCAAATGCCCTAGTTTTCCACACGTTGTGCATTGCTTGCAAGCTTGTTGTGCAACGTGATGACCGTTGCTGCGTGCACAATGAGGTGCGGTACCAGCATATGCCTTCTTTGCAGGAGGCTGAGCTGGTGGGTTCTGCGGGTTCTGAGCAGTCTGTGCTGTAACAGCAAAATTCTGGGCATCCTTTTGCTTCCTCGATTTCTTCGATGACTCACCTTTCTTACCCTTGCCCTTATCCTTGTTCTTCTCAGAATCAGCCGACTTCTTCTTGTCCCCCTTACGGGTAAGTTTACCCTTTCTGACTTGCGACTCAGTCAGGGTAGCAGACAATTCGATTGCGTGATGGATGATAGTAGGATTAATGCCGGTCACAATATCCTGAATGGAATCGGGTAAACCATCGATATATCTCTCGATTGCTTTCTCCAGAGGGGTAACCATTGCGGGACACAACAGACTGAGTTCCTCAAAACGATCCGTATAGGCACGGTGTTCACCCCCATCTTGTTTTAGATCGTCAAACTCTCGCTTCAAAGCCCAAATTTGGTGACGGGACAAAATTCTTTCATCATGAGAGCCCGGAGCTCTTCCCATGTTTGTGCCAACGCCACTTCGGCACCCCTATCACGCATAATACCATTCCACCAGGTAAGCGCTCGCTTCTCAAACACGCTTGAAGCAAATTCAACCTTACGCGCATTCGGACACTGCACATGTCTGAACGTGCTCTTGATGCTCTCAAACCACTGTAGGAGCGCAGTTGCTCCTTGCGACCTAGAAAACTTTAGAGGCTTAGCAGAATTGAAGCTCTTGAAGTTACACGACGCATTGTTGTTGTTATTGTTGTTGTATATCTCGTGGACTTGGGTCACAACGCCTTGAAGCACATCAGCCACTTGCTGAGAGACTAGGGCTGCGATTTCTTCAATAGTGAAAGATTGTGCTTCACGTCGAGGAGGCATTGTCTAATAAGGAAACAAAAGAAACGAGTGAGGTTGAAAAGCAAAAGAGGTATTGAAAATATCATCAAAACACCAGAAAGGCGATCATTTGTTCGTTACCTCGAACAAACAAATGACACGGGGTGACTAATCAAAGTAAATGGGTCAATATAGTGTATCGCCGAAGACATGCTCGCCTATAAGTGAACACTCACCCCGAGAGTTCCCAGGTAAGAGTGACTGGTCTGTTTATGTGGATTTGTACGAACACTCTAGCCTTAGACAGAAAACTCAGGGTACAGGCACTCACTCTTCCAGTTTGCATGTGTTCACACTATTTAGACCCAAACTTTGACGAGATTTGAAAACTTAAAGGGTTCAAAACCTTACAATAAATCATCCTAGAACAGATGATTGGTTTTCAAAGCGGATTCGAAATTTGTGTTCTTGTTGTGGTTGTCACCTAAGGATAGGTGACGGTATTGTTTTATGACTAAACGCAAGTAAACTCGCGTTAGGGTCCTAGGAAGGTTATAGACTAGGTAAAAGCATTACTAATAACCTAATTCCCTATAACCATGAGCTCTGATACCAACTTTTCTGTCACACCCCGACCGCGTAAAACATCAAATCGCGGCGGAATCGTCGGGGAGTGTTGTAACAGAATCATTGTTTCAAAACACACGGAAATTTGAAGTTTCGTTTTATTAAACATTAAATATTTACATCGTCTGGAAATCTAAATAAACAAGTTAAACATAGTCTATTATTGTTATTAAGTCACTAAGGCCTCGTCCAGTCCTATGTGAGCATGCATCCTAGCAATCAACATCATTCAACAACACCTGAAACATATGTGAAAACAAAGTCAGCAAAGAAATGCTGGCGAGTACATAGGGTTTTGAGAGTGTCGGATTCATGGCTAGTTTACATGTTGCAATACTTAATTAAAAACCTTGTTTTGAAAAAGTATTGTATTGCGACATAACCAACCAACTCAAATCAAGTTGGTTATAGTGTATAAAATCTCATAGCCATGATTCTTAACCCAAAACATTTATTTAATAAAATCTCGTTAATAAAACTCGTATAGTTTATATCGTTTCGAAAACCTCGTTTGTGTGACATCGTTTCAAATTGTTTACCCAAGTGAACTAAATAACGCCACGGTATGTAATATGATGAAAACATATATATAGGAAGTACCAGCGGCATATCCACCATGCTTTCATCACATTACACCTGTCCCGTTATCTAAACACTAACCGAAAACCAATCGTGTACCCAAATCGTTTAATTCGTTAAAAATCGCTTTAGTCGTTTAAATCATTCTCGTTTTAGATCGTGAAACTACTTTTGATTGTCTCGCTAATAACATCCAAACCTTCATGACTCGACTATCTCGCCTATCGCTTCTCGCATTAATAAACCACCAAAGGGTAAATTAAAAATCACAGATTCGGTTGTTACCCACCTAACCCACACATAACCATGGGTGCAGTCTGATAAATGGATTTGTCAGATCCTATGGTACCATAACCTAATACTGGTCGGTTCGGCCAAAATTAATGAATGTCATTTGTTATGTAACTACAACCAACAAGCTCGTTCACATTATTGAAATCGTTATTTGTTTAATATAAACCATCTCAATCATTTTGAAACCATCGTTGAAATATTGAAATCGTTTGATACATATGAATCACCCCAAAACAATCGAAAACAGTAAAAAGAGGGGATTTGTGTACTCACCTTTGGGTGCGTTTGTTTTTATGTTCACACAATCCCTCAATTTATTCGTCCTAAATTAAATAAGAATGATTTAATAATCATAAACTCACAAAAATACCGAAGTTTCTCCGATACTTAGAATTTTCGCATAACTTTGAGTTTTCTCGAAAAGTTATTATTTTTGATTATTTTGGTGTATTTGTATATATTCATTTACTCAAGCGTAATACACATAATCTCGTCAACACTAGCACATCATCATACACATATTGTAAAACATATAGCACATTGTAACACATAAAATTTACTTATGAACAACCCATTCTAGTTATGTCGAAAAGCACTTATTTTAGCGATTCGGTAACATTTTTGGGTGTCGGAAGTCACGTATGACTAACCAAACACCAAGTAAACTTAATATAAGTTAAATTACTTATTTTTATAGAAAAATTATCATTTTGGTTACTGATCTAAAAAAGTTTAATAAAAATCCTCCGAAAAGGCGATTTTGACCGTTTTACCTCATAGTTTTGCATCAAACGTTACCCGAACCTTCCCAAATCGAAACGACTTGAAATTTTAACACAACCTATGTTATTTACTGAATAAAATAATGGTTATACTCATGATAGTGCAGGTCTTAAACAAAGCACATAAATCATGCAAATTTCACATAATTTACCACTTTTTAAGCTATATGTACAACATGCAAAGCTAGTAAACCTATGTTAAAGTTTCATGCCACTATAATACATTAAATAATATTATTTTTAGTGTTTGTAACCTGATCTAAAACAGTTTTTTGTCATATAACCATTTTTCATCATTTCTTGAGCTTTAAATCAACATATTTTCCCATGTACAAGTGCCTAAAGCATACTATCATAACATCAACATTTTATATGGGTTTAGATGCATCAAATATGTGATATATTCAGGTTTATTTGCTGATGTTATTTATATTTAACATATCCTACATAAATCACCAAATACTTTCATTTTTACCACCATTCATGAACATGTAACAACATAAACAAGTACTTAACAAGATATCAAACTCTAACTCAAAAATAAACTCATATACACACATATATATGTACGGTTATATACATATATATACACCACCATTTTTGTTTGTTTCAAGACCCATTTCATTTTAGATTTCAAGTTTAGTGAAAATCCCAAGATTCAAGAGAAACTTCAAATCATCAAGAACAACCAAGAATCAAAGTATGATTTAAAAATAAATGTTATACCTTCAAGATTCAAGTAGGTTGTGAGATGAGATTTTGATGATAGGAAGCTTGTAATCACTTGACAACACCTTGGGAACACCTTTGTATCTTCATGCTAACTTGAAGGTTGCTAGAAATGGTGTTGAATATGAAGAAAAAGATTGATGAAAAGATGAAGATGGAGAGAGAGAGAGAGGGAGGAGACGGTTTGGGGGAGAGAGAGTGGAAGGAGTTGGAGTGTGGTGTTGAGTGAAATGATCTTAGAAGGATTATAAGGAGATATGGAAGGGATTTGCTAGAAGCATGCAAAGACACTTGGCAACAAAAATCCTACATGATATTTGAGAGATCTTTGAAAATATTGGTGGGTTCCACACCATATTATAACCGTAAATTGTATGGGGGAGGGGGTAGAGTGTAAGTTTGTTGGTAAGTTAGACAAACGTAGGTGTTTTAACCGGGTACCGGGTATTTTATCTAGCGTTTAAACATCGGTTTATGGCGTTCTAAATTATTTTTATTATTCTCTAAAAATAAACTCGCCAAAATATTACTGAAATAAATTTCAGTTGCCAAGACTGGCTGCGTTGTTTGCGTTTTGCAGTAGAAGCAATGTGTCGCACAGAAACACACGGTACGCGCTTAAATTTGAAAAAAAAAACGTTTTTAAGCGTTTTAATTTATTTTTCAACATGGACCTGATTAAAATAAAATTTTAATCATAACAGTATATTTTTGGGATATAAATATAATCCGGGCAGTCACCAACATTCGTTTCACAGTTTTGTCGTAAATAGTCCTTTAGTTCAAATAAACATGTTTTTGCCATACCGAATCCTTCGAAACTTATTTCTAAGTTATGTAAAGGATATTTAAGGTATGTTTGGATTATGTCACTATTCCGGAGTGTTTGTCGCGTTAAACTGACTGTGTTTATGCACCAGTTTGCGTATAACCTTCCAGAAAACGATTTAAAGCTTGAAATCGAAATCGAATCAAATTGTAAAATCATCAAACACAATAACACATATAATAACACCAAAGCACATTGTTTTATTGATAACCAACATTGTTTTACATTATACGTTGCTTACAGAACACAGTTGTCACAGAAAGTCCGATGGGAAGGCAAGCGAGGCGCGGAGTTCACTTGGGAACTCGAAAGCGACATGAAGGCAAAGTACGCGCAGTTGTTTGTTACGGCTTCATCCTAATTTCGTGACGAAATTCCCTCAACTAGGGGAGGCTGTAACACCCCGTGTTTTGAAAGTCAAAGTCAAGATTGAAGTCAAAGGAAGAAAGGATTGCTAATTGCGATTTGTCTCTCCTCGCTCAATTCCTGTTTTGACTTCTTTGACCATAGTTAGCCTATTTTATGTTTTACGTTAGTTGTATTATGTGGAGTAATTAAGTATAATCGCAACAAACGACGAATATTTACCGCTACGAATCGCTTTATGACTGTGAATGATAGGAAGTAACAATGCGATAAAGTTAACTAAACGCTAAACGAACTAACCTAATCAACATCGCGCTCGCAACTCGAATTACGCATTTTGGTTATTGTATACGTGTGTGTGTTCCTTGTGTGTTACTTGTGCATGTTTAAATTATGTTATGTGAGGTAATCAATCGAATCGCAATCGAAACTCAAACGCAATCGAATTCAATCGCAATCGAAATGGTATGATAATTTGTAGAGAAGGGATAGTGCAAGATATGAGTAGTTGGGATTAAAAGTAATTTGACTAAGAATATCTTTCGCATCGCAACGCTCGCAACCGCAATCGAAACAGCAAAACTCGTCACACCGAACACTTGAATCAGGCGACCGATCGATCAGGCAACCAGCCGATCGACCAGCCGACCGTTCGGACTGCTGACCAATCGAGCTGCCTGGCCGATCGGCCAGCCCTTTCCTCTTTGGGTAACTCTATAAATGCCCCTGTCACTCTCAAACTTTCTACTTTTGGCAACTGACGTCCGACCAGCTCGTTTTCCTCACTTTTCTTCAGATTTTTCGCGATTCCGGTAAGATCTTGTCCTAAATCTTGTACTTCCGTAATCTACACGCACTCCTACACCTTTCTATCTTTTGAATCTTAACTTTTAACCGTGAAATCATCAAGATTCGAGGTGTTCTAGGATGACGTCATCATGTGTTCTTGATGAACTTCATGTTTTGGCCTCAATCCACCAAGAACAACTTGGATTCAACCGATTTCCAACCAAACTAACAAAGATCTTTCATAGATCTAAACATATATACAATAAGAAGAATTGAAAGATGGTTTTCCACTTTCTTTCAACTCTTTTACACTCAACGCACCGATAGAATCGGAACTTGTGCCGACTTACTACTCATTCTTGTGGTTGTGTTGGGTTAAGATCTGGATTCTACCTACGAGGCTACCGATTCCGGGTTAACCAAGAACAATCGTCTGGAACCAATGGACCGACCGAGCTTGGGTGATTCCTGTTTGGTCGAGTCACTAAAGCTAAGGACGAAGTTCTGTTGGTTAGCACGTTATCAAAACGCCTCGATAAAACGACAAACAATCAAAACAACCAAGTGTGAGATGAACAGGATGACTAGGACGAGGTGCCGTCCGATCGGCCTATTGACCAAACGGACAGCCACCCGATCGATCGGCCAGCCGAACGACTTGCACCTTGGGACCCACACTTAACCATTTTGGTAATCTAAGGAGTCTGAGTGTTGAACGAGTTGCTGTCTGATCGGACTACCATCTGATCGAACTGCCAACCGTACCATGATACATTTGAACCTCCACACTTAAACAGTTTACAACATGTTCAATGCACTAGGAATGCCACCCGATCGAACTGTTGTCCGATCGAGTGACAACCTCCTATGAACTTGTGCTAGCTGAAGTGCCCAGCCGATCGGGTTGCCGGTCGATCGGACGGAAGGTCGAGATACTTCTACGTTTTCAAATGCTACAACAAAAACTTCAAAAGTCAAGCCATCATACACAAACACATCCTTCCTAAAGGAAGAAACAATCCACTCGAACGGCCATTCGATCGGACAGTCGTCCGAACGGATTGTCACTCGCACGACCAGCTGTCCGATCGGACTACCAACCGATCGACCAGCTGTTCGACCCATCAACACTTATTCTTGTTTTACGCATCACTTATCATTATGCTATCGAACTATTCAGGCTAACCTTACTCTCAAGCGCTCCCTTCAATCCATCAACCGCTGTGAGTATACTTGATCCCTTTTTGCTTTACGTACTTTTGGGTGTTACATACGTTACTTATACTAAATCACAATCGAACACACTACGCGATACTTTAAACGCTAACCGTTACCGCATGTTATACGTGACTTAATGAATGCTTGGTTGTTATGTTTACACATGGAATGTTGTCTACCTGCCTTAGCAATGATAGTACTATTAGTTTGGACTCAACACCCGTTCACTCGGGGGTTGTTAAGGACAATTATTTGCATGGATTACAGTGGTGATCATGTATTACGAACTGCCTTGGGCAGTCAACCCGCAGTCATTGGTATCAATAGGTCTATGTCGATAACTAACGTGCCTCATTTAACTCTGTGTACGTGCTGGTTATACGTAACATTTCCGAACTCTATATGCTATTATCAAACTTGTATGCTCACCTTTACACTATGTGTATTGACTTTTATTTTAACGTATGTGACAGGTGCTTTGGATGCTTAACTGCCATGAATTTGAGGCTTGGATAGGATTCTAGAGGCCAACAAATAGTTTTCTGTACAAATGAAATCAAGGGTCTCTAGAAGCAGTTAAACAATTGGGCTATTTGAGAAATCTGAGTTGTCGGAACATAACTATTTTCCTAGATTTTATCTGTAATATTTTGTTTACCTTTTGAGACATGGTATGGGACATGTTACTTCAAATTGATGGGCAATGATAATTGTTATGGAAACTTCTGGAGAATCTGTTTCGCTCAGTGCCATGCCCCGATGTTTCCGCCATCGGTTGGGGTGTGACATTTTCAATGCTAAGAACCTCGATCAGAGAGTAAAAAAGGAGTAAGGTTCACAGTGGTGTAAAACTAAAATGGGATATACCGGGCTAGGATTTGAGTTACAGGAACAAGGGCCAAACCAACCACCGAAGAATGGAATCGTCGAGTGAAAACACTTAACAACCTCCTGGAAGTAGCTTTTCTTGCCACCAGACCTTTCTCCATAAATTAGGAATTTGATGTCGTCACTAAACATATTCCTTAAATTGTAGCCATTTTTTTAGTGTTTATTTTTTGGTGTCTAATCCGCATATATATAATCATTGCTCTTGATTTTCTTGACTGTATATCTCTTAAATGCCAACATATACGAGTGTGATTTAGTTTACAAAGATTTTTCAATGCCGAGAACTTCGATCAGAGAGTAAAAAAGGCGTAATGTTCACAATGGTGTAAATCTAAAATGGGATATACCGGGATAGGATTCGAGTTACAGGAACAAGGGCCAAACCAACCACCCAAGAATGGAATCGTCGAGCGAAAACACTTGACAACCTCGTGGAAGCAGCTTTTCATGCCACCAGACCTTTCTCCATCAATTAGAAATTTAATGCCGTCACTAAACACATTCCTTAAATTGTAGCCATTTTTTTTAGTGTTTATTTTTTGGTGTCTAATCCGCATAATATCACCGTTGCTATTTATTTTCTTAACTGTATGTATCTATTAAATGTCAGCATATACCCGTGTGATTTAGTTTACGAAGATTTTTCAATGCTGAGAACCTCGATGAGATAGTAAAAAAGGCGTCAGGTTCACAATGGTGTTAAACTAAAATGGGATATATCGGGCTAGGATTCGATTTACAGGAACAAGGGCCAAACCAACAACCCAAGAATGGAATCGTCAAGCGAAAACACTTGACAACCTCATGGAAGCAGCTTTTCTTGCCACCAGACCTTTCTCGATCAGTTAGGAAATTGATGCCGTCACTAAAACATTCCTTAAATTGTAGCCATTTTTTTTAGTGATTATTTTTTGGTGTCTAATCCGCATAATATCACCGTTGCTATTTATTTTCTTAACTGTATGTATCTATTAAATGTCAGCATATACCCGTGTGATTTAGTTTACAAAGATTTTTCAATGCCGAGAACCTCGATCAGAGAGTAAAAAAGGCGCAAGGTTCACAATGGTGTAAAACTAAAATGGGATATACCGGGATAGGATTCGAGTTACAGGAACAAGGGCCAAACCAACCACCCAAGAATGTAATCGTCGAGCGAAAACACTTGACAACCCAATGGAATCAGTTTTTCTTGCCACCAGACCTTTCTCCATCAATTAGGAATCTGATGTCGTCACTAAACACATTCCTTAAATTGTAGCCATTTTTTGAGTGTTTATTTTTTTTTGTCTAATCCGCATATATATCACCATTGCTCTTTATTTTCTTGACAGTATATCTCTTAAATGTCAACATATACGCGTGTGATTTAGTTTACAAAGATTTTTCAACGCCGATAACCTCGATTAGAGAGTAAAAAAGGCGTAAGGTTCACAATGGTGTAAAACTAAAATGGGATATACCGGGCTAGGATTCGAGTTATAGGAACAAGGGCCAAACCAACCACCCAAGAATGGAATCGTCGAGCGAAAACACTTGACAATCTCCTGCAAGCAGCTTTTCTTGCCACCAGACCTTTCTCCATCAATTAAGAATCTGATGCCGTCACTAAACACATTCCTTAAATTGTTGCCATTTTTTGAGTGTTTATTTTTTGGTGTCTAATCCGCATATATATCACCATTGCTCTTGATTTTCTTGACTGTATATCTCCTAAATGTCAACATATACGCGTGTGATTTAGTTTACGAAGATTTTTCAATGCCGAGAACCTCGATCAGAGATTAAAAAAGACGTAATGTTCACAATGGTGTAAAACTAAAATGAGATATACCGGGCTAGGATTCGAGTTACAGGAACAAGGGGCAAACCAACCACCGAAGAATGGAATCGTCGAGCGAAAACACTTGACAAACTCCTGCAAGCAGCTTTTCTTGCCACCAGACCTTTCTCCATCAATTAGGAATCTGATGCCGTCACTAAACACATTCCTTAAATTGTAGCCATTTTTTGAGTGTTTATTTTTTGGTGTCTAATCCGCATATATATCACCATTGCTCTTTATTTTCTTGACCGTATATCTCTTAAATGTCAACATATACGCGTGTGATTTAGTTTACGAAGATTTTTCAATGCCGATAACCTCAATTAGAGAGTAAAAAAGGCGTAAGGTTCACCATGGTGTAAAACTAAAATGAGATACACCGGGCTAGGATTCGAGTTACAGGAACAAGGGGCAAACCAACCACCCAAGAATGGAATCGTCGAGAAAAAATACTTGACAACCTCCTGGAAGTAGCTTTTCTTGACACCAGACCTTTCTCCATCAATTAGGAATCTGATGCCGTCACTAAACACATTCCTTAAATTGTAGCCATTTTTTGAGTGTTTATTTTTTGGTGTCTAATCCGCATATATATCACCATTGCTCTTGATTTTCTTGACTGTATATACCTTAAATGTCAACATATACGCGTGTGATTTAGTTTACGAAGATTTTTCAATGCCGAGAACCTCGAACAGAGAGTATAAAAGGCGAATGGTTCACAATGGTGTAAAACTAAAATGGGATATACCGGGCTAGGATTCGAGTTACAGGAACAACGGCCAAACCAACCACCCCAGAATGGAATCGTCGAGCGAAAACACTTGACGACCTCCTGGAAGCAGCTTTTCTTGCCACCAGACCTTTCTCCATCAATTAGGAATCTGATGCTGTCACTAAACACATTCCTTAAATTGTAGCCATTTTTTGAGTGTTTATTTTTTGGTGTCTAATCCGCATATATATCACCATTGCTCTTGATTTTCTTGACTGTATATCTCTTAAATGTCAACATATACGCGTGCGATTTAGTTTACGAAGATTTTTCAATGCCGAGGACCTCGATCAGAGAGTAAAAAAGGCGCAAGGTCCACAATGGTGTAAAACTAAAATGGGATACACCGTGCTAGGATTCCAGTTACAGGAACAAGGGCCAAACCAACCACCCAAGAATGGAATCCACGAGCGAAAACACTTGACAACCTCCTGGAAACAGCTTTTCTTGCCACCAGACATTTCTCCATCAATTAGCAATCTGATGTCGTCACTAAACACATTCCTTAAATTTTAGCCATTTTTTTAGTGTTTATTTTTTGGTGTCTAATCCGCATATACATATCACCATTAATCTTGATTTTCTTGACTGTATATATCTTAAATGTTAACATATACGCGTGTGATTTATTTTACGAAGATTTTTCAATGCCGAGAACCTCGATCAGAGAGTGAAAAACGCGTAAGTTTAACAATGGTTTAAAACTAAAATGGAATATATCGGGCTAGGATTCGAGTTACCAGAACAAGGCCCAAATCAACCACCCAAGAATGGAATCGTCGGGCGAAAACACTTGACAACCTCCTGGAAGCAGCTTTTCTTGCCACCAGACCTTTCTCCATCAATTAGGAATCTGATGCCGTCACTAAACACATTCCTTAAATTGTAGCCATTTGTTAAGTGTTTATTTTTTCGTGTCTAATCCGCATATATATCACCATTGCTCTTGATTTTCTTGATTGTATGTATCCCTTAAATGTCAGCATATACACGTGTGATTTTGTTTACGAAGATTTTTCAATGCCGAGAACCTCGATGAGATAGTAAAAATGGCGTAAGGTTCACAATGGTGTTAAACTAAAATGGGATATGTTGGGCTAGGAATCGAGTTACAGGAACAGGGCCAAACCAACAACCCAAGAATGGAATCGTCAAGCGAAAACACATGACAACCTCTTGGAAGAAGCTTTTCATACCACCAGACCTTTCTCCATCAGTTAGGAAACTGATGCCGTCACTAAACACATTCTTAAATTGTAGCCATTTTTTGAGTGTTTATTTTTTGGTGTCTAATCCGCATATATATCACCAATGTTCTTGATTTTTTGACTGTATATCTCTTAAATGTCAACATATATGCGTGTGATTTACTTTACGAAGATTTTTCAGTGCCGAGAACCTCAAACAGAGAGTAAAAAAGGCGTATGGTTCACAATGGTGTAAAACTAAAATGGGATATACCGGGCTAGGATTCGAGTTACAGGAACAAGGGCCAAACCAACCACCCAAGAATGGAATCGTCGAGCGAAAACACTTGACAACCCCCTGGAATCAGCTTTTCTTGCCTCCAGACCTTTCTCCATCAATTAGGAATCTGATGTCGTCACTAAACACATTCCTTAAATTGTAGCCATTTTTTGAGTGTTTATTTTTTGGTGTCTAATCCGCATATATATCACCATTGCTCTCTATTTTCTTGACTGTATATCTCTTAAATGTCAACATATACGCGTGTGATTTAATTTACGAAGATTTTTCAATGCCGATAACCTCGATTAGAGAGTAAAAAAGGCGTAAGGTTCACAATGGTGTAAAACTAAAATGGGATATACCTGGCTAGGATTCGAGTTACAGGAACAAGGGCCAAACCAACCACCCAAGAATGGAATCGTCGAGCGAAAACACTTGACAACCTCCTGGAAGAAGCTTTTCATACCACCAGACCTTTCTCCATCAGTTAGGAAACTGATGCCGTCACTAAACACCTTCTTAAATTGTAGCCATTTTTTGAGAGTTTATTTTTTGGTGTCTAATCCGCATATATATCACCAATGTTCTTGATTTTCTTGACTTTATATCTCTTAAATGTCAACATATATGCGTGTGATTTACTTTACGAAGATTTTTCAATGCCGAGAACCTCAAACAGAGAGTAAAAAAGGCGTAAGGTTCACAATGGTGTAAAACTAAAATGGGATATACCGGGCTAGGATTCGAGTTACAGGAACAAGGGCCAAACCAACCACCCAAGAATGTAATCGTCGAGCGAAAACACTTGACAACCCCCTGGAATCAGCTTTTCTTGCCACCAGACCTTTCTCCATAAAATTAGGAATCTGATGTCGCCACTAAACACATTCCTTAAAATGTAGCCATTTTTTGAGTGTTTATTTTTTGGTGTTTAATCCGCATATATATCACCATTGCTCTTTATTTTCTTGACTGTATATCTCTTAAATGTCAACATATACGCGTGTGATTTAGTTTACGAAGATTTTTCAATGCCGATAACCTCAATTAGAGAGTAAAAAAGGCGTAAGGTTCACCATGGTGTAAAACTAAAATGAGATATACCGGGCTAGGATTCGAGTTACAGGAATAAGGGGCAAACCAACCACCCAAGAATGGAATCGTCGAGCAAAAATACTTGACAACCTTCTGGAAGTAGCTTTTCTTGACAGCAGACCTTTCTCCATCAATTAGGAATCTGATGCCGTCACTAAACACATTCCTTAAATTGTAGCCATTTTTTGAGTGTTTATTTTTTGGTGTCTAATCCGAATATATATCACCATTGCTCTTGATTTTCTTGACTGTATATCTCTTAAATGTCAACATATACGCGTGCGATTTAGTTTACGAAGATTTTTCAATGCCGAGGACCTCGATCAGAGAGTAAAAAAGGCGCAAGGTTCACAATGGTGTAAAACTAAAATGGGATACACCGTGCTAGGATTCGAGTTACAGGAACAAGGGCCAAACCAACCACCCAAGAATGGAATCCACGAGCGAAAACACTTGACAACCTCCTGGAAACAGCTTTTCTTGCCACCAGACATTTCTCCATCAATTAGCAATCTGATGTCATCACTAAACACATTCCTTAAATTTTAGCCATTTTTTGAGTGTTTATTTTTTGGTGTCTAATCCGCATATATATATCACCATTAATCTTGATTTTCTTGACTGTATATATCTTAAATGTCAACATATACGCGTGTGATTTATTTTACGAAGATTTTTCAATGCCGAGAACCTCGATCAGAGAGTGAAAAACGCGTAAGTTTAACAATGGTTTAAAACTAAAATGGAATATATCGGGCTAGGATTCGAGTTACAGGAACAAGGGCCAAATCAACCACCTAAGAATGGAATCGTTGGGCGAAAACACTTGACAACCTCCTGGAAGCAGCTTTTCTTGCCACCAGACCTTTCTCCATCAATTAGGAATCTGATGCCGTCACTAAACACATTCCTTAAATTGTAGCAATTTGTTAAGTGTTTATTTTTTCGTGTCTAATCCGCATATATATCACCATTGCTCTTGATTTTCTTGATTGTATGTATCTCTTAAATGTCAGCATATACACGTGTGATTTAGTTTACGAAGATTTTTCAATGCCGAGAACCTCGATGAGATAGTAAAAATGGCGTAATGTTCACAATGGTGTTAAACTAAAATGGGATATGTTGGGCTAGGAATCGAGTTACAGGAACAGGGCCAAACCAAAAACCCAAGAATGGAATCGTCATGCGAAAACACATGACAACCTCCTGGAAGAAGCTTTTCATACCACCAGACCTTTCTCCATCAGTTAGGAAACTGATGCCGTCACTAAACACCTTCTTAAATTGTAGCCATTTTTTGAGAGTTTATTTTTTGGTGTCTAATCCGCATATATATCACCAATCTTCTTGATTTTCTTGACTGTATATCTCTTAAATGTCAACATATATGCGTGTGATTTACTTTACGAAGATTTTTCAATGCCGAGAACCTCAAACAGAGAGTAAAAAAGGCGTAAGGTTCACAATGGTGTAAAACTAAAATGGGATATACCGGGCTAGGATTCGAGTTACAGGAACAAGGGCCAAACCAACCACCCAAGAATGGAATCGTCGAGCGAAAACACTTGACAACCCCCTGGAATCAGCTTTTCTTGCCTCCAGACCTTTCTCCATCAATTAGGAATCTGATGTCGTCACTAAACACATTCCTTAAATTGTAGCCATTTTTTGAGTGTTTATTTTTTGGTGTCGAATCCGCATATATATCACCATTGCTCTTTATTTTCTTGACTGTATATCTCTTAAATGTCAACATATACACGTGTGATTTAGTTTACGAAGATTTTTCAATGCCGATAACCTCGATTAGAGAGTAAAAAAGGCGTAAGGTTCACAATGGTGTAAAACTAAAATGGGATATACCTGGCTAGGATTCGAGTTACAGGAACAAGGGCCAAACCAACCACCCAAGAATGGAATCGTCGAGCGAAAACACTTGACAACCTCCTGCAAGCAACTTTTCTTGCCACCAGACCTTTCTCCATCAATTAGGAATCTGATGCCGTCACTAAACACATTCCTTAAATTGTAGCCATTTTTTGAGTGTTTATGTTTTGGTGTCTAATCCGCATATATATCACCATTGCCCTTGATTTTCTTGATTGTGTATCTCCTAATGTCAACCTAACGCGTGTGATTTAGTTTACGAAGATTTTTCAATGCCGAGAACCACGATCAGAGAGTAAAAAAGACGTAAGTTTCACAATGGTGTAAAACTAAAATGAGATATACCGGGCTAGGATTCGAGTTACAGGAACAAGGGGCAAACCAACCACCCAAGAATGGAATCGTCGAGCAAAAATACTTGATAACCTCCTGGAAGCAGCTTTTCTTGACACCACGCCTTTCTCCATCAATCAGGAATCTGATGTCATCACTAAACACATTCCTTAAATTGTAGCCATTTTTTGAGTGTTTATTTTTTGGTGTCTAATCCACATATATATCACCATTGCTCTTAATTTTCTTGACTGTATATACCTTAAATGTCAACATATACGCGTGTGATTCAGTTTACGAAGATTTTTCAATGCCGAGAACCTCGAGCAGAGAGTAAAAAAGGCGAATGGTTCCCAATGGTGTAAAACTAAAATGGGATATACCGGGCTAGGATTCGAGTTACAGGAACAACGGCCAAACCAACCACCCAAGAATGGAATCGTCGAGCGAAAACACTTGACAACCTCCTGGAAGCAGCTTTTCTTTCCACCAGACCTTTCTCCATCAATTAGGAATCTAATGCCGTCACTAAACACATTCCTTAAATTGTAGCCATTTTTTGAGTGTTTATTTTTTGGTGTCTAATCCGCGTATATATCACCATTGCTCTTGATTTTCTTGACTGTATATCACTTAAATGTCAACATATACGCGTGTGATTTAGTTTACAAAGATTTTTCAATGCCGAGAACCTCGATCAGAGAGTAAAAAAGGCGCAAGGTTCACAATGGTGTAAAACTAAAATGGGATATACCGGGCTAGGATTCGAGTTACAGGAACAAGGGCCGAACCAACCACCCAAGAATGGAATCCTCGAGCAAAAATACTTCACAACCTCCTGGAAACAGCTTTTCTTGCCACCAGACATTTCTCCATCAATTAGCAATCTGATGTCATCACTAAACACATTCCTTCAATTTTAGCCATTTTTTGAGTGTTTATTTTTTGGTGTCTAATGTCACACCCCCAAAATCCACCTGCGGAGTATCACTGCTTGGAGGCATGACTGACCAGGATCAAGCCACCAATCATATTGAACAAGCATGTAAGTAATATATAAAATCCAACACAATACAATTGGTGTCTAAACAAAATGTAGTTTAAGTTGTAAGCGGAAGCATAATGTTTAAAACCAAGTCATAAGTTTAAACGTTTCAAATGTTTAACATGGCGCACAGCTGTCCATGTCCCACAACGACCCTTCCCACTCCGATGCAAGCTCCATAGATACCTAACAACCAGGAAGGCATGTGGCAACGAGCCAACAACAAAGTTGAGCGAGTTCACAGTTGGTTGTTTAGTTATAGTGTTCGTAAATCATATGTTTATTTCGTAAACCATATACTGTATTAATCTGTATCGCGGTTTCCCAAACATGTTTGCGATGATTAGTGGGGGCTTCCCATGTGTATCGTATTAATCCGTATCGCGGTTTCCCAAACATGTTTGCGATGATTAGTGGGGGCTTCCCATGTTGTATGTTACTAGACTAGTCGTATCCGTACGTGCCCTTCTTGATCCAAGGACCGTAGCAAGTATGAGTGTACGTAGGTTTTACGTACGTGCCCTTCAATCCGAGGACAGTAGTAAGTATGAGTGTACATTGGTTTTACGTACGTGCCCTTCTTAACCCGAGGACAGTGAAAAGTAGTTTTATAGTAACGATTGTACGAGTAGTTATTCAATCCCATTCCCAACCCACCGGGAATCCCATGCCTTAGGAGTGTGAACTCACCTTGGTTTGCTCGGCAGATACACGAAAAAGGTTACTTGAGCTATATGTGGTCAACCACGTCCTAACATGGTTACCATACGAGTCAGGTCTAGGTTCAAGTATAGCACGTATGTTTACACATAAGCTAACAGGTTACGAGCACGTATTGATCATGGCATACACATTAAACATGCTAGACGAAACAGTAAACACATAGAACCCAACTTGTGCGATCAGGATGTATTGGGCTGAAGTAACCGTACAACCCAGTAACATCTTGTGCGAGTGGCCGGCCCAATATAAATAAGTAGTTCAACATGTATACGACCCAACGAATAAACACAAGTCTTGGGGGGTCCGGATGGTCTTGTGCGACTGACCAGTCCTTGTGCGATTTGGGATTGGCTTTGAGGCCCAACAGTGTAATAGTTTAAGTAGTTTGTGTGTGGCCCAAGCTTGTGCGATCGGCACTGTCTTGTGCGATCCACAAGGTCTTGTGCGATCCACAAGGTCTTGTGCGATCCACAAGGTCTTGTGCGATCATGCATAAATTGATTGTACACGGTCCTTAATGTGATTGTACCCGGCTTGTGCAATGCACCTTGTGCGATCAGGTCAGGTCTTGTGTGACCTGATCTTGTGCGACCGGATAACTAATTCCCTTAATTCATGCAGTAGTTACAATCACTCAAATAGTTTCCAAAATTCCATTCAATCAATCAATGCTAACAGTTTCCAAAACCAACCATAATCGATCAAACAAAGGTTTTATCAATTGATTCATATGAACCCTAATCCGTTCAAGCATGAACAAAACACAAGCAACAATCCTAACACTTAGGCATATTAACATGATTCACGATTTCGATTTCTAGCATGCATACTAACATAATCAATCCATCTAACAATCATACGAACATGAATACATCTCAGCCGAATATCATGCTTTTAGATTTTAAATCATCATTCAAATCTTAACATCATCACACCCTATATTGATCCGTAATTACTACAAACATGAGCCGAATAATCAAACACCAAACCTCATTACAATCAATCTCGAAATATCCCTAAATCATTATATGGAATCATATTGATCATACAACATTCAACAAAACCTAAATCGTTAAACACTGACCGATTACAGATAGGATGAGGATGATCCGAATCAAAAGCTTCGAGGAAGAGAGGATCGTTACTGCCATCGAGTTGGAGTGAGAGAGAGGAGAGAATTAGGGTTTGTGTGTTATGAGATTTGCAACAAATGAGGAGTATACACTCCCCTCATGAGTTATGCGACACAAGGGAGTGGGCCGAACCCTCCTAATGGGCTGCCCATTCGGTTCAATTACAAAAGGGTGTGGGCCGAGAGTGTTAAGGAACCACATCCCAAAGGCTTGTGCGTTCGGGTTGTTATTGTGCGATCGGTTTATTTCGTGTGATGCTAATACATACATACAAGCATAACACATATTCACATAACATTTCATTAATCATCAAAGTTCACATAATCACATAGGTTCCACATACGTTACATTAACACGAAGATAGGTTCTGAAATACGAGTTGTCACCTTATGCCCAAGTTGAAAGAAATTTCGTACCGAAATTTGGTACGTACTTACTGAGGAAGCTAGTTAAGTTGTACGGTTTTCCTGGGGTGTCACACCCTTCCCCCGTTGGTTTGGAATTTCGTCACGAAATTCCACAGTAGCTTCAGCCTCAGTAGTGGTTGTACTGTTCTCGAACAATTGGGGATACTTTTGTTTCATTTGATCTTCTCGTTCCCAGGTGAACTCTGGGCCACAACGGGAGTTCCAACGAACTCGAACAAGAGGTATTCTGGTGCGCTTGAGGACCTTAACGTCCCGGTCCGTGATTTCAACTGGTTCCTCGATGAATCGCAACTGATCATCGATAGTGAGCTCCTTCAAAGAAACTATGAGGGTCTCATCTGACAGACACTTCTTCAGATTCGACACGTGGAAAACGTTGTGAACTCCACTGAGTTCTGCTGGTAGATTTAGTTTGTAGGCCACTTTGCCTATTTTCTCGATGATTTCGAATAGTCCGACATATCGCGGATTGAGCTTGCCTCGTTTGCTAAAACAAACTACACCTTTCCAAGGTGAGACTTTGAGTAGCACTCGATCCCCAACCTGGAACTCGAGTGGTTTCCTGCGCTTATCAGCGTAGCTTTTCTGACAGTCGCGAGCTGCTACCATTCGTTGCCGTATCTGAGCAATTCTTTCTGTTGTGTCTACTACAAGTTCTGGACCCGTGATCTGACTTTCACCCACCTCTGCCCAACAAAGAGGTGATCGGCATTTACGCCCGTACAATGCCTCAAATGGAGCGGCTTGAATGCTAGTGTGGTAACTGTTATTATACGAAAACTCCACTAACAGGAGGTGTTTTTCCCAGCCGTTGCTGAAATCGATTACACATGCACGAAGCATGTCTTCTAGAGTTTGGATGGTGCGTTCATACTACCCATCTGTTTGCTGGTGGTAAGCTGTGCTCATGTCTAATTGCGAGCCAAAGGACTTGTGCATTGCTTGCCACAGTTCAGAAGTAAAACGTGCATCACGATCGGAAATAATAGAGGTTGGCACCCCGTGCCTCGAGACAACTTCCTTAAGGTAAACGTCTGCTAAAGTAGAGAACTTGTCTGTTTCCTTGATAGCCAAGAAGTGTGCAGACTTAGTAAGTCGATCCACTATCACCCAAACAGTGTCATTTCCACGTTGAGATCTAGGCAGGCCAGTAACGAAATCCATGGAAATTTGTTCTAATTTCCATTGTGGTATTTCTGGTTGTTGGAGTAGGCCCGATGGTTTCTGATATTCAGTCTTGACTCTCGCACAAGTCAAACACTTGCCAACGTAAGTTGCTATGTGAGCTTTCATGCTAGGCCACCAATACGTAGATCTAAGATCGTGGTACATCTTATCCGAACCAGGATGTACCGAGTAGCGAGACTTATGTGCTTCATCCATCACAAGCTCTCGTAGGTTGCCATAGAGTGGGACCCAGATGCGTCCTGTTACATAATAGGGACCGTCTTCTTTTTGTTCTAACCGTTTCCTTGATCCGCGTAGGGCTTCAGCACTGACGTTTGCTGGTTTCAATGCTTCTACCTGAGCATCTCGTATTTGTGCAGGAAGACTAGACTGGATGGTAAGTTGTAAAGCACGTACGCGTTTAGGTGTAGTATCCTTTCGAGTGAGGGCATCGGCCACAACATTGGCTTTGCCCGGATGGTACTTGATGGCACATTCGTAATCATTCAATAGTTCAACCCATCGACGTTGTCGCATGTTCAACTCCTTTTGCTTGAAGATATGCTCGAGACTCCTGTGATCGGTGTAAATGGTGCACCTGGTACCATACAGGTAATGTCTCCATATCTTAAGAGCAAAAAGCACTGCTCCCAATTCCAAGTCATACGTAGTGTAGTTCCTTTCGTGAATCTTAAGTTGGCGCGACGCATATGCAATAACCTTGTCACGTTGCATCAACACACATCCAAGACCCTGAATGGATGCGTCGCAATAAACCACAAAATCATTTGTGCCTTCAGGCAATGAGAGGATAGGTGCGCTACAAAGTCTATCCTTTAAGTGCTGAAACGCCGTTTCTTGTGCATCACCCCAACGATAGGTGACACCCTTCTGAGTCAGTGAAGTGAGAGGTTGCGCAATCTTGGAGAAGTCCTTGATAAACCTTCTGTAGTAACCTGCCAAACCCAAGAATTGGCAGATTTCTGTTGGTGTACGGGGCGCAGGCCAGTTCTTGATTGAGTCTACCTTGGATGGATCAACGTGAATCCCATCCTTGTTTACCACGTGGCCTAGGAAATGGACTTTGCGAAGCCAGAAGTCGCATTTCGAAAACTTAGCATAAAGTTTCTCTGTTCGAAGGAGTCCCAAAATAAGTCATAGATGCTGCTCGTGTTCCTCCTGACTCTTAGAATAGATCAGGATGTCGTCGATGAAAACTATAACGAACTTATCCAGGTAGGGTTTGCACACTCTGTTCATAAGGTCCATGAAGACCGCATGTGCGTTTGTTAGCCCAAAAGGCATGACCAAAAACTCATAGTGTCCATAACGTGTTCTAAAGGCTGTTTTGGAGACGTCCTCATCCCGGACTCTCAGTTGATGGTAGCCTGATCTCAGATCAATCTTCGAATAGAAGCTCGACCCTTGCAACTGGTCGAATAAGTCATCAATGCGTGGAAGAGGATAGCGGTTCTTCACGGTCACTTTGTTTAGTTCGCGGTAGTCGATGCACATCCTGAAGGTACCGTCTTTCTTCTTTACAAATAATACTGCTGCTCCCCAGGGCGAAGAGCTAGGACGTATGAAACCCTTATTCAAGAGTTCTTGCAATTGTTTGGACAGTTCTTCTAGTTCGGTTGGAGCTAAACGATACGGTGCTCGAGCTATGGGCGCTGCTCCAGGAGCTAGCTCGATTTGAAATTCAACCTGACGATGAGGCGGAAGACCAGGTAAATCCTCAGGAAACACTTGAGGAAAGTCGCGTACAACTGGAATATCCTCTATCTTCTTCTCTTTCGTTGGTGCGCCAGTAACAAGTGCTAAAATAGCAGTGTGGGCCTTGAGAAAGGAGATGATGCCCACCACAGCACAACTCTTGTCGCCTTGAATTTCGAGAGGTTCTTTACCAGAACGGGGAATACGAACAATCTTCTCCTTGCAAAGGATCTCTGCTTGCTGTTGGGATAACCAATCCATCCCAACAACAATATCGAAACTACCCAAAACTATAGGAATGAGATCGATAGAGAAAGTCTGACCAGCTAAGACGAGATTACAACCCTTAACTATGTGTGTGGCTTCTAGGCTTTTACCATTTGCTAACTCTATGACGTGTTTGGTGTTCAAAAGTGTGGGTGTGCGTTTAAGCATTTGACTAACTTTTAGAGACACATAACTGGTATCAGCACCCGAATCAAATAAAACAGTAACATAAAAGTCGTCGAGAAGAAACTTACCCATCACCACGTTAGGATCATTCCTTGCGTCACCCTGACCAATCACGAACGCTCGACCCCTGGCACCATTGCCGTCGTTATTACCCCCATTGTTATTCCCATTGCCCTGATTATTGTTGTTATTCTGATTCTGGTTTAACTGAGGACAGTTTTGCTTGAAGTGGCCTTCAGCACCACACTGAAAGCATCCCCTGTTGCCTCGCTGTTGCTGCTGCTGGTTCTGTGGAGCTGGTGGTTGTTGTTGATGGTTCCGATTCGCAGTTCATGAGCTCCTGCAATCCTTAGCTTCATGACCCACCTTGAGACACCTCTGACAACGACCCTTGTTGCACTGACCATTGTGGGGTCTGTTGCATTGGTTGCACTTCGGGAGGTTTCCTCGATATCCACCCTGCCCTTGACTACCAGAGGATTACTGACCAGGGCTCTGATAGTCATCAATTTTTCGCTGCTGGGCTTGGGACTGAATTGTAGTTGAACCCTTGCTGGAGGCCCCATCCCATTTTCACTTGTTGTCACTGGGAGTAGCAGAAGTAGTAATAGCAGTAGCACCTATACGCTTAGGTAGCCTGTTCTGTTCCACTGCCTGGTCTGCGAGACGATGAGCAAGACGAGTAACATCCTGGATGGTAGCAAGGTTAGCAGCAGTTACATTGCTTTGAATCTCTGGTACTAAGCCTTTGATGTACAGTTCGATACGCTTAATGGGAGGATCCACCATAGTTGGACATAACACTGCCAGTTCATTGGATCGCTTCGTATACGCCTCTATTTCCGACCCCGTCATCTTCAGGTTAAAGAACTCCAATTCCAACTTGTGGATGTCATCACGATTACAGTATTCTCGCTTAATCAGTTCCTTGAAGTCGTTCCATGAGGTGGCATTTGCAGCTGCCAGCCCTAACATTTGAACTTGCGCGTTCCACCACGTGAGCGCTATGCCCTCGAGAGTACCAGTAGCATACTTCACCCTGCGAGCCTCAGGGCATTCACACATTTCGAAGACTGATTCAAGCTTCTCGAACCAGTGGAGGAGTCCCATAGCTCCTTCAGTGCCGTTGAAAGTAGTAGGTCGGCAATCCATAAAGGTTTTGAAAGTACACACAGGAGGCTGAGCGTGTTGACCTCCTGCCTGAGCGGCTGCAAGCGCTGCAGTAACTTGTTCAGTGATCAAAGCCGCCAACTGGGCTTGAGTTAGGTTAACGCGTCCCCTCATGATCTTCATATTAAAGGAAGCATGAGTGAGAGAGGTTCGCGAATGTGCGATGACAGAAGAGAGTAAGCATACATGTGTTTTCGATCAATAGTTGTTACGTTTATGTAAGCATACCACGAGCAAAGTTCTATGTAACTAACAAGTAGGCAATATAAACCTAAATCATATCACCTATAGTGTTGAGTCTTGCACGTGGAGCGAAGCGTCGTTGTCCATCGTTGAGCACTGTACAGGTTATTGTCTGGTTTTAACAAAAACTTTTCCCTTATTAAAACCAAGTTCACTATAACCAATGGCTCTGATACCAATCTGTCACACCCCCAAAATCCACCTGCGGAGTATCACCGCTTGGAGGCGTGACTGACCAGGATCAAGCCACCAATCATATTGAACAAGCATGTAAGTAATATATAAAATCCAACACAATACAATTGGTGTCTAAACAAAATGTAGTTTAAGTTGTAAGCGGAAGCATAATGTTTAAAACCAAGTCATAAGTTTAAACGTTTCAAATGTTTAACATGGCACACAGCTGTCCATGTCCCACAACGACCCTTCCCACTCCGATGCAAGCTCCATAGATACCTAAGGACCTGCAAGGCGTGTGGCAACGAGTCAACAACAAAGTTGAGCGAGTTCACGGTTGGTTGTTTAGTAATACTGTTCGTAAATCATATGTTTATTTCGTAAACCATATACTGTATTAATCTGTATTGCGGTTTCCCAAACATATTTGTGATGATTAGTGGGGGCTTCCCATGTGTATCGTATTAATCCGTATCGCGGTTTCCCAAACATGTTTGCGATGATTAGTGGGGGCTTCCCATGTTGTATGTTACTAGACTAGTTGTAGCCGTACGTGCCCTTCTTGATCCAAGGACCGTAGCAAGTATGGGTGTACGTAGGTTTTACATACGTGCCCTTCAATCCGAGGACAGTAGTAAGTATGAGTGTACGTAGGTTTTACGTACGTGCCCTTCTTAACCCGAGGACAGTGAAAAGTAGTTTAATAGTAACGATAGTACGAGTAGTTATTCAATCCCATTCCCAACCCACCGGGAATCCCATGCCTTAGGAGTGTGAACTCACCTTGGTTTGCTCGGCAGATACACGAAAAAGGTTACTTGAGCTATATGTGGTCAACCACGTCCTAACATGGTTACCATACGAGTCAGGTCTAGGTTCAAGTAATGCACGTATGTTTACAGATAAGCTAACAGGTTACGAGCACGTATTGATCATGGCATACACATTAAACATGCTAGACGAAACAGTAAACACATAGAACCCAACTTGTGCGATCAGGATGTATTGGGCTAAAGTAACCGTACAACCCAGTAACATCTTGTGCGAGTGGTCGGCCCAATATAAATAAGTAGTTCAACATGTATACGGCCCAACGAATAAACACAAGTCTTGTGTTGTCCGAATGGTCTTGTGCGACTGACCAGTCCTTGTGCGATTTGGGATTGGGCTTTGAGGCCCAACAGTGTAATAGTTTAAGTAGTTTGTGTGTGGCCCAAGCCTTGTGCGATCGGCACTGTCTTGTGCGATCCACAAGGTCTTGTGCGATCATGCATAAACTGATTGTACACAGTGCTTAATGTGATTGTACCTGGCTTGTGCGATGCACCTTGTGCGATCAGATCAGGTCTTGTGTGACCTGATCTTGTGCGACTGAGAGGGCTTGTGCGACCGGTTAACTAATTCCCTTAATTCATGCAGTAGTTACAATCACTCAAATAGTTTCCAAAATTCCATTCAATCAATCAATGCTAACAGTTTCCAAAACCAACCATAATCGATCAAACAAAGGTTTTATCAATTGATTCATATGAACCCTAATCCGTTCAAGCATGAACAAAACACAAGCAACAATCCTAACACTTAGGCATATTAACATGATTCATGATTTCGATTTCTAGCATGCATACTAACATAATCAATCCATCTAACAATCATACGAACATGAATACATCTATGCCGAATATCATGCTTTCAGATTTTAAATCATCATTCAAATCATAACATCATCACACCCTATATTGATCCGTAATTACTACAAACATGAGCCGAATAAACAAACACCAAACCTCATTACAATCAGTCTCGAAACATCCCTAAATCAGTATATGGAATCATATTGATCATACAAGATTCAACAAAACATAAATTGTGAAACACTGACTGATTACAGATAGGATGAGGATGATCCGAATCAAAAGCTTCGAGGAAGAGAGGATCGTTACTTCCGTCGAGTTGGAGAGAGAGAGAGGAGAGAGAATTTGGATTTGTGTGTTATGAGATTTGCAACAAATGAGGAGTATACACTCCCCTCATGAGTTATGCGACACAAGGGAGTGGGCCGAACCCTACTAATGGGTTGCCCATTCGGTTCAATTACAAAAGGGTGTGGGCCGAGAGTGTTAAGGAACCACAGCCCAAAGGCTTGTGTGTTCGGGTTATTGTTGTGCGATCGGTTTATTTCGTGTGATCCTAATACATACATACAAGCACAACACATATTCACATAACATTTCATTAATCATCAAAGTTCACATAATCACATAGGATCCACATACGTTACATTAACACGAAGATAGGTTCTGAAATACGAGTTGTCACATCTAATCCGCATATATATATCACCATTAATCTTGATTTTCTTGACTGTATATATCTTAAATGTCAACATATACGTGTGTGATTTAGTTTACGAAGATTTTTCAATGCCGAGAACATCGATCAGAGAGTGAAAAAGGCGTAAGTTTAACAATGGTGTAAAACTAAAATGAGATATATCGGGCTAGGATTCAAGTTACAGGAACAAGGGCCAAACCAACCACCCAAGAATGGAATCGTCGGGAGAAAACACTTGACAACCTCCTGAAAGCAGCTTTTCTTGCCACCAGACCTTTCTCCATCAATTAGGAATCTGATGCCGTCACTAAACACATTCCTTAAATTGTAGCCATTTTTTGAGTGTTTATTTTTTCATGTTTAATCCGCATATATATCACCATTGCTCTTGATTTTCTTGAGTGTATATCTCTTAAATGTCAACATATACGCGTGTGATTTAGTTTACGAAGATTTTTTAATGCCGAGATCCTCGATCAGAGAGTAAAAAGGCGTAAGGTTCACAATGGCGTAAAACTAAAATGGAATATACCGGGCTAGGATTCGAGTTACAGGAACATGGGCCAAACCAACCACCGAAGAATGGAATCGTCGAGCGAAAACACTTGACGAACTCATGGAAACAGCTTTTCTTGCCACCAAACCTTTCTTCATCAATAAGGAATCTGATGCCGCCACTAAACACATTCCTAAAATTGTAGCCATTTTTTAGTGTTTATTTTTTGGTGTCTAAACCGCATATATATCACCATTGCTCTTGATTTTCTAGACTGTATATCTCTTAAATGTCAACATATACACGTGTGATTTAGTTTACGAAGATTTTTCAACGCCGAGAACCTCGAACAGAGAGTAAAAAGGCGTAAGGTTCACAAAGGCGTAAAACTAAAATGGAATACACCGGGCTAGGATTCGAGTTACAGGAACAAGGGCCAAACCAACCACCGAAGAACGGAATCGTCGAGCGAAAACACTTGACAACCTCATGGAAGCAGCTTTTCTTGCCACCAGACCTTTCTCCATCAATTAGGAATCGGATGCCGCCACTAAACACATTCCTAAAATTGTAGCCATATTTTGAGTGAGTATGTTTTGGTGTCTAATCCGCATATATATCACCATTGCTCTTGATTTTATTGACTGTATATCTCTTAAATGTCAACATATACACGTGTGATTTAGTTTACGAAGATTTTTCAACGCCGAGAGCCTCGAACAGAGAGTAAAAAGGCGTAAGGTTCACAATGGTGTAAAACTAAAACGGAATATACCGGGCTAGGTTTCGAGTTATAGGAACAAGGGCCAAACCAACCACCCAAGAATGGAATCGTCGAGCGAAAACACTTGACAACCTCCTGGAAGCAGCTTTTCTTTCCACCAGACCTTTCTCCATCAATTAGGAATCTGATGCCGTCACTAAACAATTCCTTAAATTGTAGCCATTTTTTGAATGTTTATTTTTTGGTGTCTAATTCGCATATATATCACCATTGTTCTTGATTTTCTTGACTGTATGTCTCTTAAATGTCAACATATATGCGTGTGATTTAGTTTACGAAGATTTTTCAACGCCGAGTTCCTCGATCAGAGAGTAAAAAGGCCTAAGGTTCACAATGCTGTAAAACAATAATTGGATATACCGGGCTTGGATTCGAGTTACAGGAACAAGGACCAAACCAACCACCCAAGAATGGAATCGTCGAGCGAAAACACTTGACAACCTCCTGTAAGCAACTTTTTTTGCCACCAGACCTTTCTCCATCAATTAGGAATCTGATGCCGCCACTAAACGCATTCCTAAAATAGTAGCCATTTTTTGAGTGTTTATTTTTTGGTGTCTAATCCGCATATATATCACCATTGCTCTTGATTTTCTTGACTGTATATCTCTTAAATGTCAACATATACGCGTGTGATTTAGTTTACGAAGATTTTTCAATGCCGAGATCCTCGATCAGAGAGTAAAAAGGCGTAAGGTTCACTATGGCGTAAAACTAAAATAGGATATACCGTGCTAGGATTCGAGTTACAGGAACAATGGGCCAAACCAACAACCCAAGAATGAAATCGTCGAGCGAAAACACTTCACAACCTCCTGGAAGCAGTTTTCTTGCCACCAAGCCTTTCTTCATCAATTAGGAATCTGATGCCGCCACTAAACACATTCCTAAAATTGCAGCCATTTTTGAGTGTTTATTTTTTGGTGTCTAAACCACATATATATCACCATTGCTCTTGATTTTCTAGACTTTATATCTCTTAAATGTCAACATATACACGTGTGATTTAGTTTACGAAGATTTTTCAACGCCGAGAACCTCGAACAAAGAGTAAAAAGGCGTAAGGTTCACAATGGTGTAAAACTAAAATGGAATATTCCGGGCTAGGATTCGAGTTACAGGAACAAGGGCCAAACCAACCACCGAAGAAATGGAATCGTCGAGCGAAAACATTTGACAACCTCCTGGAAGCAACTTTTCTTGCCACCAGACCTTTCTCCATCAATTAGGAATCTGATGCCGCCACTAAACACATTCCTAAAATTGTAGCCATTTTTTGAGTGTTTATTTTTTGGTGTCTAATCCGCATATATATCACCATTGCTCTTGATTTCCTTGACTGTATATCTCTTAAATGTCAACATATACACGTGTGATTTAGTTTACGAAGATTTTTCAACGCCGAGAACCTCGAACATAGAGTAAAAAGGCGTAAGGTTCACAATGGTGTAAAACTAAAACCGAATATACCGGGCTAGGTTTCGAGTTATAGGAACAAGGGCCAAACCAACCACCCAAGAATGGAATCGTCGAGCGAAAACACTTGACAACCTCCTGGAAGCAGCTTTTCTTTCCACCAGACCTTTCTCCATCAATTAGGAATCTGATGCCGTCAATAAACAATTCCCTAAATTGTAGCCATTTTTTGAATGTTTATTTTTTGGTGTCTAATTCGCATATATATCACCATTGCTCTTGATCTTCTTGACTGTATATCTCTTAAATGTCAACATATATGCATGTGATTTTGTTTACGAAGATTTTTCAACGCCGAGATCCTCGATCAGAGAGTAAAAAGGCGTTAGGTTCACAATGATGTAAAATAATAATGGGATATACCGGGCTAGGATTCGAGTTACAGGAACAAGGGCCAAACCAACCACCCAAGAATGGAATCGTCGAGCGAAAACACTTGACAACCTCCTGTAAGCAGCTTTTCTTGCCACCAGACCTTTCTCCATCAATTATGAATCTTATGCCGCCACTAAACGCATTCCTAAAATTGTAGCCATTTTTTGAGTGTTTATTTTTTGGTGTCTAATCCGCATATATATCACCATTGCTCTTGATTTTCTTGACTGTATATCTCTTAAATGTCAACATATACGCGTGTGATTTAGTTTACGATGATTTTTCAACGCCGAGAACCTCGAACAGAGAGTAAAAAGGCGTAAGGTTCACAATGGTGTAAAACTAAAATGGAATATACCGGGCGTGGTTTTGAGTTACAGGAACAAGGGCCAAACCAACCACCCAAGAATGGAATCGTCGAGCAAAAACACTTGACAACCTCCTGGAAGCAGCTTTTCTTTCCACCAGAACTTTCTCCATCAGTTAGGAATCTGATGCCGTCACTAAACAATTCCCTAAATTGTAGCCATTTTTTGAATGTTTATTTTTTGGTGTCTAATTCGCATATATATCACCATTGCTCTTGATCTTCTTGACAGTATATCTCTTAAATGTCAACATATATGCGTGTGATTTAGTTTACGAAGAGTTTTCAACGCCGAGATCCTCGATCAGAGAGTAAAAAGGCGTAAGGTTCACAATGGTGTAAAACAATAATGGGATATACCGGGCTAGGATTCGAGTTACCGGAACAAGGGCCAAAGCAACCACCCAAGAATGGAATCGTCAAGCGAAAACACTTGACAACCTCCTGTAAGCAGCTTTTCTTGCCACCAGACCTTCCTCCATCAATTAGGAATCTGATGTCGTCACTAAACACATTCCTTAAATTGTAGCCATTTTTTGAGTGTTTATTTTTTGGTGTCTAATAAGCATATATATAACCATTGCTCTTGATTTTCTTTAGTGTATATCTCTTAAATTTCAACATATTCGCGTGTGATTTAGTTTACGAAGATTTTTCAATGCCAAGAACCTGGATCAGATAGTAAAAAAGGGTTAAGGTTCACAATGGTGTAAAACTAAAATGGGAAATACCGGGGTTGGATTCGAGTTACAGGAACAAGGGCCAAACCAACCACCCAAGAATGCAATCGTCGAGCAAAATCATTTGACAACCTCCTGGAAGCAGCTTTTCTTGCCACCAGACCTTTCTCCATTAATTGAGAATCTGATGCCGTCACTAAACACATTCCTCTAATTTTAGCCATTTTTTGAGTGTTTAATTTGTGGAGTCTAATCCGCGTATATATATCACTATTGCTCTTGATTTTCTTGACTGTACATATATGCGTGTGATTTAGTTTACGAAGATTTTTCAATGCCGAGAACCTCGATTAGAGTGTAAAAAGGCGTAAGGTTCACAATGGTGTAGAACTAAAATGGGATATACCAGGCTAGGATTCGAGTTACAGGAACAAGGGCCAAACCAACCACCCAAGAATGGAATCATCGAGCGAAAATACTTGACAACCTCCTGGAAACAACTTTTCTTGCCACCAGACCTTTCTCCATCAATAAGGAATCTGATGCCGTTATTAAACACATTCCTTAAATTGTAGCAATTTTTTGAGTGTTTATTTTTTAGTGTCTAATCCACATATATATCAACATTGCTCTTGATTTTCTTGACTGTATATTTCTTAAATTTCAACATATACGTGTGTGATTTAATTTACGAAGATTTTTCAATGCCTAGAACCCCTATCAGAGAGTAAAAAAGGTGTAAGGTTCACAATGGTGTAAAACTAAAATGGGATATACCGTGTTAGGATTCCAGTTACAGGAACAAGGGCCAAACCAACCACCTAAGAATGGAATCGTCGAGCGAAAACACTTGACAACCCCCTGGAAGCAGCTTTTCTTGCCACCAAACCTTTCTTCATCAATTAGAAATCTGATGCCGCCACTAAACACATTCCTAAAATTGTAGCCATTTTTGAGTGTTTATTTTTTGGTGTCTAAACCGCATATATATCACCATTGCTCTTGATTTTCTTGACTGTATATCTATTAAATGTCAACATATACACGTGTGATTTTGTTTATGAAGATTTTTCAACGCCGAGAACCTCGAACAAAGAGTAAAAAGGCGTAAGGTTCACAATGGTGTAAAACTAAAATGGAATATACCGGGCTAGGATTCGAGTTACAGGAACAAGGGCCAAACCAACCACCGAAGAATGGAATCGTCGAGCGAAAACACTTGACAACCTCATGGAAGCAGCTTTTCTTGCCACCAGACCTTTCTCCATCAATTAGGAATCTGATGCCGCCACTAAACACATTCCTAAAATTGTAGCCATTTTTTGAGTGTTTATTTTTTGGTGTCTAATCCGCATATATATCACCATTGCTCTTGATTATCTTGACTGTATATCTCTTAAATGTCAACATATACGCGTGTGATTTAGTTTACAAAGATTTTTCAATGCCGAGATCCTCGATCAGAGAGTAAAAAGGCGTAAGGTTCACAATGGTGTAAAACAATAATGGGATATACCGGGCTAGGATTCGAGTTACAGGAACAAGGACCAAACCAACCACCCAAGAATGGAATCGTCGAGCGAAAACACTTGACAACCTCCTGTAAGCAGCTTTTCTTGCCACCAGACATTTCTCCATCAATTAGGAATCTGATGTCGCCACTAAACGCATTCCTAAAATTGTAGCCATTTTTTGAGTGTTTATTTTTTGGTGTCTAATCCGCATATATATCACCATTGCTCTAGATTTTCTTGACTGTATATCTCTTAAATGTCAACATATACGCGTGTGATTTAGTTTACGAAGATTTTTCAATGCCGAGATCCTCGATCAGAGAGTAAAATAGGCGTAAGTTCACAATGGTGTAAAACTAAAATAGGATATACCGTGCTAGGATTCGAGTTACAGGAACAAGGGCCAAACCAACCACCCAAGAATGGAATCGTCAAGCGAAAACACTTGACATCCTCCTGTAAGCAGCTGTTCTTGCCACCAGACCTTTCTCCAACAGTTAGGAATCTGATGTCGTCACTAAACACATTCCTTAAATGTAGCCATTTTTTGAGTGTTTATTTTTTGGTGTCTAATAAGCATATATATAACCATTGCTCTTGATTTTCTTTAGGGTATATCTCTTAAATTTCAACATATTCGCGTGTGATTTAGTTTACGAAGATTTTTCAATGCCAAGAACCTGGATCAAATAGTAAAAAAGGGGTAAGGTTCACAATGGTGTAAAACTAAAATGGGAGATACCGGGGTAGGATTCGAGTTACAGGAACAAGGGGCAAACAAACCACCCAAGAATGCAATCGTCGAGCAAAAACATTTGACAACCTCCTGCAAGCAACTTTTCCTGCCACCAGACCTTTCTCCATTAATTGAGAATCTGATGCCGTCACTACACACATTCCTTTAATTGTAGCCATTTTTTGAGTGTTTATTTTTTGGAGTCTAATCCGCATATATATCACCATTGCTCTTGATTTTCTTGACTGTATATCTCTTAAATGTCAACATATATGCTTGTGATTTAGTTTACGAAGATTTTTCAACGCCGAGATCCTCGATCAGAGAGTAAAAAGGCGTAAGGTTCACAATGGTGTAAAACAATAATGGGATATACCGGGCTAGGATTCGAGTTACAGGAACAAGGACCAAACCAACCACCCAAGAATGGAATCGTCGAGCGAAAACACTTGACAACCTCCTGTAAGCAGCTTTTCTTGCCACCAGACCTTTCTCCATCAATTAGGAATCTGATGCCGCCACTAAACGCATTCCTAAAATTGTAGCCATTTTTTGAGTGTTTATTTTTTGGTGTCTAGTCCGCATATATATCTCCATTGCTCTTGATTTTCTTGACTGTATATCTCTTAAATGACAACATATACGCGTGTGATTTAGTTTACGAAGATTTTTCAAGGCCGTGATCCTCGATCAGAGAGTAAAAAAGGCGTAAGGTTCACAATGGTGTAAAACTAAAATAGGATATACCGTGCTAGGATTCGAGTTACAGGAACAAGGGCCAAACCAACCACCCAAGAATGGAATCGTCGAACGAAAACACTTGACAACCTCCTGGAAGCAGCTTTTCTTGCCACCAAACCTTTCTTCATCAATTAGGAATCTGATGCCGCCACTACACACATTCCTAATATTGTAGCCATTTTTGAGTGTTTATTTTCTGGTGTCTAAACCGCATATATATCACCATTGCTCTTGATTTTCTAGACTGCATATCTCTTAAATGTCAACATATACACGTGTGATTAAGTTTACGAAGATTTTTCAACGCCGAGAACCTCGAACAAAGAGTAAAAAGGCGTAAGGTTCACAATGGTGTAAAACTAAAATGGAATATACCGGTTTAGGATTCGAGTTTCAGGAACAAGGGCCAAACCAACTACCGAAGAATGGAATCGTCGAGCGAAAACACTTGACAACCTCCTGGAAGCAGCTTTTCTTTCCACCAGACCTTTCTCCATCAATTAGGAATCTGATGCCGCCACTAAACGCATTCCTAAAATTGTAGCCATTTTTTGAGTGTTTATTTTTTGGTGTCTAATCCGCCTATATATCACCATTGCTCTTGATTTTCTTGACTGTATATCTCTTAAATGTCAACATATACACGAGTGATTTAGTTTACAAAGATTTTTCAACGCCGAGAACCTCGAACAGAGTGTAAAAAGGCGTAAGGTTCACAATGGTGTAAAACTAAAATGGAATATACCGGGCTAGGTTTCGAGTTACAGGAACAAGGGCCAAACCAACCACCCAAGAATGGAATCGTCGAGCGAAAACACTTGACAACCTCCTGGAAGCAGCTTTTCTTTCCACCAGACCTTTCTCCATCAATTAGGAATCTGATGCCTTCACTAAACAATTCCCTAAATTGTAGCCATTTTTTAAATGTTTATTTTTTGGTGTCTAATTCGCATATATATCACCATTGCTCTTGATCTTCTTGACAGTATATCTCTTAAATGTCAACATATATGCGTGTGATTTAGTTTACGAAGATTTTTCAACGCCGAGATCCTAGATCACAGAGTAAAAAAGGCGTAAGGTTCACAATGGTGTAAAACAATAATGGGATATACCGGGCTAGGATTCGAGTTACAGGAACAACGGCCAAACCAACCACCCAAGAATGGAATCGTCGAGAGAAAACACTTGACAACCTCCTGTAAGCAGCTTTTCTTGCCACCAGACCTTTCTCCATCAATTAGGAATCTGATGTCGTCACTTAACACATTCCTTAAATTGTAGCCATTTTTGAATGTTTATAATTTGGTGTCTAATAAGCATATATATAACCATTGCTCTTGATTTTCTTTAGTGTATATATCTTAAATTTCAACATATTCGCGTGTGATTTAGTTTACGAATATTTTTCAATGCCAAGAACCTGGATCGGATACTAAAAAAGGGGTAAGGTTCACAATGGTGTAAAACTAAAATGGGATATACCAGGCTAGGATTCGAGTTTCAGGAACAAGGGCCAAACCAACCACCCAAGAATGGAATCGTCGAGCGTAAACACTTGACAACCTCCTGGAAGCAGCTTTTCTAGCCACCAAACCTTTCTTCATCAATTAGGAATCTGATGCCGCCACTAAACACATTCCTAAAATTGTAGCCATTTTTGAGGGTTTATTTTCTGGTGTCTAAACCGCATATATATCACCATTGCTCTTGATTTTCTAGACTGTATATCTCTTAAATGTCAACATATACACGTGTGATTTAGTTTACGAAGATTTTTCAACGCCGAGAACCTCGAACAGAGAGTAAAAAGGAGTAAGGTTCACAATGGTGTAAAACTAAAATGGAATATACCGGGCTAGGATTCGAGTTACAGGAACAAGGGCCAAACCAACTACCGAAGAATGGAATCGTCGAGCGAAAACACTTGACAACCTCCTGGAAGCAGCTTTTCTTGCCACCAGACCTTTCTCCATCAATTAGGAATCTGATGCCGCCACTAAACACATTCCTAAAATTGTAGCCATTTTTTGAGTGTTTATTTTTTGGTGTCTAATCCGCATATATATCACCATTGCTCTTGATTTTCTTAACTGTATATCTCTTAAATGTCAACATATACACGTGTGATTTAGTTTACGAAGATTTTTCAACGCCGAGAACCTCGAACAGAGAGTAAAAAGCAGTAAGGTTCACAATGGTGTAAAATTAAAATGGAATATACCGGGCTAGGATTCGAGTTACAGGAACAAGGGCCAAACCAACTACCGAAGAATGGAATCGTCGAGCGAAAACACTTGACAACCTCCTGGAAGCAGCTTTTCTTGCCACCAGACCTTTCTCCATCAATTAGGAATCTGATGCCGCCACTAAACACATTCCTAAAATTGTAGCCATTTTTTGAGTGTTTATTTTTTGGTGTCTAATCCGCATATATATCACCATTGCTCTTGATTTTCTTAACTGTATATCTCTTAAATGTCAACATATACATGTGTGATTTAGTTTACGAAGATTTTTCAACGCCGAGAACCTCAAACAGAGAGTTAAATGGCGTAAGGTTCACAATGGTGTAAAACTAAAACGGAATATACCGGGCTAGGTTTCGAGTTATAGGAACAAGGGCCAAACCAACCACCCAAGAATGGAATCGTCGAGCGAAAACACTTGACAACCTCCTAGAAGCAGCTTTTCTTTCCACCAGACCTTTCTCCATCAATTAGGAATCCGATGCCGTCACTAAACAATTCCCTAAATTGTAGCCATTTTTTGAATATTTATTTTTTGGTGTCTAATTCGCATATATATCACCATTGCTCTTGATCTTCTTGACTGTATGTCTCTTAAATGTCAACATATATACGTGTGATTTAGTTCACAAAGATTTTTCAACGCCGAGATCCTCGATAAGAGAGTAAAAAGGCGTAAGGTTCACAATGGTGTAAAACAATAATGGGATATACCGGGCTAGGATTCGAGTTACAGGAACAAGGGCCAAACCAACCACTCAAGAATGGAATCGTCGAGCGAAAACACTTGACAACCTCCTATAAGCTGCTTTTCTTGCCACCAGACCTTTCTCCATCAATTAGGAATCTGATGCCGCCACTAAACCCATTCCTAATATTGTAGCCATTTTTTGAGTGATTATTTTTTGGTGTCTAATCCACATATATATATCACCATTTCTCTTGATTTTCTTGACTGTATATGTCT
Organism: Helianthus tuberosus; assembly: GCA_030545235.1. NCBI lineage: Eukaryota > Viridiplantae > Streptophyta > Magnoliopsida > Asterales > Asteraceae > Helianthus > Helianthus tuberosus. The sequence continues at coordinate 10,343,720 of CM060376.1, read as the reverse complement.
TAAATGTCAACATATAATCGTGTGATTTAGTTTATGAAGATTTTTCAATGCCAAGAACCTCGAACAGAGAGTAAAAATGCGTAAGTTTCACAATGGTGTAAAACTAAAATGGAATATACCGGGCTAGGTTTCGAGTTACAGGAACAAGGGCCAAACCAACCACCCAAGAATGGTATCGTCGAGCGAAAACACTTGACAACCTCCTGGAAGCAGCTTTTCTTTCCACCAGACCTTTCTCCATCAATTAGGAATCTGATGCCGTCACTAAACAATTCCCTAAATTGTAGCCATTAATTGAATGTTTATTTTTTGGTGTCTAATTCGCATATATATCACCATTGCTCTTGATCTTCCTGACAATATATCTCTTAAATGTCAACATATATGCGTGTGATTTAGTTTACGAAGATTTTTCAACGACGAGATCCTCGATCAGAGAGTAAAAAAGGCGTAAGGTTCACAATGGTGTAAAACAATAATGGGATATACCGGGCTAGGATTCGAGTTACAGGAACAAGGGCCAAACCAACCACTCAAGAATGGAATCGTCGAGCGAAAACACTTGACAACCTCCTGTAAGCAGCTTTTCTTGCCACCAGACCTTTCTCCATCAATTAGGAATCTGATGCCGCCACTAAACACATTCCTAAAATTGTAGCCATTTTTTGAGTGTTTATTTTTTTGTGTCTAATCCGCATATATATCACCATTGCTCTTGATTTTCTTAACTGTATATCTCTTAAATGTCAACATATACACGTGTGATTTAGTTTACGAAGATTTTTCAACGCTGAGAACCTCAAACAGAGAGTTAAAAGGCGTAAGGTTCACAATGGTGTAAAACTAAAACGGAATATACCGGGTTGGATTTCGAGTTATAGGAACAAGGGCCAAACCAACCACCCAAGAATGGAATCGTCGAGCGAAAACACTTGACAACCTCCTGGAAGCAGCTTTTCTTTCCACCAGACCTTTCTCCATCAATTAGGAATCTAATGCCTTCACTAAACAATTCCCTAAATTGTAGCCATTTTTTAAATGTTTATTTTTTGGTGTCTAATTCGCATATATATCACCATTGCTCTTGATCTTCTTGACAGTATTTCTCTTAAATGTCAACATATATTCGTGTGATTTAGTTTACGAAGATTTTTCAACGCCGAAATCCTCGATCACAGAGTAAAAAAGGCGTAAGGTTCACAATGGTGTAAAACAATAATGGGATATACCGGGCTAGGATTCGAGTTACAGGAACAACGGCCAAACCAACCACCCAAGAATGGAATCGTCGAGCGAAAACACTTGACAACCTCCTGTAAGCAGCTTTTCTTGCCACCAGACCTTTCTCCATCAATTAGGAATCTGATGTCGTCACTAAACACATTCCTTAAATTGTAGCCATTTTTGAATGTTTATTTTTTGGTGTCTAATAAGCATATATATAACCATTGCTCTTGATTTTCTTTAGTGTATATATCTTAAATTTCAACATATTCGCGTGTGATTTAGTTTACGAATATTTTTCAATGCCAAGAATCTGGATCAGATACTAAAAAAGGGGTAAGGTTCACAATGGTGTAAAACTAAAATGGGATATACCAGGCTAGGATTCGAGTTTCAGGAACAAGGGCCAAACCAACTACCGAAGAAGGGAATCGTCGAGCGAAAACACTTGACAACCTCCTGGAAGCTGCTTTTCTTGCCACCAGACCTTTCTCCATCAATTAGGAATTTGATGCCGCCACTAAACACATTCCTAAAATTGTATCCATTTTTTGAGTGTGTATTTTTTGGTGTCTAATCCGCATATATATCACCATTGCTCTTGATTTTCTTAACTGTATATCTCTTAAATGTCAACATATACACGTGTGATTTAGTTTTCGAAGATTTTTCAACGCCGAGAACCTCAAACAGAGAGTTAAAAGGCGTATGGTTCACAATGGTGTAAAACAAAAACGGAATATACCGGGCTAGGTTTCGAGTAATAGGAACAAGGGCCAAACCAACCACCCAAGAATGGAATCGTCGAGCGAAAACACTTGACAACCTCCTGGAAGCAGCTTTTCTTTCCACCAGACCTTTCTCCATCAATTAGGAATCTGATGCCGTCACTAAACAATTCCCTAAGTTGTAGCCATTTTTTGAATATTTATTTTTTGGTTTCTAATTCGCATATATATCAGCATTGCTCTTGATCTTCTTGACTGTATGTCTCTTAAATGTCAACATATATGCGTGTGATTTAGTTCACAAAGATTTTTCAACGCCGAGATCCTCGATAAGAGAGTAAAAAGGCGTAAGGTTCACAATGGTGTAAAACAATAATGGGATATACCGGGCTAGGATTCGAGTTACAGGAACAAGGGCCAAACCAACCACTCAAGAATGGAATCGTCGAGCGAAAACACTTGACAACCTCCTATAAGCAGCTTTTCTTGCCACCAGACCTTTCTCCATCAATTAGGAATCTGATGCCACCACTAAACGCATTCCTAAAATTGTAGCCATTTTTTGAGTGATTATTTTTTGGTGTCTAATCCGCATATATATATATATCACCATTTCTCTTAATTTTCTTGACTGTATATGTCTTAAATGTCAACATATACACGTGTGATTTAGTTTATGAAGATTTTTCAATGCCAAGAACCTCGAACAGAGAGTAAAAATGCGTAAGTTCACAATGGTGTAAAACTAAAATGGAATATACCGGGCTAGGTTTCGAGTTACAGGATCAAAGGCCAAACCAACCACCAAAGAATGGTATCGTCGAGCGAAAACACTTGACAACCTCCTGGAAGCAGCTTTTCTTTCCACCAGACCTTTCTCCATCAATTAGGAATCTGATGCCGTCACTAAACAATTCCCTAAATTGTAGCCATTTTTTGAATGTTTATTTTTTGGTGTCTAATTCGCATATATATCACCATTGCTCTTGATCTTCCTGACAATATATCTCTTAAATGTCAACATATATGCGTGCGATTTAGTTTACGAAGATTTTTTAACGCCGAGATCCTCGATCAGAGAGTAAAAAAGGCGTAAGGTTCACAATGGTGTAAAACAATAATGGGATATACCGGGCTAGGATTCGAGTTACAGGAACAAGGGCCAAACCAACCACCCAAGAATGGAATCGTCGAGCGAAAACACTTGACAACCTCCTGTAAGTAGCTTTTCTTGCCACCAGACCTTTCTCCATCAATTAGGAATCTGATGTCGTCACTAAACACATTCCTTAAATTGTAGCCATTTTTTGAGTGTTTATTTTTTGGTGTCTAATAAGCATATATATATAACCATTGCTCTTGATTTTCTTTAGTGTATATCTCTTACATTTCAACATATTCGCGTGTGATTTAGTTTACGAAGATTTTTCAATGCCAAGAATCAGGATCAGATAGTAAAAAAGGGGTAAGGTTCACAATGGTGTAAAACTAAAATGGGAGATACCGGGGTAGGATTCGAGTTACAGGAACAAGGGCCAAACCAACCACCCAAGAATGGAATCGTCGAGCGAAAACACTTGACAACCTCCTGGAAGCAGCTTTTCTTTCCACCAGACCTTTCTCCATCAATTAGGAATCTGATGCCGTCACTAAACACATTCCTTTAATTGTAGCCATTTTTTGAATATTTATTTTTTGGTATTTAATTCGCATATATATCACCATTGCTCTTGATTTTCTTGACTGTATGTCTCTTATATGCGTGTGATTTAGTTCACAAAGATTTTTCAACTCCGAGATCCTCGATAAGAGAGTAAAAAAGGTGTAAGGTTCACAATGGTGTAAAACTAAAATGGGATATACCGGGCTAGGATTCGAGTTACTGGAACAAGGGCCAAACCAACTACCCAAGAATGGAATCGTCGAGCGAAAACACTTGACCACCTCCTGGAAGCAGCTTTTCTTGCCAACAGACCTTTCTCCATCAATTAGGAATCTAATATCCTCACTAAACACATTCCTTAAATTGTAGCAATTTTTTGAGTGTTTATTTTTTGGTGTCTAATCCGCATATATATCACCATTTCTCTGGATTTTCTTGACTGTATATCTTTTAATTGTCAACATATCCGCGTGTAGTTTACGAAGATTTTTCAATGCCGAGAACCTGGATCAGATAGTAAAAAGGGGTAAGGTTCACAATGGTGTAAAACTAAAATGGGAGATACCGGGGTAGGATTCGAGTTACAGGAACACGGGCCAAACCAACCACCCAAGAATGCAATCGTCGAGCGAAAACATTTGACAACCTCCTGGAAGCAGCTTTTCTTGCCACCAGACATTTCTCCATCAATTGAGAATCTGATGCCGTCACTAACCACATTCCTTTAATTGTAGCCAATTTTTGAGTGTTTATTTTTTGGTGTCTAATCCGCATATATATCACCATTTCTCTTGATTTTCTTGACTATATATCTCTTATATGTCAACATATATGCGGTGGATTTAGTTTACGAAGATTTTTCAATGCCGAGAACCTCGATCAGAGAGTAAAAAAGGCGTAAGGTTCACAATGGTGTAAAACTAAAATGGGATATACCGGGCTAGGGTTCGAGTTACAGGAACAAGGGCCAAACCAACCACCCAAGAATGGAATCATCGAGCGAAAACACTTGACAACCTCCTAGAAACAGCTTTTCTTGCCACCAGACCTTTCTCCATCAATTAGGAATCTGATGCCGTCACTAAACACATTTCTTAAATTGTAGCAATTTTTAGAGTGTTTATTTTTCGGTGTCTAATCCACATATATATCACCATTGCTCTTGATTTTCTTGACAGTATATCTCTTAAATGTCAACATATACGCGTGTGATTTAATTTACGAAGATTTTTCAATGCCTAGAACCCCGATCAGAGAGTAAAAAAGGCGTAAGTTTTACAATGGTGTAAAACTAAAATGGGATATACCGGGCTAGGATTCGAGTCACAGGAACAAGGGCCAAACCAACTACCCACGAATGGAATCGTCGAGTGAAAACACTTGACCACCTCCTGGAAGCAGCTTTTCTTGCCACCAGACCTTTCTCCATCAATTAGGAATCTGATGTCGTCACTAAACGCATTCCTTAAATAGTAGCCATTTTTTGAGTGTTTATATTTTGGTGTCTAATCCGCATATATATCACTATTGCTCTTGATTTTCTTGACTGTATATCTCTTAAATGTCAACATATACGCGTGTGATTTAATTTACGAAGATTTTTCAATGCCTAGAACCCCGATCAGAGAGTAAAAAAGGCGTAAGTTTTACAATGGTGTAAAACTAAATTGGGATATACCGGGCTAGGATTCGAGTCACAGGAACAAGGGCCAAACCAACTACCCACGAATGGAATCGTCGAGTGAAAACACTTGACCACCTCCTGGAAGCAGCTTTTCTTGCCACCAGACCTTTCTCCATCAATTAGGAATCTGATGTCGTCACTAAACACATTCCTTAAATTGTAGCCATTTTTTTAGTGTTTATTTTTTGGTGTCTAATAAGCATATATATATAACCATTGCTCTTGATTTTCTATAGTGTATATCTCTTACATTTCAACATATTCGCGTGTGATTTAGTTTACGAAGATTTTTCAATGCCAAGAATCAGGATCAGATAGTAAAAAAGGGGTAAGGTTCACAATGGTGTAAAACTAAAATGGGAGATACCGGGGTAGGATTCGAGTTACATGAACAAGGGCCAAACCAACCACCCAAGAAAGCAATCGTCGAGCAAAAACATTTGACAACCTCCTGGAAGCAGCTTTTCTTGCCACCGGACCTTTCTTCATTAATTGAGAATCTGATGCCGTCACTAAACACATTCCTTTAATTGTAGCCATTTTTTGAGTGTTTATTTTTTGGAGTCTAATCCGCATATATATCACCATTGCTCTTGATTTTCTTGACTATATATCTCTTAAATGTCAACATATATGCGTGTGATTTAGTTTACGAAGATTTTTCAATGCCTAGAACCCCGATCAGAGAGTAAAAAAGGTGTAAGGTTAACAATGGTGTAAAACTAAAATGGGATATACCGGGCTAGGATTCGAGTTACTGGAACAAGGGCCAAACCAACTACCCAAGAATGGAATCGTCGAGCGAAAACACTTGACCACCTCCTGGAAGCAGCTTTTCTTGCCACCAGACCTTTCTCCATCAATTAGGAATCTAATATCCTCACTAAACACATTCCTTAAATTGTAGCAATTTTTTGAGTGTTTATTTTTTGGTGTCTAATCCGCATATATATCACCATTGCTCTTGATTTTCTTGACTGTGTATCTTTTAATTGTCAACATATCCGCGTGTAGTTTACGAAGATTTTTCAATGCCGAGAACCTGGATCAGATAGTAAAAAGGGGTAAGGTTCACAATGGTGTAAAACTAAAATGGGAGATACCGGGGTAGGATTCGAGTTACAGGAACACGGGCCAAACCAACCACCCAAGAATGCAATCGTCGAGCGAAAACATTTGACAACCTCCTGGAAGCAGCTTTTCTTGCCACCAGACATTTCTCCATCAATTGAGAATCTGATGCCGTCACTAACCACATTCCTTTAATTGTAGCCAATTTTTGAGTGTTTATTTTTTGGTGTCTAATCCGCATATATATCACCATTTCTCTTGATTTTCTTGACTATATATCTCTTATATGTCAACATATATGCGGTGGATTTAGTTTACGAAGATTTTTCAATGCCGAGAACCTCGATCAGAGAGTAAAAAAGGCGTAAGGTTCACAATGGTGTAAAACTAAAATGGGATATACCGGGCTAGGGTTCGAGTTACAGGAACAAGGGCCAAACCAACCACCCAAGAATGGAATCATCGAGCGAAAACACTTGACAACCTCCTAGAAACAGCTTTTCTTGCCACCAGACCTTTCTCCATCAATTAGGAATCTGATGCCGTCACTAAACACATTTCTTAAATTGTAGCAATTTTTAGAGTGTTTATTTTTCGGTGTCTAATCCACATATATATCACCATTGCTCTTGATTTTCTTGACAGTATATCTCTTAAATGTCAACATATACGCGTGTGATTTAATTTACGAAGATTTTTCAATGCCTAGAACCCCGATCAGAGAGTAAAAAAGGCGTAAGTTTTACAATGGTGTAAAACTAAAATGGGATATACCGGGCTAGGATTCGAGTCACAGGAACAAGGGCCAAACCAACTACCCACGAATGGAATCGTCGAGTGAAAACACTTGACCACCTCCTGGAAGCAGCTTTTCTTGCCACCAGACCTTTCTCCATCAATTAGGAATCTGATGTCGTCACTAAACGCATTCCTTAAATAGTAGCCATTTTTTGAGTGTTTATATTTTGGTGTCTAATCCGCATATATATCACTATTGCTCTTGATTTTCTTGACTGTATATCTCTTAAATGTCAACATATACGCGTGTGATTTAATTTACGAAGATTTTTCAATGCCTAGAACCCCGATCAGAGAGTAAAAAAGGCGTAAGTTTTACAATGGTGTAAAACTAAATTGGGATATACCGGGCTAGGATTCGAGTCACAGGAACAAGGGCCAAACCAACTACCCACGAATGGAATCGTCGAGTGAAAACACTTGACCACCTCCTGGAAGCAGCTTTTCTTGCCACCAGACCTTTCTCCATCAATTAGGAATCTGATGTCGTCACTAAACACATTCCTTAAATTGTAGCCATTTTTTTAGTGTTTATTTTTTGGTGTCTAATAAGCATATATATATAACCATTGCTCTTGATTTTCTATAGTGTATATCTCTTACATTTCAACATATTCGCGTGTGATTTAGTTTACGAAGATTTTTCAATGCCAAGAATCAGGATCAGATAGTAAAAAAGGGGTAAGGTTCACAATGGTGTAAAACTAAAATGGGAGATACCGGGGTAGGATTCGAGTTACATGAACAAGGGCCAAACCAACCACCCAAGAATGCAATCGTCGAGCAAAAACATTTGACAACCTCCTGGAAGCAGCTTTTCTTGCCACCGGACCTTTCTTCATTAATTGAGAATCTGATGCCGTCACTAAACACATTCCTTTAATTGTAGCCATTTTTTGAGTGTTTATTTTTTGGAGTCTAATCCGCATATATATCACCATTGCTCTTGATTTTCTTGACTATATATCTCTTAAATGTCAACATATATGCGTGTGATTTAGTTTACGAAGATTTTTCAATGCCTAGAACCCCGATCAGAGAGTAAAAAAGGTGTAAGGTTAACAATGGTGTAAAACTAAAATGGGATATACCGGGCTAGGATTCGAGTTACTGGAACAAGGGCCAAACCAACTACCCAAGAATGGAATCGTCGAGCGAAAACACTTGACCACCTCCTGGAAGCAGCTTTTCTTGCCACCAGACCTTTCTCCATCAATTAGGAATCTAATATCCTCACTAAACACATTCCTTAAATTGTAGCAATTTTTTGAGTGTTTATTTTTTGGTGTCTAATCCGCATATATATCACCATTGCTCTTGATTTTCTTGACTGTGTATCTTTTAATTGTCAACATATCCGCGTGTAGTTTACGAAGATTTTTCAATGCCGAGAACCTGGATCAGATAGTAAAAAGGGGTAAGGTTCCCAATGGTGTAAAACTAAAATGGGAGATACCGGGGTAGGATTCGAGTTACAGGAACACGGGCCAAACCAACCACCCAAGAATGCAATCGTCGAGCGAAAACATTTGACAACCTCCTGGAAGCAGCTTTTCTTGCCACCAGACCTTTCTCCATCAATTGAGAATCTGATGCCGTCACTAACCACATTCCTTTAATTGTAGCCAATTTTTGAGTGTTTATTTTTTGGTGTCTAATCCGCATATATATCACCATTTCTCTTGATTTTCTTGATTCTATATCTCTTAAATGTCAACATATATGCGGTGGATTTAGTTTACGAAGATTTTTCAATGCCGAGAACCTCGATCAGAGAGTAAAAAAGGCGTAAGGTTCACAATGGTGTAAAACTAAAATGGGATATACCGGGCTAGGGTTCGAGTTACAGGAACAAGGGCCAAACCAACCACCCAAGAATGGAATCATCGAGCGAAAACACTTGACAACCTCCTAGAAACAGCTTTTCTTGCCACCAGACCTTTCTCCATCAATTAGGAATCTGATGCCGTCACTAAACACATTTCTTAAATTGTAGCAATTTTTAGAGTGTTTATTTTTCGGTGTCTAATCCACATATATATCACCATTGCTCTTGATTTTCTTGACAGTATATCTCTTAAATGTCAACATATACGCGTGTGATTTAATTTACGAAGATTTTTCAATGCCTAGAACCCCGATCAGAGAGTAAAAAAGGCGTAAGTTTTACAATGGTGTAAAACTAAAATGGGATATACCGGGCTAGGATTCGAGTCACAGGAACAAGGGCCAAACCAACTACCCACGAATGGAATCGTCGAGTGAAAACACTTGACCACCTCCTGGAAGCAGCTTTTCTTGCCACCAGACCTTTCTCCATCAATTAGGAATCTGATGTCGTCACTAAACGCATTCCTTAAATAGTAGCCATTTTTTGAGTGTTTATATTTTGGTGTCTAATCCGCATATATATCACTATTGCTCTTGATTTTCTTGACTGTATATCTCTTAATTGTCAACATATCCGCGTGTGATTTAGTTTACGAAGATTTTCCAATGCCGAGAACCTCGATCAGATAGTAAAAAAGGGATAAGGTTCACAATGGTGTAAAACTAAAATGAGTTGAAAAACAAGAGGGATGCAGGGCAAACCTCAGGTACTATCTTTATGATACATGTTGAGCTTAATGTTATTTCTTCTAACACAGTACTAGATACCGAATGTGGAACTCATATTTGCAATTTGTTGCAGGGGTTCAAAAGAAATAAACATTATAAGAAGGGAGACGCTAGTCTCTTCATGGGAAACGGAGCAAAGGTTGAAGTCGAAGCTCAAGGAGACTACGTTTTAGAGCTTCCAAGTGGTTTGGAAGTTATTTTGAAGAATGTTTTGTATGCTCCTAGTTTAACTAGGAACATAATTTATGTTTCCCTTTTAAGACAATGTGGTTTTAAATTCGAATTTCTTAACCAAGACATTTATGTTTCTATGCATGATTTGTTTTACTTTAAGGCTATGCCTTTAAATGGTATTTATGAATTAGATCAAGACAACGCATCATATGATAGCTCAATGTACCAAGTAACCAACAAGAAACTCAAAATGGATTTGAGTGATTCCTATCTTTGGCATTGTCGCCTTGGACATATAAGCAAGAATCGCATGGATACACTTCAGAAAAATGGTCTTTTGAATACAAATGAAGATAATTCATTGGATGTATGCGAATCTTGTTTACAAGGCAAAATGACCAAGACACCCTTTAGTGGAACTTTTGAAAGGGCTAAAGACTTACTAGGTATCATACATTCAGATGTATGTGGTCCTTTTAAGCCGATGACTAGGAATGGTGAAAGTTACTTCATTACCTTTACCGACGACTATAGTCGTTATGGTTATGTGTATTTTCTAAGACACAAGGATGAGGCATTTGAAATGTTCAAAGACTTCAAAAGTGAAGTAGAAAATCAACTCAAGAAAATAATCAAAGTCCTTCGCACAGATAGAGGAGGTGAATACCTTAGTGGTGCTTTTCAAGATCATCTTAGGAGTTGTGGGATTATCTCACAACTTACTCCACCTGGAACACCACAACACAATGGTGTGTCCGAAAGGATAAATCGAACTTTATTAGATATGGTTCGATCTATGATGGCTAGAAGCACATTACCTCTATCATTTTGGGGTTACGCTTTGCTCTCCGCAGTCCGTATACTAAATATGGCCCCAACCAAGAAAGTGGAATAGACACCTTTTGAAATATGGCATGGAAACCCTCCATCATTTTCATTCTTAAGGGTATGGGGTTGTGAAGCTTATGTTAAGAAATACACCCCAAATAAATTAGAAGTTTGATCTACTAAGTGTATCTTTGTAGGATATCCTAAAGATGATATAGGATATTATTTCTACGATCCAACCGAGCAAAAGATATTTGTTGCTCGAAAGGGTAAGTTCTTGGAAGCTAAGTTCCTTATGGAAGGAACTAGTGATAGAACAGTGGAACTTGAGGAGGATCAAGAACCACAAGATGATACACGTTTGGTTGATACTAGCGCTCAACAAGAGGTTGTTGAAAATGATCAAGAGGTTGATCAGAACACACAAAATGTTTGCAGATCTGGTAGAATTAGTAGTCCACCTGAAAGATATGGATTTTTCATGGATGGATGCTACGTGGTGGATTCAGATGAACCAACCACATACCATGATGCAATGTCAAAATCTGATTGTGACAAATGGCTTGAATCCATGAACATAGAGATGCAATCCATGTATGATAACCAAGTTTGGGAATTGGTTGTGCCACCACTTAACTCTAAAGTAGTCGGTAGTAAGTGGGTTTTCAAGAAGAAAACAGATATGCATGGTAACTTGGATACTTATAAAGCAAGACTTGTAGCAAAAGGTTTCACTCAAACTCAAGGGATTGATTATGATGAGACCTTCTCGCCTGTGGCGATGCTAAAGTCAATCAGGATATTATTTGCCATAGTTGCATATTGTGACTATGAGATCTGGCAATTGGATGTCAAAAAGGCTTTTCTTAATGGATATCTTGATGAAGATGTCTATATGGTTCAGCATGAAGGTTTTGTCGATCCAAAACATCCTGACAAAGTATGCAAGTTAAAGAAATCAATCTATGGATTGAAAGAAGCATCTAGAAGTTGGAATCACCATTTTTGATGAAGAAATTAAGAATTTTGGATTCATCAAGAACGGCGATGAAGCTTGTGTGTACAAGAAAGCTAGTGGGAGCATCATCACTTTCTTAGTATTGTATGTCGATGACATTCTACTATTTGGGAATGACATTCCAACCATGGAAGGTGTAAAAACCTGGCTTGGAAGTTGTTTTTCCATTAAGGATCTTGGTGAAGTAGCCTATATTCTGGGAATAAAGGTCTATAGGGATAGATCAAGGCGCTTGATAGGTTTAAACCAAAGTGCATACATTGACAAAGTCTTGAATAGGTTCCAAATGGAGAACTCTAAGAAAGGTTTTGTACCTTTTCAAAAAGGGACAATATTGAATACATCTCAATGTCCAAGCTCAAAGGATGAGCTAGAGAAAATGAAAGGAGTCTCATATTTGTCTGCTATAGGATCCATCATGTATGCAATGATATACACCAGACCAGACGTCTCATGCGCCTTGAGCATGACGAGTAAATACCAACAAAATCCAGGTAACAGTTATTGGAAGGCTGTTAAGTGCATATTAAAATACCTTAGAAGAACTAAGGTTATGTTTTTAATATATGGATCTGGTAAGGAGGAACTCGTTGTAAAGGGTTACACAGACGCGAGTTTCCAAACCGATCGAAGTGATTCTCGATCGCAATCGGGGTATGTCTTCATTTTAAATGGTGGAGCAGACTCTTGGAAAAGCTCAAAACAAGACGTGGTAGCATTGTCCACTACAGAATCAGAATACATCGCCGCTTCATTGGCAGCCCAGGAAGCTGCATGGTTGAAGAAATTCATAGCCGACCTAGGGGTGGTCCCTACCATTAAAGACCCCCTAGAGATCTTTTGTGATAACGTGGGTGCGATTGCACAAATCAAAGAACCTCGTGCGCACCAAAAGACTAGACATATCGAGCGGAGATTCAACTACATAAGGGATGAAGTTCAAAAAGGAAAGATATGTATCCGCCAAGTTCAAACCGATCAAAACATTGCGGATCCACTCACAAAGCTCCTTGACCGGGCAAAACATGAAAGTCATACATGTGCCTTAGGACTTCGATATTCTAGTGATTGGATTTGATCTATTTTGTATTTGGATATTGAAACAATTGTTATTTTAACTCTTTTATGTTATTTTGAGTTACATTTCATTTTAGTATGTTTAAATCTATGAATAAGTTAATTATTTTAAATGTCCGTAGTCGATCATACTTGTGGGAACAAATATGAATGTAAGACTATTATGAACTTGGATTGGTGGATATTCATTTAGTATGAATATAGAGCAAAGTGTTGCGGCCAAAGTTCATATATAATTGTAGGATACAAATATTGGACTGGCTCGCTCTCAAATATTACTGCATGGAATCATTTGTGATTGATCATAAGTAAATTTGAGTAAAGGAAAATATCATAGTATCTGTTAGGATCTGAGTTTCTTTTTTATTGTGTTTTTGTATAAGAAATGATGAAGATGAACAAGTAATGCAACGGAATTAAAATGAAAATAAACTTTGCACACAATCAAATAGGAGAAATGCTTTTAACACACAAGTTTGAACATTGAACCGAATGCTTAAATTTATTGCAAACACCGATTACAATTTTGCATGCATGTAACAAACTCCCCCTCAGCCTGAGCTCACAGTGTTTGTTCGTATAGGAAGAAAGGTGATGAAGAGCTAATAGAACAGTACAGTGTACTGTTCTATTTATAGGCACGCCCAAACCACTGTGGCATCTTTGCTGACGTCACCATAAAAGTGACATCTAACCTCCTAACAAACTCAAACTACTGATCTAATACAAACACTGCTATGCTAACTACTGATTACAATACATTACATAAGAAAGACTAAAATACTGCTTTATCCTTCCACTGTTGTGACTCCAGCAGTACTTGATATCTTCAGCAGTGCTTGACCCATAGCAGTAGATTGATCAACAGGCTTTAGTCTTCATCAGTCTTTAACTTGATCAGCAGTTGTAAGTCAGTAGATGTTGTAAAGGATCAGTGGATGGAGGTCATCAGTTGTTAGAACCACTTTCAAGGGGAGAGAATGTAAACATAACATCTGCTTATTTTGGATCCACTGCTCTGATCCGGTTTTGGCTTTAATCAACTGTTCCTCTGGTAGGTTTCAATCCCAACAGTATCCTCTGACCTGAGATCATATTGGGTCTTGATATTCACCAAGTATTATACCTTGACCTAGTTCTTAGTTGTCTGTAATAAGGCAGTACATAAGGCTAAACTCAGGTGTGATACAAGGTGATTGTGAGAGACGTATGTAGTCAAGAAGGGATTTGTTCCTCTTATTCGTTGAGAGTAAGATGTCTAAGGCCTGCTAAGTTAAATCAACAGAGAGAGATCACTCTATGTCTATGGATTTAACATGACATCTGTAACGAAAGGATAAATGATAGATTCACCTAAATCATGTTCAAGTAAGGGACTTGAAGGGGATGATGTTATTGAATGGGACATATAGTCATACGTATTAGGGGTAGTAAACTATAGTTAGGTGGTCTTTACTACTTGCATCAATCTTCTATGTATCTTGTGCAAGTGGGAGATTGTTGGATTCTATATGCCCAAGACATATATTAAATTGATGTGGCTAGTACTTTATGATCCAAGTCGAGTCATACCCAAATACAAGCTAGACAAACACTTACAATATTTATTTATGATATGATCAAACAAATAAATATTAACACTTATAATATTTAAAAATTGGTTTTCTGAAAAATTACACTTGAGAAACCAATAAATTATATGTATAATTTATTTTGAGAGAATATTTTATTTTGTTATTTAATGGGTTAAATAACATAATAAAAGTAGTATAAATCCTATAATATGTGATGTTATAATTTTATAAAAGTTATAAAATTATATATATATATATATATATATAAGATTTAAATTATTTATTAAGAAAATTGATTTTTTTTAAATATAAAATGTGGGCGCCCCCCCCCCTTGTCCTCCCAAGGATTTTGGTCCAATAAAATTGCATGCATTTTTGCATGTTTAGAGAGGTTTTGATTGGCCAAAAAAGAGGTGATCTTCTCTCATGTTTTTATAACAATTTAGATGACAAAAAAACATAAGAGAACTTGTATTTTGCTCTCTAAATTTTCGGTCATAAAGGGTTTCCAAGGAGCTTTTCGGTTTTGATTTCAAGTGTTAAAAATCCTAGCTAAACTCAAGGTGTTTGTTGGAAGCTTGCGGTATACAAGCTTGGGGTCTTCTACTCTTGAAGGCAACCGTTTAAGAAGTATCATCTGTTTCATTCCTATTACTCCAAGAAGGTAGTATTCTAAACATCCTATGGTTGTGTTTGATAGTATGCATATTCATATATGGATCCGGGTTTTGAGATTTTGCATATAAATGAAATTTATATCTTAAAAGTAACATGTTTTAAATATTATTTCCGTTGCGTTTTGATTTTATACGGATGAAATCGATTTGAAAACATGTTAAAATCCCATTAGATATTTCAATGCCGAGATCCTCTATTAAAGAGTAAAAAAGGCGTAAGGTTCACAATGGTGTAAAACTAAAAAGGGATATAACGGACTAGGATTCGAGTTACAGGAACAAGGGCCAAATCAACCACCCAAGAATGGAATCGCAGAGCGAAAACACTTGACAACCTCCTGGAAGCAGCTTTTCTTCCCACCAGGCCTTTCTCCAACAATTAGGAATTTAATGCCGTCACTAAACACATTCCTTAAATTGTAGCCGTTTTTTGAGTGTTTATTTTTTGGTCACTAATCCGTATATATATCACCATTGCTCTTGATTTTCTTGACTATATATCTCTTAAATGTCAACATCTACGGGTGTGATTTAGTTTACGAAGATTTTTCAATGCCGAGAACCTCGATCAGAGAGTAAAAAAGGCGTAACGTTCACAATGGTGTAAAACTAAAATGGGATATACCGGGCTAGGATTCGAGTTACAGGAACAAGGGCCAAACCAACCACCGAAGAATGGAATCGTCGAGCGAAAACACTTGACAACCTCCTGGAAACAGCTTTTCTTGCCACCAGACCTTTCTCCATCAATTAGGAATCTGATGCCGTCACTAATCACATTCCTTAAATTATAGCCATTTTTTGAGTGTTTATTTTTTGGTGTCTAATCCGCATATATATCACCATTGCTCTAGATTTTCTTGACTGTATATCTCTTAAATGTCAACATATACGCATGTGATTTCGTTTACGGAGATTTTCAATGCCGAGAACCTCGATCAGAGAGTAAAAAAGGAATAAGGTTCACAATCATGTAAAACTAAAATGGGATATACCGGGCTAGGATTCGGGTTACCGGACCAACCACTCAAGAATGGATTCGTCGAGCGAAAACACTTGACAACCTCCTGGAAGTAGCTATTCTTGCCACCAGACCTTTCTCCATCAATTAGGAATCTGATGCCGTCACTAAACACATTCCTTAAATTGTAGCCATTTTTTGAGTGTTTATTTTTTCGTGTCTAATCCGCATATATATCACCATTGCTCTTGATTTTCTTGACTTTATATCCTTTAAATGTCAGCATATACGCGTGTGATTTAGTTTACGAAGATTTTTCAGTGCCAAGAATCCCGATCAGAGAGTTAAAAAGGCGTATGGTTCACAATGGTGCACTACAAGAAAATTGGGTTTTTACTACGCGCAAAAGCGTCCTAAGATTCTATTTTATAGGACCTTTCATTTAATAGGACCAACGGTAAAAGCGTTTCATGTAAAGGGGTCGTAATAAGTCCCGGAACTAAAGAAGCGTCCTAACATCTCAAATAAGATTATGAAACCAATTTTATGGTCGCGTAATATGTCTTTGAACAACCAAAATAGTGTCCTAATAAAAACATATTAGGACACTTTTACGATGTTCTAACATGTGCTTATATACTTTTAATCTTTTGATACACTTACAAGCGTCCTTAGAAATTAATTGATAGGTCCCTTATGATGTAACATTATAGCTAATTTAGTACCAAGAAAATGGTCCTAATATACCAAATAAGATTATGAAACCAATTTTATGGTCGCATAATATGTCTATAGACAACTTAAATAGCGTCCTAAAAAGAACACATTATGACACTTTTAAAATGTTCTAATATGTGATTACCTACTTTTAATCTTTTGATACACATACAAGCGTCCTTAAAAATTAATTTATAGGACCCTTATGACGTTATAACTACTTTAATATCAAGAAAATGGTCATAATATCTCAAATAAGATTATAAAACCAATTTTATAAACAAACCATCAACATATAACATCCTAAATAGTTATTGTATAACATCAACTAATGAAAGAAATAAAACTTCATTATATTTCAAATAAGCATGTTCATAACAATAACAAAAACACTAACCATAAATAAGTTATAATATTATCTAACATAAAGTCTTACCATTTAACACATAAATTAAAAGTAATTAAAGAAATAAGAAGCATAAAATCTTGAGTCATCATGCGTCCTCAATCCTCATGGACTACCTACAAATAAACCATCCATATATAAGCATTAAGTTCCATGATATTAAAATTATTTGTCTCACAAGTTTAACAAATACATACCGAGATGAATGGATAGGGCCATGCGATGGATGCACCTATATAGCGACACATGAGCGCTACGCCATTCGCTATAGCAGCCGCTATGCTCACTATTAACAACTAAAGCGGTACGTGTTTTTTAACGTTCCCAATCACCAAAATCGCCAATCAGGCATGCGAATTTGATGACAATAGTTTAATTCGTTCATCAATCGCGTACCATCGCGACTGGTACAATTTTGTACCGAGATCTGGTACGAGCGATCTGGTATGTGGTACGCAAGGGGTTGAGCGTTTACTGTGACTATGGTAATTATATTATCACTGAATAATTCCAACACATTGAACGACTGAAATGAGCAAGATCACTTACCAACTCCAAGGTGGGTATTACACTGGCATAACGAGCAATACCAGTGAGATTTTTGTTTTGTCTAGAATAAAAATTAAAAGGTATACATTAGTAATCAGTTATGATGCCTAACAGCTAGCAAATAGTAAAATAACATCATTTCCGCTCAAATTTTTGCATAATGAAATCAAATACCTGTATGGTATATGCTTATGTGTCTGGGGATCCCTATACTTTTTGGCCGGACCGTAATCTATAACGTAAACCTGTTGGAAATATAACCAAACATAAAAAAATGTTGATGATCAGAATCTCAAACAGAAAAATGTATATAAACTCGTTAGAAGTTCAATTGAGTTCGTACAAAAAGAGAGTACCTGATTTGCCATTCGCCCTAAACCCATCAAAAAGTTATCTGGCTTTATATCACGGTGAAGGAAACCTCGTGAATGCATATATTCAACTCAATTTATCTGCATAAAACAATAAAAAATAATAATGTGTTAAAAGAGTGTTAAGATAATGTGCTCTGTTAATCTCATTAGCCAAGATGGGATACTAACCAACTGATCGGCAAGCATCAAAACCGTTTTTAAAGTGAATTTCCGGTTACAGTAATTAAATAAATCTTCTAAACTTGGTCCAAGTAGATCGATAACCATAGTATTGTATTCTCCTTCACCTCCAATCCATTTAAGGTGGTGAACATATCAAAGATGGGATACTAACTAGTTGTGGTATAATAAACATATCAAACAACAAAAACAAACTGTAACAAGCAGGGTCGTCTCCGAAAATGTTAAAAAAAATTAGGCCCTGAGCGAGATAAAAAAACCGGGCCTCTTACGTTTTGGGCCCTGAGCCGGCGCCCACCCTGCACATATTCAGGGCCGGCCTTGGTAGCAAGTAGATTGCAGAGTAAACAAGAGTAACATGGTTCGTATCGTAATCGTATACATACCAACTTAACAGCAACTTCTTCTTTACTTTGAAGATTTACTCCTGTAAAAAAAACAACAAATCAATCACAAATCCAAAAAAAAGAATTAGAGTAAATTACGATTTTGGCCCCGATGGTTATATCACTTTTACCCTTTTAGCCCAAAAATGAACTTTTTAACATCTAAGCCCCCAACGTCTTTTTTCTAACCCTTTTGACCCCTAACACTAACCCCATCCGTTTACTTGGTTAAAAACTTGTCTTGTGCCCCTCACACGAGGGGCATTTATGGCAATTCACCTATTCACTTATAAAATCACCCTTCTTCAACCTCAGTTCATCATCCCTATTTCAAATGTCATCCAGAACACATGGACTGAAATACACAATCAATCTCACCAGCATAACAAAGCTCCAACTAAATCAAAACCAATCAATGTACTAAAAAAACTCATGTATTTATGAAACATAAAGAATACCCAATTTAACAAACTTTCGTCGAGCACATGGACAATCTCATGTAACTATCAAATTTTACAATAAAGTAACAAACTTGAAATCAAAACTCATGCTTTTATAAAACATAAAGAATACCCAAATTAGACTTTTTCACATCCGATTGTTGCAGGGCAGAAATTAGGGTAGGATCTGGAGGAAGGAAACCTAGCGCCTACGTAACCCAACACCGTCGAGGGTGTACACTGTACAACATCACCGACGTCTCCGCTAGTCCACGAATAGTGACTCATCACATGTATGTGAAGAAGATTGCTTCGTTTTCATCTAGAAAAGCTTTAAGTTTAGATTCACTTGGTAATACTTACGAAACACAATAAACTTAGGAGAAACGCTAACAATTTCTTCATCGCGGGGGGGGGGGGGGGTTGATTCACTGGTATTAATAAAATCAATTCCACAGAGGGCGGCGAGTGTTGTTATTGTTGAAGAGGGGAATCAATTTGCAGGTTGTAAGGTTGGAGATATTGGGTTTGGTTGAGGGGGGTGAAATAGGTAGGGTGGTAAACAAGCCCAGCGGCTCGAAACTCATTATCGGGTCGGTTAAAAGCTCGAACGAGTTGAGCTTTAACGAACCCGAACTCGAGCCTGAAACACAAAGCTCATTTATGCTCACGAGCCTAAACAAGCCCAAACAAAAATTTATTTATTTTATATATAATATAATAATAATAATGAAGATAACATTGGCGAGCCGAGCTTGAGTCGAGCCTTGGCTAGTTTAAGCGATACCGAAGCGAGCTCGAGCCGAGCTTTTAGCTCATCTGAAGTTGTTCTTAAAATAGCTCGAGCCGATCTCGAGCTTTGGGTTTTACTCACGAGCTGAGCTCGTGCTCGAGCTTCAAAAAACATGGCGAGCCCAGCTCGAGCCCAGTCGAGCTCGAGCTCGGGCTCGGCCCGACTCGTTTACACCCCTAGAAATAGGGATGATGAACTGAGGTTAAAGAAGGGTGATTTTATAAGTGAATAGGTGAATTGTCATAAATGCCCCTCATGTGAGGGGCATATGGCAAGTTTTTAACCAAGTAAATGGATAAGTAAATGGATGGGGTAGTTTTAAGGGCCAAAAGGGTTAGAAAAAAAGACGTTGGGGGCTCAAATGTTAAAAAATTTCTTTTTGGTCTAAAAGGGTAAAAGTGATATAACCACAAGGGTCAAAATCGTAATTTACTCAAAAATTAAAAAAAAAACAAGAACATAACCATAAATGCATGCTATAAAAAATAACAAAATACCCAAATAAAGCTCTCCAAAAGATCCACTACCAATCTTCCTACCAAGCTTAAACTTCCCACCAATCACATGATCCATTATGAAATCCCAAATCCCTAATCAAACAAACCCTACAGATAATCAACAAATTTCACTTCTCAAACCCTAAGATCCCCAAAATACACTCAGTTCCATCAAAATGCACCAAAATCTATACAAAGATTTGTGCTTTTTACAACTAAACTTAAACAAAATCTAGTAATGCAAGAACTTATAAACCTCAGTAACAAAATCTGTCGGTGACAATAGATCAATAAAAATAAAAATAAAAACCCTAGAACCTAAACCATCGAAAAAACAGAAAAAGATACTATTTTTTCGAATCAATTAATGAAAACTCTTGAAAAACACACATACAAACGTAAATACAGAGGTTAAAGTACCCAATTGCGAATTCTCAATCGAACACAGAGAGTGGTGTGGCAGATATGGGGCTGCAGTAGCACTCTGGTCCAACTATCAATCAAGTGGTTGACCGCAATAAAGGAATTCTCAATTCTCAATCGATTGAAAGGAATTCTGAAATCATTAATTGTTGACCGCTATAATGGTTGAATCCTTCATTGTAAAATCCGATTGAAAGGGACGCGTAGAATAAAACCCAAGACTGTAAGCCAATAAATAAAAGCAAGTGGAACCAAACTACAACCGGGTTATTGTTTACTACCATCCCGTGTAATCACGGGTCAGTAACCTAGTGTTATTATAAAACTCTAGCGAATAAGCGTCTTATAAAACTAATGTTTTATGACTCAAATATCAAGTGTCCTATTACGGTGTATAATAATAACACCACAATGATAAACGTCCTATAAAGTTTAAAGTTATAAGACCCAAGTGTCAAGTGTCCTATTAAGTTAAGTTCTAATATGACTTCGACTAGAAAGGGTCCTATAACACTGAACATTTATGACTTAACTACAACGTGTCCTATTAAGTTATGTTATAATAGGACACCAGATGATCAAGTGTCCTAATACAGTACCACATATTGGGACACTAACAATTAAATGTCTTATAAAGTATTTTATTAGAATCTACATTTTAAGTGTCCTGTTAAATTATAAGATAATAGGACCCCAAAAAATCATCCATCCTATTAAATAGTTTTTTAGGACACCGGTTTAGTAGAGTATATTATAAAAGGACCCCAAAAGTTCATTAGTCCTATTAAATAGTTTTTTAGCACCCTCTTTTACAAGCGTCCCACAGAAAATGTCCTAAAAAGCCATTTTTGTTGTAGTGGTGTAAAACTAAAATAAGATATATCGGGCTAGGATTTGAGTTACAGGAACAAGGGCTAAACCAACCACCCAAGAATGGAATCGTCGAGCGAAAACACTTGACAACCTCCTGGAAGCAGCTTTTCTTGCCGCCAGACCTTTCTCCAACAATTAGGAATCTAATGCCGTCACTAAACAAATTCCTTAAATTGTAGCCATTTTTTTAGTGTTTATTTTATGGTGTCTAATCCGCATATCTATCGCCATTGCTCTTGATTTTCTTGATTGTATATCTCTTAAATGTCAACATGTACACGTGTGATTTAGTTTACAAAGATTTTTCAATGCCGAGAACCTCGATCAGAGAGTAAAAATGGCGTAAGGTTCATAATGGTGTAAAACTAAAATTGGATATACCGGGCTAGGATTCAAGTTACAGGAATAAGGGCCAAACCGACCACCCAAAAATGGATTCATCGAGCGAAAACACTTGACAACCTCCTGGAAGTAGCTTTTCTTGCCACCAAACCATTCTCCATCAATTAGGAATCTGATGCCGTCACTAAAAAACATTCCTTAAATTGTAGCCATTTTTTGAGTGTTTGCCGCATATATATCACCATTACTCTTGATTTTCTTGACTATATATCTCTTATATGTCAACATATACGCGTGTGATCTAGTTTACGAAGATTTTTCAATGCCGAGAACCTCGATCAGAGAATAAAAAAAGCGTAAGGTTCACAATGGTGCAAAACTAAAATGGGATATACCGGGCTAGGATTCGAGTTACAGGAACAAGGTCCAAACCAACCACCCAAGAATGGATTCATTGAGCGAAAACACATAACAACCTCCTGGAAGCAGCTTTTCTTGCCACCAGACATTTCTCCATCAATTAGGAATCTGATGCCGTCACTAAACACATTCCTTAAATTGTAGCCATTTTTGAGTGTTTATCTTTTGTTGTCTAATCCGCATATATATCTCCATTGCACTTGATTTTCTTGACTGTATATCTCTTAAATGTCAACATATACACGTGTGATTTAGTTTAAGAAGATTTTTCAATGCCGAGAAACTGGATCAGAGAGTAAAAAAGGCGTAAGGTTCACAATGGTGTAAAACTAAAATGGGATATACCGGGTTTGGATTCGAGTTACAGGAACAAGGGCCCAACCAACTACCCGAGAATGGAATCATCGAGCGAAAACACTTGACAACCTCCTGGAAGCAGCTTTTCTTGCCACCAAACATTTCTCCATCAATTAGGAACCTGATGCCGTCACTAAACGCATTCCTTAAATAGTAGCCATTTTTTGAGTGTTTATTTTTTAGTGTCTAATCCGCATATATATCACCATTGCTCTTGATTTTCTTGACTGTATATCTCTTAAATGTCAACATATACACGTGTGATTTAGTTTACGAAGATTTTTCAATGCCGAGAACTTCGATTAGAGAGTAAAAAAGGCGTATGGTTCACATTGGTGTAAAACTAAAATGGGATATACCGTGCTAGGATTCGAGTTACAGGAACAAGGGCCAAACCAACCACCCAAGAATGGATTGGTCGAGCGAAAACACTTAACAACCTCCTGGAAGCAGCTTTTCTTGGCACCAGACATTTCTCCATCAATTAGGAATCTGATGCCGTCACTAAACACATTCCTTAAATTGTAGCCATTTTTTAGTGTTTATTTTTTGGTGTCTAATCCGCATATATATCACCATTGATCTTGATTTTCTTGACTGTATATCTCTTAAATGTCAGCATATACACGTGTGATTTAGTTTACGAAGATTTTTCAATGCCGAGAACCTTGATCAGAGAGTAAAAAGGCGTAAGGTTCACACTGGTGTAAAACTAAAATGGGATATACCGGGCTAGGATTCGAGTTACAGGAACAAGTGCCAAACCAACCACCCAAGAATGTAATCGTAGAGCAAAAACACTTGACAACCTCCTGGAAGCAGCTTTTCTTGCCACCGGACCTTTCTCCATCAATTAGGAATCTGATGCCTTCCCTAAACGCATTCCTTAAATTGTAGTCATTTTTTGAGTATTTATTTTTTGGTGTCTAATTCACATATATATCACCATTGCTGTTTATTTTCTTGATTGTTTATCACTTAAATGTCAACATATACACGAGTGAATTAGTTTACGAAGATTTTTCAATGCCGAGAACCTCAATCAGAGAGTAAAAAAGGCGTAAGGTTCATAATGGTGTAAAACTAAAATGGGATATACCGGTCTAGGATTCGAGTTACAGGAACAAGGGCCCAACCAACCACCCAAGAATGGAATCGTCGAGCGAAAACACTTGACAACCTCCTGGAAGCAGCTTTTTTTGCCACCAGACCTTTCTCCATCAATTAGGAATCTGATGTCATCACTAAACGCATTCCTTAAATTGTAGCCATTTTTGAGTGTTTATTTTTTGGTGTCTAATCCGCATATATATCACCATTATTCTTGATTTTCTTGACTGTATATCTCTTAAATGTCAACATATACACGTGTGATTTAGTTTATGAAGATTTTTCAGTACCGAGAACCTCGATCAGAGAGTAAAAAAGGCGTAAGGTTCACAATGCTGTAAAACTAAATTGGGATATACCGGGCTAGGATTCGAATTACAGGAACAAGTGCCAAGCCAACGACCTAAGAATGGAATCGTCGAGAGAAAACACTTGGCTACCTCCTGGAAGCAGCTTTTCTTGCCACCAGACCTTTCTCCATCAATTAGGAATCTGATGCCGTCACTAAACGCATTCCTTAAATTGTAGCCATTTTTTGAGTGTTTGTTTTTTCGTGTCTAATCCGCATATATATCACCATTGCTCTTGATTTTCTTGACTTTATATCCTTTAAATATCAGCATATACGCGTGTGATTTAGTTTACGAAGATTTTTCAATGCCAAGAACACAGATCAGAGAGTTAAAAAAGGCGTAAGGTTCACAATGGTGTAAAACTTAAATGGGATATTTCGGGCTAGGATTCGAGTTACAGGAACAAGGGCCAAACCAACCACCCAAGAATGGAATCGATGAGCGAAAACACTTGACAACCTCCTGGAAGCAGCTTTTCTTGCCACCAGACCTTTCTCCAACAATTAGGAATCTAATGCCGTCACTAAACACATTCCTTAAATTGTAGCTATTTTTTGAGTTTTTATTTTTTGGTGTCTAATCCGCATATATATCCCCATTGCGCTTGATTTTCTTGATTGTATATCTCTTAAATGTCAACATGTACACGTGTGATTTAGTTTACGAAGATTTTTCAATGCCGAGAACCTCGATCAGAGAGTAAAAATGGCGTAAGGTTCACAATGGTGTAAAACTAAAATTGGATATACCCGGCTAGGATTCAAGTTACAGGAACAAGGGCCAAACCGACCACCCAAGAATGGATTCATCGAGCAAAAACACTTGAAAACCTCCTGGAAGTAGGTTTTCTTGGCACCAGACCATTCTCCATCAATTAGGAATCTGATGCCGTCACTAAAAAACATTCCTTAAATTGTTGCCATTTTTTGAGTGTTTGCCGCATATATATCACCATTCCTCTTGATTTTCTTGACTATATATCTCTTATGTGTCAACATATACGCGTGTGATCTAGTTTGCGAAGATTTTTCAATGCCGAGAACCTCGATCAGAGAATAAAAAAAGTGTAAAACTAAAATGGGATATACCGGGCTAAGATTCGAGTTACAGGAAAAAGGTCCAAACCAACCACCCAAGAATGGATTCATCGAGCGAAAACACATAACAACCTCTTGGAAGCAGCTTTTCTTGCCACCAGAACTTTCTCCATCAATTAGGAATCTGATGCCGTCACTAAACACATTCCTTAAATTGTAGCCATTTTTTAGTGTTTATCTTTTGTTGTCTAATCCGCATATATATCACCATTTAAACAAAAAAAAATAAAAAAAAAAAACAGGATGCCTTAGCGCCAAACATGTATTTTAAGAATGACATGAGTAAGGAATGATCTACGGGAACAACCAAACCATTGGGGTCATAAACAATGGAAAGGTCTACGAGACTAAAATGACCCACGGATCATGTCTAGAAAGAAATAGATTATAAGGACCTCGCCATAAAGAGGTGAAAGTCTAATAAAATAGCCTATAAGGCAAAGTGATAAAACCTACGTGTTAATTAAACCAAGCGAGGGAATAAATTGAGAATCCTCGCATAAAACAAAGACTGTAAAAGAATAAATTTTTCGGATTGTCAATATTCTGGTATGGATAATTGACAAAAGTTAAAGAGAAGAAGCTATACTAAAACTTCAGTTTTAATAAGAAATACCGTTTTTACAAATATAAATTCTAATAAGAATTTAAATAGTAAGCCTAAAAGATACAAGTCTTGACACTGATAGGCGCAAGACGACATATTCGAAAAGAGATATCTTCGAAAAATAAAAGGTTGATATATATTAAACATGATGTGACACGATCACGGTCAAGAAATGCAATGTGAAGTAGAATCACATTATAACCAAGTAAGTGGTAAAAAGTAACTGGACTAATAAGTCTAGTTAGTGAGACCGGTTTAGGTCATTTAAATAAAATTGGTCGCTTGTAAGCGGTGGATTCAATATAACTGAATCGAATAAATGAAAATGAAAACAAAAGAAATGGTTGCTAAAAGTGAAAGATTTCACTAAAGACCTTTAAACGGGTCAAAGTAACGGATTCATAAAGAGTTCGATAATATATAAAAGCGATGGATATCGCTAAGATAACTAAACTAGAAGAAATAACGAAATTACGTTATTTCGAGTTGCACTACGTCGTAGGGGATATGTAGACGAATAATAACCAAAAGGATGTTACCATATTTCCTGGTAATACTAACAATTGGATAAAGGTATAAACAATGTTTAAAAGAATTCTCGGCTCAAATACATTGAGTTAAAACTCAATGAATTATGTAAGAAAGGTTTCGAGGACGAAACCTCTTTAAGGGGGGTAGACTTGTAACACCCCGAAAACGGGTTTGGTAATCAAACTCTGTTCATACTAAAAGACGGGTAAAGTACCGTTAGCAGTAAAAATATCCCGTTAAATATTTGGATTTAATTAAGAAATCCTAATAATTAAATACAAGCGAATCAAAGAATTTAAGAATTTAGTTTATAAGAGCTCGAGTCAACGGGACTTAAAATACAACGGGTTTTTAACTCCTGGAACCCACTAAGTTAACTAGGTAAAATTAACCTAGTTAGTAATGGGTAATTAAATAATAAACTATGAGTTATAGTTTCATTTATGAATATCTAAACTTGAGGGACCAAAACCGTTAAAAAGGAAACAAGTTTTATTTAATAAAAAAAATAACACACCACACACACAAGGTGTGTGGATCGATCTCCAGGAGCGACCAGGAGGGTGAAAACCCTAGAACTCAACAAATCATCAAATTGAAGCCTGATTCAAGGTCAAAATTGATGCATGATCACATAGAAACGATCACCTAGTCGTGGGGATCGTAAGGTATGTCAAATTGTTGATGTTTATGAAGATGAGATTTTTGATGAACTTGTGAAAATCGAAATTCAAGCTTGAATGATTGATGTTTGGGTGAAACTAGGATGAAATTCATGCTTAGAAACAAACCCTAGTTGAAAACTTGAAGAATTAGTACTAAAACTAGGAATTTGATAATTACCCTATTATGTGCTAAGTGGTTTTTGATTATGTGGTGAAGATGATGATATACTCATGTTTAAAATCATCATAGTTTATAGTAGAAACAAGATACTTGAACAATTTGCAAGTTTGTGTGTTGATCATACATGACTTGAAATGGGTTTTTATAATATGATGATGTTAGTGTCTAATTTGCGATTAGAATCATCATATTAGATAGTAAATATAAAGTACTTGAACAATTTAGGTGTTTGGGGTACATAAATCATAATTACCATGAATTGGGTTTGGTATAAAAAGAGGGGATTATGAAAGAAACGCGTAATTAGCTAACTTGACTAATTACATAGATATGGGATAAAACGGTTTCTAATCATAACATTGAATTGCCTTGATTGTGCATATTATGTGAATAAAGGTAGTTGATTTTAGAAAGTCGAAATAACCAATGATGAAGTGGAATAGAAGTTTCGACATAAAATCCGTAAGATGAAATAGTCATAATAATGATGACTAATCTAACCGTCTTACGAATTATGATGATAGTTTGACTCTTAACAAGCTAGATGGAGGCTTGGGAAAGAAGCGGGTCAAACGGATCGTGTACACGAAAAGAGCATAACCGGATGCAAGGTAAGTAAAACTTACACCCACTTGTAGTATATGTGTTTATTTTATAAGCGATAAATACAATAAAGGATTAGGTTCGAATCATGGGTTCCGACACGAAACGAAATGAGTCGGAACCAATAAAATGTTTTAAACCATGATTAATGGTGAAAGAGGCAAAATGGTAAATTGGTCATGTAATGACTAATAACTAATGAGTTTTCGTTAAGATCACTTTTAAGTGCAACTAATAACGAGAAAATAAGTAGAGATGAAAATTTAGTCAAGTACCGACTAAAGTAAATTGTAGTTAAAAAGGGGTCTAGTGGCAAAAATCCGAAATGGGTCGGATAGGCAAATTGGTAATTATTAACCATGTTTTGCTACTTATGAAGATGCTTGGTCGTATAGGCCAAACGGGTCAAATGGCGTGATAACACCACTTGACAATATCGACTGATGTGGTTGTCAAGTCTTGTGTTAACAGGAGCGATTAGCGATTCGGATACTCCCGTCGCCATAGAAAATGTGATAATAAAAGCGAGCTATAAATCGGGTCTATTTGTTGATCCGATCCAGGTACGCATATTTATGTTGTAGTTAAAAGTGTTATTTTGGTCGAATAATTGGTGAGAGTCCTTCATTGTAAAAGAAGGACCAAATTCGACCAAAACGCCCTTGTAGGCTAAATTGAACAAACAACCCTTAGAGGTTGTTTGTAAACGAGTCTTATGATTAAACAAAAGCTTAGAACGAGTATAGGTAGTGAAAGATGTAATTCTTGGGCCGAAAGACTCCATATGAGTCTTTGCCGTAAAATGATATTCCAAGGGGTATAATTCGGAACACATAGATATCTACTTTAAATCCAACACAAAATTAGTTGTGATGGAAGAGTACTAGATAAGAAATATAGGTTACAATGCTAGAATAGAATGAAAGCGATTTTGAGCCTAAAAGTGCTTAAATACTCTTAGTGGGTCAAAATAAGCATTTATGCGAAAACGGGAATGAATTATGTAAGAAACCCGTGATTTGAGAGTAATATGATAGGAGATATTTAAATAATGAACTTCATGAGTTTAAAGATCAAATAAACAAGTTGGTGTGATAAAATCACGAACGGGTCAAAAGTTGGCAAAAAAGGTAATAAACCGAAGAGTTAAAAGTCAGAACTTTTTTATATGTAGGATGTTGGATTTCAACTCCACTAGATGGAGGATTAAATTATGGTCGTGTAGGAAAAAGAATCGGGTAAAATGGATCAATAACGAAGAAGTTATGGACGTTTCCGTAAAAACCAATGTTGCTGAAAAATGCAGGACACAGCTCCAGACCTGCTGGAAAATGAGCACCCCCGCGCCACGCGACAGGAGTGTTAAATCCTTCGCGACACGCGACAGCGGGACGTGGCCCGCATAAGATTTTGTTAAGTCTGTCGCGGCCCGCGACAGACTACAAAACTGGAAATTTTTCTTTTATTTCACGGTTTGTTGTTTAGAACTTGTTTAACTCGTTATTTAAGTATCAAAACTAACTTTTAGGTTGGTTTTGATCACAGGAAAAATACCAAGTGTTCCCGGATGAAGATCAAGCTCAAGGAAGAATCGAACACGATCAAAGATTTAAGCTTCCGCATAACGTTTCGTTGTTACTTTTAAACGACGAACTTAATTACATTTTGTTCAAAACTTTTGAATTGTAAAAGTTTTAGATTACTCGTATTTTCTAAGAATACTTAATCGTAATTACATGTTTACTTTCGTAATTTTTACGAAAACCATTAAATAATTACTAAGGGTGTTACAAGTTGGTATCAGAGCCTTGGTTTAAGAGATTCAAGTATGGTGGGAAAACTATGCTTGGACTTAAACCTTATGCTCTTAATAAAGATTGGTGTCCGGTTCGAGGCTTGATCGCAAATCCGGTAAGTACATGTATGTTAATAGTTTAGCATGCTAAAGCGTTGTAAACAAGACATAGGGCTATCGTGTGATACACGTTACCCCAATTAAAATGCTTGAAATAGTTGACGAAAATACGCGCGTTGACGCTTATAGTAGAAAAAGCCTCGTATTATAATACGGGCGATTATTGAAGTTGACGTTACTAACTTTTGTGAATGTTTTAATTGAAGGACACTCGCGTTTGAAGACGACGAGAGTCAAACGAGTTGCAGATATGATGATGGAACGGTCCGAAGTATGACAAGAGGAGCATGCTCACCGAGGACTAAATCGCGTAACGACCGCGAACAAGGTTAATGGCAAGGAACGCCCGTCGGGGCAAACATTACCAGGTGCACATTTTAAATAATCGCACAAATAGTAATATGCAACAAATAAGTAGAAATTGAAAGTTGCATATGTAGATTAAAAAAAACTTGGAAAAACCCGAATAGAAAATGTATTCGGGATATTGTTTCCAAGAGAAACAAATAGAGGCGTTACTTACATAGGGCGTGATGTGAAAACTATAAAAAGGTCATGTGTGTCATGTGTTAAACGCTTACTCTGGCCAAGTAAGTAGTGGCATATGAAACCATGAACTTCTTATGGCGGACACGTTTACATCCGATGTAGTAAGGGCGGGGTGAAATGGGACTAACTTAAAAGTACCCAAATGAATCAAATGAGCAAAATATTTGATAATAATGTAAACGCACAGCCGGGTGACGGAAGCGTATTACATTAGGAGGATGAGCCCGAGTGAAGGGACAAAGATTAATGTAAAATGATTAAGGTATGCAATTGGGAGGGGGTGCTTACACTCGAACCCGGAGAATGCAAATATGACTCTTAACGGGCCGATTTTGTAAAACGCCAAATTTGAGAACAAAGTAGGAATGTAAAGACGAAACGAAGTCATAATGCATATCGTAAGGGTCGCAATAATAACGATTTCGGTAAAACACCCGGTTGATGGGTAAGGAATTAAACGCATGTGTAGACTGAGAAACAGGAACGCGAAATAGAAAGTCAAAAGACTCGGAATATGAGTCATGACTAAGAGATGACAAGAAATTTCGCAAATATAAAATTTTGGTAATTACGTTCAACTATTTTAAAGTTGAACGGGTCGAATAAAGAATAAAGTTTGATGTTCACAAGTGATGAAATTTCACACGAACAAGTCAAACGAGATAAATAAAGCATAAAAACTGGGTAGTGCAAGTAAGCGCAAACCAAATAATGGAAGCGCGAAACATTAATGAACCTACGTGATGGCTCATAAAGGAATATATATAGGAAAAATGCAAACTAGCGAAACAAAAAAATGTTAAAAACATTAAAATAAAAGAACCCGGGTAATGGGACGTAAAGAAGCATAGGTAAGAACCGGGTAACGGTAAGTGTAGGACAAACCGACATGTAATTGACGTTAGAAGTCAATAAGTCGGAAAGATAATTCGAAAGAAAACGAATGTAGCCTTAGACTACGGTCAAGATCAAAGAAAATACCAAAGTGAAAATAAATGATTTTTAAACAAAAAAAAAACAGGATGCCTTAGCGCCAAACATGTATTTTAAGAATGACATGAGTAAGGAATGATCTACGGGAACAACCAAACCATTGGGGTCATAAACAATGGAAAGGTCTACGGGACTAAAATGACCCACGGATCACGACTAGAAAGAAATAGATTATAAGGACCTCGCCTTAAAGAGGTGAAAGTCTAATAAAATAGCCTATAAGGCAAAGTGATAAAACCTACGGGTTAATTAAACCAAGCGAGGGAATAAATTGAGAATCCTCGCATAAAACAAAGACTGTAAAAGAATAAATTTTTCGGATTGTCAATATTCCGGTATGGATAATTGACAAAAGTTAAAGAGAAGAAGCTATACTAAAACTTCAGTTTTAATAAGAAATACCGTTTTTACAAATATAAATTCTAATAAGAATTTAAATAGTAAGCATAAAAGATACAAGTATTGACACTGATAGGGGCAAGACGACATATTCGAAAAGAGATATCTTCGAAAAATAAAAGGTTGATATAAATTCAACATGATGTGACACGATCACGGTCAAGAAATGCAATGTGAAGTAGAATCACATTATAACCAAGTAAGTGGTAAAAAGTAACTGGACTAATAAGTCTAGTTAGTGAGACCGGTTAAGGTCATTTAAATAAAATTGGTCGCTTGTAAGCGGTGGATTCAATATAACTGAATCGAATAAATGAAAATGAAAACAAAAGAAATGGTTGCTAAAAGTGAAAGATTTCACTAAAGACCTTTAAACGGGTCAAAGTAACGGATTCATAAAGAGTTCGATAATATATAAAAGCGATGGATATCGCTAAGATAACTAAACTAGTAGAAATAACGAAATTACGTTATTTCGAGTTGCACTACGTCGTAGGGGATATGTAGACGAATAATAACCAAAAGGATGTTACCATATTTCCTGGTAATACTAACAATTGGATAAAGGTATAAACAATGTTTAAAAGAATTCTCGGCTCAAATACATTGAATTAAAACTCAATGAATTATGTAAGAAAGGTTTCGAGGACGAAACCTCTTTAAGGGGGGTAGACTTGTAACACCCCAAAAACGGGTTTGGTAATCAAACTCTGTTCATACTAAAAGACGGGTAAAGTACCGTTAGCAGTAAAAATATCCCGTTAAATATTTGGATTTAATTAAGAAATCCTAATAATTAAATACAAGCGAATCAAAGAATTTAAGAATTTAGTTTATAAGAGCCCGAGTCAACGGGACTTAAAATACAACGGGTTTTTAACTCCCGGAACCCACTAAGTTAACTAGGTAAAATTAACCTAGTTAGTAATGGGTAATTAAATAATAAACTATGAGTTATAGTTTCATTTATGAATATCTAAACTTGAGGGACCAAAACCGTTAAAAAGGAAACAAGTTTTATTTAATAAAAAAAATAACACACCACACACACAAGGTGTGTGGATCGATCTCCAGGAGCGACCAGGAGGGTGAAAACCCTAGAACTCAACAAATCATCAAATTGAAGCCTGATTCAAGGTCAAAATCGATGCATGAACACATAGAAACGATCACCTAGTCGTGGGGATCGTAAGGTATGTCAAATTGTTGATGTTTATGAAGATGAGATTTTTGATGAACTTGTGAAAATCGAAATTCAAGCTTGAATGATTGATGTTTGGGTGAAACTAGGATGAAATTCATGCTTAGAAACAAACCCTAGTTGAAAACTTGAAGAATTAGTACTAAAACTAGGAATTTGATAATTACCCTATTATGTGCTAAGTGGGTTTTGATTATGTGGTGAAGATGATGATATACTCATGTTTAAAATCATCATAGTTGATAGTAGAAACAAGATACTTGAACAATTTGCAAGTTTGAGTGTTGATCATACATGACTTGAAATGGGGTTTTATAATATGTTGATGTTAGTGTCTAATTTGCGATTAGAATCATCATATTAGATAGTAAATATAAAGTACTTGAACAATTTAGGTGTTTGGGTACATAAATCATAATTACCATGAATTGGGTTTGGTATAAAAAGAGGGGATTATGAAAGAAACGCGTAATTAGCTAACTTGACTAATTACATAGATATGGGATAAAACGGTTTCTAATCATAATATTGAATTGCCTTGATTGTGCATATTATGTGGATAAAGGTAGGTGATTTTAGAAAGTCGAAATAACCAATGATGAAGTGGAATAGAAGTTTCGACATAAAATCCGTAAGATGAAATAGTCATAATAATGATGACTAATCTAACCGTCTTACGAATTATGATGATAGTTTGACTCTTAACAAACTAGATGGAGGCTTGGGAAAGAAGCGGGTCAAACGGATCGTGTACGCGAAAAGAGCATAACCGGATGCAAGGTAAGTAAAACTTGCACCTACTTGTAGTATATGTGTTTATTTTATAAGCGATGACTACAATAAAGGATTAGGTTCGAATCATGGGTTCCGACACGAAACGAAATGAGTCGGAACCAATAAAATGTTTTAAACCATGATTAATGGTGAAAGAGGCAAAATGGTAAATTGGTCATGTAATGACTAATAACTAATGAGTTTTCGTTAAGATCACTTTTAAGTGCAACTAATAACGAGAAAATAAGTAGAGATGGAAATTTAGTCAAGTACCGACTAAAGTAAATTGTAGTTAAAAAGGGGTCTAGTGGCAAAAATCCGAAATGGGTCGGATAGGCAAATTGGTAATTATTAACCATGTTTTGCTACTTATGAAGATGCTTGGTCGTAAAGGCCAAACGGGTCAAATGGCGTGATAACACCATTTGACAATATCGACTGATGTGGTTGTCAAGTCTTGTGTTAACAGGAGCGATTAGCGATTCGGATACTCCCGTCGCCATAGAAAATGTGATAATAAAAGCGAGGTATAAATCGGGTCTATTTGTTGATCCGAGCCAGGTACGCATATTTATGTTGTAGTTAAAAGTGCTATTTTGGTCGAATAATTGGTGAGAGTCCTTCATTGTAAAAGAAGGACCAAAATCGACCAAAACGCCCTTGTAGGCTAAATTGAACAAACAACCCTTAGAGGTTGTTTGGAAACGAGTCTTATGATTAAACAAAAGCTTAGAACGAGTATGGGTAGTGAAAGATGTAATTCTTGGGCCGAAAGACTCCATATGAGTCTTTGCCGTAAAATGATATTCAAAGGGGTATAATTCGGAACACATAGATATCTACTTTAAATCCAACACAAAATTAGTTGTGATGGAAGAGTACTATATAAGAAATATAGGTTACAATGCTAGAATAGAATGAAAGCGATTTTGAGCCTAAAAGTGCTTAAATACTCTTATTGGGTCAAAATAAGCATTTATGCGAAAACGGGAATGAATTATGTAAGAAACCCGTGATTTGAGAGTAATATGATAGGAGATATTGAAATAATGAACTTCATGAGTTTAAAGATCAAATAAACAAGTTGGTGTGATAAAATCACGAACCGGTCAAAAGTTGGCAAAAAGGGTAATAAACCGAAGAGTTAAAAGTCTGAATTTTTTTATATGTAGGATGTTGGATTTCAACTCCACTAGATGGAGGATTAAATTATGGTTGCGTAGGAAAAAGAATCGGGTAAAACGGATCAATAACGAAGAAGTTATGGCCGTTTCCGTAAAAACCAATGTTGCTGAAAAATGCAGGACACAGCTCCAGACCTGCTGGAAAATGAGCACCCCCGCACCACGCGACAGGAGTGTTAAATCTTTCGCGACACGCGACAGCGGGACGCGGCCCGCGTAAGATTTTGTTAAGTCTGTCGCGGCCCACGACAGACTACAAAACTGGAAATTTTTCTTTTATTTCACGGTTTGTTGTTTAGAACTTGTTTAACTCGTTATTTAAGCATCAAAACTAACTTTTAGGTTGGTTTTGATCACAGGAAAAATACCAAGTGTTCCCGGATGAAGATCAAGCTCAAGGAAGAACCGAACACGATCAAAGATTTAAGCTTCCGCATAACGTTTCGTTGTTACTTTTAAACGACGAACTTAATTACATTTTGTTCTAAACTTTTGAATTGTAAAAGTTTTAGATTACTCGTATTTTCTAAGAATACTTAATTGTAATTACATGTTTACTTTCGTAATTTTTACGAAAACCATTAAATAATTACTAAGGGTGTTACAGTTCACAATGGTGTGAAACTAAAATGGGACGTACCTGGCTAGGATTCGAGTTACAGGAATTAGGAACAGACAAATAACCTAAGAAAATGGAATCGTCGAGCGAAAACCCTTGACAACCTCCTGGAAGCAGTTTTTCTTCCCACCAGACCTTTCTCCATCAATTAGGAATTTGATGCCGTCACTAAACACATTCCTTTAAATGTAGCCATTTTTTAGTGTTTATTTTTTGGTGTCTAATCCGCATATATATCACCATTGCTCTTGATTTTCTTGACTGTATATCTCTTAAATTTCAACATATACACGTGTGATTTAGTTTACGAAGATTTTTCAATGCCGAGAACCTCGATCAGAGAGTAAAAAAGGCGTAAGGTTCACAATGGTGTAAAACTAAAATGGGATATACCGGGCTAGGATTCGAGTTACAGGAACAAGGGCCAAACCAACCACCCAAGAATGGAATCGTCGAGCGAAAACATTTGACAAACTCCTGGAAGCAGCTTTTCTTTTCACCAGACCTTTCTCCATCAATTAGGAATCTGATGCGGTCACTAAACACAATCCTTAAATTATAGCCATTTTTTGGGTGTTTATTTTTTGGTGTCTAATCTGTATATATATCACCATTGCTCTGGATTTTCTTGATTGTATATCTCTTAAATGTCAACATATACGCTTGTGTCACACCCCAACCGATGGCGGAATCATCGGGGCGCGAAAATGAGCGAAACAGATTGTCAAGAGAAATTCCATAACAACTAAATTACCGGATAGTTTATATTATGTCCCATACCATAACCTACCAAGCAATTAAATTATTACAGACATAGTTATCCTCAAAACAAAACATTTTCCGACCACTCAGATTTAATCAAATAAATCGCCTTTGTTTCTAGACTCTCCTATTTGGTTCCATGAAAGCAAGCAACATCCTAGAATCTCGAACACCTGTCACATATGTTAAAATAAAGTCGATGCATATAGTGTAAAGGTGAGCATACAAGTTTGATACTATAATCGAGTGCGAAATCTTTTATGCATAACCAACATGTAACATGTACAAAGTGAAGGCAAGTAGGTTATCGACAGATAAATATGCACAAACGTGACTTCGAGTTGTAGAATGCGCAACACATATCCCCACTGGGACACGTGAAGGAAAGCCCTTAACAACCCCTGTCCACGACTGGTGCTGAGTCCAAACTATAGTACTATCGTTGCTAAGGTGTCAGGCAACAATCACTGTGTTAACATAACATACAAGCATTCATCGAATAACACGTAGCATGCAATAACGGTCTGCGTATAAATAGTGTTTGCGTTGTGTGTTGATTGTGCTTTAGAATAAGTAACGTACGTAACACCCAAAAGTGCGTAAAGTAAAAAGGGTTCGAGTATACTCACAGATAGCGTTTAACAAGTAAACACTCTCTTGGATTGAAGGGAGCGCTGAGAGATTAGCCTGAACAGTTAACGATAACATAAACGATGAGCGGCGAGTTAAATGGTGAAAAGTGATTAATTGTAAGATGGTAATCCGATCTGATGGCAATCCGATCGGTTGACCATTCGATCGGATGTCAATCCATTCGGATGGTCATCCGATCAGATGGCCATTCGATTGGATTGACATTCGTTTGGTAAGGATGTTTTTGTGTATGATGACTTTGAAGTTTTCGTTGTAGCATTTTGAAAACAGAGAAGTGTCTCTACCCTTTAGGTCGCTCGATCGGATAGTGATCCGATGGGCAGGACACTTAGTGAGAACAAGTTCACAGTAGGATAGTCACTCGATCGGATAGCAATCCGATCGGATGGCAATCCTTTAGTTACGGATGATCTTTGAAAATTATGAAAATGATCAAGTGTCGAAGTCCAATGTCAACCAACTGGATGGTCGTTCGATCAGATGGCAATCCGATCGAACGGCAATCCATTCGGCATTCAATTGGTTTTGAAAAGTTGACTAAGGATGGGAGCTCAAGTGCAATCCAATCGGATTGCAGTTCGATCGTATGGCAATCCGATCGGACAGCAATCCGTCCCAATGAATCTGATCGTCTTGACTTGATTATTTTGAAAAGTTTTGCAGTTTTCTCGAGACGGTATGACAACGTTCTATACAACAGAGATCCCATCATGACCCAAGTTATCCGATCAAACAGGAATCACCCAAATCTGATTAGTTTACTGGTTCATGACGGTTGTTCATGTTTAATCCGAAATCGGTCCTCTCGTTGATAGAAACCAGATCTTGAACCAACACATCACTAAGAAAGAGTAGAAGGTCTGTACAAGCTCCGATTTTATCGGTTTGAGTGCATTAAGTGTAAAAGAGTTGAAAGAAAGTTAGAAAACTTTCTTTTAATCCTTTTAACCATGAATATGTATAGATCTATGTGAAAACATTGTTTAATCATGTGGAAATCCTACAGATCTGAGTTATTCTTGGTGGAATAAGGCCAAAACTTGAAGTTTATAAGAACTCCATGATGACATCATCCTAGAACACCTCAAATCCACCGATTTCACGGTTAAAAGTTAAGGTTCAAAAGAGAAAATGATGAAGAAGTGTGTGTAGATCATAGAAGTACAAGATTTAGGTTCAAACCTTACAAGAATCGCGAGAAATCGAGAGAAAGAAGGCTTGGAACACTGCTGGTCGAGTGAGGAAGCTGTCACATCAAGTGATGTGACAGGAGGGGTATTTATAGGTTGCCAAAAAGGGAAAGTGCAAAGGTGTCGGATAGGCCACCGATCGGATGGCGCTTCGATCGGATGGCAATCCGATCGGATGGCGCTTCGATCGGATGGCAATCCGATCGGTTGGCCGTTCGATCGATCCACCATTCGACCGTGGTGGTCCGACGAGTTGAGTTTCGGCGTTTCGTTTCACGTGCTGGACATTGCGATGCGTTTAAGCGAGTTTTGATTAAGCGATGCGATAGATTAATAATAAACACACAAATACTATATCTAACATACAATCATCCTAAGTAAGTTAGCGTTCAGCGTTGTGATTCGATTGCGATAGAGTTGCGATTACGTTTCAATTAATCACCACATACATAAACATAATAAACATGCACAAGTAACACATAAATAACACACACACGTAAAACAATATTCAGAATCTACCGATCCAAGTGCGAG
This sequence comes from Helianthus tuberosus, assembly GCA_030545235.1. Taxonomy (NCBI): domain Eukaryota; kingdom Viridiplantae; phylum Streptophyta; class Magnoliopsida; order Asterales; family Asteraceae; genus Helianthus; species Helianthus tuberosus. Next base: position 10,304,946 of record CM060376.1, on the reverse strand, counting down.
CGTGATTGCGATGCGATAAGAGATAAAGCGATAAAACATGCGATAAACATCGATTAAATCTTGATTAATAATAGATACTCCACATAATACAACTAAAGCGATTAAATAGAAAGATTCAATTACAAGTCAAAGAAGTCAAAACGGTAGTTGAGCAAGGAGTGACAGATCGCAATTAGCAATCTTTTCTTCCTTTGACTTCAATCTTGACTTTGACTTTGACTTTTGTAACACGGGGTGTAACATCCTACCCTACTTAAGGGAATTTCGTCCCGAAATTAGGCTTTGGCCATAACAAACAACTGCGGGTACTTCGCCTTCATGTCACTTTCGAGTTCCCAGGTGAACTCTGCACCTCGTTTGCCTTCCCAGCGAACCTTCACGATGGGAATGCGTGAGCGCCTGAGCTTTTTGGTTTCTCGATCCATGAACTCGACAGGCTTCTACACGAAGTGTAATGTTTCGTCCACTTGTAGATCCTCTAGTGGAACTTGTAAATCCTGCTCGGCAAGGCACTTTCTGAGGTTCGATACATGGAAAGTCGGGTGGACGTTGATAAGTTCCTCCGGTAGTTCGAGTCTATAGGCCACTTTTCCGATCCTTTCCAAAATCTTAAAGGGTCCAAGATATCGAGGCGCGATGTAACACCTCGAAAATTCATGTCCAATAATATATCAACACGTGTCTTGGACTTTAAACGTGTAAAGAACTGATTTAGAGGGACTAAAGTTGACAAACAAGAAAGTATGTAAATAAAAGGGTTCAAAATGTCAACAACGGATAAATATACCTTTAAATAACCCTACATGATGTTTATACCCTTAAACGAATAAATCATGGATCATACGAAGCTAATTGTGAAAGAAAGTGAGGAATTACAAACTACAGGGGTTAAATGTGTCAACATGTTTAAAGTATACCTTTGAGTGACCTTTTAGCAAACCTGAAGCTTTGTAATGATTAATTATACTCACGAGAATAAGTGATAAAAATTTCACAAGGTTTCGATAAAGTATGAGAAAGTTATGACAATATTCGTATACGAGGGGTTAAAAGCGTCAACATTGAAATTTAAGGCTTTACGGTTGATCACAAAGTTAACCAAGGACATAACAAAGTTTGGTTAGGCCTTGGAACCCTTAAAAGTCAATTTAGAGGGTTAAATATGCAAAATTTGAAGTTAAAACCACGTTTGGAAGGACCAGGGACCTAAAATGCAAATATGGGAAAGTTGTGACCGTAGATCAGCCTTCACACGGCCCGCGTATAGGCAAGCCAACCCCTTACGCGGCCCGCCTAAGGGTGCCAGGAACCAGATTTGTTGACAGGTGCCTGTTTCAGCAAGTTTAACCGACTTTAAAGCTTGGTTTTTGATTCTATGGGCTTGTTTGATGGTTTTATAGGGCCTAGGGACACTTGGGATGATCAGGAACCATCCCATAAACTTACTTGTCATGATCTTGGTGAGTTAAAACCCATATATATATAGAGGTTCACTTACAACCATTTGAGCACCTCACTTGAAACTCTCACAACTTCATTCCTGGAGATTTTTGGAGCTCAAGTGCACTTCCTATAAGTCATTAGTCGTGCATAGGACTATTGTAAGTGTCATTAACCTTCCTTAATTCAGTTTTGCTTAGTTAATTAGTCTAAAGTCAAACCGTTGTAATTAAGATTTGACTTCATCATTAATCTTAATTTGTCCAGTCAAATTCCAAATTGAAAGTACCTATGAGTTGGTAATTATGTGGGTAATAAACCCTTAAAATGGCACCCTCTGATTCCCACTCTAACTAGGTCAATTGTCGGGTCAAAGTTAATCTCAAAAAGTCAACAGAAAGCTTATTTTCAAATTAATGCATAATTAGCAATGTAGAAGCTATGCAACCTGTTTTTTCATTAATATAACTTGGTAATTAATGTAAGAACATGTCTAAACATGTTCAACTCGACAATTTTCAGTTTAAACTCGGTTCGGAACCGAAAGTCGCAAAAGTAGACTTTTGCTTTGACTTTCAGTTCTGACCCATTAGAGCATAGTTTAGAAATGTCTTAGAGCCTTATTAGGACTAGGTTTCATATAAGTATAAATCTCTGTGATTATACAACTTGGTTCATTAGTTATCCGATTCATATGCATATTTCCGTTAAATGCCTAAATGTTGACTATTATGCCCATATGACCTTAAAACATGAATTTTGAAAATGTAAAAGAGTAGAAACCTTAGTTTCTGATTTATAAACTTGTACCTAAAATTTGACATCAGTTTGAGGTCTAGATTAAGAGTTATGCTCATTAGCGTAATTAGAAAGCTTTTTAGTAATTAAACGGTGTAATTAGCGTATTGCCTATCTAAACCCGATTTTTGATACCAAACTTTTTACCCACTGATATAAAATAATATTTTGGGATTTTTGGGATTTTTGGAGATTTTTATTTATTTTTAGGCTAAGCATAACATAGAGTTCTAAGCTTGATCCGGTAATTGTCGGTTTTGCCCTTTTAGGCTATAAAATGAGTTTTACCAATCCTTTGATACCAAACCTTTTTCTACTGATACAATATGATAAATAGAATATTTTAAGCCTTCTGGAATAATAAAAAAAATATCAGTTTTTCTTATACAACCCGAAAATCGCTTAAAATCGCCTTTTTACGCGTTTTAAGCGCATAGTATGTATTAAAACCATTTTAGATATATAAGACTTGATACCAACTGATGTTTTAAATAAATTTTTATACTTTAGTAGTAAGCAAAAGTTTTAAACTCAGATTTCCAGATTTGACCTTTAAACCTTAGGTGAAATTACCAAAATGCCCTTCGGTGCATAGTATGGTTAGAAATGATAAATTTCACATATAGGTTATACCCTACTGATATAACTTAGTAAATTAAGTATTTTTACTGATTACATCAGAACCGAAACTCAGATTTATATTTTAAACTCTTTTATAACCTTTAAAATGACAAAAATACCCCTCCGGGGCGTAATTTGAGTTTAAATCCGTTTTGGGCATAATAGAAGATATCTTACTAATTTCACAACATATTTAAGGCATATTAACTTAGGAAACTTGTATATGACTCATATGGTTACCCGTTACGCACTTTTCGCGTTCGGATCGGCTTATGTACTAGTTTGCATAATTTAGCCGAAACAGGTCAAACCATATCGTTTTCATCTCAAAATCCCGAATGTGTTTAAGTTACCCATATTAAACAAGCATACAAGCTTGTCAGGTCAAAACCACATTCTAAACCGGTCTTCTCTTTATCATGCATTTGAACCGTGTGTTCCTTTTGAAAACTAACTGGTCTAAGTCTAAGCTTAATTAAAGACCCATTGGGATTCTAATAGGTTGTTAAAAACCTTCGTTCCAGATTAGGAGCCCAGTAAAAGCTACGTGCACTTGCTGTATTTGATTTATACTTTGCTCAGGTAAATACTCTTAACTTATTTTTCCTATACGGGCTTGGGATACGGTACTATAAAAGTACCGCTTGGTCGGGTGTGTAGTCATTTAAATCGGATTGTGATTAATGTTTTTACATAACTCGTTTTAATCTGTATTATTTAGTGTATGACCTTTGGGGGTTAAATGACCATGTCCCGGATATCCTTGGCATCATTCAAAGAAATGGCCACGACCTACGCACTGGGTGTAGGCGTACACCTGACAGTTGCATTATGTAAATACTGGTAATCCACTTAAAGGAATCAACCTTGTGGGCATTATACCTGTGGCGTGTCAGTTAATCTTGTCCGGCCCTACAAATCAGCCCTAATTGTAACACCCCAAAAAAATGGGTTTGGTAATTAAACCACGTTACTAGTGACGACGGGTAAAATACCGTTAGTGGTAAAAAAAAGTTAACTCGGTTAATATTAGGATTTAAATAAATAAATTTGATGTTAATTAAAAAAAGGATAAATACTTTGAGGAAAACAAAGTATTTTGAAGGCCCGAGCTATCGGGACTTAAAATAAAACGTGTTATGACTACCTCGAACTCACTAAGTAAACTAGCAAAGTTTAACCTAGTTAACTACCCCGAACTCACTAAGTAAACTAGCAAAGTTTAACCTAGTTAACAAAACAAAGTATTGTTGAAAATAAGTAGGTTGTAACCTACTTACTAGTTAACAAAACTTGAGGGACCAAAATCGTCAAAAAGGGAACAAGTTCTATTAATAAAAAAAACACACACCACACACACTTTGTGTGTGTGGATCGATCATCAGGAGCGACCAAGAGAGCTCAAACCCTAGAATCAACAAATTCACCAAATTGGAGCTCGAATCAAGCCCCAAATCAATGCATGAACGCGTATAAATGATCACCAAGTCAAAGGGATCGTAAGGTATGTTAAATTTTGTAATTTGGTGATGTCTTGAAGTTATGATGAATACTCAAAATCACAATTTGGGAAGGGATGATGAATCCATGAGTGTAGTTGTGAAGAAATCTATGTGTAGGAACAACCCTAGTTAACAATTTGATGAACTAGTGTTGAAAACTAGAGAATTGATGATTTCCCTTGTATGTGCTAAGTGGGTTATGGCTAGATAATGAAGATGATGATGTAATTGTGCTAGAAATCATCATAGTTGATAGTAGAAACAAAGTACTTGAACAAATTTACATGATTGAGTACTTGTTCATACATGATAGAGATGGGTTTTTATGATATGATGATGTTAGTGTCTAAATTGTGATTAGAATCCTCATATTAGATAACAAAAGTATGCTACTTGACCCATTTAGGTGTTTGAGTACATGAATCATAATTACCATGAATTGGGTTTGGTGTAAAAAGAATGGAAATGATGATAAATTCATTTTAAAAATGAAGCTTGATATCATCATGTGTTAAGAAAGATTAATGTAGTGATAATTCGATGAATTATGGTTATAAAACTTGGTAAACGAAGTGAATAAATGGTAGCCTAAGTATGATGCTACCGTGTATTTGACCAAGTAGTTAAATGAGTAGTAAAGCTACATCATGTAATCACTTATGATTAATAGGCCGTTGACTTTAAACAGCCAAACCGGCCTATAATACGATGAATGATAATTCTTGAATATAAAATGCGTAGGGTGGAATGATCGTATTAAGTTATGACTAAACTAACCACCTTGTGAAATGATGAATAATAGTTGGCGCTTAAAACAAGCTAGGTGAAGCTTGGAGTGAAAGCGGGTCAAACGAATCAAGAATGAAGGAAAAAGCATAATTCGGATGCAAGGTAAGTATAACTTACACTAGTCTTATATTTTAGAATATTCTCTTATCGTATTAGTTACGAATAAGATAAATACATAATTGAGGTATGATGTTCCGGCGTGTAAACGTACGGAACAAGATAGTCGAGTATGACAAGAAACCATGTTGATGGTTTAAAAGGAGTTAAATCGGTCATTTAGACCAAACAGGTCAAAGGGTGAAGATACCACCTTTTGATAATAGCAACTAATGATTCTTGTCGAGTTATATGATTTCAGGAATAAATGTAGAAATGATAATTGCATCGCTAATATTTATCGAATATTATAGCAAGGCATTAAAAAGGGTCAACACATTGACCCGAGCCAGGTATGCGTAATAGAGTAACTACTCGTTTAGAATACAAGGTAAAATGAGCATTAGATGACGTCTTAGATAGACAATGGGTTACTTAATGGGTAAACCGAATGTTTTAAAAGAGGGTCGTGGCATTTCGAAAAGCATAATGACTTTTCGAACAAGATCATAACTCAAAAGAAGAATTATGGGTCAAACATGCTCTCAAAGGGCCTTTTTGTAATTGAAAGACTAAAAAGGACTAAAACGCCCTTGTTGGCTAATTCGAACAAACAACCTTTAAAAGTTGTTTGGAAACGAGTTCTATGATAAGATACATACTTAGAATAAGTATAAAAACTGCAAGAGGTATAATATTTAGTCAAATGGCACTATTTGAGTTTTGCCGTAAAATAATGATTCGAGAGGTAAAAAAATGTGGGTTATATAAGATCACCACAATAAACCACCTTAAATACAGTCGTGGTGGGATTTTATAGGGTAAGAAATGTAGTGATGGAATGCTAGAAGCAATCGAAAACGTTTTTAGGCTCGAAAGTGCTTAAATACCCTTAACGGGTCAAAATAAGCATACAAGTAAAAATGGGTTTAATTTGTGTAATAAACCGTCGATTAGAATCTAATATGATAGATAACATTAAGTTGAAGAAGTATATGTCATATAAGGGTCAAATAAACACGTTTGATGGTGAAATCACAAACGGGTCAAAAGTTGGCAAAAAGGGTAATAAACCGAAGAATTAAAAGTTGGAAATTTTATTATGTCGGATGTTGGATTTTAACTCCATTAGATGGAGAATTAAATTACGGACGCGTAGGAAAAAGAATCGCGTAAAACGGATCAATAACGAAGAAGTTATGGCTATTTCCGTAAAACTTATCATTGCTGAAATTGCAGGACACAGCTCTGAACTTGCTGGAAATGTTGCTTCCTCGCGACACGCGGCAGAAGTGCTGAAATATGTCGCGACACGCGACAGTGTATCGTGGCCCGCGTAAGATTTCGTTAAGTCTGTCGCGGCCCGCGACAGACTACGGATCTGGCAAAATGTTTGTTGTTCATTGTTTGATGTTTTCGAACTCGTTTAAACTATTATGCAAGTATCAAAACTAACTTTTGGGTTGGTTTGATCACAGGTAAATACCAAGTGTTTCCGGATGAAGATCAAGCCCAAAGAAGAATCGAACACGAATGATAAACGAGCTTCCGCACACATTATTTCGTTGTTATTTTAATCGGCAATTCTGTATATATTAATTGGTATTATTATCAAAAGTGTAAAAGTTTTAATTCACCCGTATTTTGCAACAGTGTTTACATATAATTCCATGTTTATTTTCGTATTTTAAACGAAAATCGTTAAATAATTAGGCGGGTGTTACAAGTTGGTATCAGAGCCTTGGTTTAAGAGATTCAAGTATGGTGGGGAAAGCTATGCTTGGACTTAAACCTTACGCTCTTGATAAAGATTGGTGTTCGGTTCGAGGCTTGATCGCAAATCCGGTAAGTACAAGTACGTTAATAGTTTAGCTTGCTAAGGTGTTGTAAACAACACATAGGGCTATCGTGTGATACACGTTACCCCAATTGAAATGAATGATATAGTTGACGAAAATACGCGCGTTGACGCGTATAGTAGAAAAAGCCTTGTATTATAGTACAGGCGATTATTGAAGTTGATGTTACTAACTTTTGTGAATGTTTTAATTGAAGGACACTCGCGTTAGAAGATGACGAGAGTCAAACGAATTGTGGATATGATGATGGAACGGTCCGAGATATGACAAGAAGAGCATGCTCATCAAGGACCTAAATCGCGTAGTGGTCGCGAACAAGACTAATGGCAAGAAAAGCCCGTTAGGGCAAGCATTTACCAGGTGCACATTTAAATTATTGCATGAATATAAACATGCAACCAATACGTAGAAACTGATAGTTGCAGATTTAGATTGAAAATTTGGACAAACCTGAATAGAATACCTATCCAGGATATTGTTTCCAAGAGAAATAAAAAGAGGTATTACTTACATAGGGCGTGATGTGAAAACTATAAAAAGGTCATGCGTGTCATGTGTTAATCGCTTACTCTGGCCAAGTAAGTAGTGGCATATGATACCATGAACTTCTTATAGCCGACACATGTACATCCGATGTAGTAAGGACGGGGTAAATGGGACAAATTAAAAGTACCCAAATGAATCAAATGAGTAAAATATTTGATAACAATGTAAACGCACAGCCGAGTGACGGAAGCGTATTACATTAGGATAATGAGCCCGAAAGAAGGGACAGAGAAACATGTAAAATAGTTAAGGTACGCATTGGGAGGGGGTGTACTTACACTCGAACCCGGAAAATGCGAATATGTCCCTAAACGAGTCGTTTTTGTAAAACGTCAAACTCGAGGACAAAGTCGGAATATAGAAATGAAGCGAGGTCTTAATGCATACCGGGAGGGTTGCAATAATAACGACTTCGGTAAAACACCCGGTTGATGGGTAAGAATTGAACACATACACAGACTGAGAAACGGAAACTCGGATGAAAAAGTTAAAGGACTCGGGTTTTGGGTCATAACTAAAAGATGACAAAATAATGTAAAAAAAAGTGTGAATAAATTATGTTCAACTATTTTAAAGTTGAACGGGTCGATTACAATATCACGCCGGACGGCATGAGTAAATACAAACGGGATAGTGATACCGTTAAAAGCAAAAGAATAATGAGCCCGGTAATGGGACATAATCGAGTACGGATATATGAAAACTGGAGAATGGTGAGCATAAGATGAACCGACGCATAAATGATGTGAGAAGTCATAAAGTCGGAAAATTTCATCCGAAAATAAACAAATGAAGCCTTAGACTACGGTCAAGGTCAACTAAAGTTCAAAAGCGGAAATATACAATTCCAAACATAACAAGACATGCTTTGAAGCTATATATGCATATATACATATATTCATTTGAATGTAGATACAAATAAAAGATGAATCTGTGGGATCATCGTAACCTACGGGAATGCGATTAGTGTTAAAGTCTACGGGACTAGAATGACCCTCGGGTCACAAAAAGAAAGGGGAATAAACCTTAGGGTTCCCATTAAAAGGGGGTGAAGACCTAAGGAAATAGCCTACGAGGCCACGTGAGAGAACCTACGAGTTACTTAAACAAAGCGAGAGAAGCAGTGAGAATCCTCGCGTAAAACAAAGACTGTAAAAGAGTAAATGCCAAGTCGTCAAAATTGCTTGACATAAATTAAAGATAAAACATTAAACTGAAATTCTGTTTTAGTTAAAAACAACGTTTTATCAAACATATATAGTATGAGATGATTGGGAAATAAACCTAAAACACGACGTGACGCGATCACGGTCAGGAAAGTTATGTGAAATAAAATCACATAGTAGCCCGAGAGATGGGTATAAAGTAACTGGACTAATAAGACTAGTCAGTGAGGCCGATTAAGGTCAATATTTAAATTAAGAAAGTGTTCAACACGCTATCTATATTAAGATTAGCATGAAATAATCATAGTTGATAAGCGTGTATGACCAAGTGGCCAAATTGCTACTCAGTCAAGCCAAATAATAAAGGTAAGTGAGTACAAAGCGGCAGTGATGGTCCATGAGGTCATAATAACGAAAAGTATTGATCGCCTATACTGAGCGATCACAAGGCAACACAAGCAAAGTGTTGGGAAGTCAGATCGAGTAAAGGCACAGTAAAAAGAGTAAAGCCGGAAGGTATGTGGTAATATGCCTTGTAGAATTCCGTTAATAGCACATCTAGATAGTGCTAAATAAATAAGATAAAATCAGGAAATTCATTTTAGTGGCGAATGTTGTACGAATGAACCAAATGAATAAGTTCGTAAAGAAAAGGGGTCTGTTTGTAAATAGTGAAAGATCTCACTAGAAACATCCAAATGGGTAAAAAATAACGGATTCACAAAGAATCCGAAAGTATAAAGGCGATGGATTTCGCTAAGTTAATCAAACAAGTCGAAATAACAAGATGGTGTTATTCTGAATTGCTTAAATTCGCATAAAAGATACATACGTTGTGTAATTAAAAGATGTTACCATATTTGTCTAATGACACAACAAATGGTCAAAGTGTGAGTAATGCTTAGAAGGTTACTCAGTTTATGTACATTGGGTTGAAACTCAATAAATTATGTAAGAAAAGGTTTCGAGGACGAAACCTCTTTAAGGGGGGTAGACTTATAACACCCCAAAAAATGGGTTTGGTAATTAAACCACGTTACTAGTGACGCCGGGTAAAATACCGTTAGTGGTAAAAAAAATTAACTCGGTTAATATTAGGATTTAAATAAATAAATTTGATGTTAATTAAAAAAAAGATAAATACTTTGAGGAAAACAAAGTATTTAGAAGGCCCGAGCTATCGGGACTAAATAAAACGGGTTATGACTACCCCGAACTCACTAAGTAAACTAGCAAAGTTTAACCTAGTTAACAAAACAAAGTATTGTTGAAAATAAGTAGGTTGTAGCCTACTTACTAGTTAACAAAACTTGAGGGACCAAAATCGTCAAAAAGGGAACAAGTTCTATTAATAAAAAAAAACACACACCACACACACTTTGTGTGTGTGGATCGATCATCAGGAGCGACCAAGAGAGCTCAAACCCTAGAATCAACAAATTCACCAAATTGGAGCTCTAATCAAGCCCCAAATCAATGCATGAACGCGTATAAATGATCACCAAGTCAAAGGGATCGTAAGGTATGTTAAATTTTGTAATTTGGTGATGTCTTGAAGTTATGATGAATACTCAAAATCACAATTTGGGAATGGATGATGAATCCATGAGTGTAGTTGTGAAGAAATCTATGTGTAGGAACAACCCTAGTTAACAATTTGATGAACTAGTGTTGAAAACTAGGGAATTGATGATTTCCCTTGTATGTGCTAAGTGGGTTATGGCTAGATAATGAAGATGATGATGTAATTGTGCTAGAAATCATCATAGTTGATAGTAGAAACAAAGTACTTGAAAAAATTTACATGATTGAGTACTTGTTCATACATGATAGAGATGGGTTTTTATGATATGATGATGTTAGTGTCTAAATTGTGATTAGAATCCTCATATTAGATAATAAAAGTATGCTACTTGAACCATTTAGGTGTTTGAGTACATGAATCATAATTACCATGAATTGGGTTTGGTGTAAAAAGAATGGAAATAATGATAAATTCATGTTAAAAATGAAGCTTGATATCATCATGTGTTAAGAAAGATTAATGTAGTGATAATTCGATGAATTATGGTTATAAAACTTGGTAAACGAAGTGAATAAACGGTAGCCTAAGTATGATGCTACCGTGTATTTGACCAAGTAGTTAAATGAGTAGTAAAGCTACATCATGTAATCACTTATGATTAATAGGCCGTTGACTTTAAACAGTCAAACCGACCTATAATACGATGAATGATAATTCTTAAATATAAAATGCGTAGGGTGGAATGATCGTATTAAGTTATGACTAAACTAACCACCTTGTGAAATGATGAATAATAGTTGGCGCTTAAAACAAGCTAGGTGAAGCTTGGAGTGAAAGCGGGTCAAACGAATCAAGAATGAAGGAAAAAGCATAATTCGGATGCAAGGTAAGTATAACTTACACTAGTCTTATATTTTAGAATATTCTCTTATCGTATTAGTTACGAATAAGATAAATACATAATTGAGGTATGATGTTCCGGCGTGTAAATGTACGGAACAAGATAGTCGAGTATGACAAGAAACCATGTTGATGGTTTAAAAGGAGTTAAATCGGTCATTTAGACCAAACGGGTCAAAGGGTGAAGATACCACCTTTTGATAATAGCAACTAATGATTCTTGTCGAGTTATATGATTTCAGGAATAAATGTAGAAATGATAATTGCATCGCTAATATTTATCGAATATTATAGCAAGGCATTAAAAAGGGTCAACACATTGACCCGAGCCAGGTATGCGTAATAGAGTAACTACTCGCTTAGAATACAAGGTAAAATGAGCATTAGATGAAGTCTTAGATAGACAATGGGTTACTTAATGGGTAAACCGAATGTTTTAAAAGAGGGTCGTGGCGTTTCGAAAAGCATAATGACTTTTCGAACAAGATCATAACTCAAAAGAAGAATTATGGGTCAAACATGCTCTCAAAGGGCCTTTTTGTAATTGAAAGACTAAAAAGGACTAAAACGCCCTTGTTGGCTAATTCGAACAAACAACCTTTAAAGTTGTTTGGAAACGAGTTCTATGATAAGATACATACTTAGAATAAGTATAAAAACTGCAAGAGGTATAATATTTAGTCAAATGGCACTATTTGAGTTTTGCCGTAAAATAATGATTCGAGAGGTAAAAAAATGTGGGTTATATAAGATCACCACAATAAACCACCTTAAATACAGTCGTGGTGGGATTTTATAGGGTAAGAAATGTAGTGATGGAATGCTAGAAGCAATCGAAAACGTTTTTAGGCTCGAAAGTGCTTAAATACCCTTAACGGGTCAAAATAAGCATACAAGTAAAAATGGGTTTAATTTGTGTAATAAACCGTCGATTAGAATCTAATATGATAGATAACATTAAGTTGAAGAAGTATATGTGATATAAGGGTCAAATAAACACGTTTGATGGTGAAATCACAAACGGGTCAAAAGTTGGCAAAAAGGGTAATAAACCGAAGAATTAAAAGTCTGAAATTTTATTATGTCGGATGTTGGATTTTAACTCCATTAGATGGAGAATTAAATTACGGACGCGTAGGAAAAAGAATCGCGTAAAACGGATCAATAACGAATAAGTTATGGCTATTTCCGTAAAACTTATCGTTGCTGAAATTGCAGGACACAGCTCTGAACTTGCTGGAAATGTTGCTTCCTCGCGACACGCGGCAGAAGTGCTGAAATATGTCGCGACACGCGACAGTGTATCGCGGCCTGCGTAAGATTTCGTTAAGTCTGTCGCGGCCCGCGATAGACTACGGATCTGGCAAAATGTTTGTTGTTCATTGTTTGATGTTTTCGAACTCGTTTAAACTATTATGCAAGTATCAAAACTAACTTTTGGGTTGGTTTGATCACAGGTAAATACCAAGCGTTTCTGGATGAAGATCAAGCCCAAAGAAGAATCGAACACGAATGATAAACGAGCTTCCGCACACATTATTTCGTTGTTATTTTAATCGGCAATTCTGTATATATTAATTGGTATTATTATCAAAAGTGTAAAAGTTTTAATTCACCCATATTTTGCAGCAGTGTTTACATATAATTCCATGTTTACTTTCGTATTTTAAACGAAAATCGTTAAATAATTAGGCGGGTGTTACAAGTTGGTATCAGAGCCTTGGTTTAAGAGATTCAAGTATGGTGGGGAAAGCTATGCTTGGACTTAAACCTTACGCTCTTGATAAAGATTGGTGTTCGGTTCGAAGCTTGATCGCAAATCCGGTAAGTACAAGTATGTTAATAGTTTAGCTTGCTAAAGTGTTGTAAACAACACATAGGGCTATCGTGTGATACATGTTACCCCAATTGAAATGAATGATATAGTTGACGAAAATACGCGCGTTGACGCGTATAGTAGAAAAAGCCTTGTATTATAGTACGGGCGATTATTGAAGTTGATGTTACTAACTTTTGTGAATGTTTTAATTGAAGGACACTCGCGTTTGAAGATGACGAGAGTCAAACGAATTATGGATATGATGATGGAACGGTCCGAGATATGACAAGAAGAGCATGCTCATCAAGGACCTAAATCGCGTAGTGGTCGCGAACAAGACTAATGGCAAGAAAAGCCCGTTAGGGCAAGCATTTACCAGGTGCACGTTTAAATTATTGCATGAATATAAACATGCAACCAATACGTAGAAACTGATAGTTGCAGATTTAGATTGAAAATTTGGACAAACCTGAATAGAATACCTATCCAGGATATTGTTTCCAAGAGAAATAAACAGAGGTATTACTTACATAGGGCGTGATGTGAAAACTATAAAAAGGTCATGCGTGTCATGTGTTAATCGCTTACTCTGGCCAAGTAAGTAGTGGCATATGATACCATGAACTTCTTATAGCCGACACATTTACATCCGATGTAGTAAGGACGGGGTAAATGGGACAAATTAAAAGTACCCAAATGAATCAAATGAGTAAAATATTTGATAACAATGTAAACGCATAGCCGAGTGACAGAAGCGTATTACATTAGGATAATGAGCCCGAAAGAAGGGACAGAGAAACATGTAAAATAGTTAAGGTACGCATTGGGAGGGGGTGTACTTACACTCGAACCCGGAAAATGCGAATATGTCCCTAAACGAGTCGTTTTTGTAAAACGTCAAACTCGAGGACAAAGTCCGAATAAAGAAATGAAGCGAGGTCTTAATGCATACCGGGAGGGTTGCAATAATAACGACTTCGGTAAAACACCCGGTTGATGGGTAAGAATTGAACACATACACACCCTGCATGGGCAAGTCATTTCAGTTAGAAGTCCCGTTTAGGGCAACCATGTACTTGTTTAAATTTTAGTGGAATGATTAGATTTAAAATATCATTCCTATTTAGGATCTACCATTATAATAAAATGGCAAAATCTAAAAAGGACAAGACCTAGCCATGTGTCACCTTAAGACAGGGCCAAGATGGTAGTTCCTCAATTAGATTCAGATCCATATTAACATCTCAATTTAGGATTGTTCTACGTTAAATATTAAAAAAAGAATCTTAAAGGTAAAACCTAGCCTAAGTGTCGTTGCAGACATGGCCAAGATGGTAAAACCTATTCAAATCCTTGTTAGCATCTGAAGACATGTTAACATTGGTGGCAAAAATGTGATTCGATAAAATCGCATAAATCATCCTTAAATTGGATTACTCCAATTTTCCTTATTAAAATAATCATCCCTCTAAAGATAAAGTGCCTACGGGCTATAATTAACGCCTGAGACTAAAGACTGTGGTAGCCTACAACTCCCTGTCAAGAAAAGGTAACGAACTTTGATTCAAACCTAAATGCCTTGATTCCATAAAATATGGGCTTATAAATTAAACTTGTCTACGTGACTAGGCCTTTTTGTGCTATTATTAAATTATAATTAGGGATTGTAATAAAGATCCTAAATATGTATATACTTAACAAATTAACCAAAAATAGTTATTAAAGACCATGGTTAATAAATCGTCAAGAGCGATAGTACTATATAGACTTCCAAATAAACCTTGTCCTTATTTTCTTTTATGTAGCAATTAAAGCTACATGACTAGGTCAGAAGAGGTAAACAGTCATCCGGTGGAAAACCATGAAAATGCTAAGATACCTGTGACCGGTGCGGAGCTGTAAGCATTAATAGATAATGTTGTTACAAAAGCTATAGAGCGGCATTATAATGAATCTAGCGGGACTCGAAGTAGGACCCTATCCGCACCGCATTCCAAGCCTAAGACTCATTCAGAGGCTCACAGCAAGCCACCCTCTAAGAAAGATGAGCCAAAGAAAGATGATGATCGACATTCATCTAATCAACACAGTGCTCCATCCAAGAGGATAGTGTTCGATAATGAACCGCGTACCAAGCCCTGTACTTATAAGTACTTTGTTTCCTGCAAACCCCGGGATTTCACTGGGGAGAAAGGTGCAATTGACTGTATGACTTGGTTAGATGAAATGGACACCGTGGTTGATATGAGCGGTTGTGCTGAAAGGGATGTAGTGAAGTATGTATCCCAATCATTCAAGGGAGAGGCACTAGCATGGTGGAAGTCTCTCATTCAAGCTGCTGGAAAGATCCCACTATACAATCTGACATGGGATCAGTTTGTTGCTCTCATTAAGAAGAATTACTGCCCTCAACACGAGGTTGAGAGGATTGAATCTGACTTTTTATCATTGGTGATGAAGAATTTAGATTGTCAAGCTTACCTCGCCAGTTTCAATACCCTGTCTAGGCTAGTTCCGTATCTGGTAACACCGGAACCCAAGCGAATTGCTTGCTTCATTGGGGGTTTAGCCCAAGAAATTAAAGCCAGTGTTAAGGCTTCAAGACCTGCTACTTTTAGGTCGGCAGCTGATCTATCTTTGTCCCTCACTTTAGATGCGGTCAGGCTAAGATCGCTCAAGAACTCTGAAGAGGGTAAGAGGAAGCGTGAGGGTGATACCTCACGAAGATCTGAGAAGAAGCACAAAGGTAATACGGAACACAAGAAGGAGTCTGGGTCCAACAAAGGTAATCAGCAAACAGAGGAAAAGCCAAAGTGCAAGACTTGCCAAAAACGCCACTTTGGAAAATGCAGACTTGAGTCCAAGTCTCAGTCAGGACCAGCTGCATGTGGGTTATGCAAGTCTAAGGAGCACAAGACTGTTGATTGTAAGAAGATTAAAGATGTCACATGCTACAACTGCAATGAGAAAGGGCATATCAAGACCAACTGCCCTTAATACGCCAAGAAGCCTGATGAGGTCAAGAAGACCAATGCAAGGGTCTTCCGGATGGATGCAAAGGAAGTTGTCAGGACGACAATGTGATAACAGGTACCTTCCTCATAAATGATGTTTATGCAAGAGTACTATTTGATTCAGGAGCTGATAAGTCGTTTGTAGATAATAAGTTTTGTAAGTTGCCGAATTTACCTGTTAAAACCTTAAGTGTGAAGTATGAGGTTGAATTAGCTGATGGAACCATAGAAACTGCATCAACCGTGTTAGATGGATGTGTTATATCCATTAGGAACCACTATTTTCCATTGTCCTTACTTCCTTTGAAGTTAGCCGGTTTTGATATAGTTATAGGCATGGACTGGTTATCGCATAACCAAGCCCAGATCGTCTACAGTAAGAAGCAAGTGGTGATTAAGACTCCGTCTGGTGAGTCACTTACCATTCAGGAAGATACCCAGTATGGACTGCCTGAACAAATGTCTATGCTCAAGGCATCTAGATGTTTGAAGAAGGGTTGTGTCATTTATATGGCACAGGTGACTATTGATGAACAGAAGCCCAAGGTCAAGGATATTCCCGTCATTTCTGAGTACCCTGAAGTATTTCCTGAAGAACTACCTGGTTTACCACCAGATAGGCAAGTAGAATTCAGAATTGACATCATCCCTGGAGCAGCGCCTATCGCGAGAGCGCCTTATAGATTGGCACCAACAGAGATGAAGGAATTGAGGACACAACTAGATGATTTGCTAGCCAAAGGTTTTATTACACCTAGTTCATCTCCTTAGGGAGCACCAATCCTGTTTGTAAAGAAGAAGGATGGATCGATGCGTTTATGCATCGATTATCGTGAACTTAACAAGGTCACTATTAAGAATAGGTATCCTTTGCCCAGGATCGACGATCTGTTCGATCAATTGCAAGGGGCAAGCTACTTTTCTAAGATTGATTTGAGGTCGGGCTATCATCAGCTGAAGGTTAGAGATGAAGTTGTGCACAAGACTGTGTTTAGGACTCGTTATGGTCATTACGAGTTCCTAGTGATGCCTTTTGGGCTCACTAATTGTTGGATCTGAGTTTGGTTTTGATTGTATTTTCTATTTGAATTAAAATGGAAATGGATGAGTTGTGCAGCGGAATTAATATGGAAACAAACTTTGCATACAATCAAACGAGAGTATTGCTTTGATCAATACATTTTCAACAAAGAACCGAATGATTGAATTTAATTTCAACAACGACTACAAAGTAATGCTTGAATACAAACTCCCCCTCAGCCAGAGCGCAGTGTTTGTTCGTGTAAAGAAGACGGTGTTGCAAAGAGCTAATAGAACAGTACAGAGCACTGTTCTATTTATAGGCACTAGCAAACCACTGAGCATCTAATGCTGACGTCACCATGAAAGTGACATCTAACCTCCTAACAAACTCTAACCTCTGATTAATACAAAACACTACTATGCTAACTACTGCTTAATACAATACATTTCATAAAGATAGAATAAACAACTACTGCATCCCTCCACTGCTGTGAACCCAGCAGTACTTGTCCGGATCAGCAGTGCTTGAACCAAGGCAGTAGATTGAGCAGCAGGGCTTTAGTCTTCCATCAGACCTTTACTTGAACAACAGTTGTAGGTCAGCAGTTTGCACGATCAGCAGATAGGAGGTCAGCAGATGTTGAAATCACTATCAAGGGGAGAGACTTGTATTTAAACATTTGTAAACGTCTGCTTATTCTGGATCCACTGCTCTGATCCAGTTTTGGCTTTAATTTTCTGTTCCTCTTGGTAGGGTTCAATCCCAACAATCTCCCCCTGGAACAGATAATGCCAAAACTCTTCATTATTGTGGAGTGTTTATTGCCTCATCAGCAGTTCCCTTATCTGACCTTTAAATTGTAGTTCAAAGTCTAGGGCATCTGTGTCTTCATCATCCCTGCTAAGTTGAAGATCAAGGAGATCCTGCAAATCTTCAAGACTCAGGCCAAGAGCTTGTTCCCTTGATAATTTCTTCACTTCTCCACCAGACCTGAGCAAAGTCAATACGCAGGTCTGTTTGTCAGTTTCTCACTTTTGTATTTTTACGCCTGGTGGGTTTCTTGGGAGATGTTTATTTGCAGAGGTATTGGGTGAGGCTGGCCTATTCATGACTGGCTGAGCAGTACTTGCAGATTGTTCCAATTCAAGATCTTCTTTTATCATTAATTTAATGCCTGGTTTTACAACAGCATTTCCAGCTTTTAGATCTTGAATTGTTTCAACACCTGACTGGTTTTTACTCCTTTTGTAGATGGCAGCACCAGCTGGAGCAGTGGTTCTTTTGACTTGCAGCTTTGGTGGTCTTTTTGAGACCTCTGCTTTGGAGTAGTCAGGCTTTTGTGGAACTTTTGGATCTTTCTTTCTAAGTTCCTCTAAGCTTTTGTAGGTTTCCCTGACCCTATCTTCTCCCCACTTTGTCACTGAGTTCTTTGACCCATAGTTAGCTGCAATCAGCTCCTCTTTCATTCTCCTTAACTGTAAGATCTTATCAGCTTCAAATTGTTTGAATTTTTCAGGAGGAGTCTGTTTGACCTTATTCTTGATCATGTTTTGAATCCTGGCTGCTTCTTTTTCAAGCTCAGGAATGGTCCAGTGTACATGTGTTTCTCCCCCTTGTATTTCTTGTAGGTCATGATGTTCTCAATGTAGTCATTTCTCAAGGACTCGTCTGCCCTTTCTGAGAGTTGTTGACATACATTTTTGGCAAATTGCTCCATTGCACTGACCTGTGTGAGTAAAAACTGATAGCTTTGTTAAAATTCTCTATCAGATTTCCCTTTTCTGTTTTTGATTGCGATATCCTCTGCTTGCTTGGCCTTGAGTTTCAAGTATTCTTCGATATTGTTAGGCCTGGGATATCCTGCAACTGATGGCAAACTCCTTTTAATTGGATCATCCTCATAGTAGAAAGATTTGATTTCTTCCCTAACTGCAATGAGTTCCAGAGGAAATGATACACCAGCAGGAGGTAATGGCTTTAAAATTTAAGCTGAAGAGAGAGGTATGGGTTTTGGAATTGTTACAAGTGACAGGGATTTTGAAGATGTTGGTGGTGGAGATGTGTCATCATCTTTTAGAATTAGCCTTCTCCTTTTTAGTTGAGGAGGGACTGATGATGTTTTAGGTGAAGCAATGGTGGTAGATTGAGTGGCAGTGGTTTACGATTAACTGACAGCTGTTGAAACAACTGGTGTTTCAACCACTGTTGTCATTACAACAGATGTTATAACATCTGTTGTCTTCTACTTTTTGTCAGCAGGTGAAAGTGGTGGTGAGATTGTTTTTGGTGGTGACAGTGGTGGTGGTAAAGTAGTGGTTGTGGTGTGTGTTGAAGTAAGAACATATGTTGAAACCACTGAAGTACCAGCAGTAGTTGATACAACAGGAGTTACAATAGCTGTTTGGGTGGAGGTTTGATGTTGATGGCTTTTGGATGGTGGTTTTGGAATATGCTTTGGAATACTGGATGGGATGGACTTAGGTTTCCTTTTTGTCTTAGGATTTTTAGAATCCTTTGACCCAGAACAACCCTGCGCATACAGCTCCATAAAAGCTCTTTTCTCCTCATTCCACCTTGAAATATCCTTTGCCAATCTATCCTTCTTTACACTTGCTACTCCTTCATCAAGTGCTTCTTGAGTTGCATCAACCTTTTTACTACCATCTGGCACAGGAATTTTTCTGGTCATAACATCCCTTTCAGGTTCAATGTAAAGACCATCATCTATTCCCTTCTTCTTCCACTCCTGAATTTTCTCCCCCTTTTTGGCATTATCTTCTGGGAGTTGATCAATGAAAAGTACTGTTGGAGGAGCAGTGCCAGTGGTTTCCAATAAATGGGCCTTGATTGCCTTAATGTCTGCTTGAGTGTTCTTGAACCTAGACTCCATGATGGTTCTCAACTTTTGAACATGTATTTCATGTCACTGATCAGCCATTTGTTGTTGTTGTTGGAGAAAAGGTTGGAAAAGGTTCCAGAGCTCATTTGTGGCAAAAGCTTGTGGTAGAGCAGGTGCTTGAGATGGAACAACAGTGGATTGCATCTTTTCTGTTTTCAACACCTGTTGTAGCATATTTTTAAGATCTGCAACAGATGTATCCAACTTTTCAATTCGTTCCGTCAAATCCTGATATTTTAAATCATCACCCAATTTAATGGGATCATCTGATTTCCCACTAACAGTGGTTTTATCAGTGGTTGAGGTAGGGAGTGTACTCCAAACACTAACCACTGATGCCCCTTTGTCTTGGTACTGGGTCTTCTTCCTTCAACACTTGACAACCTTTTGATGTTGCCAGTAGGATAAATAAATCCACTGGTGGTTGGAAGATGTGCTATGTAAGGAATTGCCTCCAAGGAAGTCTTACTAATGTAACCACTGTCCAACTGTAAACCAGTGGGTTTAACAGTTGTAGTGGCTGCTTCACTTGGACTAGCACCAAGAGTTACATGTAACTCAAGGGGTGTAACCTCCTCAGGTTGTGTTGGTGGGTTAGCAAAGATTGATACATCAGACTCAGTCATTTGTTGAGGTATGTTCTCATTAATGGGTGATTGAGAAGGACTGTTTAGTGCCTGGTTCAAATCAATTGCATCCAACAGCAGTTTAGTTGGTGATGGAATTTTAGATGTGAGGTTTGGTGTAGAAACAGGATTTGCCCCGGGCATTGAGCTGTGGATGATGAAACCGAGTGATTTCAGAGCATCATGATGTGGTGGCCCTATCTGTACAACCTGTTCTTTTTGTGAAGAAGCAGGAGGAGTATTGGTTTTGGGTTGAGATATTTGTACCAACTGCTGTGAGGAAGAAGCAGCAGTGGTTTCTTGTGACTTTTGTGTTGTCACAGGCATTTGCTCTAGTATCTCATCCTCCAGAGTTACCTTTTTTATTGGTTTGGGGGGTTTTGAATTTTTCTTTTTCTGTGGCTTTTTGGTGATTTTAGGTGTGGGTTTCAAAGCAGTTGTGCTGCCACTTTGATCACCTTGAGCAGTGGGCTCAGCAGCAGATACCTGAGGAGCAGTTGTAACTGCTAAATTCTGCGCAGGCACCTCTGCTTGTGTTTTGCAAGGTGTTAACATTCTTGTAAAAGTTTCAGCAGTTAAGCTGTTCATTTCAAAATAATCACCTTGGTGTATTGCAGCAATATCATCCTTACTAAATTTGTTTTCAAAATAATAACTTAAAAACCTTGGAAACAGTAAGAATGATTTTGTTTCAACATTATTAACCAAATCATTAAAGATTTCCCGAGAATAATTAAAATTTTCTTCTTGAAGAATTGCATATCCCAGATTTTGAATCTTTAATGGTATTTCATTAAAGGAAGTGGTTTTGTTTGAAACACATAAGAGGAGGGTATGGAATAAAAACCTTGTTGCAGAAGGAAAGAAACCTTTTTGTAAGGTAGCTTTCTTCATCATTGTGTCTGCATACCCTCTCTCAATGAAGTCAATTTTTAACTCATTTTTAGTGAAAGAAATTGTACCTTCCTGATCATCGAGTTGAAAGATTTCTAAAATTGACTGTGGTGTAATCTTGACAGGTTTTCCCTTTAGAGTAGAGTTAATGGCTATTACAGCGTCTCCTTGTGTTTCAAGGGTGGCATTCTTCCAAAACTCTCTTTGGGTTGTCAAGTAAATTGGTGCATCGGCTATTAACAAAGTTTTGTACTTTGATTTAACCATTTTTGCGATGATGGAGTCGAAAGTATTTGTGGTGCTGGGTTTTGTGAGAAGACCCAAAAGATTGTGAGATGGTTTGAATGGAAGTTCGGTGGGATTGGCCTTTTGAGAGGCCGCTTTCGCCGATGATTTGGAGGAGGGTTTTGCAGATGGCTTTGATTTTGTCATTTTGAAGATGATGATCGAAGAAATTTGTGAATGAATGTGAAGAAAAACTGTTTTGAGAAGAGAATTTTTGAGAATTCAATTCGACAGTTAAACACTGTTTTTGGTGTGAAGTGGGGGTTTTATAGAGGAAAAAGTGAAGGCTGACGTGGCAGCGGTTACAAAAGTACTGACCACTATTACTGCCCACATGCCAAGCTCTGAGGAAATGAAGGACAGTACTTTTATGAAAGTTACTGATGAAGGCAGTGGTTACAACGGTAAAATGGAAGCAGTGGATGATTTTCACTATCAGTGGATAGCATATCAGTGGATAAGACACTGCTTTTGAGCAACAGAGTTTATCAGGGTATTGAGAGAATAGAGGATGGCTTTCAGCAGTGGACAGACTTTGAAGAAGAGCAGACTTTTGAATAAACAGTGGTTATGGCAGACTTTTAAGGATTTTAATGAAAATTTCATTTTTGGCTATTTTTAAGGATGGATTTTTGATTTTCTGAAAACATTTTGATGCTTTTATGCATAGAAAAACAAGGTGTTGCCTGTTATTCCATGTTTAGCATCCCAATTCTAGAGACCAAGCTTTCAAAGGTGGCTGTATCAAGTGCTTTTGTGAGCACATCTGCCAACTGGTCTTTAGTTGGGACATGATGCAGAGAAATCAAACCTTTTTCATAGCAATCCCTCACAAAGTGATGTCTGATGTCGATGTGTTTGGTGGTTGAATGGGAAACTGGATTTTTGATGATATTTTCTGCTGCCTGGCTATCCAACATGAGTGGTGTCTTTAAGGCAGTGATACCAAAATCCAGCAACTGATTTTGAAGCCACAGGAGTTGGGCTGTACAGCTTGCAGCAGCAATGTATTCAGCTTCAGCAGTGGATGTTGAAACAGCTGCTTGTTTTTTTGTCACACCCCCAAAATCCACATGCGGAGTACCACCGCTTGGAGGCGTGACTGACCAGGATCTTAGCCACCAATCACATTGAGCTCATAGGTATATGTAAATAAAACTTTCATTGATTAACAATAAGTGTCACAATGTTACATTATATTTTATAGTGTACAGCGGAAGCATAAATCAATCGTTAAGTGTTTATAACCACATGTAGAAGCTATTAGTCTTGTATAGTGTTTCCATGTATCTCGACCCATGACCACTCCAGCTTCCCAGATAGCAAGTCACAATGATATGCACCTAAAGGCCTGCAAGGCATGTAACAACAAATCAACAACAAAGTTGAGCGAGTTCACAGTTGGGTGTTCGTTTTAAGTTGTTTCAAAAGCATAGTTTTCTTTAGCTGGCATACTTGCCGTGGGGGCTACCCCATAGTTGAAAACGTGTTTTGTTTAATCCCAATTACTCTGGCAATCCAGCCGTGGGGGCTACCCCATGTTTAGTTATCTGGCTCTTCGGCCGTGGGGGCTACCCCATGCATATACTACTAGACTCGTTACCATATCGACCGCTGACGGTAGTCATGTTTATGTGCCCTTAGCGTCAATGTCTATCATCATTGACGTGCCCAGATCCATTAGTTCACGCCCATCCTCTGCGGCACGGTGGGAGGCTTGTCAGACCTAAATAGCGCTATCTAACTAATGACCCGCTCGCCATTGGCCCGACGATTAAGTCGATATAAAAAGGAGGGACTTCGTGATAGAGTTTTGGTCTAGTGAAATTTAAACTGTCCAAGAGGACGAGGAATTACATTTCCTGAACCCGTACTGTCCTACCCAAGAAGGACGAGGAATCCATATTCCTTAACCCATTCCCAATCCCTGGGAATCCCATGCCTTGTATAGAGTGTGAACTCACCTCGATTTGCTCGGTATGTCCCGTTTCACTATTCGTTCCAAATGGATCAACCAAATCCTAGTGTGATTATCAATATCAATCAGTTTCGTATGCACACAGATCACGTATTATTTACACATACTACACTTGCAGTGTACACAGACCTCACGTATTGTTATGCAAGTCACTTCTGTAATTCATGCAACTAATATCAGTTAGTCATGCAACACACTTCCATAGCTCACACATACTCACCATAATCGTAACATATAATAACATCTAAGCCATGTACGAAATCGTAACACATACTCCTAGTTCATGTATTCAGCTAATTGATTCATGTTTTCTCTTCACATAATTGTATGACGGGCCACTATACATGGTCATGTGCGACCCCCAGACTACTCGGCCAAACATCTCCCTTAGCCCAAAGAAGTGTGCGACCCATTAATCTGTTTCCTATTCACAATGCCCAGCTAATGCACTTTAAACCGTCGCAGCCCACTATCATATATACATATATACCAAAGGCTGTTGTTTAAATTCATGCATATTTACAACTCATAACCAATCCTATCATAAAAATTAGAATTGTAAGAGCCCCCCTAAGGCTTCGGCCCACTCAATCAACACCCATATTCCAATATGCTTTATGTATACTCATCCCACTGTTAATTGAGAACAATGTATGATATGATCATTTAATTTTTGAAGTGCATAAGCATTAGTTCCCCAACCTAGGACCCTTATCATTCACACATGTGCAGCCACTTTTTGTTAACTTATCCAATTAATCATTACATATAGGCTTTCATCTACTACCCTAACATGCAAAGTCTATTTACATGACACGTTTCACACTCATCCACTTTCATCATGATCTCACATTTTTAGGCACTAATAATTAACCAACTATCAGTCACATTGTCATATGAATCAAGTACCAAGCATCTTATTAAATATTTATTAACCATCGAATCATGATTTATGGGCCAGACTCATATACTCTTGTTGCCTACTCGTGACCCATATACCCCACACATCAAACCACATTATTATACACCAAATACTCAACATCATACATCAATCAGTGGCACCCTCGATACATCACAAAATCATTATATCCAATCGGTCTTTACTAGTGTTCATATGAACATATAATCAAGATCCTGTATCGAGATTTATTTTCATAAGTCTAGCACGATAATACTAGCAAGCATCACACAACTCAACTTAACAAGAACAACTAGCAACAACCTATCGTTACATATTCAGCATCGTTGCATATCACATATATCACAGTATTAATGCAACCATAATCATAAAATCAACAAGGATTGCGAGCAAACATAACATACTAACCGGTGAATCAGTGTTTCGAAGGGGGCTGCTACTGTCATTGTGCGCCAAAGGAGAATCTAGGGTTTATGTATGTGTGTTAATATGTTACGTGATCTCTTACTTATAAAAACTAGAACCGGTAGGAAATTAGAACCCATAGTCGGCCCCTAACAATTATCCACTCGGGCTCTACCAAGCCCAATCATAAATCCAACGTATAAGGTGTTCAGTTTTGGGCTTTGGTTTAGAGATTGGGCTCATGTAATTCAGCCTAGGATGACCTGTGTGTATGGGCCGAAGGGGTTTGTAACAAACGCGGCCAAATTATAAACTAAGTGTGTGCTAAGACGCGGCCCAACATGTTCGGCCCAAACCCAAGGAATACGAGTTTTAAATTAACAAGTTATAATACTAGCACAAAGCGTTCAATCACAAAGAAGGGGGATGTATAACAAGAAATTAGAATCGCGGGATTAAACGACACTGACCTCGAAAGTTCGGGTTGTCACATTTTTGCTTTGCCATGAAACTAAGCAATCACCTAGAAACTGGCACCCTCCTGATGTGGACTTCCTTGTGGTGTTACATCCAGCAAAGTCACTGTCTGAAAAGCCTGAAAGCTTGATATTCCCATTAGCTGGATACCAGATACCAAGTGTGGGAGCACCTTTTATGTATCTGAAGATCCTTTTTACAGCAATGAGGTTTGATTTTCTGGGAGTTGATTGACTTCTTGCACAGACACATGTTGCAAACATGATGTCTGGTCTAGATGCAGTTAGGTACAATAAAGACCCAATCATGCTTCTATATAAAGTTTGGTCAATCAGCTCATCCTTTTCATCAGACATGACAAGCTTATTTGTTGCCATGGGTGTGCTGCATGGTTTACAATCATTCATATCAAATTTATTCAAAAGTTCTTTAGCATATTTGCTTTGATGAATGAAAGTTCCATTTTGCATTTGCTGAACTTGGAGACCAAGAAAGCATTGCAGCTCACCCATTGCACTCATTTCAAACTCAGCTATCATGAGTTTTCTAAACTCTTCACACATTTTATTACATGTGCTTCCAAAAATAATGTCATCCACATAAATTTGGACAATCATTAAATCCTTTCCTCTCCATTTTAGAAACAGTGTTTTATCAATGGTACCTCTTTTGAAACCATTTAAGAGTAGGAAGTTAGAAAGAGTTTCATACCAGGCCCTTGGTGCTTGTTTCAGGCCATACAAGGCTTTGTTTAGCTTGTAGACATGATCTGGATAAAATGGATCCTCAAAACCTGGAGGTTGACAAACATATACCTCCTCTTGAATTGTACCATAGAGGAAAGCACTTTTGATATCCATTTGAAACACCTTCATGTTGTGGTTGACAGCAAAGGCCAGGAACAGTCTAATGGCTTCCAATCTTGCAATAGGGGCGAATGTTTCATCATAATCAATCCCCTCTTCCAGTCTGTAACCTTGAACCACAAGCCTGGCTTTATTCTTGACAACAATGCCCCTTTCATCTGTTTTGTTCTTGAAGACCCACTTTGTGCCAATGGGACTAACCTCTTCTGGCAGTGGTACAAGTTCCCATACTTGTTGTCTTTTAAACTGTTGGAGCTCCTCTTGCATGGCTTCTACCTAGCTGTTGTCTTTCAGTGCCTCTTGGTACTTGACTGGCTGATGGAGTGATAGAAAACCAGCAAAAAGACAAATGTTTTGTGTTTGGCTTCTTGTGAGCACCCCTTCATTTATGTTGCCAATGATTTTATCAGGTGGATGAGATCTCAAGAAGATTAAATCTCCTTGGTATGGTATGATAGCATTTGTTGGTGAAGGCTGCAGATGTGTATCATCTGAGCTAACCACTGCTGGGGACTTTGATGATCCAGCAGTGGCTTCAAAAGGTGGGGGAATTGATGGTAATGATGAGGATACATGCTGACGTTTATCCACTGTTTGGTGACTTTTGTCAGCAGTGTTTGAGGATGTGGAAGCAGTGGTTGATGGGCTACTTTGGTCAACAACCAAGGAAGAGACAATACATGGGTCGAGTGGATGAAAGCGAAAGTGAAAGTGAGGAAGAGATGGAGTTGGACCCGGCTGAAAAGCCAAAATGGAATTCGGGTCCATTAGATGATCAAGCAGAGGAGTGGCAACTGACACTCTACCATGACAGCATGAATAAGTTGAAGAACAAGGCTGCTGCATTCATTTGTGAAAGAGAAGTTAATGAGGTTCAATTTGGCCAGTTCGGTGTGTTTGATAAATTTCGCGCTCTAGGTTGGGAGGGGGCGCTTAATTGTTATGATAAAGATAAAAACAACTTGTTCATAGCCGAAATACAAGAATGGATGGCAACTCTTAAGGTTAATCAATATGACAGGCCATCACATATGAAGCTAACGGGTATTGTGAATGGAATTCCGGTGGAGATGTCGTTTGACACGTTGAAGAAGCTTGGGAAATATGATAGTCTTCCAGCCCGTGAGTACATGATACCGACTCTTGATGACCTCCTGGTTAAACCGGAGAAACATACTCGATGGAATGATATGTTGGCAGCACTGTTTTTACCCGGTAAATACAGAGGTATTCTATACCGGAGGAACTTAAAAATAGAAGCTAAATTGTTGCTGCAAATTTGTGTTCTCAATGTTATTCCACGAAGGGGGAACAAGGATCAGGTGAGGTTCCCGGAGGTACCTGTCCTCTATTCGCTAATGCATGGGGCTCCGCGTTTTCCGATACGCTATCTGATCATGAACCACTTATGGATTTGCCGGAATAAGTATGGAAGAGATATCGTCCCGTATTGTCGAATAATCACGGGGTTGATGAAACAACAAAAGGCAATAACATCTGAAGATAGAGGGGCAACAAAAAGGCATCTGCATTTTACATTAGATAAGTTGGGGAGTGGTTGGTCATATACACAATCGGAGCGTTATCATAAGCTAAAGTCGGAAGGGCAAAGGTGGAGAGCACTAAAGTTGGGTGCACGAGATTTGTTGCCGGGTGAGCCGGACGAGCCGGAAAGTGATGAAGAAGTAGTTCCAAGTGGTGATGAGGATTATGCGGACGAGCCGCATGGTGGTGAAAATGTAGGTCAAGGGTGTTATGGTAGAGGTTATGGTGGCATGTTTTACGATTATGCGCAGCAATCTTATGTGTTGGGTTGGGCTTATGAAGGCACAATGCAAGAAGTGATTGAGAATCAACGTCCTCCGGCATCCGTATTTGAGACGTGGTCGGGTTCGGAAAGGACGTTATTTGATCAAAATACGAGGAATAGTGCAAGTATAGAGCGGTCCTTGAAACAAACTCTTGATCGTCAAGAGGCATGGAATCGCACACATGCGTATTCCCGTGAAGTTGAAATGAAAAATCGATATCATGATGATCAAGAAAGGAGATTGCACGCGTATTGGCATGCCGGGCGGCCGGTGGTTGTGGATCCACAACATGTGGATTATGCGTCTCTACCACCGTATGATGGTAGTGTTTCGTATCCGACCCCGTCGATCCAGCATTCACAATGGATTGACCCTCGGCAACAAGAGGGAGCTCAACAACAACAAGGAGGAAGTAGTAGCGGCTCATTTGCGTTCGGTGAATGGAACGACATGATGTCTTCCATGTTTGGACCTCCGGGACCGCGCTATTATTAGTCAGGTTGTGTTCCCTCTTTGTATATTTTTGTGCATATTTGTTAGTTTGTTTGTTTATGGTTGGGCGGTTGGGTGGTGTTTTGATATGTTGTGTTTGGGTTGGCGAAAGTTGGTGGTGTCGTGTTTTAAAAAGAAGAAAAACATAAAAAAAATTATAAAATGAAAAAAATCCAAAAAGAAATTTGGGGTTTGAGTGTTGAAGTGTTTGTTGATGTTGAATGAATCTTAGTGATCAAAGCCTCCTAGAACCATACATTGGGGTCAATGTATCCCAAGTGTGGGGATGGGGGGAATTTTTTTGAAGATTGTGAAAAATTTTGAGTCAAGCAAAACGATGTGAAAATTTGAACACCCTAGATTAACCCCAAATGGTGCACCGGCAACCCTTGATACCTTTTCATTCTTGGTGAGAGTTGTAGCCACACTTGTATATAAATAATGCTTATCTTTGATGAGAGTGGCTACGGGTGGGGGTGCATTAGAACTTGTGCTTGAATGCGGTTCGAGGCCTTAGTTGAACATGAATGTAGAAAGGATAAGGGCATTTAGGTAGCCTCGTCGTTGGTGTGAGCGAGTGTGGGATTTGGGGGGTTGGACCTCATAAGTTATATATATGAGCATGGTAGTGAGAGGGGCGGGGGTTTGGACATTTAGTTGCCCAATTTTGTGCCTAAAACCCAATCATTTGTTACCCCTAGCTATTTACTTAAAAATTTACCCAAATTTGACCCGGTCTTTTAGTGTTAGTAGTAGTTGTAGTAATATGATGTAGATATGTTGATGCTTTATTACATGGTTGTTTGCCTTGAAAAAATATATATATATATATATATATATTGAGAAAAATCAGAAAAGAAAAAGAAATGAAAAATGAAAAGAAAGGATGTTTAGTTGTCTTGTACATAGTAGTTTAGTTTGGTAGTTGTTAGTTTGATTATTCGTGTAATAAAAAAAAGACCGGGTTAAATTTTCGCTACTTCATATATATTCCATTTCCTACCCATACACCTAGCCACGTTACAACCTTGAAAGTCCCTTTGATTTGCATTCATGTTTGGCACTTGTTAGGAGAAGGATCGATTTAGGTACAAGCCTATAGTTGTGCAACCGCCCGTTAGCCTTTGGTGTGTTTAGCTCATATTGCTAGTGCTTACTTGTAGCCGAGAGGAGAGACATAGTGAGGGGTGCATTAGTTGGGTGTTAAAAAGGGGTTAGTAAAAGGATTGTTTGTTTTTGCTTGGTTTACATTGATCACTTGTTGAGAAATTGATTTGATGAGTTGCTTGAGACAAGCAACGGTTAAGTGTGGGGATGTGACGGGTGGTCCGTAGGACAACCCTTAATCATGTTAAAAGACGAATTAATCCTTTACTTAATAGTGTAATTATCTTGAATTAGATAACTACTGTTGCTTATGTTTCAGGTGCAGTTCGGGAGCTTAAAGTGGATAAAATGCAGCTTTGGAGGGTTTGGAGTTAAACGGGTCGTGCGCATTGAACAAAAGTTGAAACAGGAACAAAAATAAGATTTTCACCGTAAATTACGGTCCCACCGTAATTTACGGTGGACCTGATTTATGCCTAAAACTCACCGTAGCTCAGACAAATATCACCGTAACATATTGATGTTCACCGTAAATTACGGTGAGACCGTAATTTACGGTGGAGGCGACGCGAAAACCGTAAATGCCAACATTAAGTCAGTTTTATGGTGTCTTTTCAAGTATTCTCATCATTGGTCGGTTATTGGAGACACTAGGGGCGTTTTTGGCTATCTTTGCTTGGTTTTGAAAAATTGCTAACATTCGGTTTGTGATTTCGATTTGTATGAACATTGAATTGATTGCTATGATGATTCACCAAGCTATGTGTGGCTAAAACTTTCGGTGATCATCTTTGGTGAAGGTTTCTCTTGAACTTTTGTGTGTTTATTTCTGAATTTCTAGAATGATAACTTGCGTTGCTTGAATATCATGGTGTATGCATAATTGTTTGTAGCTTGTTAATCGATAGTGCAATTTCAAGTCTCAATCGTACGTTCTTGGTGCCGTTGGCAATCGAGATATCACGGGAAGGGTTAGGGTTGGTTATTGATTAATTGATCATTGGGAAACAACCTCGCGTTTATAAATCCGAGTACTTTGTTCCCTTTTATCACTTCGATTATTTATGCACGAGTTATGTCTATGTAACTCTTTCTAGTTGGAATTTCACACAATTGTTTAAAGAAACTGAATCCTAAGATGGTCATTGTTCTCTCCTAATCTGTTTTACAACCAACATTTGATTTGCAATTATTTTTTAATTTAGTTTTCTAAAACAACAATCCAAATTATTGATCTTTATTTTCTGCAACTTAGGTTAATTGTAGTTTAATCGCAAAGCTATAAAATCAACACACTTTCCACATACTCCCTGAGTTCGATACCCTATTACCACTGTCTATAGTTGTTATTGGGATTAAATTTGCGTGTACCTAAGACAGCACGTCAAATTTTGGCGCCGTTGCTGGGGAGTAGTGCGCAACGTGTGTCAGTTTGTTAGTTTTGCTTTGTTATTTTCGGGTTTACACTGGTGTGTTTAGTGTGCAGGTTCTACAGGTGCATGCATACTAGAGGCTCTCACAAAGCGTCACCATTGTCATTTGATCCGGAGATCGAAAGAACGCTAAGGCAAAACAGAATTCTATTACGAGAAAACAGAATCATCGGTTCACCCACTTCACCCATTACACCAAGAAATATCATGGACGAAACACAAGTACCACCCACAACGGGTCAAACGACCTCATCATTTATACCTACTTCCACACAACCATCACCAAACACAACCATACCTAATTCCACTACAATTCCTACTCCACCTCATGACCACTACATCATCTAACACCACACAACCAAACACTACTCAAGTCGAACCTAGTCTTACTTTTAGCCCATCTACTACGATTCCACCACTCACTCATTTCTTCCCAGTTTCGGTTCAGTCATCGTCACATTATTCAATACCCCAAGGTTCAACGGTCGTTCATGCAACTTCAACATTTAGACCATCGAACCAATCGGGCTTTCAATACTCGACTCTTCCCTTTGGGCAAACTTCGGGTATAGGGGGAGATGGATATGAGGAAGGATACGAAGATTTTGAGGGCTATGATGAAGACGGGTATGCTTATGGGGGTTATGGTGATCAAGGAGAGTTTGGTTATGTGCAAAGTCAATCTCAAGGAATGGCAAATGTAGGTGGAGTGCCACAACAACAACAACTCCTACCACAACATATTCGGCCAAGACCACAAGGGCTACAAGTGCAACGCCCTATTCCATTGCAACAAGTTCGGCCGCAAAACATACAACCTCAATTCCAAAGGCTGATTCAACACCAACCGATGCCACAACAACAATTTCAACCACCGTTCGCATCACAAGGGCATATACCAAGACCTATGGGTCCTATTCGTCCAAGGGGTCGATTGGGTGTTCCAAGAAGGCATCTTAGGGAACAAGCACGGGGAATAGAAGCACATTTCAGGCCGATAATTACTCAAAACCCTTCACCGGTAGTTATCCCTCACAACAATGAACGAAGAACTTTTGAAGTAAGAACTAATTCTTTACAAAGTTTGCCGAAATACAAAGGGCTAGCAACGGAGGAGCCGTATTTCCACTTAGAGGCCTATGACTCAATTTGCAATACTCTTGGGAGTCAAGGTTTTTCGGCCGATGATATCAAGTTGGTATTATTTCAATTTTCTTTGGAGGATAAGGCAAAGAAATGGTTCTACACTTTGCCTTCAGCATCTATATATACTTGGGCGGAGATGCAACAAATTTTCTTAGATGAATTTTACACCGCCCAAAAGACCAACGATGCTAGAAAAGGATTGAGGAGCTTCCAACAACAACATGGTGAGATGTTCCACGAGGCATTTGAATGATTCAATATGATGATAAAGAATTGCCCTCACCATGGGATTGAACTTTGGGAGCTGATGAATGCCTTCCACGAGGGGTTGACAGCCGAAGATGCTCGTGATTTAATGTCCATTACTGGTGGGACTTTTGGCACAAATTATGAAAATGATGATTGGGAGTTCTTAGAGAATATGGCAATTACATCAAAGAGAAAGGCTCAAGCATCGAGGAGAGCGCGACCGGCCATTGCCCGACCTCAAGTGCACGCAATAGATGATGGTAATGTTCAAACTTCTAACCAAATTTATGATGTTTGTGCTTTGTGTAATGAAATAGGTCATGCGGCTGAAAATTGCCAAGGAATGGTGGAAGGGCAATATGAAGAGGTTCATGCGGTTCAAGGTCAAGGAGGGGGTGGTAGAAACTACAACAACATGAACTCTAATACTTACCACCCCGGGTTGAGGAACCACCCAAATTTTCGTTATGGGAACCCCTCAAATCAAGCTAACCCGAACTTTCAAGGTAGCCAAGGTAACTTTGGTTCACGCCAACCTTATAACAACCAAAGTGGATATCGAGGCGGGAACAACCAAGGGTATCAAAAGCAATATCAAACGGGTCAAGAACAAGGGGGTCTTCGGGTGGAAATGAGATAATGGAGATGCTAAAAAGCATGCAAACGGAGATGCAAAAACGAAACCAACTCGATGAAGTTCGAATGCAAAAGGATGAGGTTCGTGACAAAAGCATCCAATCGCTAACAACCCAAATGGGTCAATTAGCAACCGACGTGGCTGAATTAAAGAAAAGCAAGGGTCAACTCCCTAGCGACACTAAGGTAAATCCTTCGCATGGTACGTCACGAGGTAATGTTAATGTTCATCACGTTAGTGTTTTGAGAAGTGGAAAAGAGTTTAAAGCCAATTTGTCACCCGAATTGGTTGAGGGGGTAGTTGAGGACATCACGGGTAATGATAGTGATGATGACGTTTCATCGGTTAAACCAAAAGAATTAAATGTTAACAAACCGAGTTTGGGTGAGAATAAAGGAAGTGAAAAAAGTGAAAAAGTTGAGGGTGAACCGAGTCAAGTCCCGTTTCCATCGGCCTTACTTGACCCGGGTAGAAAAAACTTTATTGCATCAAGAGGTCCCCAAAAAGAAGAATTGTGGGACATGTTTAAACAAGTTAAAATTAAACTTCCACTCCTTGATGCAATAAAACAAGTACCCGCCTATGCAAAATTTCTAAAAGAATTGTGTACACAAAAGAGGCAAAATAAAAAGAAAATGCCTAAGCGGGTGGACTTAACCGGGAAAGTGACTGCAGTTTTAAACGGGGAGCTTCCTCCTAAGCTCCAAGATCCGGGCACGCCATTTATTAATATACAAGTTGGTAATTTTCAAATGGCTAAGGCGTTGCTAGATCTTGGAGCCGGGGTTAGCATTTTACCGGGGGGCTTATATGACCAATATGATTTTGGTCCGTTAGCAAGAGTGGAGACAACGGTTGTTTTGGCCGATTTATCTCATAAGCTACCCCGGGGTATGGTTCAAAATGTAATTGTTAAAATTGATGAATTTTATTACCCGGTTGACTTTCTAGTCTTGGACTACTCGTCGGCGGAGCTAAAACAACAACAAAACGTAATTTTGGGTCGGCCATTTTTTAGCACCGCACATGCAGTAATCGATTGTAGATTTGGTACAGTCGATATGACTTTTTGGAACCGAAAAATGCGTTTGGATGTTTTTACTAACAATTCTAATGCTAATGGTGTTGATGAGTGTTTCATGGCAGATATAGTTGATGGATACAACCCGCATGAGTATGAGGAGGATGGTTTGGATGTTTGCCTGTGTGATTTTTCTGAACAGGTACATGCTTATGCACTCCGGGTTGAAGAGGAAAAACAAGATGCGATGGCGTTGAAAGAAGGTCGACCGCCATGGACCCACCAGTTCGAAGGCTTACCGGCGGAAATAGATTCGGGTACTAAACCATCGTTAGAGGAACCACCAAAATTGGAGCTTAAAGACTTGCCGAGCCACTTGAAGTATGTGTTTTTACGGGATAATGACACTTTACCAGTCATTATTGCCTCTAATTTAGAGTTGGCTCAAGAGCAAGCATTGTTGGAAGTCTTGAAGGAGAACAACGGAGCTATCGGATGGACAATTGCCGATCTCAAAGGAATTAGTCCATCAATTGTCATGCACAAAATCATTACAACCGAAGATGCCAAACCGACACGAGAAGCTCAAAGGCGGTTGAATCCGAACCTAAGGGAGGTAGTTAAAAAGGAGGTAATTAAATGGTTGGATGCGGGAATCATCTATCCGATTCCGGATAGTGCTTGGGTGAGTCCCACCCAAGTTTTGCCTAAGAAGGCCGGTATTCAAGTAGTCAAGGACGAAAGTGGTGAACAAATTGCCACCCGACCGGTTACCGGGTGGCGTGTATGTATTGACTACCGAAAATTGAATGCCGCCACTTCTAAGGACCATTTCCCGCTACCTTTTATTGACCAAATCATTGAAAAATTATCGGGTCAAAAGTACTACTGTTTTTTGGATGGGTATTCAGGTTACAATCAAATAGCAATACACCCGGATGACCAACACATGACCACCTTCACTTGTCTATATGGCACCTTTGCCTTTCGGCGGATGCCCTTTGGCTTGTGCAATGCTCCGGCAACTTTCCAACGATGTATGATGAGTATTTTCTCGGACATGGTTGGAGAGTCGCTCGAAGTATTTATGGATGACTTCTCCATTTTTGGCACTAGTTTTGATGCTTGTCTCAACAAATTGCAAAAAGTTTTAAAAAGGTGCGTTGAGAAGAATTTAGTGCTAAGTTGGGAGAAAAGTCATTTCATGGTGCAAGAGGGCATTGTGTTGGGTCATGTAATTTCTAAAAGAGGGATGGAGGTGGATAAGGCAAAAATAAGAGTAATAGCAACTTTGCCACCTCCGAAAAATGTTAAGGGTGTAAGATCATTCTTGGGACACGCGGGGTTTTATAGACGTTTCATAAAGGGTTTTAGTGTTATCACCAAACCTTTATGTAACATGTTATTAAAAGATGTCCCATTTGATTTTACTAATGAGTGTATGCAAGCTTTCACTGTTTTGAAGGAACATTTGGTCAAAGCTCCTATTTTGCAACCACCGGATTGGTCAAAGCCGTTCGAGATAATGTGTGATGCAAGCGACACTACTATCGGAGCAGTTTTAGGTCAACGGGTTGATAGAAAGCCGGTGGTGATTTACTATGCAAGCAAAACTTTATCCGAAGCGCAACTCAATTACACCACAACCGAAAAGGAGTTATTAGCGGTGGTGTATGCTTTGGATAAGTTTCGTGCTTATATTTGGGGGAGCAAAGTGGTGGTTTATTCGGATCATAGTGCAGTCCGATACTTGATGGAGAAGAAGGACGCAAAACCTCGTTTAATTCGGTGGGTGTTATTGTTGCAAGAGTTTGATTTAGAAATCCGAGACAAAAAGGGAAGTGAGAACGTAGTGGTGGATCACTTGTCTCGGATTCCGGTGGAAGGGATCGATGATGTTAGTGAAATCAATGAGAGTTTTCCCGACGAGCAACTACTAGCCGTTTCCACCTTTGTTGCACCGTGGTATGCTCACTATGTCAACTACTTAGCCACGGGTGCCATCCCAAGTCATTGGACCAAGAAGCGTCGACAACAATTTATGGTCCAAGTGAAGCAATATATTTGGGATGAACCGGATCTTTTCAAGATTGGACCGGATCAAGTTATACGAAGGTGTGTGCCCGAAACGGAGGTTATGGAAATTTTGACCCATGCTCATTCGTCCGCATGTGGAGGTCATTTTAGTGGGCATAAAACAGGTTATCGGGTACTTTCATGTGGGTTCTATTGGCCCACAATTTTCAAGGATGCTTGTGAATTCGCTAGAAATTGCATAAATTGTCAAAAGATGGGAAACATATCGAAGAGGGATGAGATGCCTTTACAACCAACCTTGGTTGTAGAGATATTTGATGTATGGGGTATAGACTTTATGGGTCCCTTTCCGAATTCGAATGGCTTCCTATATATTTTGGTAGCAGTGGATTATGTCTCGAAATGGATTGAAACTATTGCAACACGCACAAACGACCATTCGGTTGTTTGTAAATTTGTTCAATCCAACATGTTCTCTCGTTTTGGCATCCCACGGGTTATTATAAGTGATGGTGGTTCGCATTTCAAGAACTTCAACTTCGGGAAATTATTGAAGAGGTATAGCGTAAATCACCGGATTGCCACACCTTACCATCCGCAAACGAGTGGACAAGTTGAAGTGTCCAACCGTCAAATCAAAGAAATTCTCATGAAGACGGTAAGAACGGATAGGAAGGATTGGTCGAGTAAGTTAGACGATGCATTGTGGGCATACCGAACGGCTTACAAGACTCCAATTGGCACAACGCCTTACCGGATGGTGTATGGAAAGGGTTGTCACTTGCCAATGGAGTTAGCGCATCGGGCGCATTGGGCAATTAAGACGGTCAACACGGATTATGACGAGGCGGGGAAGTTGAGGAAGCTACAATTAAGCGAGATAGAAGAAATTCGAGATGAGGCGTATGAATGTGCATCGGCTTATAAAGACAAGCTCAAGAAAGTACACGATGCGAAATTGAGAAAGAAAACGTTCGAAGTGGGTCAAAAAGTTTGGTTGTATAATTCAAGACTCAAGATGTTCGCGGGCAAGCTCAAAAGCAAATGGATGGGTCCGTATGTTGTTCGGAGAGTTGGGAGATTTGGTGACGTCGACATCCAAGACGAGCAAACATTGAAACAACAAACGGTGAACGGTCACCGGTTGAAGCCATACTTGGAGGGGAACTACATCAATAACTTGGAGCTTGATAAAGCGGGCTACATCTTACGCCCTGTCGACGATGAGCAACCATGAGAGGCCCAGGTTCGGTAGTGTAAATAGTTAGTATTTCATTTTGTTTGTTTTGTATAGTTTGCTAAATTGTCGTATTTCCTTGAAATCCGTGTTTGAAACAAGTGTGGGGATATTCGGGTCATGAATTATTCTAACATTGTGTTGGGGACAACACGGGACTTTCGAGGGGGTAGGGTGATTTTTACACGTTTTTGAAAAATTTAAAAACATAAAAAAATCGAAAAAACTTGAAAAATATAAAAAAATGACACTTTAAAACAGCATTTTTCAAGAACCAGGAACTCCCAGGTATTATCGTAAATTACGGTATTACCGTAATTTACGGTGGGGTTAAAAATCAAATGTATTTTACGGTGAGATGCCCCTTGTTTACGGTATGAGTTGTTGTTTAAGTTTCACCGTAATTTACGGTATGACCGTAATTTACGGTACGCAGATTAAGTCAATGTGTTGTTCCGGTTCCTGCATATGTATATATAAAAAAACAAAAAAAAAACACAATCAGATCACGTGAAGTTTACCCCAGCCACTCATTCTCTTGCACTTCTCTATCATCTATCTCTTTCAAGCAAGACCCACAAAATCCATCTTCTTCTTCAACCTTCAATCCTCCATAACCTTCTCAATTCTTGTCCAAACTAAGTGAAATCGGAGTCTATCTTGACTAATTTTTCACGTAGTTTCTGATTTTGCCAAGAGATTTACAAGAAAACGCAGTTTTTGGGTCCGAACTTCAAACCCTAGTTTCGAAATTTTGGGGCTTTTTGAAGTTTTTGCCTCATTTGTGTTTCTTACATCTTCAAACAAGGTATGGAAGTTTATTTACTATGTTTTGATGATACATTGTGAGAATGAAGGTTATTTAGGTTATTTGCCCATACCCACTTGCTTGTTCTTAGATACGGTCATGAAATTGGTTATTTGAACATGGATATGGTTATAGATGTGGGATTTGTAATTAAAGTAGTGAACTTTTGGGAAATCTGTACATTGTAGAGACACCATGCCCAAATTTTTGGAAAAATTTATAAACTTGTAGTTCACTAACATCTACAACCATAGTAACAAGCAAGTGTGGGGATAGTTTGGGTAAAAGAGTCTAATTTTGTTTCGTTTGGTTGTGTTGTTTGCTCTAATGTGTGTAGGAAATGGCACGAACAAAAGAAAAGACCGGAGCTAGTTCATCTTCGTCTTCGAAGGGAAAGGGTAAACAGCCGGAACAACAACCAAGGAAGAGACAATACATGGGTCGAGTGGATGAAAGGCGAAAGTGAAAGTGAGGAAGAGATGGAGTTGGACCCGGCTGAAAAGCCAAAATGGAATTCGGGTCCATTAGATGATCAAGCAGAGGAGTGGCAACCGACACTCTACCATGACAGCATGAATAAGTTGAAGAACAAGGCTGCTGCATTCATTTGTGAAAGAGAAGTTAATGAGGTTCAATTTGGCCAGTTCGGTGTGTTTGATAAATTTCGCGCTCTAGGTTGGGAGGGGGCGCTTAATTGTTATGATAAAGATAAAAACAACTTGTTCATAGCCGAAATACAAGAATGGATGGCAACTCTTAAGGTTAATCAATATGACAGGCCATCACATATGAAGCTAACGGGTATTGTGAATGGAATTCCGGTGGAGATGTCGTTTGACACGTTGAAGAAGCTTGGGAAATATGATAGTCTTCCAGCCCGTGAGTACATGATACCGACTCTTGATGACCTCCTGGTTAAACCGGAGAAACATACTCGATGGAATGATATGTTGGCAGCACTGTTTTTACCCGGTAAATACAGAGGTATTCTATACCGGAGGAACTTAAAAATAGAAGCTAAATTGTTGCTAGCAATTTGTGTTCTCAATGTTATTCCACGAAGGGGGGACAAGGATCAGGTGAGGTTCCCGGAGGTACCTGTCCTCTATTCGCTAATGCATGGGGTTCCGCGTTTTCCGATACGCTATCTGATCATGAACCACTTATGGATTTGCCGGAATAAGTATGGAAGAGATATCGTCCCGTATTGTCGAATAATCACGGGGTTGATGAAACAACAAAAGGCAATAACATCTGAAGATAGAGGGGCAACAAAAAGGCATCTGCCTTTTACATTAGATAAGTTGGGGAGTGGTTGGTCATATACACAATCGGAGCGTTATCATAAGCTAAAGTCGGAAGGGCAAAGGTGGAGAGCACTAAAGTTGGGTGCACGAGATTTGTTGCCGGGTGAGCCGGACGAGCCGAAAAGTGATGAAGAAGTAGTTCCAAGTGGTGATGAGGATTATGCGGACGAGCCGCATGGTGGTGAAAATGTAGGTCAAGGGGGTTATGGTAGAGGTTATGGTGGCATGTTTTACGATTATGCGCAGCAATCTTATGTGACGGGTTGGGCTTATGAAGGCACAATGCAAGAAGTGATTGAGAATCAACGTCCTCCGGCATCCGTATTTGAGACGTGGTCGGGTTCGGAAAGGACGTTATTGATCAAAATACGAGGAATAGTGCAATTATAGAGCGGTGCTTGAAACAAACTCTTGATCGTCAAGAGGCATGGAATCGCACACATGCGTATTCCCGTGAAGTTGAAATGAATAATCGATATCATAATGATCAAGAAAGGAGATTGCACGCGGATTGGCATGCCGGGCGGCCGGTGATTGTGGATCCACAACATGTGGATTATGCGTCTCTACCACAGTATGATTGTAGTGTTTCGTATCCGACCCCGCCGATCCACCATTCACAATGGATTGACCCACGGCAACAAGAGGGAGCTCAACAACAACAAGGAGGAAGTAGTAGCGGCTCATTTGCGTTCGGTGAATGGAACGACATGATGTCTTCCATGTTTGGACCTCCGGGACCGCGCTATTATTAGTCAGGTTGTGTTCCCTCTTTGTATATTTTTGTGCATATTTGTTAGTTTGTTTGTTTATGGTTGGGCGGTTGGGTGGTGTTTTGATATGTTGTGTTTGGGTTGGCGAAAGTTGGTGGTGTCGTGTTTTAAAAAGAAGAAAAACATAAAAAAATTATAAAATGAAAAAAATCCAAAAAGAAATTTGGGGTTTGAGTGTTGAAGTGTTTGTTGATGTTGAATGAATCTTAGTGATCAAAGCCTCCTAGAACCATACATTGGGGTCAATGTATCCCAAGTGTGGGGATGGGGGGAATTTTTTTGAAGATTGTGAAAAATTTTGAGTCAAGTAAAACGATGTGAAAATTTGAACACCCTAGATTAACCCCAAATGGTGCACCGGCAACCCTTGATACCTTTTCATTCTTGGTGAGAGTTGTAGCCACACTTGTATATAAATAATGCTTATCTTTGATGAGAGTGGCTACGGGTGGGGGTGCATTAGAACTTGTGCTTGAATGCGGTTCGAGGCCTTAGTTGAACATGAATGTAGAAAGGATAAGGGCATTTAGGTAGCCTCGTCGTTGGTGTGAGCGAGTGTGGGATTTGGGGGGTTGGACCTCATAAGTTATATATATGAGCATGGTAGTGAGAGGGGCGGGGGTTTGGACATTTAGTTGCCCAATTTTGTGCCTAAAACCCTATCATTTGTTACCCCTAGCTATTTACTTAAAAATTTACCCAAATTTGACCCGGTCTTTTAGTGTTAGTAGTAGTTGTAGTAATATGATGTAGATATGTTGATGCTTTATTGCATGGTTGTTTGCCTTGAAATATATATATATATTCAGAAAAATCAGAAAAGAAAAAGAAATGAAAAATGAAAAGAAAGGATGTTTAGTTGTCTTGTACATAGTAGTTTAGTTTGGTAGTTGTTAGTTTGATTATTCGTGTAATAAAAAAAGACCGGGTTAAATTTTCGCTACTTCATATATATTCCAATTCCTACCCATACACCTAGCCACGTTACAACCTTGAAAGTCCCTTTGATTTGCATTCATGTTTGGCACTTGTTAGGAGAAGGATCGATTTAGGTACAAGCCTATAGTTGTGCAACCGCCCGTTAGCCTTTGGTGTGTTTAGCTCATATTGCTAGTGCTTACTTGTAGCCGAGAGGAGAGACATAGTGAGGGGTGCATTAGTTAGGTGTTAAAAAGGGGTTAGTAAAAGGATTGTTTGTTTTTGCTTGGCTTACATTGATCACTTGTTGAGAAATTGATTTGATGAGTTGCTTGAGACAAACAACGGTTAAGTGTGGGGATGTGACGGGTGGTCCGTAGGACAACCCTTAATCATGTTAAAAGACGAATTAATCCTTTACTTAATCGTGTAATTATCTTGAATTAGATAACTACTGTTGCTTATGTTTCAGGTGCGGTTCGGGAGCTTAAAGTGGATAAAATGCAGCTTTGGAGGGTTTGGAGTTGAACGGGTCGTGCGCATTGAACAAAAGTTGAAACAGGAACAAAACTCAGATTTTCACCGTAAATTACGGTCCCAACGTAATTTACGGTGGACCTGATTTCTGCCTGAAACTCACCGTAGCTCAGACAAATATCACCGAAACATATTGATGTTCACCGTAAATTACGGTGAGACCGTAATTTACGGTGGAGGCGACGCGAAAACCGTAACTGCCAACATTAAGTCAGTTTTATGGTGTCTTTTCAAGTATTTTCATCATTGGTCGGTTACTAGAGACACTAGGGGCGTTTTTGGCTATCTTTACTTGGTTTTGAACAATTGCTAACATTCGGTTTGTGATTTCGATTTGTATGAACATTGAATTGATTGCTATGATGATTCACCAAGCTATGTGTGGCTAAAACTTTCGGTGATCATCTTAGGTGAAGGTTTCTCTTGAACTTTTGTGTGTTTATTTCTGAATTTCTAGAATGATAACTTGCGTTGCTTGAATATCATGGTGTATGCATAATTGTTTGTAGCTTGTTAATCGATAGTGCAATTTCTAGTCTCAATCGTACGTTCTTGGTGTCGTTGGCAATCGAGATATCACGGGAAGGGTTAGGGTTGGTTATTGATTAATTGATCATCGGGAAACAACCTCGCATTTATAAATCCGAGTACTTTGTTCCCTTTTATCACTTCGATTATTTATGCACGAGTTATGTCTATGTAACACTTTCTAGTTGGAATTTCAAACAATTGTTTAAAGAAACTGAATCCTAAGATGGTCATTGTTCTCTCCTAATCTGTTTTACAACCAACATTTGATTTGCAATTAGTTTTTAATTTAGTTTTCTAAAACAACAATCCAAATTATTGATCTTTATTTTCTGCAACTTAGGTTAATTGTAGTTTAATCTCAAAGCTATAAAATCAACACACTTTCCACATACTCCCTGAGTTCGATACCCTATTACCACTGTCTATAGTTGTTATTGGGATTAAATTTGCGTGTACCTACGACAGCCTGAATGCTGGTGTGGTAACTGTTGTTATTCGAAAGCTCCACTAAAGGGGAGGTGTTTTTCTCCGACCGCCAGCAGAGTGGCTCCTCCCTCAGAAGCCCTAAAGTAAGACGCAAATGCCACCCATGGCGTTCCATTCTCCTGGTCAGGACTCAGAATGTTATCAACAAATGCAGTCGATTCATGTGATTCCCTGAAGCTGCTGGCGTGTTGGTCAACTTGATGATCATGGTGCATAATGTTGAAATGCCTGCATTACATTCGACATGCCGTTCTAAGAGCATTCTCCCCTTGGACTACCATCTGACGATAGTTCATTCACTAGCCAATCCTCGAATGGAAGCTTGTTCCTCGCAGCTGGTCGACGGGTTATCAATATGTGGTCGAGGCAAACGGTTCTTGACTGTCACCTTGTTGAGTTCTCGATAATCAGTACACATACGAAAAGGCTTCTCTTCATGGGTATAGCGAGGGCTCCTTAAAGCGAAAACTAGATCCGATGAAACTTAAGTCCAATAATTCCTGAAGTTGATTAGGCAGTTCCTGCAACCTTCCTGGTGTAAGACAATAGGATATACTAGTAACAAGGGCTACTTTTGACATGATGCCGATCTGATATTCCACATGACGATGTGAAAGTAAACCTGATAGTTCTTCTAGTAGTACTTAGGGGGGAAATCACGAACAATTGGTGGATCCTCGATCCTTCTTTCCTTAGTCCTGACATCAGTAACGAGTGCTATCATTGCGGGGTAATCCTTCCGTAGACACTCCTGGCTTTT
This sequence comes from Helianthus tuberosus, assembly GCA_030545235.1. NCBI lineage: Eukaryota > Viridiplantae > Streptophyta > Magnoliopsida > Asterales > Asteraceae > Helianthus > Helianthus tuberosus. The sequence continues at coordinate 10,261,208 of CM060376.1, read as the reverse complement.
CTTTGCTGAAATGACGCTAACCGTTGTGCCACTCTGGCGCGTTGGAACAGATAATAATTCTCCACACAAAGTTTCCTCCTCACTGGGTGTATCTGCGCGATATCTGGATATCCAATCCACATGGACTACTGCATCAAAACTATCAAAGGCATTAGAAGGATGGTCGACGTCGAACACTTGTCCCACAAGGTCGAGTTTACATCCCAACAGACATATGAGGTTTCATTTGACTTGCCATCAGTTGCTGCCACCACAGGTTCGGTTTCAAGAAGCGTCAGGGTTAACCAAAACAGGGCTACTTATACAAGTTATCATGTTGCTATTATGCCTGGCGTCACCTATGCCAATCCCAAATGCCCTTCCGTAAGCATCATTTCCAGTGTTGTTGTTTTCGTTGCGAGAATTCCTAGTACCGTCTTTGTTCCCTTGGATGTTGGCACTTTGACTTAACACAGTCAATCCTAGTCGAGGTAAACTTCGTTTCCATACTGTAAGCTACGATTACGAGTTCCTTGATGTTGCCATGACTGTTGCCTCTACTGTAGTTGCTTAAAACAGGGCCTACGATCTTTCAACAACAGGGTCCATCTTGTCACATCCTGAGCCACGTCCTAAAGCGCTACTCACTGTGCTGGCAGTTACGCATACCATACTAAGGTCAATTATCATTACTTATGCCTGGATCGATTAAAGTGCTACGCTCATCCTCATGTCCATCGATGTTGCAAGTGGTTCAAGTAATACACAGTATGTTGCGGGAGTGTTGCAGAAGTGAACGCACTTCAGAATCTGAGGCTTCAAAACGTTAAGTTCCATTGGGTAAAGAAAGGTGAGGAAGATATCGATCACTCATTCGACGCTGCGACATCCGACACGCGGACGTTCGTATAAGCACCTAACATTCTACATGGTTCGCTGAGCTCAGAGGGGTGTTCAGGTAACGCTCGATAGCATCGAGTTTCGAAGGGATCCAAAGATAAATGAAAAGTTCACGTTTGAGTTTTGGGTAGGGGATAATTACTGCCATGACCACCTGTAGGTTTGTTATGTTTCTCATCGATCAAATGACGGAACGGAACCCCTTTTCCACTTGTTAAGCCTTACTGAGACTCACATGCACCCCACAGTATTATTATGTGTGCACCCACAATAATATTGTGATTTGCATGCTCCTCTCAACTCATGTCAAATGGTTCCTCAAACTCGGGTAGCAACAAAGAGTATCACGAAGCGTAAGTCATGAAGGTTTAGGGAAATACCACCCTATCAGTCACATAACACGTGCAAGTGTACGTGTATTCGTATCGTTGTACTAAACGTGCAATCACATGCAATATCGTATGTAGGTGTTCACTAGTTATGTAGTACAATGAGTATATGAGAGACGAACCTTGCAATCTGGAGCTGAGTTTCATGGTCGTATTCACGTCTTTAGAACTGTTCGGTTATAGTCTGGTTTTACAAAAACATTTTCCCCTTTTTAAAACAAAGTTCACTATAACCAATGGCTCTGATACCAATCTGTCACACCCCCAAAATCCACATGCGGAGTACCACCGCTTAGAGGTGTGACTGACCAGGATCTTAGCCACCAATCACATTGAGCTCATAGGTATATGTAAATAAAACTTTCATTGATTAACAATAAGTGTCACAATGTTACATTATATTTTATAGTGTACAGCGGAAGCATAAATCAATCGTTAAGTGTTTATAACCACATGTAGAAGCTATTAGTCTTGTATAGTGTTTCCATGTATCTCGACCCATGACCACTCCAGCTTCCCAGATAGCAAGTCACAATGATATGCACCTAAAGGCCTGCAAGGCATGTAACAACAAATCAACAACAAAGTTGAGCGAGTTCACAGTTGGGTGTTCGTTTTAAGTTGTTTCAAAAGTATAGTTTTCTTTAGCTGGCATACTTGCCGTGGGGGCTACCCCATAGTTGAAAACGTGTTTTGTTTAATCCCAATTACTCTGGCAATCCAGCCGTGGGGGCTACCCCATGTTTAGTTATCTGGCTCTTCGGCCGTGGGGGCTACCCCATGTATATACTACTAGACTCGTTACCATATCGACCGCTGACGGTAGTCATGTTTATGTGCCCTTAGCGTCAATGTCTATCATCATTGACGTGCCCAGATCCATTAGTTCACGCCCGTCCTCTGCGGCACGGTGTGAGGCTTGTCAGACCTAAATAGCGCTATCTAACTAATGACCCGCTCGCCATTGGCCCGGCGATTAAGTCGATATAAAAAGGATGGACTTCGTGATAGAGTTTTGGTCTAGTGAAATTTAAACTGTCCAAGAGGACGAGGAATTACATTTCCTGAACCCGTACTGTCCTACCCAAGAAGGACGAGGAATCCATATTCCTTAACCCATTCCCAACCCCTGGGAATCCCATGCCTTGTATAGAGTGTGAACTCACCTCGATTTGCTCGGTATGTCACGTTTCACTATTCGTTCCAAATGGATCAACCAAATCCTAGTGTGATTATCAATATCAATCAGTTTCGTATGCACACAGATCACGTATTCTTTACACATACTACACTTGCAGTGTACACAGAACTCACGTATTGTTATGCAAGTCACTTCTGTAATTCATGCAACTAATATCAGTTAGTCATGCAACACACTTCCATAGCTCACACATACTCACCATAATCGTAACATATAATAACATCTAAGCCATGTACGAAATCGTAACACATACTCCTAGTTCATGTATTCAGCTAATTGATTCATGTTTTCTCTTCACATAATTGTATGACGGGCCACTATACATGGTCATGTGCGACCCCCAGACTACTCGGCCCAACATCTCCCTTAGCCCAAAGAAGTGTGCGACCCATTAATCTGTTTCCTATTCACAATGCCCAGCTAATGCACTTTAAACCGTCCCAGCCCACTATCATATATACATATATACCAAAGACTGTTGTTTAAATTCATGCATATTTACAACTCATAACCAATCCTATCATAAAAATTAGAATTGTAAGAGCCCCCCTAAGGCTTCGGCCCACTCAATCAACACCCATATTCCAATATGCTTTATGTATACTCATCCCACTGTTAATTGAGAACAATGTATGATATGATCATTTAATTTTTGAAGTGCATAAGCATTAGTTCCCCAACCTAGGACCCTTATCATTCACACATGTGCAGCCACTTTTTGTTAACTTATCCAATTAATCATTACATATAGGCTTTCATCTACTACCCTAACATGCAAAGTCTATTTACATGACACGTTTCACACTCATCCACTTTCATCATGATCTCACATTTTTAGGCACTAATAATTAACCAACTATCAGTCACATTGTCATATGAATCAAGTACCAAGCATCTTATTAAATATTTATTAACCATCGAATCATGATTTATGGGCCAGACTCATATACTCTTGTTGCCTACTCGTGACCCATATACCCTACACATCAAACCACATTATTATACACCAAATACTCAACATCATACATCAATCAGTGGCACCCTCGATACATCACAAAATCATTATATCCAATCGGTCTTTACTAGTGTTCATATGAACATATAATCAAGATCCTGTATCGAGATTTATTTTCATAAGTCTAGCACGATAATACTAGCAAGCATCACACAACTCAAATTAACAAGAACAACTAGCAACAACCTATCGTTACATATTCAGCATCGTTGCACATCACATATATCACAGTATTAATGCAACCATAATCATATAATCAACAAGGATTGCGAGCAAACATAACATACTAACCGGTGAATCAGTGTTTCGAAGGGGGCTGCTACTGCCATTGTGCGCCTAAGGAGAATCTAGGGTTTATGTATGTGTGTTAATATGTTACGTGATCTCATACTTATAAAAACTAGATCCGGTAGGAAATTAGAACCCATAGTCGGCCCCTAACAATTATCCACTCGGGCTCTACCAAGCCCAATCATAAATCCAATGTATAAGGTGTTCAGTTTTGGGCTTTGGTTTAGAGATTGGGCTCATGTAATTCAGCCTAGGATGACCTGTGTGTATGGGCCGAAGGGGTTTGTAACAAACGCGGCCAAATTATAAACTAAGTGTATGCTAAGACGCGGCCCAACATGTTCGGCCCAAACCCAAGGAATACGAGTTTTAAATTAACAAGTTATAATACTAGCACAAAGCGTTCAATCACAAAGAAGGGGGATGTATAACAAGAAATTAGAATCGCGGGATTAAACGACACTGACCTCGAAAGTTCGGGTTGTCACATTTTTGCTTTGCCATGAAACTAAGCAATCACCTAGAAACTGGCACCCTCCTGATGTGGACTTCCTTGTGGTGTTACATCCAGCAAAGTCACTGTCTGAAAAGCCTGAAAGCTTGATATTCCCATTAGCTGGATACCAGATACCAAGTGTGGGAGCACCTTTTATGTATCTGAAGATCCTTTTTGCAGCAATGAGGTTTGATTTTCTGGGAGTTGATTGACTTCTTGCACAGACACATGTTGCAAACATGATGTCTGGTCTAGATGCAGTTAGGTACAATAAAGACCCAATCATGCTTCTATATAAAGTTTGGTCAATCAGCTCATCCTTTTCATCAGACATGACAAGCTTATTTGTTGCCATGGGTATGCTGCATGGTTTACAATCATTCATATCAAATTTATTCAAAAGTTCTTTAGCATATTTGCTTTGATGAATGAAAGTTCCATTTTGCATTTGCTAAACTTGGAGACCAAGAAAGCATTGCAGCTCACCCATTGCACTCATTTCAAACTCAGCTGTCATGAGTTTTCTAAACTCTTCACACATTTTATTACATGTGCTTCCAAAAATAATGTCATCCACATAAATTTGGACAATCATTAAATCCTTTCCTCTCCATTTTAGAAACAGTTTTTTATCAATGGTACCTCTTTTGAAACCATTTGAGAGTAGGAAGTTAGAAAGAGTTTCATACCAGGCCCTTGGTGCTTATTTCAGGCCATACAAGGCTTTGTTTAGCTTGTAGACATGATCTGGATAAAATGGATCCTCAAAACCTGGAGGTTTACAAACATATACCTCCTCTTGAATTGTACCATTGAGGAAAGCACTTTTGATATCCATTTGAAACACCTTCATGTTGTGGTTGACAGCAAAGGACAGGAACAGTCTAATGGCTTCTAATCTTGCAACAGGGGCGAATGTTTCATCATAATCAATCCCCTCTTCCTGTCTGTAACCTTGAACCACAAGCCTGGCTTTATTTTTGACAACAATGCCCATTTCATCTGTTTTGTTCTTGAAGACCCACTTTGTGCCAATGGGACTAACCTCTTCTGGCAGTGGTACAAGTTCCCATACTTGTTGTCTTTTAAACTGTTGGAGCTCCTCTTGCATGGCTTCTACCTAGCTGTTGTCTTTCAGTGCCTCTTGGTACTTGACTGGCTGATGGAGTGATAGAAAACCAGCAAAAAGACAAATGTTTTGTGTTTGGCTTCTTGTGAGCACCCCTTCATTTATGTTGCCAATGATTTTATCAGGTGGATGAGATCTCAAGAAGATTAAATCTCCTTGGTATGGTATGATAGCATTTGTTGGTGAAGGCTGCAGATGTGTATCATCTGAGCTAACCACTGCTGGGGACTTTGATGATCCAGCAGTGGCTTCAAAAGGTGGTGGAATTGGTGGTAATGATGAGGACACATGCTGACGTTTATCCACTGTTTGGGGACTTTTGTTAGCAGTGTTTGAGGATGTGGAAGCAGTGGTTGATGGGCTACTTTGGTCAACAACTGTTGAGGTAGCAGTGGTTGAGCTTTGACAGTTGTATTGAACATCTGATGCTCTTCCCATTTTGACAGACTTTTGAGGAATGATGATTTCATACCCATAGTCAGGTGTTGAATCCTCTGATGGACCTGCACTGTTAGTCTTGACAGCAGTATTTTCAAAAGTAAATTTTTCAAGATCAAACAGATCTACAGGATTTGCTGGGATTTTCATTGATGAAAGTTCATTGAACTTTACATTCAAAGTCTCCTCTACTGCCTTGGTCCGTATATTGAACACTTTGTAGGCCTTGGCAGTGGTTGAGTATCCCAGATGATAACCACAATCAATTTTGGCTGCAAATTTTGAAATGGAATCTTTTAAGTTCAAAATAAAGCAAGGGCAGCCAAACACCTTGAAGTAAGAGATCAGTGGTTTGATTTTATACAGAATTTCATAAGCAGTCTTTTTGTGCCTGGGGTTTATTAAAACTTTGTTCTGGACATAGCAAGCAGTGTTTACTGCCTCTGCCCAGAAAGTTAATGGCAAACCTGAATCAGCAAGCATGGTTCTGGCAGCCTCAATCAAAGTTCTGTTCTTCCTTTCCACTACCCCATTCTGCTCTGGTGTTCTAGGGATACTGTACTACCTTACAATCCCTTTCTTCACACAGAAGGCATCCAACTCCTTATTTTTGAATTCTGTGCCATTGTCACTCCTGAAGACTTTTACTGGAAGGTCAAATTGCTTTTCAACCTGAATCACAAAGTCTTGCAAAATGCCTGCAGTCTCATCTTTTGAGTGTAGAAAGAAAGTCCATGTAAACCTAGAAAAGTCATCAACAATAACCAAACAATATCTTTTCTTCTTGAGGCTCATGACTTGAACTGGGCCAAACAAATCCATGTGTAGCATCTGCAAACACTGGGTTGTTTTGGACTCTTCAATGGACTTATAAGAACTTTTATGTTGTTTTTCTTTTAAACAGGAAATGCAATGTTCAGGACATGAAAACAATTTTTGTGGTAGGCCTCTCACCAAACCATTTTTTGATATTTCAGTGATTGTCTTAAGATTTGTGTGCCCCAGTCTTCTGTGCCAAAGTTCTGTCTCTTTGTTAGAGGCAGCTGAGAACAGACAGGCATAAGCTCTGGGACACTCTTTTGACATATCAACAACATAAACATTGCCACTTCTTTGAGCAACAAGTTTTTTTTGACCAGTTTTTATTATTGCTTCAATCTTTTTGACCATTTCTGGTCCAACAATCCTACAACAGTCTTTTATGAAGAATGAACCAAATCCTTTGTCACTCATTTGGGACACACTCAGAAGGTTGAATTTTAGATTGTCTATCAGATTGACATTTTCAAATTTTACATTTCCAGACTGCACTGTACCAGACCCCAGAACTTTCCCTTTACTGTTATTCCCAAAGGATATATCACCCCCTCCATGAATTTTGAAATCCTTGAGTAGGGCTTTACATCCAGTCATGTGCCTGGAGCCTCCACTATCAACATACCACAGACTATCTAAGCAGGCAGAAGCTCCCTGCACATAAAGTAAAAGGATTAGTTCATTAGGGTCTCCAAAGCCAACAAGGCTTTGGATGGGGTCTCAACAGTGTCTGGGATGGATGCAGATTGATGGACAGTGGTTAAGTCAAGGGTTTGGACAGTTTTAGTATTGTTTCTTGCTAACCACTGTTGGGGGTCTTGACCAATCACCTGTTGGTAACCAAAAGGATGCCTGTTCACTTTAGGTTTAGAGGGCCTTTTGTAGGCCTCATAAACGTGTGGAATCCTTTGGTAGGACTGTTTTTCCTTGCCTTTTCTGAACTGATTGGCAGGGGGTGCATCAGTAACCTGAACATCTCTTTTGACAGATGTTTGGTTCAGCTGTTTTGTGACAGCTGTTTGAACTGGCACAAACAGTGGTTGTTTCTTGGTGAATTTGACAAATGATGTTGATGGACTCAAGGATGTTTTAGCAATGTACTCATTCTTTTTCACATCAAAGTTTTTGAGATACACACATGCTTGAGTTTTGTGGTTTGTTTTACCACAAACAATGCAGCTTTCAGCTGAAACAATGACACTTGTTCTGTTCAAATCATAAGCTTTTAAGTGGAAACAGTCTTTTGTTAGATGATTCCTTTTCTCACAAAATTCACAAAACAAGTTATCAATTTTTTCTTTCTTCTTTCTCTTTTCGGACTCCTTTGCAGCAGAGGTTTTAACCTCTGTTGGGATGTCCTTGAGAGGGATGACTTTAGCTTTTGGAGCTTTAACACCATCAGTTGATGTAAAGTCCATTGGCTTCAAATTTTCAAGAATATCACACTCATCAGACCATTTTGGTTTAAACTGATAATCTTCAAGCTCCTCAAAAGTAGAGGATCCCATTGGTCTGTCAAGTGTGATTTTGTTACAAGTTTATCAGTGATTTTCACTTCTTGGCCATTCTTGTTTGTGGGGATGAACTCAGTGGTTACATCAGTGGTTTGAACAGATTTTCCAAAAGCAGTGTTTTCATCATCATGTTTTCTATAACCCACACAAAATTTCACATTGCTTTTTATCTGTTTTTCAAGCATAACCTCATACCCTTTGCATGATTCCACCCATCTTTCACAGGTGATCTGGGTGGACTCCAACTCCTTTTTGCAAACTTGATATTTTTCTACCATAGTTTGGAGTTGAGTTTTGGTTATGCTTTGTTCTTCTTTCAGACTGCTGATCTCTTTTTCTTTTTCAGTCAATTTGTTTTTAAGTTCTTTTAAAGACCTTTCAAATTTGACTTCATCAGTTAAGATTTTATCCCGAAGGTTTTCATTTACCTCTTTGATGTTAGCAAAAGCAATAATGCAATTGTCAGAACATAGTTTTTCAAGAACTTGAGGTGATACCTTGGCAGCAGCCATCATTGCACAATCACATTGATGATTTTCTTCATCATCAGCTCTTTCTTCTTTCTCACCTGCTGTCTCATTTATCTCTTCTTCTTTGTCCTCTTTGGACCATGGGTCTGTCAGTGGTTCAATCAGGGTTTCTGAATTTTCTTCCAGCAGCAATTCACCAGCAACTGCACTAACAACTGCTTCAGTCACCTCATCCACTGTTTCATCACTTAGCTGTTCACCTTCAGTTTCAATCCCCTCTGGTATTGACTCTAATGCCATCAAACAAAATTTATCATTAGAAGATTCATTAGAAGCATAGAGTGCAAAATTTTCATCACTAAGCTCATCAGGCATACTGCTCCAGTCAACAAAGCCTTGAGTGAAAAAGCTTTGCTGATCTAGTTGTACCACTGCTGGAGCAGCAGTTTGAGGTGCAGGTTGCACTTGTGCCTGGGGGACAGAGGTTTGAACATATTGAATCTGTGGAACAGTGGTTTGGACATAATGCACAGGCACAGGGGCAGCAGCATAATGAGCAGTGTTAACATGAGCTGCAGGGGTATATTGGGTATAGTGCACAGTGCTTTGATTTTGAGGTCTAGGATTTGAGCTAGGATGAGTGATTATAGGACCAGTAGTTTGACTCCTGCATTCCCTAGCGAAATGACCTAGCCTATTGCACTTGTAACACTTGATTTTCGATTTATCCAACCCAACCCTTAGATTCCCATGTAGCCCTGGGAACTTTCTCCCTGTTCTTTTGTAGAATTTGCTTGTTCTCACACTAAGCAAAGCCAGCTGATGCAAAATGTCCATCTCCTCTAAGTCAGTGGGAACAAAATGCTGCAAATCATTGAGTTCAAAGCACAAATTATATGACATCTGGTTTTCAGTGTTTGTAGTAAAAGCATAATTTGCAGAGTGAGGATCAGGGTTGGTAAAGTTACCACCAGCTGTTATATCAATGAAATGATCATAACCCTGTTCCTTACTGATGCTACCAGATTCTTCCTGACCCAGAAGAGCTGTGCTACCGAATGAGTAATCATCAGTGGCTTTTCCAGACTCTTGCAACTTCTTTTTCTGGTTCAACTCCCTTTCATAAGTCAGGAGTCTACCATGAAGTTGGGTCAGGGTCAGATCTTTGAACTCAACAGAGTTTCTAGTCACAAATGCAATTGTGTCCCATTTATCAGGTAGTGATCTAAGAAACCTGCTATTTTGGGTTGATTTTGGAAATTCAACCTTAACAAGTCTTAGCTCACTGATGAGACAACTGAACCGTTCAAATTGTTGGGTCAATGTTTCACCCTTAATGTGACAAAAGGTTTCATACTGCTGATTCAGAATTTCCCTATTGTTTTCAATAACTTCTTCAGTACCCCCAAACTGTTCCTTCATTGCATCCCATAGCTCTTTTGCACTGTTGCAATGCAACAGTCCAGCATAGATCTCATTTGGTAATGCAGATGCTATGATGCTGCAGATGCTATGATGCTAAATGCTTTGGCATCCAGTTCGAACTTTTGAAAATCAGTTTCAGTATAGTTTTCATAAGGTTTTGGTACGTTCTTCTTTGGATCCTCAGCACTTGGCACCATAGGAACATGGGGACCAAAAACAACAGACCTCCAACATCCAGTGCTCTGTTGAGCAAGGATGTGACCCATCCTTCTCTCCCAGATGTTGTATTCATTACGTTTAAGCATAGGTGGTTTAAAAAGCGAGCCAACATTATTCTTATCATCTTGTGATTGTGACGTCATCTTGGTTGTTTTACAGGCACTGATTAATCAACTTTAATGGTGATTAAACCTTACTCTGTTTTTCAACAAACCGAACAAACTATCGATATCAACGATTTTGAGCTGAACTATTTATGTCAAAATGATTGTTAAATCAAATTTGACTGTCCAAGCTCTGATACCAATTGTTGGATCTGAGTTTGGTTTTGATTGTATTTTCTGTTTCAATTAAAATGGATGAGTTGTGCAGCGGAATTAATATGGAAACAAACTTTGCATACAATCAAACGAGAGTATTGCTTTGATCAAGACATTTTCAACAAAGAACCGAATGATTGAATTTAATTTCAACAACGATTACAAAGTAATGCTTGAATACAAACTCCCCCTCAGCCAGAGCTCAGTGTTTGTTCGTGCAAAGAAGACGGTGTTGCAAAGAGCTAATAGAACAGTACAGAGCACTGTTCTATTTATAGGCACTAGCAAACCACTGAGCATCTAATGCTGACGTCACCATGAAAGTGACATCTAACCTCCTAACAAACTCTAACCTCTGATTAATACAAAACACTACTATGCTAACTACTGCTTAATACAATACATTTCATAAAGATAGAATAAACAACTGCTGCATCCCTCCACTGCTGTGAACCCAGCAGTACTTGTCCGGATCAGCAGTGCTTGAACCAAGGCAGTAGATTGAGCAGCAGGGCTTTAGTCTTCCATCAGACCTTTACTTGAACAGCAGTTGTAGGTCAGCAGTTTGCACGATCAGCAGATAGGAGGTCAGCAGATGTTGAAATCACTATCAAGGGGAGAGACTTGTATTTAAACATCTGTAAACGTCTGCTTATTCTGGATCCACTGCTCTGATCCAGTTTTGGCTTTAATTTTCTGTTCCTCTTGGTAGGGTTCAATCCCTACACTAAAGCACCAGCAGCGTTCATGGATCTCATGAATCGCGTCTGCAAGCCTTATTTGGATAAATCCGTCTTCGTCTTCATCGATGACATTCTCATTTACTCCAAGAATCAAGCTGACCATGAGAAGCATCTTCGATGTATCCTGGAACTACTTCAGCAGGAGAAGCTTTATGCCAAGTTCTCGAAGTGTGAATTTTGGCTTCGTGAAGTCCAATTCCTTGGACATGTTGTCAGTGAGCGTGGTATCCAAGTAGATCCCGCTAAGGTTGAAGTTGTTATGAATGGCAAGAGCCAAAGACGCCTACAGAGATTCGTAGCTTTCTAGGTTTAGCAGGATATTATAGGCGATTTATCAAAAACTTCTCAAGGATTGCTGCCCCCTAACTTCGTTGACGCGTAAGAATATTAAGTTTGACTGGGGTCCTAGGCAGCAGGAATCCTTTGACATCCTTAAGCAAAAGTTGAGCAATGCTCCAGTATTAACATTGCCTGAGGGAATAGATGAATTTGTGGTATATTGTGATGCATCACACACTGGCATGGGTTGTGTGCTTATGTAGAAAGGCAAAGTCATTGCCTATGCATCGCGTCAGTTAAAGGTACACGAGAATAATTATACCACCCATGACTTGGAGTTGGGTGTCGTTGTATTTGCACTAAAACTTTGGAGGCATTACTTGTATGGGACTAAGTGTGTGATCTATTCTGATCACAAGAGCCTTCAACATCTGTTCAATCAGAAGGACTTAAACATGAGGCAGCGACGATGGATGGAAACTTTGAATGATTTTGACTGTGAAATAAGATACCATCCAGGTAAGGCGAATGTAGTCGCTGATGCCTTAAGTAGGAAGGAAAGAGTGAAGCCTATAAGAATCAATGCCAAGAGCATTGAATTAAAGAATAGTTTGAATGAAAGGTTGTTAGTTGCATAGAAGGAAGTTATTTTAGAAGCTAACTATCCAGATGAAAAGTTAGGAGTAACTGAGGAGCAATTATCCTATGGCAAGGACGGAATACTAAGATTAAATAGACGAATATGGGTTCCAGTTTATGGAGGACTTCAGGATGTTATCCTCCAGGAAGCCCACAATTCTAAATATTTCGTTCATCCTGGAGCTGATAAGATGTACCAGGATCTGAAGGCGAACTATTGGTGGATAGGCTTGAAGAAGTCTATAGCTGACTATGTAGCCAAATGTTTGACGTGTGCACAAGTTAAAGCTGAACATCAAAAGCCGTCAGGTTTGCTACAACAACCTGAACTTCCCACCTGGAAGTGGGAGATGGTGACAATGGATTTCATCACCAAGTTGCCAAAGACAAAGAAAGGAAATGATACTATATGGGTGATAGTAGATAGACTGACTAAGTCAGCACATTTCCTACCCATTAAGGAGACTCATAGCTCCGACATATTAGCTCAGTACGTGGATAAAATTGTATCTCTTCATGGCGTACCAGTGTCTATTATCTCTGACAGGGATACTAGATACATATCTCATTTTTGGAAAAGTTTCCAACAGTCTTTGGGCACACGCTTAAATTTTAGTACGGCTTACCATCCTCAAACGGACGGGCAGAGTGAGCGTACCATCCAAACTTTTGAAGACATGCTTCGTGCATGTGTAATTGACTTAGGTGGTAGTTGGGATAACCACCTGCCATTGATCGAGTTCTCCTATAACAATAGCTACCATACTAGTATTCAGGCAGCGCCTTTTGAGGCATTATATGGTAGAAAACGCAGAACGCCTATTTGTTGGACAGAAGTAGGAGAAGCTCAGTTATCAGGACCTGACATAGTCTTTGAAACGACGGACAAGATTGTCCAAATTCGTGACCGCCTGAAAGCTGCCAGGGATAGGCAGAAAAGTTATGCTGATAAAAGGCGAAAACCTCTAAAGTTTGAGGTTGGTGATAAGGTTCTGCTTAAAGTATCACCCTGGAATGGAGTGATGCGATTTGTTAAGAAAGGTAAGTTAAGCCCAAGGTATATAGGACCATTCGAGATCATCGAATGTGTAGGAACAGTGGCTTATAAGTTAAACTTACCTGAAGAGCTCAGTGGTATTCACAATGTATTCCACATCTGCAATCTAAAGAAATGTCTAGCTGATGAATCACTAGTCATACCACATACAGATGTGCACATAGATGAGAGCTTAAAATTTGTGGAAAACCCTTTGTCGATCGAGGATCGACAGGTAAAGAAGCTTCGAAGGAAGCATGTGCCAATTGTAAAGGTTAAATGGGATGCCCGAAGAGGTCCCGAGTACACGTGGGAGGTAGAGTCCACAATGAAAGAAAAGTTCCCTCATTTATTTCAGTAAATCTCGAGGTCGAGATTTCTTTTAAGGGGGTGAGGATGTAACACCTTGAAAATTCATGTCTAATAATATATCAACACGTGTCATGGACTTTAAACGTGTAAAGAACTGATTTAGAGGGACTAAAGTTGACAAACAAGAAAGTATGTAAATAAAAGGGTTTAAAATGTCAACAACGAATAAATATACCTTTAAATAACCCTACATGATGTTTATACCCTTAAACGAATAAATCATGGATCATACGAAGCTAATTGTGAAAGAAAGTGAGGAATTACAAACTACATGGGTTAAATGTGTCAACATGTTTAAAGTATACCTCTGAGTCACCTTTTAGCAAACCCGAATCTTTGTAATGATTAATTATACTCACGAGAATAAGTGATAAAAATTTCACATGGTTTCGATAAAGTATGAGAAAGTTATGACAATATTCATATACGAGGGGTTAAAAGCGTCAACATTGAAATTTAAGGCTTTACGGGTGATCACAAAGTTAACCAAGGACTTAACAAAGTTTGGTTAGGCCTTGGAACCCTTAAAAGTCAATTTAGAGGGTTAAATATGCAAAATTTGAAGTTAAAACCAAGTTTGGAAGGACCAGGGACCTAAAATGAAAATATGGGAAAGTTGTGACCGGAGATCAGCCTTCACACGGCCCATGTATAGGCAAGCCAACCCCTTACGCGGGTTACCTAAGGGTACCAGCAACCAGATTTGTTGACAGGTGCCTGTTTCAGCAAGTTTAACCGACTTTAAAGCTTGGTTTTCGATTCTATGGGCTTGTTTGATGGTTTTAAAGGGCCTAGGGACACTTGGGATGATCATGAACCATCCCATAGACTTACTTGTCATGATCTTGGTGAGTTAAAACCCATATATATAGAGGTTCACTTGCAACCATTTGAGCACCTCACTTGAAACTCTCACAGCTTCATTCCTGGAGATTTTTGGAGCTCAAGTGCACTTCCTAGAAGTCATTAGTCGTGCATAGGACTATTGTAAGTGTCATTAACCTTCCTTAATTCAGTTTTGCTTAGTTAATTAGTCTAAAGTCAAACCGTCATAATTAAGATTTGACTTCGTCATTAATCTTAATTTGTCCAGTCAAATTCCAAATTGAAAGTACCTATGAGTTGGTAATTATGTGGGCAATAAACCCTTAAAAGGGCACCCTCTGATTCCCACTCTAACTAGGTCAATTGTCGGGTCAAAGTTAATCTCAAAAAGTCAACATAAAACTTATTTTCAAATTAATGCATAATTAGCAATGTAGAAGCTATGCAACCTGTTTTGTCATTAATATAACTTGGTAATTAATGTAAGAACATGTCTAAACATGTTCAACTCGACAATTTTCAGTTTAAACTCGGTTCGGAACCGAAAGTCGCAAAAGTAGACTTTTGCTTTGACTTTCAGTTCTGACCCATTAGAGCATAGTTTAGAAATGTCTTAGAGCCTTATTAGGACCAGGTTTCATATAAGTATAACCCTTTGTGATTATACAACTTGGTTCATTAGTTATCCGATTCATATGCATATTTCCGTTAAATGCCTAAATGTTGACTATTATGCCTATATGACCTTAAAACATGAATTTTGAAAATGTAAAAGAGTAGAAACCTTAGTTACTGATTTATAAACTTGTACCTAATATTTGACATCAGTTTGAGGTCTAGATTAAGAGTTATGCTCATTAGCGTAATTAGAAAGCTTTTTAGTAATTAAACGGTGTAATTAGCGTATAGCCTATCTAAACCCAATTTTTGATACCAAACTTTTTACCCACTGATAAAAAATAATATTTTGGGATTTTTGGAGATTTTTATTTATTTTTAGGCTAAGCATAACATAGAGTTCTAAGCTTGATCCGGTAATTGCCGGTTTTGCCCTTTTAGGCTATAAAATGAGTTTTACCAATCCTTTTGATACCAAACCTTTTTCTACTGATCCAATATGATAAATAGAATATTTTAAGCCTTCTAGAATAATAAAAAAAATATCAGCTTTTCTTATAAAACCCGAAAATCCCTTAAAATCGTCTTTTTACGCGTTTTAAGCGCATAGTATGTATTAAAACCATTTTAGATATATAAGACTTGATACCTACTGATGTTTTAAATAAATTTTTATACTTTAGCAGTAAGCAAAAGTTTTAAACTCAGATTTCCATATTTGACCTTTAAACCTTAGGTGAAATTACCAAAATGCCCCTTCGGTGCATAGTATGGTTAGAAATGATAAATTTCACATATAGGTTATACCCTACTTATATAACTTAGTAAATTAAGTATTTTTACTGATTACATTAGACCCGAAACTCAGATTTATATTTTAAACTCTTTTATAACCTTTAAAATGACCAAAATACCCCTACGGGGCGTAATTTAAGTTTAAATCTGTTTTGGGCATAATAGAAGATATCTTACTGATGTCACAACATATTTAAGGCATATTAACTTAGGAAACTTGTATATGACTCATATGGTTACCCGTTACGCACTTTTCGCGTTCAGATCGGCTTACGTAACTAGTTTGCATAATTTAGCCGAAATGGGTCAAACCGTATCGTTTTCATCTCAAAATCCCGAATGTGTTTAAGTTACCCATATTAAACAAGCATACAAGCTTGTCGGGTCAAAACCACATTCTAAACCGGTCTTCGCTTTATCATGCGTTTGAACCATGTCTTCCTTTTGAAAACTAACCGGTCTAAGTCTAAGCTTAATTAAAGACCCGTTGGGATTCTAATAGGTTGTTAAAAACCTTCCTTCCAAATTAGGAGCCCAGTAAAAGCTACGTGTACTTGCTGTATTTGATTTATACTTTGCTCAGGTAAATACTCTTAACTTATTTTCCCTATACGGGCTTGGGATACGGTACTATAAAAGTACCGCTTGGTCGGGTGTGTAGTCATTTAAATCGGATTGTGATTGATGTATTTACATAACTCGTTTTAATCTGCATTATTTGGTGTATGGCCTTTGGGGGTTAAATGACCATGTCCCGGATATCCTTGGCATCATTCAAAGAAATGGCCATGACCTAAGCACGGGGTGTAGGCGTACACCTGACAGTTGCATTATGTAAAAACTGATAATCCACTTAAAGGAATCAACCTTGTGGGCATTATACCTGTGGCATGTCAGTTAATCTTGTCCTGCCCTACAAACCGGCCCTAATGGATGACAAATAAGTGAACCTTAATATTACAATTTATTCAGTTGAAATGAATCTATCTTTTGCTTCCGCTGTGCATTTAAAATTGTGTTGTTTGACTATGATGATATCAACTACGTCACGATACTCCCCACCGGGCCCACCGGTAATACGTGGAAATATCGAGGTGTGACACGCGAGCTTTCCTTTCTTGCCGAATCTGATCACACCTTTCCAAGGTGATACCTTTAGGAGTACATGATCGCCAACGTCAAATTCAAGGGGCTTGCGTCGTCAATCGGCGTAACTTTTCTGACGACTCCGAGCTTTCAACAGATTGTCTCGAATTTGGAGGATCTTGTCAGTCGTTTCTTGCAGTAGCTCGGGACCGGTTATTTGCGAATCTCCGATCTCATGCCACACAATCGGCGATCGACATTTTCTTCCGTACAATGCCTCAAATGGTGCCATTTGTATACTAGAATAATAACTGTTATTGTATGAGAATTCGACTAAAGGTAAGTGTGCGTCCCAATTACCACCGAAATCTATGACACACGAGCGAAGCATGTCTTCAAGAGTACGAATTGTTCTTTCAGTCTGACCGTCGGTTTGGGGATGGAAAGCGGTACTTAGCTTAAGCGTAGTACCGAGAGCAGATTGGAACGTTTCCCAAAGACGCGAGGTAAACCGACTATCGCGGTCAGAGATGATATCACGAGGCGTACCATGTCGACAAATGATCTCATCGGTGTAGATTCAGGCTAATTTTTCCACCTTAAAGTCTTCTCGTATCGGCAGGAAGTGAGCGGATTTAGTCAAATGGTCAACGATATCCCAGATGCTATCGTAACCTGAGGTTGTACGTGCAAGTTTCGTGATAAAGTCCTTGGCTATGCTTTCCCATTTCCACATCGGGATCTCGGGTTGCACAAGCAAGCCAGAAGGTCTTTGTTGTTCGGCTTTGACCTTCAAGCAAGTCAGGCACTTCGAACATAGATTGCGATATCCTTCTTCATTCCAGGCCACCAATACCGTTGACGAAGGTCGTGGTACATCTTGTCGGCACCAGGATGAATAGAATATCGAGACTTGTGGGCTTCATCCAACAGGATTTGTATCAAGTTAGTGCGTTTGGGAATAAAATTCGGTCTAAATAGTGGAATATCCCATTCGATTTATTCACTAACTGCTCGCCGTTATGACAAATCCTTTCCTTCTTCAAGGTGCGTTCGGTAAAACAAGCATGCTGAGCGTTACGGATAAGAGTTTCGAGATGATGCTGGGCGTGAACATTACGAACACTATGCAAATAGCTTCGTCTGTTGAGGGCGTCGGCAACGACATTTTCTTTGCAAGGATGATAATGAATCTCACAGTCGTAATCGTTGAGAAGTTCTACCCATCGGCGTTGGCCCATATTCAGTTCTTTTTGGCTGAAGATGTGTTGTAGGCTCCTATGGTCGGTGAAGACTGTACACTTGGTACCGTAACGGTAGTGTCGCCAAATTTTCAACGCAAAAATAATTGCGCCTAGCTCGAGGTCATGGGTTGTATAGTTCTTCTCGTGGATCTTGAGCTGACGAGACGCATACGCGATAACCTTGTCCCGTTGCATGAGAACACAACCAAGTCCAAGGTTTGAGGCATCACAATAGAGAATGAAGTCATCGTTTCCGTCGGGTAAAGCGAGAACGGGAGCATTGCAGATCATGTGCTTGAGAGTTTGAAAGGAAGTCTATTGTTCGGTTCCCCAAACAAAAGGCTTGTCTTTATGCGTCAAAGAAGTAAGCGGGACAACGATTTTCGGAAAGTCAGCGATGAATCGACGGTAATAGCCCGCCAATCCGAGGAACGAACGAACATCGGATGGTGATTTTGGAGTAACCCAACTCTTAACAGCTTCGATCTTCATGGGGTCGACGTGAATACCTTGACTATTACGATGTGACCAAGGAATTGAACCTCCACTAGCCAGAATTCACACTTGGAGAACTTGGCATAGAGTCGGTTCCCCCGGAGTAACTCGAGAACCAAATGTAGATGCTGCGCGTGTTCGGTTTTCGACCTCGAATTGATAAGGATATCAACGATGAACACGATGACGAAGCGGTCAAGAAATGGTTTGCACACACGGTTCATCAAATCCATGAAAACCGCGAGTGCGTTGGTTAAACCAAAGGGCATTATGACAAATTCATAATGGCCATAACGGGTTCGGAAAGCAGTCTTTGGAATATCTTCCTCCTGAATGCGTAACTGGTGATAACCTGAGCGTAAATCGATCTTCGAAAAACATGTAGCACCTTGAAATTGATCAAACAAATAATCAATTCGAGGCAGGGGATAACGATTCTTGATTGTCAGCTTATTCAACTCCCTATAGTCGATACACATCCGAAACGACCCATCCTTCTTTTTGACGAAAAGGACCGGTGCGCCCCGAGGAGAGGTGCTAGGGCGAATAAAGTCTTTGTCAAGTAATTCCTGTAGTTGACTCGAGAGTTCGTGCATTTCGGACGGAGCGAGGCGATAAGGAGATTTAGCAAAAGGGTTAGCTCCAGGAATGAGGTCAATACGAAAATCAATATCACGTCTCGGGGGTAGACCGGGTAAATCATCAGGAAAGACGTTTGGAAACTCGCAAACAACAGGGACATCTTTCACTAGCGTATTCTCTTTCTTTTCCTCCTCCGCTACTACAATGTTTGCCAAGAAAGCTATGTATTCCTTGCGGAGATACTTGCTCGCTTGGATACATGACATGAGTTTAAGACCTTTCGAAGGAGTTTAACCATAAACACACAATAGATCACCATTAGCGAGCGAGAAGCGAATCATCTTATCGAAACAAACTATTTCAGCACGATTCTCACGAAGAAAATCCATGCCTACTATGATATCGAAACTACCGAGCTGCATCGGAATAAGGTCGATAGGAAAGATGTGATTGTTGAGTTCGAGAGTACAATCACGAAGGATAGAATTGACAGCGACGGTTCTTCCGGTGGCAACTTCAACATCGAATGACGAGGGCAGATGGGCGCGCTTACGATTAAGGTGCTTTTCGAATTCTAACGACACAAAACAGTTATCGGCACCAATATCAAATAAACACGAAGCATATATACCATTCATAAGGAACGTACCATTGACCACATTGTTATCGGCTTGAGCTTGACGGACATTGATGTTGAAAGTACGTCCGCGGGCTGCTGGCTGTTTCTGCTGCTGCTGTTGCTAGGGCTGCTGCTGTTGTGGCTCTTGCTTCACCACTAGATTCGGGCACATGTTTGCGAAGTGGTTGGGATCACCACACGCAAAGCAAGCTCTAGCGTGGATCGTGGGTGCAGGAGCCGCTTATTGGCCTTGAGGAGCGGGAAGTAAAGCTGGTCAAGCAGGAGCTGAACCTTGAGCTGGTGCTGGAGCTTGACGTGGACCTGTACGGCAATTGGCGGTGAAATGGTCGTACATGTTGCAATGCACACAGTATCTGTAGGAGATTCCCACTGGGTGGTGATAGGTACAAGTAGGGCAAGCCATGTGAGGACCAGTGTATGCACGCTTGGCCAGCGGGGCATGGGTAACCGGTGGCGCTACTTGGCGGTGTTGAGGCTGCAGTTGAGCAGGTACTGACTGGAGAGGAGCGGCAGCTATAACAGCGCAATTCTTGCTACTATTGTTGTTGTGCTTCCTCTTGCGACGAGAGGACTTTGAAGACTGCGGAGCGGCGGCGGTTTCAGAAGTTGAAGCAGCGGTGACTTGGTGCAGATTCTTGGTGGCTTTATCCCAATATCCAGCCTTGACTCGCTTGTCGTTTATCTCAGCAGCGAGTAAGAAACTTTCCTCGATGGTTGACGTCTTTGCAGCTTGAACGAAATCAGCCACGCAATCCGGAAGAGCACGTATATACTTCTTGATGGTGATTTCGGGCGTAGAAACTTCGCCTGGACACATTATGCTTAGCTACTTGAAGCGAGCAGTCAAACCAACGTTGTTACCATCCTTCTGTTTGAAATGCCAAAACTCATCCTCCAACTTTTGAAGCTCGTGAGGAGGGCAGAACTCTTTCATCATCAGGTCCTTCAACTCGTCTCACGTTAGCCCGTAAGTTGCATCATTTCCGCGCTTGTTTCTCTCGGCGGTCCACCAGTCCAGCGCCCTAGACTGGAAAACACCGGTAGCGTTAACAGTGCGGAGATTGTCAGGACAGTTGCTTTGGCGCAGGGTGACTTTAATAGAATCAAACCATTGAAACATGGCAGTAGGACCATCTTCGCCGGTAAATTCTTTAGGACCGAAAGCTTTGAATTGCTTGAAGCTAAAAGCAGACTTCGGTGAATCAGTCCTGGATTCTTCAGACGACTTGTTGTCGTTTTCATTCAACTCACTAACGATCTGCGGAATGACTTTCGCAATTTGCTTAGCGACCAACGAAGCGATACGCTTGTCCTCATGATTTTGTCGAGCAGAGCGGGAGTGAAATGATCCAAATGACGACATTGTCTGCAACAGACATCGCCATGGGACTCAGACACTATATAATCAAAGCTCACCTCTCAACATACTTAATACTACTAAAGCTCAGGAACACGTATAATCACACAACACGTAGTCACATTGGTACATAACCACAGAATCACATAGGCACATAGAGCACAGAGGCACAAAACACGTAGGCACGTAGGCACGTCGCAACCATGAAGACACACTATATTTTGCACGTATTCACCTATGTTGTTCACACATAATAACCCATTATTCAAAGTCCGCGAGTTCTAGAATAGCGATTGCGATTAACGAGTACATAGCGAGTAGTATAGCATGAGCGAGTAACATAGCATGCGATCATCAACAAGTAGCAGTGATTTGTTAGTGTATTAAGATAAATGTGCAGTGTAAATTGTGTGTGTCGATCAAAGCGGACAGCGAAAAAGCGTACCAAAATCGAAATATATAAACAGGTAAAACCACATAAAAATCCACATAAAACGATAAATATCAGAGTCGGCAGTTGCGGGCTCAGAATTGAAACACATAAAATATGCGATCGCGAGCTTGAAATCGAAAATAGATTGTCTAAGGCTTGATAGACATTGACTACCCAAAGTGATTCAACTATTCTCAAGGACTTTTGGTACATATTTTTTACTTTCGGCACTATGCTCTCGCCTAGATTTGGGCGATCGGCACGCATCCTTTCAGTTATAGTGTGACTTCCAGTCATTGGAGTCCGTCGAGACTTTGGTGAGAGTTTTGTAAAACCAAAATAGAGGACGGAACAAGTCATCAAAGTTCAGGTTTCACCCCTGACTTAACAACTTCGTTCCTGTTTTGACAAAATAGAGAGGAAAATTTGCATCGAAGTGCGGATCTCACTCCTGATCCAACGCAAGTTCTCTTGATTATAATAAAATGCGGGTCGAGACAAGCGATCTGATCGAGAGTTTGCGGTTTTCACACCAAATCTCGATCTAATCACTTGTTCATTTTCGAAAATAGTGCGGTGCGACTGCCTCAGGAAAGGCAGTGTGATAGTATGGCGTAAGTGCGAGTTGATCGAGGAATAGCAATAAGCTCGTTCGTAGCCCCTAACGGGTTCGCACAAGGTGGTCTGTTGGTACTTAGACTATAGACTAGGTCGTTTCTAAGACATCGACCCAGACTAGGTCGAGTCTTGCCTAATTCCCTATCGTTATGGCTCTGATACCAATCTGTCACACCCCAACCGATGGCGGAATCATCAGGGCACCGCACTGAGCAAAACAGATTGTCAAGAGAAATTCCATAACAACTAAATTACCGGATAGTTAATATTATGTCCCATACCATAACCTACCAAGCAATTAAATTATTACAGACATAGTTATCCTCAAAACAAAACATGTTCTGACAACTCAGATTTAATCAAATAAATTTTCTTTGTTTCTAGACTCTCCTACTTGGTTCCATGAAAGCAAGCAACATCCTAGCATCTCAAACACATGTCACATACGTTAAAATAAAGTCAATACACATAGTGTAAAGGTGAGCATACAAGTTTGATACTATAATAGAGTTCGAAATCGTTTACGCATAACCAGCATGTAACATGTACAAAGTGAAGGCAAGTAGGTTATCGACAGAGAAATATGCACAGACGTGACTGCGAGTTGTAGAATGCGTAACACATATCCCCACTGGGACACGTGAAGTAAAGCCCTTAACAACCCCTGTCCACCGTAGGTGTTGAGTCCACACTATAGTACTATCGTTGCTAAGGTGTCAGGCAACAATCACTGTCTTAACATAACATACAAGCATTCATCGAATAACACGTAGCATGCAATAACGGTCAGCGTACAAATAGTGTTTGCGTTGTGTGTTGATTGTGATTTAGAATAAGTAACGTATGTAACACCCAAAAGTGCGTAAAGTAAAAAGGGTTCGAGTATACTCACAGATAGCGTTTAACAAGTAAACACTCTCTTGGATTGAAGGGAGCGCTGAGAGATTAGCCTGAACAGTTAACGATAACATAAACGATGAGCGGCGCGTTAAACGGTGAAAAGTGATTAAGTGTCGGATGGTAATCCGATCGGATGGCAATCCGATCGGTTGACCATTCGATCGGATGGCAATCCGTTCGGATGGTCATCCGATCGGATGGCCATTCGATTGGATTGACATTCGTTTGGTAAGGATGTGTTTATGTATGATGACTTTGAAGTTTTCGTTGTAGCATTTTGAAAACAGAGAAGTGTCTCTACCCTTCAGGTCGTCGATCGAACGGTCACTCGATGGGATAATGATCCGTTGGGCAGGACACTTAGTGAGAACAAGTTCACAGCAGGATAGTCACTCGATCGGATAGCAATCCGATCGGATGGCAATCTGTTAGTTACTGATGATCTTTGAAAATTATGAAAATGATTAAGTGTCGAAGTCCAATGTCAACCAACTGGATGGTCGTTCGATCGGATGGCAATCCGATCAGACGGCAATCCGTTCGGTATTCAATTGGTTTTGAAAAGTTGACTAAGGATGGGAGCTCAAGTGCAATCCGATCGGATTGCATTTCGATCGGATGGCAATCCGATCGGAAGGCAATCCGTCCCAACGAATCTGATCGTCTTGACTTGATTGTTTTGAAAAGTTTTGCAGTTTGCTCGAGACGGTATGACAACGTGCTAGACAACAGAGACCCCATCATGACCCAAGTTATCCGATCGAACAGGAATCACCCAAATCCGATTAGTTTACTGGTTCGTGACGGTTGTTCATGTTTAACCCGAAATCGGTCGTCTCGTTGATAGAAACCAGATCTTGAACCAACACATCACTAAGAAAGAGTAGAAGGTCTGTACAAGCTCCGATTTTATCGGTTTGAGTGCATTGAGTGTAAAAGAGTTGAAAGAAAGTTAGAAAACTATCTTTTAATCCTTTTAACCATGAATATGTGTAGTCTATGTGAAAACATTGTTTAATCATGTGGAAATCCTTCAGATCTGAGTTATTCTTGGTGGAATGAGGCCAAAACTTGAAGTTCATAGGAACTCCATGATGACATCATCCTAGAACACCTCAAATCCACCAATTTCACGGTTAAAAGTTAAGATTCAAAAGAGAAAATGATGAAGAAGTGTGTGTAGATCATAGAAGTACAAGATTTTGGTTGAAACTTACAAGAATCGCGAGAAATCGAGAGAAAGAAGGCTTGGAACGCTGTTGGTCGAGTGAGGAAGCTGTCACATCAAGTGATGTGACAGGAGGGGTATTTATAGGTTGCCAAAAAGGGAAAGTGCAAAGGTGTCGGATAGGCCACCGATCGGATGGCGCTTCAATCGGATGGCAATCCGATCGGTTGGCCGTTCGATCGATCGACCATTCGACCGTGGTGGTCCAACGAGTTGAGTTTCGGCGTTTTGTTTCGCGTGCTGGATGTTGCGATGTGTTTAAGCGAGTTTCGATTAAGCGATGAGATCGATTAATAATAAACACACAAATACTATATCTAACATACAATCATCCTAAGTAAGTTAGCGTTCAGCGTTGCGATTCGATTGCGATAGAGTTACGATTGCGTTTCGATTAATCACCACATACATAAACATAATAAACATGCACAAGTAACACATAAATAGCACACACGCGTAAAACAATATTCAGAATCTACCAATCCAGGTGCGAGCGCGATTGCGATGCGATAAAGCGATAAAACATGCGATAAACATCGATTAAATCTCGATTAATAATAGATACTCCACATAATACAACTAAAACGATTAAATAAAAAGATTCGATTACAAGTCAAAGAAGTCAAAACGGTAGTTGAGCAAGGAGTGACAGATCGCCATTAGCAATATTTTCTTCCTTTGACTTCAATCTTGACTTTGACTTTGACTTTTGTAACACGGGGTGTTACAGCGTGTGATCTAGTTTACGAAGATTTTTCAATGCCGAGAACCTCGATCAGAGAGTAAAAAAGGTGTAAGGTTTACAATGGTGTAAAACCAAAATGGAATATAACGGTCTAGGATTCGAGTTACAGGACAAAACATTTCAATGTAAAGATGAATGACGTGTATTCATGTTGAGCGTATGATTAAAGAAAAACGACTGTATTCTATAAATCTCATAAAATATATCTTATAAACTATAATAAAGTTTTATAATATAACTCAAGATTTGAAAAAAATAAATTGGTTGATTAGGATATGACATTGAAACCTAAATATATAATAACACTATATCCTTGTTTGCCATTTATTGCGTTACATTATTAAACAATTTAAAAAAATCAAAATAGCTTTTATAAAATAGTATTTCATTATAAGGATGGTCGTGTCGTCAGGTAATTGGAACTCACAGCCGGCTTTTGGGCCGGCCAACCCGTGCCGTCGCTCAAGACCCAAATTTCAAAGGGCCCGAAAGGTTTTTATAAGCTTAGTAAATTATATATTTAATATATTCATTCATTTATTATATATTAAAACTATGGTGGTGGAGTGGAAAAAAATCATCTCAAGATAGTATTATGGTCTCAAGTTCAAGGCTTGGCTTTGCCACCGAGGTCTTATTTTTTTTTAATTCATTTCCTCTTACCATAGTTTTGGACGCAGTTTTTTATTTCGTCAGAGGCCTAAATTATTTTGGGAGTTCTCAGAGATGGCTTTGTTGGAACCGTGATGGGTGATAGCTCGTGATACACCGCCGCATGCGGTGTATCACGCCTGGTGGTGCTTGAACCTGTGATGTTCATCGCAAATGATAGTGGAGGTTGTTTGAGGATATAGCCGTTGGCAAAAGACAATATTCATGGGGGTCACCTTAAAAAAATTTAACCTATAAATGCACCCAACCTTTAATCATTTGATACAATCTAATAAACCTCTTTTAAAAATCCACTACAATTCTATATTTTTATAGTGTTAGAAAAATACATACGATGGATATAGAGTAAAGTACATTTCCATCCGACTCGTCTAGTCGTCAGAATCTTCAAGTTGAGTTTTGAAATCTTTTGAAAAGATGTATGTGCTCGTTGGAGCTTGAAGTTACAAGATGATCAAAGAAATAAAATTGTGAGTTGCGATCAGGACGGGGCAAATGAAGCTCTAATTAATGATTACTTTGTTGAGAACCCAAAGTATAATGCCGATACGTTTAGAGTGCAGTTTCGTATGTCAAAATAGTTATATTTAAATAATGTGGTAGATATTGAAGCTCAATTTGAATGGTTTCGACTTGGCTACGACGCTAGGGGAAAAATAGTTTCACGACGATACAAAAATGCACGTCTGCGGTTCGTCAACTTGCAACCGGTCATGCACGAAGAGGTGGCGTCAAATGATTTATGGATTTGGCATGCATACTTTGGTGCTCCCGTTCAAACAACGACATTAACGTTCTACATCAATCACTGCTATTGGATGTCGTGTTACAAGGAACCGCACCGTTGTGTGTGTTTACGGTCAGACGCGTCTACTATCTTGTTGATGGTATTTACTCGACTTGGTCAGTTTTTGTAAAGTCGTATTCGTTTCTGACCGACCCTAAAGAAAAAGTGTTAAAGAAGTTACAGGAGTCAACGAGAAAAGATGTTGAGCGAGCGTTTGGTGTTTTGAAAGCTAAATGGCGTAAAATTGATCAACCGATGCATATAATTAGATCACAAACATCTAGGAGTGTGGTGTTCTCGTGTATCATATTGCACAATATGATCATAAAGGATGAGGGGCCTACAATATTACCAGACCAAATTATGGACCCTCCGACACAGGTACCCGTTAGCGAGGATATTCAGTTAGAGTTGTGAAACGAACAAACACATTTTCGTCTATGATTTGATCTAATGGAACACGTTGGTGGTTTAGATATCCAAATTCCCGATTATGACGAAGGAAAGTTTTTTATTTTTTATTTTAGTCTTTAAGTATCAATATTTGATTTTCTTGTTGCTTATATTTTTTTTAATTTAATGTATTCTATAAATGTTGGTTACTTGTTATAATTTTGTATCTTATTGATTCAGTTAGTTTTTTTTTTTTTTAAGATGAGTGATGACCAAACAAGTGTGATAGAGTGAAATGTGATGAAGTGAAGTGTCAAATGGTGACTGGGTGTGGTGTGTGATGGAGTGATGACCATCCCATGTACCCTCAATATAAATGCTAGATGTGATAACACTACATTATTATTTGCCATATATTTGCCATATATTACACGACGTTATTAAATACTAAATGTATAGGGGCAAAATTATAAATAACAAGTTATTTATGTATTAACATTTGTAAAAGATGTAATAGTATTGTTCTTAAGTGTCTTAAAACTGAATGAAAATTACATTTCTTAAATCTGAATTAAAATTACTCGTTTACCTGCCACTTGTTTGTAATTTGTTACTTTGGCATTTTAATGAAGATCCATATATTTTTCTTCTTCATTAAACAGAAATATTATATAGTAGTATAGATATTCGTAGAAAGAGGATAGGTAGTTTGAAATTGAGAAGCTAGTAGTAATCTCTTCCACCTTGTAATAAGGGCGAAGTGGTGTTGATATCTACCATACCATATGAGAAAGCCATTTATACATCATTAATTCCATTGTCTAAAGAGATGTTAAATGAAAAACAAACACCTAGTTAACGATCAAAGAAGAAACGTGTGGTGGATTTGTTATCCACTTAAATCGGTATAAATAATTGTGATTTTGTTGTGACATATTTCTATTATTACTTAGATCCTTTGGTCATAAAAGTTTCTAGCTTTTTACAACTACCATTGACCGAAAGGCTCCTACCATCTGAAAGGAGTTGTAAAGCCCGAAAATAGATACCCTCATCATTAATCAAGTACTTTGTGTTAAATGTAATTCTTTAAAAAGAATTTGCAATCATCTTACACCAATGTCTAGCTTTGGTCTTGAACAATTAACCATAGATCACTCATCTTACACCAATGGCTAGCTTTGGTCTTGAACAATTAACCACAGATCACTAACTGTTGGTCCTTTTTGTGTCATAAAGGCCACTTTAGCTTAGTTGGATTTTCCTAATATAAAAGAGAATGAATATAAACATTGTTAGAATTTAAGTGGTGTGTAGTACATACTTCTACAAGAATATGCTCAATTCTAGCACTTCTAACATGGTTGTTTAAGGGGCAACCCCCCCCCCCCCCCCCCCCCCGTGAGCAAGGGTTTCAATGGCAACAACCCTAGTGGGGTCCATGAAATTTGCATGATTGGTAAAAACCCCATAAAATAGTAGTTAATGGAAACTAATGATAAGTTGGAACTGATCATCAGTACCAAGTTTGTATTACTTATGACTTTGCAACATTGACAATTTGGAGTAGAAGTATACTAAGATTTTGCAGCTAGTATAACTGACAATGGTTGATAGTTATAACCGCCAAATACCTTTGCTCTTTCATTAAAAGTCGTAATATTTTGTTGTGTCTGTTTTCCACCTATATAAGGATTTTGTTCTTATTTTTGGTATGAGTAAATTACGTTTTTGGCCCCTGTGGTTATATCAGTTTTACTATATTGGCCCAAAATAAGAATTTTTAACAGATCAGCCCCCATGGTCCCATTATCTAACCGTTTTGGCCCCTAAGTCTAACCAAACCCTAACCCTGGTTAATTTCTTGGTCACATGGGTTGCACATGATGGGTAAAATTGTAATTTCCCCTCCCCCTTTTATGACTTTATAAATAAAACCCAAAATCATCATTTTCTTGAACAAATCAGATCATCATCTGCATCTCTCTTGAACAAAAACCCAGATCTGATTTCTTGAACAAATCATATCATCATCATCTGCGTGTCTTGAACAAATCATCATCTGCATCTCTTGAACAAAAACCCAGATCTGATTTCTTTAACAAATCAGATCATCATCATCTGCGTGTCTTGAACAAATAGTACGGTTGATTGATGGTATGGTGATGATGGTGGTGAAGAACGGTGACCGGAGAAGACGATTGATGTGGGTTACCAGTGATGATGAGAGGGTGGTTCACGGTTGTAGGTGGTGGTTGTGGTGGACATCGGAGGTTGGTTCGACGGGGAAGACGATGGAGAAGAACGGCCGGTGGATATCAACTCCGTTCAAACATCCGGCGACGATTGACACAGCGACGATCGATTCCGTTCAAACATCCGGCGATGATTAAATCACCTAGGTCAGTCGGATTTGGGGGTTTCATTCGAACACACAAAACACTGAATTTGGGTTTTGTTTTTTATTTGTTCTTTGACAATTTTGTGTTAAGAATTTAGGGGGTGTTTGGATGTTGTTTATGTGGGGATGATGATGATGACGATGATCTGGGTTAGATGATGATTGTTCTTGAAGATTAGGGTTTGAAGATGATGATGTGCAGATGATGGGTTCTTGTTCTTGAATTTAGGTTTTGTTTTTTTTTTTTATTTGTTCATGTTCATGAAGATCTGAAACTGATGAAGATGAAGAGTGTTCTTGAAATCTGGGTAAGTTCATGTAGATGAAGAGTGTTCTTGAAATCTGATGAAGATCTGAAACTGATGTGCAGAAACTTTTGGTTTTTTTTTTTTTTTTGTTCAAGTTCATGTAGATGAAGAGTGTTCTTGAAATCTGATGAAGATCTGAAACTGATGTGCAGAAACTTTTGGTTTTTTTTTTTTTTTTTTTTTTGTTCAAGTTCATGTAGATGAAGAGTGTTCTTAAAATCTGGGTAAATAGAAATTAGATTTAAAGGGGAAGAGAAATTACAAAAATACCCTTGCATGTGACAAATAATTAACCAGGGTAATGGATGGAGTTAGTCTCAGAGGCCAAAACGGTTAGATAATGGGACCATGGGGGCTGATCTGTTAAAAATTCTTATTTTGGGCCAATATAGTAAAACTGATATAACCACAGGGGCCAAAAACGTAATTTACTCTTTTGGTATTTATTAATAACAAAATTTTCATATTCGTTCTTGGTTTCTTTTGGATTATCTATTTAAAATTTTGGACTACTGTCAAATTACATTAATTTAAAAGTATTTATCCAAGAAATTCATTTACATTAATTCAAATCCTCAAGAATCCTAAATTCTTTAACTCAATCCGATGTTTGTTAATTAGGTTTCAAATCATGTACTGACTCAACATTGCCACACCTCCTTATATCTTTTGCTTGCTTCCATGATCTATCAATCCTTCCAACATACACATATAACTTTGTTCCTACTTTATCTACAATCATCTTTCTTTAAGACTTTTATCTTCATCTTCATTTAGCAATAAAGAAAACCCAAAATTAGTTTGGAATGTAAAAAATGACATCCTTAATTGGGACTATTTTTTTCTATTTTAACTTGTAGGTGAATTATTGTTGTTTATCCATTGAAACAAAGAAAGATAAAAAGTAAAACAAAAACAATTTCTAGTGGATTTTGAGTTCAAAAGCCTTAAGTTCGTTAAAAACAACATATTATCCAAAAGGAAACACTAGATATTTTTTTAGTGAAATTTTTCGACTTGCCAACCTTTCGGATACCTTTTAATGTTCGAAGTCTAATCATTTGGAAGCTAAAAGTACCCTGGGAAGCAAAAAGGTCAAATTTTATGTAATAAACGCTCAATATATAAATAAATAAGACGTGATTATAGCTCGGGTTCTAGTTTTTATGGTAATATTTAAACAAGAAATGACAAATCAACAAACATGATGGAGAGATAGCCCTTGAAGTCTCATATTCTATCCTGGTTGTAGTCGGACCATGACACTTCCACGAATATAGATGGTTTTTTATATGTACAAAATTGCTGAAAATATACACTTACATTTTTACGGAATTTTTGTTTATATAACCAAACAATGCAAAGAAGTTGACATTTTATTCCACAATCATTAACCCATAATAACCTTTTTTGGCAATGCTATAAACCCTATGTTAAGGTGCTAACATGCTTTGACATCTAACCATTCCTATAGTGCCACACTTGTGTTTTTTAAGAGCAACAATAATATTTAGTGCATGTAACTTGTTATTTTGTATCTGATTAACATGCTTTGACATCTAACCATTCCTATGGTGCCACACTTGTGATACTAGTACTTTTTTTAAGAGCAACAATGATATTTAGTACTTGGAACTTGTTATTTAGTATCTTATTAATAACTCAGACCTATGGGCATTCGATCTTTTGTTACGGGAAGATGATATATCAAAGAGTTGACTTGTGTTTGGACCATTAAGGATGGCAATGGGTCGGGGATTGGTAATTTCATACCCATACTCGGTTGTAAAATTATGTCCATTCCCGACCCAATACCCGTCGGGTATTTGTCGGGTAATTACCCGTCGAATATCGGGTATACCTCGCGGGTATCGGGTATACCTCGCGGGTATCGGGTATACCCATAAGTTTGTTAAAAGATATATATGTTGGGATTTCCAAATACATTTATTTACTATTATAATTATTATATGATTTCATTTATACAACAACTATTATAAACAAAATATGTACATTATATACATATACGTTTTATCATAAATTAATAATAATTTTAAGAGTTAATTGCCTGGATGGTCCCTGTGATTTCACGTTTTTTCACGTTTAGTCCCCACCTTTTGGAAATAGCAAGGTATGCTTCCTATGGTTTGTCATTTTGTTACTCGGATAGTCCCCTGAGTAAATGTCAGGGGACTATCCGAGTAACAAAATGACAAACCATAGGGAGCATACCTGTTATTTCCAAACTAACTGACATCTACTCAGGGATTATCCGAGTAACAAAATAACAAACCATAGGGAACATACCTGCTATTTTCAAAAGGTGGGGACTAAACGTGAAAAAACGTTAAACCACAGGGACCATCCAAGCAATTAACTCTAATTTTAATATACTTATACACTTATATGTATATATTTCACATTATGAACATACTAAAATAAATGCTATTATCAAATACATTTGCTAAAAAAATATATTGCACATTATGAACATATTAAAATAAATCACTAATAGACAAAGGTTAATAAAAAATATAAAATATGAATTAAAAAATTCGGGTATATAGTTTGGGTAAATAGTATGTGGTTTCGGGTAATCGGGTCAGGTATCACCTAATCCCAGACCCGACCCATACCCGCAAAAATTTTAAAAACTAATCTCATAATCGCCCCAATACCCGTCGGGTATTGGGTTTCAGGTATAATCGTTGGGCTCGGATATTTTTGCCATCCCTACGGACCACTAAACACGTCTCAAAACCGAAACATAACAAGACAGTATGGGATGTCAGTCTCTCGTGGGCAGTCTCTGCAAGTGCCACCGCCATTCCCAAAAGCTCTCCACCTTCCAAACTTAACTTGCCGTGCATACTAAAAGTTAGTTATGCCGAGTGAGTTCTATGTTTAATAAAATATTGTATAATTCTAGCAAAACAAACATTTAATAAAAATGTTTACATATTAACTTTTATCATTGTCGAAACACCAATGAGCGGTCATCAGCGCTCTTATCGGGAATTGTACAACTACTTGTAGCCCCATAGGTCACCACCCTATACTTGCAACATCGTGGGTAATTGTGATCTATACTAACAGTCCCGTAGGTAACTGTCTATACTCGCACCCTCATAGGTATGCTCCTTACGTGTCAGGTTCAAGACCTTGGATCGCGTAACAAGACTTGTAGCCTCGTGTACAATGCATTGTTACCATAACTTTACCTTCTCATTTACGTGTTAGGTTGAATTCAATCAAACTATCATTTCAAAAAATTATATTAATTAACTTAAAACATTTTCTTATATGTTTCAGGTTAATAACCCAAAACAGTTCATTTCGTAATACTTTCATTTTGAGTATGCACATCCCCCAAAACTATCTAAAACAGGTCCGAAACTTACTAGTAGTACTTTGCTCTAATTCACTAAAACTGGAGGATTCTGGCAGTTGGAGTCTTAATTCGAATTTGGTTAAAACGTACAAATAGAAAGTTTGCATTGCGCCATGCCGCCCCATGATCCATGGGTAATCTCACCCTCACACGTAATTCCATGCCCATGCCCATGCGCATGTAAAGTGACACCCGAAGTATAGTTCCACCTAGGGTTGAGGGCATGATGTGTCATCAATTATACATATTTTATATGCATATTTACCCTATTTATATGTACTTTTGAAGCCTTATTATGAGAAAACACTAGCTAAACCATTTATTTTTTATAGGATTTAAGTGTCTGAAATGGAAAGTAAGTGAAAAACGATGAAAACAGACGGGAAATGCAAAATTTTCTCATGCACACCTGGGTACACGGCCATGTCGCCTCAAGACCACCTTTTGAAAAAAGTAAATAGCTTGGTGGGCAAGTAAAAAAGGAAAGGTACTCTCGTGCACATCATGGTGCACGGTCGTGCCTTTAGAAAAGACAAACCATAATAAGAAAACTCTGAAGACAAGAAGTACGCTAGTAGCTTGGCACGCCGGTGCATGTACCTGCATATGACAAAAAAGACAGCTTCCAGAAGAATCTACGACAAAAAAGGATGTGCAAGCCTGTGCCCTATATGGTGCACAGTCGTGCACACCTGCCTCCAGCAACACTATAACTATAGACCTCATCAATCATTCTAAGTATGCCTTATTCCTTCTTGTGCCTTGGAGTGCCAAGTGTTCATCTAAGGACTTGTCCAGAGCTTTGCGGGACCCTTTGGGGCCATATCTCCCTTGATGTATGGATGATCCGTGGATCTTAGTGCGTTGATGCTTAAGTATGTCATTCTTATGATTCTTCCCAAGCCTCCTTGCTTGGAAGCTTCTTCTTTTTTATTTTTAGAAAAAGAATCGAAGATGAGAGGTTGATTCTTAGGGAAGTCCTTCATGTCAACTGAAACCCCTCCAAAGATAGAATTCCAACATTCTATCTTTGATCTCCCACTTCAACAATAAGGCATCGATAGTTTAACTGTAATAAATAAGAGACTTGAGAGACACATTTTATTTACACACACACACTTACACTTGAGCTTGAGCTTGATCATCATGCAAGATTGGTAGAAGCCATGAGTAAAAGTGTTAAGATCTTCATATGGCTGTAGTCTCTATGTCTTCTTAAACTCTTGGATTAGTTAAACTTATATAATCAAGTAGTTTATTATACCAACTGTGTTTATCTTTTACTATTTCTTGGTTTGTTATCTATTGTGACAGGATCATTTGGCTCCTTTAATACATTGTATAATGAGAAAGCTCACACCTGCCTTTAGACGAGATCTTATATATGATTATCGTAAACCCTAGGAGCCTCTTTTCCTTCTGCCCAGTTCCCCTAAAACAACGTTCGACTTTTTAGCAACAAGATAATTCATGAATCACTTAGTCAAAATCGATCTAAAGGTTTGACAAATTATTCGCAGACAAAAGAAGAAATGAAACATAGAATTGATAGATGTACTAGGGTGTATGTGCGACTCGTTCAGATCATGAACTAGAACAAAGGAAAGAGAACAATGTTCGAATATCAATGATCAAAAGGATAGACCGATTAACTTAATTTAACTAAATTAATCTAATCTAACATAACTTGACCGGGTATGCGTATGACTTCTGGTACCCTTAATTAGATTTGATGTAAGCTTTTAGTATTGAACCAGATCTTACTAGGGGTTTTCTGGTGTTGAACCAGATTCAGGTGACAAGCTTCAAGTATCGAACCAAATCGTGGGGTAATAAAAGGCTCCTGATATTACATGAGATCTTTAGGGAGATTTCTGGCAATGCACCTGAAGAAATACTAGATAAATGGTCGGAACCGAAATATCTAGGGGGTTTGAATCCGCATAAAAATGTTAGTTCCCTCTCGATTGATTCAGTAGTTATCGATCATCTTCTCCGTGATCTCTGCAAAAAAGAGCACCGTTAGCCTCGCCAAGGGGAGAAAAGGGTTCTCTCCTTGACCCGACTCCGGTGTGAGAATAAGTATGGGAAATGAAGAAGAAGAAGAAGAAGAAGAATTTGAGAAGTGTGTATAACTTGCCTTCATACCTGGGTTGCTTCTCATATTTATAGCCGGGAGTCGTTTGGGCGGGAAAACCCGTTAGTGAAAAGTTGACGGAAGATGCTAACCCCGTAAGCGGTTACATTTCCTTCCGTTTAAGATCTTTGATCCGACGTGAGAGCACACGGATCGTGGTTTAGATCAAAGGCTGGGGATTTGCCACGTGTAATGTGATCAAGTGGAGATTACTCTCCAATTGCATGCCTTTGTTGTGATTTCAGGGGTGTCTGTGCTAATGACACGTGTCCAGACGGTTATAACCGTCTGGGTGGTGCACGATTGCATTTCTTCTAGAAGATTACTACTGTAATCTAGTGTGGTATTTTATCGTGTGAAGACCACTGAATAAATAAATCCAAGTCTGGGTAAAATAATATCCAAGTCTGGATATTTGGGCGGACGTATTGATCTCAGGATTTTTATCCTTTGCTAATGGGAGAAGGCGCAAGGATTTATGATTTCCTTTAGGCGCGCGACTATAGATTGCTGATTACTTTCTTCCCTTTGTAAGACCAGTGCGCGGCCGCGCAAGGTTAAAAGGTTGAAAGGCATGGTTATGGTATGGTCCCAAATACTTATTTATGAGGTTTTTGGGACCTTACCCCTTCAAGTCCCCCCAGTCTAGTGTTGTACTTATGCAAATAAGTAGAGCACTAGACTTATGAGAGGAAAATGCTTTTGGGCGCGAGAAATAAGAAAACTTCTGGACGAAGTTTCATTTTGATTTTTGTGAAGATTTCTTGAAAAATCTTTGACTTTTCATGAGACTGGTACAGTAAATTGAGTGACAACCTGTCATTGTCAGTTGTTTTTTACTGTCCGTGTCTTACACGGGCGCGTGTAAACGCGTGTGTCTAACTTTTACTTTTTCTGCAGCTTGGGGAACTGTGATATCCGGAAAAGTCGATGTGCCGGTTACCGATGCTATTTATTGCGATGAGTATATATAATGTTTGGGTAACCTCCTCTGTGCAATCATTGTTTTGTTGAAAAACTTTCCCTTCCTTTTTTTCTAAGAAAAAATTCCATCATTCTTCCTCTTATGTCAACCGGAGAACACCAAGAAGATCTTGCTGAAGAAATGTCGACTGAACTTCCACCGTTGAAGTGGCCTAGAGCGTCCTTTGATGGTTTAATTCGGAATCTCAAATTCCCGGAAAACTGGGGTGCTCTATATCCTGAAGAGGGGCAAACAGCGGCGGATGCTCCGGCTGGGTATATTACCCTCTTTTGGGATTTTTTCTGTGATGGTAACTTTCGCTTGCCTGTTACTAGATTTTTTCTTGAAATCCTTGGGTTTTACAACCTGCATGTCTCCCAACTTCATCCTATTGGCATGGTTAGGATTCGACATTTCGAATTCGTGTGTCGGACAATGCATGTGGAGCCAACTGTTCCCCGATTTAGGGTTTTTCATCAGATGCATTGTACCCAAGGGTTTTATTCATTCGTTCAGAGGGCTTCTGCAAAGAAGATTCTACATCAACCCCCAAAATATTTTCATGATTGGAAGCAAAAATTCTTTTTTATCAAGGCCGGAGTAATTCCGGTGAGGATGGTTCTCAGGGGGAAAGAAGATGTTCCGATCGAAACCCTTCAGACTCCGGTTGATGAAAACTGGTATCAGGATTTGAAGGATGTGCCCAATATTGCGTTGCCGGAGAAAACTCTTGTCGGAGCCGGCATGAGTTTGAATTGGAAGATGGAGCGTGATGACAAACCCGTATACACGGAGGATGGTCATAGTAAGTTTGGGGTTTTTTTCTCTTCTCTCTCTTTTTTTTTTTTTTTTTTTTGACCTGCTCTCTCTTCGAATGTAGTTGTTTCTCTGTATGTTGTTGCCTTCAAGAGGGAAGGCGGAAGAATGGGTACCATCAAGAAGAAACCTGAAGAGGAGCTCTCGTATCATCGTATTGTAAGAAATTTTGTTCTTCCGCGGGATGCGGACCTATCTGCTCAACCAGCTGCTGGTGCTGGTAAGTTATATTTGTTTTTGTTTTCCTTTTTGCGCTTTGTGAGTAAATTTTGTTTTGCGCCTTTGTAGGTGAGTTGTTGAATTTGGGCATAGGCCCTGAAAAGAAAAAACGCGCAACTACTTCTACTTCTGCGCCGAAGAGAAGTGAGGCTATTAAAGTTCAACCTTTTAAGGCGAAGAATGTTGGAGAGAAGAAAGGTACGCACCGTTCCTCTGACTCCAGGTGTGATTATGTGGTGGTTTCTGACTCTTTGGAGGATCTTACTCCTGCAGTAACTGTTCGAGAACCGAAGCCTGAACCGAGGGATTCTGCTGATATTCCCCCTTCTAACCCGAATGAGCCTATCGATTTGGATTCCAGTCCCGAACATTTGGTACATAGGAAGGCTGGTAAAAGGAAACAAACTGATTCTGATGCGGAGGGTCAACCTCCTAAGAAAGTTCAGAGGAAGAAAATTACCAGAAAAGGGAATCTTGACGCCTTTGTTTCGGAATCTGTTCCTGGTAAGTGTCATCTTTCCTTGTTTCTTTGATGCGGACTAAATCCTTACAGATTTTATTTTTCCAGAAGTTCCTGTTTCCTCCATTCCCACAGAACTACAATCTGTGGTAAATGAAGAACTTCCCTCCACTCCTCCGCGTGCTTCTGTTGCTGACCAGTTAGAGTCTACAGAAGTTACTGGTGATGGTGTGGAGAAGACTGTTGAGGCGGAGAAGCCTGTTGGTGTTGATACAGAGGCTGAAAAGGTTGTTGATCCGAATGTGGGGGATGATGTTGATAATCCGCCAACCCCTGAAGCTGTTGCTCCGGATTTGGGGAAAGAACCAACTGTTGAAAGCACTTCTACTCCTTCCCCTAAACCTTCTGACGCCATGCCAGAGCGTGTTGAAAAGGTGACAGTTGAAGAGCAAGGTTCTGCTGGTATTGGTAAACATTCTCCAATCCGTCCAGAAGAAACCTTGGGAGATTATTATTACCGGACTTACACGGAAAAAGATGCTTCTGACCCTCATGTCCCTGTTTGGAATTTGAAGAAAGGCGACACTTTCTCGGATTGGCGTGTGTGCCAAAATTGGTTGCAGGGGATACTTCCACCTGGAGAAATCAAGTTTCAGGAAGGTCGATCTTATGAGCAGACCTATCAGTCTTATCTTGCAGAAACTGCCTCTCATGTCTCTACCACTCATCGCATAGTACGTGAGTGGTATAGTATGCATAAGGAGCAAGAATCCTTTATGGCATCTCAAAAGAAATTTGCCAAAGATGAAAAATGTATCGCTCTGTTGAAAGCCAAATTAGAAGCTGAGCAGGCCAAGTTTGAGGCTGAGCGTAAGACTGAGGAATGGTCTGTTGCTGGTTGGAAAAGAAAAGCGGAAGCTGAAGCTGCTCTTCTGTCTGAGGAACGCAAAAATTGGAGGAGAATTTGCGAGAAAGATAATGCTGAGAAGGCAAACCTTCGTAATATCATTAATAACCTCAAGGCTGAGGTTGAAAAATTGAAGAATCAGGATGCGGAGGTAGAAAAGTTGAAGAAGGAGAAAACTGATGCAGAAGCTGCGCTAGCGGAGGCACGTTCTCATAGGGAGCGTAGTGAGCAACGAGAGGTACAAGCTTTTGCCACTCTTGCCCTTAGGGATAAAGAGTTAGAAGAACTTACTGCTTTGGTTTCTGATCAGGAACAATTTAAGAAGGATCTAGAGCTTGCGCATTCCGAGAATTCTGAAATTTCCCGCCGTTTGTCTGAAGTTGAAGAAAAGTTGGAAAGTTCAGAAACGGCGCAGGTTACAGCGGAAAGCGAGCTTGAGCCTTTGAAAAATGATATGGCTTGGTTGAAGGATCGCGGTATTGCCTGCGTAAGTTTTTCTTCTTTTTGTCGTGTGGGATCATTAACGCGCTTTTCTTTGATATTTATTTTTACTTGATTTCATAGGTTGTTGAATCTGTGTTAAACTCTGAAGAGCTGGATAAAACTGTTGCTAATTTAATGGTTGCTGCGCGACGAGATGGGTATGCGCAAGGGTATGCTGAACGTTCTCAGCATGTGAACAGTGCATTAAAGGTTAACTGGGATGATAGTAAGTCTGCAACTTTTGGCGTAAATACTGGCGCCGCGCTTGCCTCCATGAAAACAGAGTTTAACAACTTGCAACTTCCGGTCATGGACCTGATAAACGTAGCGCTGCAATCGGATGATCACGTGGCGCAAGTAAAGGAAATCTTTCCAGATGAGGGTGAAGATTTAGAGTAGTTTGAAATTGTATTGAACAATTTTTTTATATGTAATATTCGGGATGTGAATCCCTATTTTTGAAGTTGCGCTGCTGCGCAAGTAACCTAAACACTGCCGTGTTTGAAAGTCTTTAGAGCGTATCTGTACGCTGATAATAGCATGTTTCTATTTGTTTTGTTTGATGATTTTACAATATTTTGCATGAATACAATTTGCTTTTATTGAGTAAGGCGAATGAAGTTGGTATAAAGCTCATGTGTGAATTTATGGTCGTTTGTGATGTGATCACTGACCGCGCATGTAGCTTGTTTTATACTACCATAATGTTTTTGCGCTTACTAAAAAGAAATTGCATGCACTTTGTAAACACAAAAATAATAGAAACTTTGCAATTTTATTCATGGATAGAGCACAGAGGCTTAACAAAGTTTTG
The DNA here is from genome assembly GCA_030545235.1 of Helianthus tuberosus. NCBI lineage: Eukaryota > Viridiplantae > Streptophyta > Magnoliopsida > Asterales > Asteraceae > Helianthus > Helianthus tuberosus. Next base: position 10,221,219 of record CM060376.1, on the reverse strand, counting down.
CTAATAATTATATGGAACTTAACTTACTCTCTGATAGTTCCACCGTACTTGATGAATCATGTCTTTCTGCGGGAAACTTATAGAGCCGTCACTTAGGTTTTTGCCCGTTTGCTTGGGCCTTCCTCTCCCCGGGTTATCTGCTTAATCTCTTTGCGCACATTTTGGAGTAAATGTGTGGGTTCACCGCTCTTGAGGGCTTTCTCTATTTCTGTGCGCAGAGAGATGCAGTTGTTAGTGGGGTGCCCGTTGTCTTTGTGGTATTCGCAGTATTGTGCCGGGTTTTGTCCACGTTTATTTTTCATCGGGATCGGAGGTTTGAATTGATAGTCTTCAGTACTTAAGACCTCCACTGGAGTCTTTGTTAGGGGAGTCCACTGTCTCTCCCGATTTTCCTGTTTGCTCTCCCGCTGTGCGGAGAGTTTGTTGATTGTTGTGCGAGCATCTTCAGACGAACGACTTCCTGTTCCAGACTCACGCCATGATTTTTTAAACCTTCTTTCGCCGGTTAAGCTTAAATCCGCGGGCCTGTTGTGCGGTGGTGGTGGCCTGTTTGTTGTGAGGTTTTTCTCAGTTTGCGCATAAACTTTGGCCGCCGCCATTATCTTCTCCCAACTTGTTGGAAGGCCCTCTGTTCCAGATAAGACTTTAACCATGTCATCACACCTAACCGCGTACTTGAACTGAGCACGGATTAGTTGTTCATGAACACCGCCAATCTCCAACACTTCTTTATTGTATCTAGTGATGAAATCCTCTAGATTGTCGTCATCACGACGCCATATGTTCATGACGTCAGAAGTGTCTCGAATGGAACGCCGTTGCTGGTGAAGTGTGTTAAAAACTTTTCACGTAGATCTTTCCATGATTCGATCTGTCCAGTTGGTAGGTTATCAAACCAGATTCGCGATGGGCCAGTTAATGTTTGTACAAACAGATGACACCATAGCGGAAGGGTCCAACCTCCAACCAAACCCGCGCTGGTAAATACTCTCAGATGATCATCGGGGTCTGTTAACCCATTGAACTTCCCTATGTTGGATGGTAATTTAGCCTTCTCTAATGGAGCTAGAGCTATCTCCAGTATGAACTTTGAGTTTTCCGCTGCTTCTGCAGGGCGGTAAACCAAGTCATAGTTGTGTTTTGCCTCAGGGTTATAAACTGCTCGAGGCCTGCACTTGTTATAGTTTGGCTGCAGTCGATTGAACACACTGGTGTTTGCACTCAAACGGTATGTTTGATCGGATTCATCGGTGTGGGTGTCCCGTTGGGAACCCAACCTATCATGAACCGATTGTCTTCGACGAGGGTGTGGTTCACCATGGTGTTGTCTCTGGTAAACTGCCTGTCTGAGTGTATTCACGATGTGACGTAGATCTGGCATGAACTTCTGTATCTTCATAAGTTGATTCTTCCCGTTGGGAGGCATGAGCACGAGATCCCGGTCTCCGTGATTGATTCAGGGGAGCAGTTTGAGCACACAGTTGTGTATATACTGCGTTTAATGCTCCTTGAGACCAGACATACCAAGATATCGGAGTTTCTCTTGGTGGTAATATTGGGTGAGCAGGGTTTGCTGGTAGCATTCCTGGAGTGACATGATCGTTTGCTCGATTGGATTGAACCTCGTTATCGTCCGAGGCATCTTCTGGGATTCCTTCAACTTGCAAATTGTTTCCGACGTTCGGTCGAGGACCGACTTGCCGGTGAGATGATGAGTTTTCTGCCATCCTGAAGTTGAAAACGAAAGGAACTGAATCGAAACGAGATAAAAACTAGAAAAACAAAGAAATCGGTGGGCGCCAATGAAGAATCACTAGATAAATGGTCGGAATCGAAATATCTAAGGGGTTTGAATCAGCATAAAAAGGTTAGTTCCCTCTCGATTGATTCAGTAGTTATCGATCTTCTTCTCCGTGATCTCTGCAAAAAAGAGCACCGTTAGCCTCGCCAAGGGGAGAAAAGGGTTCTCTCCTTGACCCGACTCCGGTGTGAGAATAAGTATAGGAAATGAAGAAGAAGAAGAATTTGAGAAGTGTGTATAACTTGCCTTCATACCTGGGTTGCTTCTCATATTTATAGCCGGGAGTCGTTTGGGCGGGAAAACCCGTTAGTGAAAAGTTGACGGAAGATGCTAACCCCGTAAGCGGTTACATTTCTTTCCGTTTAAGATCTTTGATCCGACGTGAGAGCACACGGATCGTGGTTTAGATCAAAGGCTGGGGATTTGCCACGTGTAATGTGATCAAGTGGAGATTACTCTCCAATTGCATGCCTTTGTTGTGATTTCAGGGGTGCCAGTGGTAATGACACGTGTCCAGACGGTTATAACCGTCTGGGTGGTGCACGATTGCATTTCTTCTAGAAGATTACTGCTGTAATCTAGTGTGGTATTTTATCGTGTGAAGACCACTGAATAAATAAATCCAAGTCTGGGTAAAATAATATCCAAGTCTGGATATTTGGGCGGAAGTATTGATCTCAGGATTTTTATCCTTTGCTAATGGGAGAAGGCGCAAGGATTTATGATTTCTTTTGGGCGCGGGACTATATATTGCTGATTACTTTCTTCCCTTTGTAAGACCAGTGCGCGGCCGCGCAAGGTTAAAAGGTTGAAAGGCAAGGTTATGGTATGGTCCCAAATACTTATAATGAGGTTTTTGGGACCTTACCCCTTCAGCACCATATACAATTTGGGGGGTAAAAGTTAAGAAAGGTTAGCTAATAAGGGTTGGATAATTCGACAAAGTAGTCAAACCGATGAGATATTTACTAAGTACTTATATATCTGTTTGACCCGAGAAGGGACCACGATTATAGAGATGTGTAAGGTAACAAGATCAATATGTTTTGACAAATTTGAGGGAAAGATAGTAACCTTAACAGGAGGCTCTTTCAATTTTTATAAAAGATAAATTAAAATATTTAAGTATTTTACACACTAATAAAATTACTAATCAGTTATCTATGATCAATGAAAATAATTAGGGCTAGGTGTCGTTAGATTAGAGCTTCCTGGATAGTGTTTTGGAGGGAATTTGTCTGGGTTTTTTTCTCATTAGTGAAGCCCCGTTTTCCTAATATGATCCGTTTTATGACCCGAACATATAAACCATCTAAAAAAAAAACTAAATCTCTCAATCGCCTCATTCTTCTCCTCCACACTTACAGAACCCTTGATGTTCATTCTTCTCCTTCTGCTTCAATTTCTGTAATCCATCTGGCGGTTGATTCTATCAATAGACCCTAATGAATAAATACCCGATCAATCATTTTTTTTAATTTCTTCATTTCTTTTTCAAATCTTAAAAAATCCAGCCACACATAGATTGAAGAGATTCAACAGGTTCGGAATCCTCCATTCATATGTGATCTTACTTTCTCATGTTATTTGTTCAAACAAAATTGAAGTTCTTGGGTTTGCATCATTATTCCGCCATTCGATGCGTTCGAAACTCTGATTAGTTTCATCTGGGTAATGAAAGCCTATTCTTCCCTTTGCAATCCAACTTTTGTGATCTTTTTTTCTATAAATCGTATAGATGTGGATGCGACGACGACAATGGATGACTGATATGCACCAAATGCAACATATAAATTGTATCAAATAAGGTATAAAATCAACTCTTTTTAGTACTAATGTTGGAAAAAGTGTGTTTCTTTGTAAACTTTTGATTTTCAGGATTAAAAGAGCTTAAATGTACAAAAGGAACAAATTAACGACAAAAACCAGCATAAATACAAAAGAAGGGAAGGGAAGTTGATACATCATACCGACCCTCCGAGTTTCACCACAAGACCAAAAACAACAAATCATAAGACAAGCACAGGGTCGTGCCACCAAGGCATGGGGCCGTGCCCTACTCAAGATTCCAGAAAGAAAAAGATAAACAAAAGCAGACAAGAGACACGGGGCCGTGTCCCGACTAGCGATTAATGGACTGATTAATGAAAAATTACTCAGGTACTAGCCGACTAGTGATTAATCGCCGACTAGTCGTAATTTTTACAACACTGTAATTTATAAAGGAAACCCAAAGCCTTTTCAATCTAATGTTGGCCATTGGCCAAGAAACTTATTCAATGACAAGGTTTAGTCTTTAGACCAAGAAGGTTTTCAACCCTAATTTTTGGTTTTAACCTAAAAACGGATTGACCCGACCCAAGTGTAAGTAGATGATGGAAGTTTGAAAGTTAATGGTCAATTTTTTTTCATTTTCTAACTAAAACTATAACAAATGTGAAAAAAAGAAATTGCATTATTAGTTGTTGATAACTACAATTTAAAAAGTAGACATTAATTCATTACAACTTATATACTCAATCATCGTAGTGATGAACTTAAAATCATACCGGTATTAAAAGTATCAATTTTGAAAATTGCCAAAAGTGGTACGGTATTCGACGGTAAAATGTGATAAAATAACATACCGTATCGAACATGTCTCGGACCGAAAGTACTAATCCCAATAACATAAAAAATGGGTACCCAGTACCAATTGCTCATCCCTAAATCATGTAGTCAGGTAAAAGTTTCTTTTGTGAGTGACATATATTTTTTTTTTACAAATCTTTAAAGCTTAGCGTACAAGTTATTAAAGCACCAAATTTTCTATATTCTTATTGTTTTACGTTTCGGTCTGCATTTTGGTGAGTTAACACGTCGCAACGTGTGTGCGTGGTTCAACGTTTTACGTCTATCTTTTGTTCGATTTAACGACTCCATTACAACGCACTGGTCCTATATACTAGTTTATTAATATTTTATAAAAAAGTATCTTTTTGCTAGTTCTATTTTATATGGTCCAAATGAAATATAAAATAAAAATCAAGTCTACACATGACACAATTTGAGTCACGAATATAAGCTTTTGTAAGATTTTAGCAGTGCAAAATACTATCTTTGAAAAGCCATTATTATGATATGGTTTCAAAGCAATAATAATTTGACACCGTTGGTACACAAAAAAGAAAGTTTGTTTGATCGCCTCTAATTTTGATATTTTTATACTATACTTAACAAAGCGGGCCCATCACCATCTTCGCCAAGCCCTGTTGAGCTATTTAAAAAATATTATTATTTTATTTACTTTAAATATCCATATATTAGATTTTTAAAAGCGTTATATTTATATATATCCAACTCTTTTACAAATGTAATTATATCTCTCTAATGTTTTTGTCCATAAACTCTTTAATTCTCTCCAATTAAAAAACAATGGATTTGTATCGAACAATTTTTCGGAGTCTGACTTGGAAGATGAGTTGATCATTACCGTGGTTTGAGCGTGGGTCCATTTTCGTCTACCAGCTCGAAACTTCACAACCACTTACATGACGAGCTCCACTTGAGCGGGATCGTGAGACTGCTCATAGTCATTTGGTAAATGATTATTTTTCTGAAAATTTGTAGTATGATCTTGATACTTTTCGGCGCCATTTCACATGAGTCGTCAACTAATCTTACGATAGGTCGACGATTTAGAACTCGAGTTTCAGTATTTTTAACAAAGGGAAGGCGTAAACTAGAATTTATGCTTTGCAAAAGTGCACGTCCGTAATTCTTCAATCGGCGTACAACACTTTGAACGACGCATATGACGAGTATTTAAAGAAGTCAGAAAAATGTCCCGAGATAGTCTTCAATATTTTTTTAAGGTATTATTTTTTTATTGTTAGTTTTTTGTTGTTATCATCGGATGACCCATCGTTAATACTTGAGATAGTGGCATCATATGATCTTTTGATTTGACATGCGTTCTTTGGTATAGCCGATGAAAACAACGATATTAGTGTTATAGAGCAATATCATGTATTCGCCAACGTCATAGCTGCACCTGTGTTTTAATTTTACGCAGATGATGTGGAGTACGAGTATGGTTATAAGTTGTTGATAGTATTTATCCGAAGTCCTCATTTTGAAAAATCGAATATATATTTAAAGAAACAGCATGAATCGGAAAAAAAAAAAGATATTGAAGAGTATGGTATTGAAGAAACAATGGACTATCGTTGCTAAATCGACATGACTATGGATCAAAGAAAAATTAAGGAACACTATGTATGTCTGCATTATTTTACGTAATATGATCTTCAAGGACTTGGGGAATATGATTTATCAAGACTGTGATGATGACATCCAATTGGCAACTACACTACTAAATACCGAAGAAAAACAAGCTAATTCAAGGATAATGCATCGTGTATCGAAACACATCTTAATATTTACTAGGAGTCGGTAGAACATCTATGGTTGAATTGTTGTGATGGCGATAATGACAATGATGGCAATTAAATAAATGTAATTTTTTTAGTCGTTTATCTATTTTTTTTTTTAACTTTTTATTTATTTTATTTCAGTTTTGTAACTTCCCATTTTAGTATGTATATAGGGTTAGGTTAACGTACAAATGCCCTTATCGTACATTACGTACGCTACAATCTCAGCCGTCCGATCATCTTCTCGCATTGAATTCGCATGTTGCTTTTTGTAACAATTTCGCATTTTGGTTTTTTAACATGCTATTTCATCAAAATTACCACATGCGAAATTGTTACAAAAAAAAAACAACATGCTATTTCATCAAAATTATCACATGCGAAATTGGTACAAAAAAAAACATGCGAATTCATCAAAAATTATCACATGCGAAATTGTTATAAAAAAAACAACATGCTATTTCATCAAAATTATCACATGCGAAATTGGTACAAAAAAACAACATGCGAATTCATAAAAAATTATCACATGCGAAATTGTTATAAAAAAAACATGCGATTTTAAAATGCGGGAAGGTGATCTGACGGCTGAGATTGTAGCGTACGTAATGTACGATAAGGGCATTTGTACAGAACTCTTTACCTATATATATATATATATATATATATATATATATATATATATATATAGGGTGCCGCTAAAATGAAAACCACCCCCAGTTGCGAGAACCGCAAGAACCACTCTCCACCAATCAAATCAACCAAAAGGCTAATATAGTCATTTAGTCAAAACCATTAAATTATCTTTCTCTCCTCATTAAAGGCTCTTTTTAAAGTATTTTCAATTTCTCTCTCTTCACATTTCTCTCTCCTCTTTTTGTTATTTTGTAAAAATAATTGTAAATAAGTTTTTGTAAAAAAAGTTTTCGTAAAAAATGTAAAAAAGTTTAGAAACGTATGTGTAAAAAAAAGGTTTTTGTAAAAAAAGGTTAAAACAGTAAAAAAGTTTTCGTATAAATTTTTGTCTTTTAAAAAAAATGGTAAAAAAGTTTTTGTAAAAAAAAAGTTTAAAACCGTAAAAAACGTTTTCGTTAAAAAACGTAAAAAAGTTTAAAAACCATGTGTGTAAAAAAAGTTTTTGTAAAAAAAAGTTTAAACCGTAAAAAAAATTCGTATAAATTTTTGTTCTTTGTAAAAAAAAATTGTAAAAAAGTTATTTGTAAAAAGAAAGTTTAAAACCGTAAAAAAAAGTTTAAAACCGTAAAAAAGTTTAAAAACGTGTGTGTAAAAAAACGGCGCGTAAATACGAGACGTAAAAAACGACGCGTAAAAAAAACAGCACGTAAAAAACGGGGTGTAAAAAACGGCTCGTAAAAAATCCGGGTGATAAAACGACGCGTAAATACGGGCCGTAACAAACGGCTCGTAAAAAACCGGCTCGTAAAAACGTTTTACGTAAAAAAATCCTGACAATTTTTTGTAAAAAAAATCAGATTTTAAAATGTTTTTTAATTAAAAATCTGATTTTAATAAAAAAAAACAATTAATTTAATAAGACAAAAAAAGTAATAAAAAAATATATACAATAAGACAAAACAAACAAATTTACTAAATTGTCATTTAACATTAAAATATTAAAAACATAACAAGACAAAAAGAATTTAATATTGTTTTTATAACTTTTAATCTCATCCATCAATCTTCAAAGATTAATGGTTGGAAAGTGGTTCTCGTGGTTCTCTTAACTGGGGGTGGTTTCATTTTAGCGCGCCTCTATATATATATATATATATAGTGGAGGGTTCAAATGAGAAGAAATTCTTTGTAAGAAGAAAAAAGAAGAAATTTCAACCAATAGGATTGCTTCATTAGACTTCATTTAATATTTGTACTTAATGTAACTATAAGGGTAGATTAGTAAACTTACATACATCATTAATTGGTAGTTTCATCTTTAATAACTAACTATATTAAATTTGTAACTTATTTTTAAGATATATATTTTTCACAAAAAAAAAAAATTTATTTATAGTGTAGGATAAATACGAGGCGTGTAGGATAAATTACGAGTTGTGTAGAATTAAATTTCAATATGTGTAGGGTAAATTTCGAAATGTGTAGGATAACTTTTGATATGTATACGCAGAAATATTTAGTGTGGAGGATTATAGTCTTAATGACTATTTAATTAGTCAAGCATAATAATAAATGAGATGAGAAAAAAACTATTTAATGTTTTACAAATGTACCATTTTATTCTTTTTCTTCTCAACAAAATTTTATTCTCAAATGAACCTTGCCCTATATATATATAGGATAATGCTATATAGGAAACCTTGAATTTTTAGAAAACTTTGGAAACCCATCTAATGGCCTACATTTGGCCACATGTCCTAGCTTCCATAATATCTTTTTTTAATCTTGAGGGCACATTGGTAATTCTACATATTCCTAGCCCACTCAAAAAGTTATCTTGCCCCAAAGTGATTTGACACCCTCATTAATATCTAACATCACATCATTCTCTTCCATCCTCCTCCATTTTCGATGAACCAAATTCAAATTAGAAAGATTGTTTTTTCATAATTTCTTCATCTTCTTAAAACACTTATTTCAAACTAGATCCACCATTAATGAACTATGGAGCATCCATCAACAATGGTAGATCTATAGAGCACCATTAATGTACTGTGGAGTATTCATCTTCCTAAGCAAGATCTTTACTACGATCTGGGCTAGTGGGCTTTGGTTCGCTTTTCTTCTTCTTCTCTCACCTTCCAATGTTCGTCCAGATCTTGTGGTGAACAGGGGTGTGAATAAAGTTTCTTCCTTTTTTTATTATTTGATTCGATTTGGGTCCGATATTTGTGGTGATATTTGCGATGAGGTAATCTTGATTTAGTTTCTTGATTTGATTATTGCATTGTGGGTTTTTGTTTGTTGTTTGGATATGATGATTTAGGGGGGATCTCGTTAATGTGAAACACGAACAACAAGTCTATTAATGCTCACGTTTTTATCTTGCTTGTTTGCTTCAGTAGTTTTTTTCTTATCAGCCGATTATAGAATATGGGTTTTGAAACACGAACACCAAGTATAATAGTTAATGATCGTAATTAGACCGTTAATGTGTCTTATAGATTACAAATTACAGTTTGTATAATTCCAACCGTTATTGTGAAACACGAACAACCGTTAATGTTCGTATAGATTACAAATTATAGACCGTTAATGTTTCGTATTTTAGATCTTTAATGTTTATGTCATTATCTTCATTTGTGTCCTTATTTGATGTTGTTTTCTCATTTTCAGCCGTTACACTTGCTGAATGAAAAAACCATGGTTATGAATGTGTTAATAGTTATGTCTGGTTAACGACTTAACGGTTATCTTATCTTTTTGTTATTAGGATGGTGATGGATACAAGGGAAACAAGATCCAATTCTCGGGACCATTGGTTTCGTCAAACGTGGATCAGATGCTTAAGGATCATGACCATGTTTATGTTACAGCACAACACAACTAAGACGTGTTAGAAACGAAAAGCCAAGTTTGTCTTACAGCACAACCAACGTAACACGTGTTATAGTCTGAACTCCTGTTTCACAGCTAAGCCAAGTTTGTCTTACAGCACAACCAACGTAACACGTGTTATAGTCTGAACTCCTGTTTCACAGCTAAACCATAGTAACATGTTATAGAGACATGTATTAGGGTATGACGTTGTATTAGAGACATGTATTAGGGTATGGCGAATTAATTGCAGGTTTTTAGTTCTGTGTACTTTGTTAGTTGTTGTTTTAGTTGTGTAAGATTAATTTGCAGGTTTTTATTTTTGTGTTAAAAAGTTGTGCTTGGTTTGGTTGCTTGTTTGGGCTTTTGATCTGAATAGTAACTGTTTTTTGTTGGTTTGGTTGCTTTGTTTGTGGCTTTTGATCTGAATAGTAACTGTTTTTGTGATGTTATCTGAGAAAAAAGATTTTCTGGCTATGAATGTGTTAATATTTATGTCTGGTTAACGACTTAACGGTTATCTTATCTTTTTGTTATTAGGACGGTGATGGATTCAAGGGAAATAAGATCCAATTCTCGGGACCGTTGGTTTCGTCAAACGTGGATCAGATGCTCAAGGATCATGACCATGTTTATGTTACAGCACAATACAACTAACACGCGTTATAGGTTGAACTTCTCGGACATGCATGTATTACATGTGACATGAAACCCATGTAAAACGTAACACGTGTAACGTGTGGCATGAAAACACATTTTCATAACTTCCCTGGCATACGCACACCCACATGTTTACAAACCGTTTCAAGACCGACCTAAACAATAAAGCAAGGGTAGCCGCTGAAAAGCTAAGGCAGCAAAGGTAGCCGCTGAAAAGCTAAGGTAGACTTTCAAAGGAAGCTCCACCATTTTCTTAGTGCTATGTATTTTCGTTTACTAGTAATATGTAATGTGAGACTCTTATTTTGTTTTGTCTAGTACATGATGTTAAAACGGTATGGACTTAACACATTCTGGAAGTCTTAACACACGTTATAAAAGAGGCTTAACACACGTTATATCAGGTATACTATGTTATTAAGTTACTATTGGAGTTTATGCATCCATTCTGGAAGTCTTAACACACGTTATAGCAGAGGCTTAACACACGTTATACATGTCAGGCGCGTAACACATGTTACAGTATGTATATACAAATCATGGTGTTTTGGAAACCACTAGCTTATACATGACACCATGTTGGGTTAAACCAAGATTATAACAGAGGCTTAACACATGTTATCCCAGGTATACGGTGTTACAACATTAACTTGTATGTTCCATATTAACTTGTACACGTGTTACGATCAGTATATGCACATCATGGTGTTTTGCAAACCACTTTCATATACATGAATACAAGTCGGGTAATAATGGATGCTTTACATGTTATCATATGTATACAAGTGGGGTTACAACAAGATTACGATATTAACTAAGCTCACCATTAAACATATCGCCCCCGTCGAATGTTTTCACCCTTTGTCATTAAGCAATTACATGTTAAGCAATTACATGTTCCGAACAGACAAATTGTAACACATGTTAGATCAGTATATACACATCATGGTGTTTTGTAAACCACTAGCTTATACATGAATACATGTCAGGTTACAAAAATATTATAACAGTGGCTTAACACATGTTATACATTCCAAAATGTGCAAAACAAATGACCCGTTTCATATTATATATTCCAAAATTATCGGTACATGTGTTACCATAAATGGCTCGTTTCATATTACACGTTACATACTAACTTGTACATTTATTACTTGTGCAAGTTTTACGCTCAGTATCCACATTATCGGATATTTTAAACATCAACAAAAATAAAAAAGATATTACTTGTTTTTTTTAATTAACAAAAGGTTAACACACGTTATATATCATTCTAACAGGGGCTTAACACATGTTATACATGAACACATGTCAGGTTACATCATGGTGTTCTGTTACAGCATGAACCACCAACACATGTTATAAATGAACGAAGACTTCTTTCCCAAAGGATGTGACTTATTCAATGTCCCCGCATTAACGTCGCCTACATCCATCCAGCTTGTCAATTGAATATCTTTTATGGATCTGTTTCTGTAAATCAACACGCGTTATATATCATTCTAACAGGTGCTTAACACATGTTATGGGTCTGTCTCTGTAAATCAAGCAACCCAACAAAAAAGCAATTATTGTTAAGATCAAAAGCCCCAAACAAGCAACCAAACCAACAAAAAAACCCGTTCAAAATCTCATCCTAAAGTTTTGGATTTATTTAAAATACATGAACATTAACCATTACTAGATCCAGCATTAACTTCGCCTACATCCATCCAGCTTGTCAATTGAATATCTTTATGGGTTTGTTTCTGTAAATCAACACACGTTATATAACATTCTAACAGGGGGCTTAACACATCTTATGGGCCTGAGTCTGTGAATCAAGCAACCAAACAAAAAAACACTTACTGTTCAGTTCAAAAACCCAAACAAGCAACCCAAACCAACAAAAAAACAACTACTGTTAAGATCAAAAGCCCCTAACAAGCAACCAAACCAACAAAAAAACCCGTTCAAAATCTCATCCTAAAGTTTTTGATTTATTTAAAATACATGAACATTAACCATGGATACCCATTAACCATTACTAAAACACTTTCAGCACACAAAAACATATTAACAACCATTTCAACAAAAAATCAAGTGTGAAATGATATTTCAAGAACACTTACCGGATCTATACCCGTCCGATGAACACGAAGAAGATCTTCAAACCTTCTTCTCACACACACACTCGTGCGTGTGTCTTTGTGATAAAGATTGTTGTTTCTCTATCTAAAACATCAACTTTCTCTCTCTAAAAACATTCATCTTGTCATCGTTCTTCTCACACACACACACTCGTGCGTGTGTCTTTGTGATTTTTTCAGACCACATGATGCTGAAATTATCTTCAAATGAAGACCACCATTGAAGGATCACCATTGAAGACCATGAAGTTTTTCTCTTTCACATGATGAAGAAAGAGGAGAGAGATAATAGTGTATTGAAAGATTTGACTAGAAGAAAGAGGAGAGAGATGATGATACTAGTAGTACACAAGTGGGTTTTGTCATTTCCAATGCCAAAAAGTGTTTTTCTTCTACCGAAAATGCCCTTCCAGTTGACTAATGTGTATTAAACTATTTCTTTTAAATATAATTCTTACCAAAATTATGAGAGCCATTGATCAAGTTGGATGAAAGATAATCAATGGATGACAATGGGTTTGCATAGTTTTCTAAAAAAGATAGAGTTTTCTATAGAGCCCAACCCTATATATATATATATATAGAGAGAGAGAGAGAGAGAGTCAGGTTAATGTACAAGAGCCGTTATCCTACATTACGTACCCGTAGGGTTGTAAACGAACCGAACATTCAGCGAACAGTTCGTGAACCGTTCGGCGGGAAGTTCTTTTATGTTCGTTCGTTTAATAAACGAACGAACATAAACAAGAAATTTCGTTCGATTAGTTAAATGAACGAACATGAACAAAGGTCTCGTTCATTCGATTGTGTTCATGAACGTTCGGTAAGGTGTTCGTAAACGTGTTCGTGAACATTCGTTTATTTGCGTTCGTTTATGTTCGTATGTTTGTGTTTTAATTGAAGATATTTATACTTTCTTATATTTTATTTGTACTTTTTATATTATTAAACTTTTATTTATTTTAATACCCTAACAATTAAACTAGGAAACCATTTTCACCTTGTTTATGCATCATTTCCCTTTCATTTCTCATTATTTACATTAGCGAATACGATCGACCTCCGTTCCACAATAAAAGATTCAAGTTCGAGTGCTACTCTCTAGGCCATCTATCTTTATCCTTCGTCGCGTTCGCCAAATTTATTTGTGTTCGTTTGTGTTCGTGAACCGTTCGCGAACACGCTCATTTCCTTAATGAACGAACACGAACATAAAATCTTGTTCGGTAAGTGTTCATGAATCGTTCATGAACACATTTATTTCCTTAACGAACGAACACGAACAAAGCCTTGTTCGTGTTCGTTCGGTTCGTTTACAGCCCTACGTACGCGATCATCTCAGCCGTCAGATCTTCATCCCACATTGAAATCGCATGTTGGTTTTTTGTAACAATTTCGCATGTTGGTTTTTAACATGCGATTTCATCAAAATTAACATATGCGAAATTGTTACAAAAAACCAACATGCGATTTCATCAAAATTATCACATTCGAAATTGTTACAAAAAACCAACATTCGATTTCATCAAAATTATTACATGCGATTTCATCCATGCTATTTTATAACATGCGATTTCACATCGTGTACGTAGCGTACGTTAAGCCATTTTGTACAATACACTTTTTTATATAGAGTTATATATATATATATATATATTATTGTTGTTATTATTATTATTATTATTATTATTATTATTATTATAAACTATAAAAAAGCAACATGTATGTGCATATGGTAGTTGTACCATTGGTTTTGTGAGTTTTTTAAAAAATATTGGATTTTTCCTTTCCAACCCTAAAGTTTCAATCTTTGGCAATTTAAGTCTAAAGTTTCATTCTTTAGTAATTTAAACTCTTTGATTAGTTTGATTTTTCACTTATAATTCAAAAGTCTCTATCTTTTGCAATTTAACCCTTTGATTTTTTTTACTTTTAAACCAAAATTTTTCATCATTTGCAATTTAACCCCAACGCTTTTTAACTTTCAACTTTGATCCCTTATACTTTTCATCTTTTGTAAGTTTTTTGTTTAATGTTTCGTTCTAAATTTTCCGAGTTAACATGTCGCAACGTGCGTGTGGGGTTAAAAGTTTTTTCATCTATTTTTTCCCGTTTGACAGGCCTGTCGCAACGCGTCTATTTTCCCCCGTTTGATAAGTCTGTCACAACGTGCGGGTCAGAGATCAACTTAGTTATTCTTTACTATGTTTTACACATAGGTTCGCGGTCATGTAAGAAACATTGGACTTTCATCTAATATGATATATAACTAACGAATCCACGCCGCATTGCAGCGGGTGGTAATTCTAGTTATTATTTATTTATTACATATAACACCAATCACCATGGTAGGGAATAGTGTTTCCTTGCAATTGGTTGAAATGGGCGGCCAGCTGCTACGCTGACATTTCTCCATTGGTCAAGCTAAATTACGATTTTGCCCGTTTAAATTTACAGTTTTGATATTGTTTTTGTTTTTTTCTTCCCAGCCAAATTACGATTTTGCCCTCAGCTCAAATTTATAGTTTTGCCATCCTTTTGGTTTTCCCCCTATGAAAGTACGATTTTGACTCCAGTGTAAAATTGCAGTCATGCCACCGTTTTAGTTTTTTTTTTTAAATTATGGTTGTGTTTTGTTTTAATTGGTTGAATCGGTGTAATTTTTATTCGTGTCAGTCAGCTGTCTAGCACACGCTCATTTATCCAGAAAATTACAATTTTGCCCCCAATTTAAAATTATAGTGATTCCATCATTTTAGTTTTTTTAGCAAAACTATAGTATGATTTTTTTTCATTTGTTGACTCGATGTAATCTTTTTTTGTCGTGTTATATAACAACCCTCGAAAACACCCTATAACGCTCCGTATACGAGAAACCAGACCCATGTAACCCTAATTTTAATAAAAAATCAAATAAAATAATGATTTTAGGGCGCTCGCAGGCTGCGACAAGCTTGGTCGTGTGTGTCCCGGGGTGCAACAGGCCGTTGCTTGCCGGTCACCCATGATGCCACGTGTCCCGACGTGTGGCGAGTCTACGTTGCAACTCGGCAACCCTAGCCGTAGCTAGGGTGCCCTCGCGGGGCGCGATAGGGGTAGGGGTGACGGGTCGCGGGGCGCGAGAGAGCCCGGATTCACCTATAAACTAAGCAAATATTATACCCCTAAAACACGAATCTCTGCCCCGTTGTAAGTATTTTAACCCCAATCATTAATTCGTTACCCTACACGATTGATTTAGGACCCACCAACGCATGTCGAGGCTCTGCCGGACTAAGTTTATTGGGGTTCTGTCTCGTGATGTATGGCTAATGTGATTTGGGTTATCTTACTAACACGTGTGCATTGTATGTTTTTCATAGAAACTCAAGAAAATAATCAAGAAATATTACCAGGAAGCCCGTAGAAATACCTAAGTCTACAAAGTGAGTCAATTCTCTTTTCTCACAGTTTGTGAGCCATTATTTCAAATGCTTTGCACAAACCCTAAATGTTTATCAGTTATAATTACAGTGATTAAGTCTTTGTATTCTACAATTGCTGCCAGTATTATAGGGTTTGTATACAGTACTTGATAACCTTAACAATTGGGCACGGATATCAAATGTGTGATATGACCATAGTCACAGATCCGTCGAGTGACAAGTACTGAACGAATAATTGGGTAGATATAAACATTGTAATCGCTCTTAATACAGTAAAGTTATAAAAGCTCTTTTTTATAAACTGGAATGTACTCGCCAGTATTTCTTGCTGATAAAATGTTTTTAAAACGCGTTTCATGTAACTTAATGTGAAGTTATAAGAAGCCAACTATGGAGCTCTAAAGGCTTAAAGAATATGGCTATAGAAGTTACCTAAATAAAAGTTCATGTTTTCAGCAACTAGGGTTTATCCCTATAAAGATATTATGAAACATTGGTTTTATCCCATTTGTTTATTATAAAAGTTTGGTGTTTTGAAACTCCTGATGTCTCATTTCCGCTGCCAAATTAATGAACGCCGATACCACCGGTTGCTGTCTCACGGCTCCCGGTTCTGGAGTAGGGGTCGGGGGCTGCGACATGTTATGAATAGTACGTACAAGTAACCGAAGCACAGACCTACATGTTATGAGAGAGAAATGTTCTGCTTAGTGCTCCGCAACACGGACGAGACAAAAACTAGTTATATATTAATTATATATTATATAATACTCTAATTTGCAACATTTTGTTGCATTAGAGATTGTACCCTATGCTTAAAAGGTGTTTCTTTATAAGTTGTGGATATCTTCTCTGGGGTTTTCTACCACTTCCTCCTTTCTACTCATTTTACCGAAACTCATAAACACACATTTACAGAGAAAGACAGACGGAGTGAGAACGACGTCAGAGAGAAACCGATGAAAGGAAGCGGAAGCCAATCACCCCAACCCGATGAAGGTGATGATGGTGACGACTACGACAACCAGATTGGCAGCGATGGCGGCTAGGGTTCCAGTTTGGGGGTTTTGAAACCAGATCGTCAAGGTGTTGAGGACGTCTGCAATCTGGTTGGCGGATAGGGTTCCAGTTAGGTAAGAGATTTTTGTTAATCTTGTGACTGGAAATTGCACACCAATTGTTTGATAAAATGACTGAATGAGATTTTTCGTGAATTAACATTGTGGTACATTGGTAGTTTGGTACTGTGGTTGCTGGTCAATTTTAAATGGGTTGCTAAAAAGTTACTAACTACTACTTGAAGACCATTCCTAATGAACCGATTTGTTTTCAATTTTGACTGTATTTCATGTGCACTAATCAAGTATAAATCTTTTTAAAGAGTGGATTATAAGTTTGAAATTAATTGGTTAACTGTTTTTTTTTTTTTTGTGAGGTGTTGCAATCATATAACCTGCTTATGTAAAAGTTGTCTGCTTGGTTGGTGTATTGATTTTCACTAGCTACTAATTAGAGTTTAGAAGTTGTCCTTGCTATGGAAAGAAGATTATATAGACGGAAGGACACCCGTTATGTTCTTTTGTGATCAAGACAGTATATAAGTCCATCTAGATGCATGTAACTTGCACTTTTGTACATCTTCGCATGAATTAAGCTGTGTTCTGTGTTCTTGTAGATATATGATTATCACTGGCTTGTAATATTATTCTATGTTGCTAATCTTAAGTGACTGATGAAAACAAAATAAAAATAAAAATAAAGAACATAAATTAACATTATCTTAAAAAAATATTAGTTTCTTAATATGAACAACACAAGGTATAAAATGGTAAACGCATGTAACCAGTGAAGACAAGTCCTAGATCATGGTCCCAGAATGGTTTTACATGCCAGTAAATAACAAACTATGCTTCCATTCTCGAATATTGAATTTTATGCTACCAAAACTTTTTTTTATCTTATATTATGGTTTTCCTACATGAAAAATGATTTTTACAAGCTATAAGCAATTTGTTCGTGTTTATGTGAAATTATGAATATGGTGTGACAACTTTCTCATTTTGGGCTTGTCACTTGTCAATAAAAAGATTTATCATGTCTTAATTGTTTGTTTTAAACGTGTTCCATGGCTCTACATAATTGCAGATTCAGTTAATTAGGATTCAGCTAAGAGTGCCTGAGTATGGTTGGACAACACAAAAAGTTTTCCACCTCATGAACTTCATTGTAAATGGAGGTGGAACATCAACCATCTATTGAATCATTTTCTGTTAAATGATTCATGGTGACAAATATATCACTCGCTCGGTTTTTTTGCAGTGCGTGCCATTGTCTTTGGGTTCCACTTAGACCGCCCGTAGTGGGCGTTTTTAAAAAATAAATTGCCCAAACACGCCTAAAAAAGCCCCTTCACCCCCCCCCCCCCCCCCCCCCCCCCCCTCAGCGTGATCGGGCGTTATTCGCGAAAAAATGGTTTGTGGCGTGTTTTGAAACACGCTCAAGGGGCAAATCTTCGACCAATCAGAATGAGATGCAACGGTCATAAACAAATGGCTAGATTTAATTATTTTTTCCCAAAGACTTTCTTGAAAACATTTCACTTTCATAATTTTTCAGTTAATATGCAATATATGAAAAGAGATTAACATAGTCTCGATGAAATGTGTGTTTATTAAAAACATATATAAATTTATAAAATTTGTTACAGGTTTGCGTCTGGATGCTATTGGAGGTGCCCGGTCTACTGTTTTTCTCAACATATACTCTAACTGTCCTATTTTGGGCTGAGATATATCACCAAGCTAAGAATTTACCAACGAGTAAAATCAGGATTATATATGTATCAGTTAACGCGGGGGTTTATTTGATACTTCGGATCTGATTTACATTATCTAATTTGTCATCTTTGATGAAATGTTTTTTTTTTATATAATGATGGCAGGGTTTACTAGCACAAGAAGATTACTGTCATCTGATGCAACTGCGGGTGCATTTCCTTTGACGCCAACACTCGCTAATCGCTATAGGGAAGCTGAAGCTGAGAAAGCCGTCTCTAAACCTTCAAAAGTCCAAGCAATTCTCAAAAACATAAAACAAGTTCTTCACTATGCAATTAATTCGGTGATATATCGGTTATCGGTTCCAATGTGAAATATCGGTGTCAAATATCAGTCAGAATATTGGTACCAATGGTTGGCGGCTAGGTACTAACCTTCAACTTTAACCTTAAAAGTATTATTATATTATACATAATAATCTTAAAAGTGAATGTTTGTGGACATTCCACTTTAACCTTCAACTTTGTCAAAATCTCATATTTATCCCCTAGATATTTCACTTTACCTTTTTAACTTTTTCAAATCTCATTTTTACTCCTTGTAAGCCCCTTAAGTTTAGAAAATATCATTTTCAACCCCTTAACTTTTTAAGAACTTTATAAAATATCACTTGGACCCCTCGAGACAATATACAATCCAATATTTTTTTAATACATACGTAAATTTGGTGTATGCATTCGTGCTTTATTGTGTACGTTTCCAACGTATGAATAAGGTCACATATAATACGTTTTGACTCGACGGTAAAATTTGAGTTGGTTGGGTCGTTGAGTCATCTACCACCCACACACGCGTTATGCCATCCTTATTTTCCTTACTTATTTTAAAACATGTTATGTGTTTTGACACTTTATAGTACCAGGTTTTTCAATGTTTGATTATGGAAAAGAAAGAACTAGAGGTGCACAAAAATACGGGAACTGGACCCGGTAAAAAAATCAGAACCGGGTATTTATGAACACAACCCAAAACCGACCCTACCCGTAGGGTACACATAGGGTATACATTTAGACCTTAATATCCAGAACCGGAGCCGTACCCATTTCATACCCAATTTATACCTGAAACTGGTTTTTATACCCGACCTCGAGTATTAAAATACCCAATACGTGGTTTTAACTGGTAGTGTCATTTTTGTGGTATAATTGTGTTCTGTATTCTTACACTATGTAATTTTGCTAAAAGTAAAAACGA
Source organism: Helianthus tuberosus (assembly GCA_030545235.1). NCBI lineage: Eukaryota > Viridiplantae > Streptophyta > Magnoliopsida > Asterales > Asteraceae > Helianthus > Helianthus tuberosus. Next base: position 10,201,245 of record CM060376.1, on the reverse strand, counting down.
TAAACTAGCCAAGGTCAAAACTTTCTGTTTGTTTAAAAGGTATTCCTTTGATCATCTATACAACCATGATTTTTGTCCTACTGCAGAAGGGTCTCATTCATTTAGAGCAAAGATGAGTTCAAACAGGCTTCTGCCAAGTGTTGACTTCAATGCAGCAGGCTGCCAACATTTTTAGTTCTTTCTCTATATTAAAGAGAAGTATGGGAATAATAATTGGCCATTTTATTGAAACAGGTACAAGTTTTTACAGCAGTTGTGGGAGAGGATGCTTACAAACATCTTGAAGGGGATACATGGCAAGAGCTCTCCTTAGACCGGCAAAGTGTCTGGCATCAGTTTTGCTCCAGCTTATGTAATTAACTACATCGATGCAACTCAGTGAGAACCGACTGATTATCAATATAAATTTAGCCCCCGCCGCATTGCGGCGGGTTACATTTCTAGTTGTTACTCTCAATGAACAATAATTAATATCTTTTAAGTATTTGTTTTTTAATTTTTAATGGCATTTTATTTATTACTTAATTTAATTTGATTTGAATTTTTTAGTAACATTTTGTGTTTGTTAATATTTTAAAAAAAAATAAATATGCATCTATATTTATTTATTTTTTTAACATTTCAAGTTATTTTCCCGTATGTTGTGACGGTACGTTATCTCGGGGATTGGATCGGTATCGGATCGTTTCATTACGGTATCGGTATGTTACATGCACTCCGTATAAAAATCAACATGTGTTTTAAAACGATAAAAATAACACCGGTACCGACACCGATGTTGTTTGAACAATTGAGATTGCATGGTACTGGTACCGATATTCAATTATCGTCGCAGAAAGAGTTGTATAAATGAAATTATTTCGAAATCGAAAACTATAAAAATGAATACAGATGTCGGTAACAATGTTGTTCTGTATGTTATGGTACGCTAGCGACATGGTGTTAGTTTATCGAAAGAAAAAACAAGTGAACCAAATACTTGTACCGAAACCGATGTTGTTCGTTTGGTTTCAGTTCAGTTCACTACGGTAGCGACATGGTATCCGTTATCAAACAAGAAACCATAACAATAAATACATATCGATATCGATGTTGTTTCGTACGGTACGGTATAGTAGCGATATGGTGTCAGTTTACCGAAAGCAAAAACAATAAAAATAAATCCCGATACTGATGTTGTTTAGTCAGTTTCGTTTTGGTTTGGTACTATAGTGGCAAATATCTGTTTTCGATAAAATTTATATTTAAATGTGGAAAATTATAAACATAGAACGCCACCAAACCGATATCAACTAAACAACATCGGTACCTAGAATGCAAACGAACCGAATCAATATCAACTAAAAAATATCGGCACTGGTACCGATATTTATTCTTATTGTTTTCCATCGATGTAAGGTTTTCTATTTCAATTACTATAGCGAGTGTTGTTACTGTAATGAACCGAACTTATACCGGTCGAATTCCCGCCGTGAAGCACGAGAATATCACTTGTTTCTTTTATATTTGTGTAGCTTTATAATTGTATATTAATATACTTAATTAATGAAAAGAAGAAATTTATATAAATAAAAAAACAATGAATAGCTAATGATTGTGTAACACCCCTAAAAATATCTAATACTTAACATTAATATTTACCTTGATAGTAAATATTATAAACATGAATGATATTATAATTTAACTTGGTTAGTTGTTTGTTGATTAGTTAATAAAACACTGAAAAGTGCCCCTTTTTAAAAAACAATAATGAAGGGCTGAAATGGACAATTAGGAAATCTATTTTAATAAAAAGGAAATAAAAACCCAAAACACACACTTGTGTGTGTTCAGGGGCGACCCGAGAGAGAAGAAGGAGGAATCCTTATTTAAACCTAAATCAACAAATTGAAGATCAAATAGGGGCCTAATTTCGTGCATGATTAGATATTTGCATTCATCTAATAATAATTAACACAAGGTATGTTGCAATTTTCGTTTTAGGTGATAATGATGTTTATGGAAGAACTTGGTTGATTGAGTTCTTGAGAAATTGTTGTTAATATGGCCTAAGGAAGGTGTAATATAGACCTAAGGCTTTAATTTTAGCTGAAATTGTAAATACTTTAGCAAGAATCAAGAGTTAGGGTGTGATCTTGGTATATGAGAAAGTGGGTTTTGATGATATTGTGTGATATATGGATTATGGTAGTAAAATCTCATGTTTGATAGAAACTCCATTGAATCCTAGTTACTAATTGAGTATTTGATCATGTTGAATTCATAGGATGCAAATACATGGCCTAATATTGAATAATAGAATCCATTTAAGTAATATATGAATTCATGCCCACAAGGTGCTTAACAATATGCCTAAAAGAAGATTTGTTTGTCAAAAAGGTTAAAAAGTAACAATAATGAACTTGTGAATGATAATTGACAAGTTTACAAGTCATAGAATGTGCTATGAGTTCTAAACGATAAATTGGATTGCACTCTTTAGGCAACTCGAGTGGAACTCCGAACGGTAAAACCAGGATGAATACACGTTTGAAAGGAAAATGTACGTGGATTTATGCTTCGTAGGAATTTATTAATAATTTAGTATTGAAAAATGTTGAATAATGAAGTAATATTAGATGAATTCGGTTCATTTATAAGTGATGGATTTCACACAAATGAACCGAGTGGATAAATAGTGAATTAAGATATGTCTGGTTGTTTAAAAGTGATGGCTATCACATAAACAAGCAAACGAGTCAAAATAGCGAATTATGATATGTTTGGTTGTTTAAAAGTGATGGTTTTCATGTAAACAAGCAAACGGGTTAAGACGAAGTCTTAACTCATACTGGAATGGGTGCGTGAATAATGACTTCGGTATAAACCCGGTTGATGGGTAAAATTATGAAAATAAGCGTAAACGAGTAACGAGAACGCGGACTAAAAGTCAAAGGACTCGGGTAATGAGTCATAATCAAAAGGTGGTGAATTCGTTAAAAGAATTCGGAATAATTAAGTTCAACTATTCTAAGTTGAACGAGTCAAATAAGTGTAAATGCATACCGGATAACGGATGCGCAAAAAAAAACGATAGTAGCCCGAGTAATGGGGAATAATCATAGAAATGACATTAATGTGAAAAAGATGTGATTACATATGCTCGTTTACTTAAATATGCAAACGGGTCAAATACTTTTATAAATAAAACTTAAGCCGTTAGCATAAAGGATAAGAATTTATTACTTCAGATGGCGGATTTTAAGTCTATATTGTGGGGGGTTAAATTACGATCAGGTAGGAACAAATTTGAGTCCAAATGGATAAGTTTATAAAAAGATATGAATGTTTTCGTGTTAAAGGAAAAAAACATGAGATAGGGAACAAGTAGACTTGTACCGTAACTTACGGCCGACTGCCGTAGGCTACGGTAGTTAAGGAAAAATCAGCAGATCACAACCCTAACCTACGGCTGAGTGTCGTAGGCTACGACAGGGCTTGACTGCCCAATTTCAAGATGGTGTACCGTAAGCTACGGTACTCTTACTGTAGCTTACAGTGGGAGTTTCCTCAAAATTTTTATTTTGTCTAACTTGGTTATTTGGGTCATTAAATTACATATTTAGCATTCTATAACAAACGTTTAGAATGTTAAATGATACTTAGGTCATTCCTACAAGAGAACGGATGGAATCAAGCTAAAGAAGAACCGAACACAAATATTGATCAAGCTTCCGTGCTTGTTTAATCGTTTTCGCTTAACTAAACATTGTAAACAAGTAGAAATGTTTGTTTTGAATACTTAAGAAGTTTTAATTAACTTCAAATTATGTTTTAAGGATTTGGTATTAGAATTATATATTTACATAATGCAAACTTTTATAAAATACTTTATATATATTCAGTATGGGTCTTACAGATTGAAAATTTACTTAACAAATACACCTTTGTAAAAGAGTGAATTAGTTAAAGGTCAATGTCTACGTGACAAATAAGTGGCAATTGCTTTTGCATTTTTTGTTAACTCACTACGCATCATCTTCATGCTCTCTTATTAATCGTAATGGGAAATTTTTTTTTCTAGAACGGATAACTAGCACACCCTATAATCATACTCCTAATACTTAAATTGTCACCACATAGGAAGAAACACTTTTTTTACACCTTAATATCTATCACTATTCACTAGGCCAAAGAATTTTGATGGGAAATTGCTTTTTATTTTAAATAGTTAATATTTTAACTTTAAAATTAATTTTACTGAAATCCAATACAATCCACTCTCACAATTTCAGTTTTTTAAGTTAACGGATGAAAGTTATTAGAGAAAACTAAATTTATTAAAAAAGTTATTTGGTTAAAGGTGTATGTTAGTATTAGTTCGGCTTGTTAGATGTTGGAAATTTGTGTGTTGTGAATGAAAGTCTTAAATGTGGTGGACACTTTGTCCCACATCGGAGTGGGAACAAAAAGATAAGCTACATATAAGGTGAAACCTTAATGAAGCCTTTGAAGTCTTATGACATGTTTTACCACAAGTCCTACCCGCGCGCGCGCAGGGGGGTGCAAAAAATGGAACCGGATTTAGTTGAACTCGTGTACGCCCGCACGTCCTGCGGACACGAATGCAATTCCGAAAACCCGGGTCCGCGTGGAGCAGTTTTTTGCACTCTTGACTTTCTGTTTTGTAACCGAAATGAATGAATGATCATTATTTCAATTAACTGATTTATGTTTTGAAACTGAAATGAATGAGGATCATTATTTCATTTTTCAAACTGACTATCAGTTTCGTAACTGATACTCTAATGACCATTATTTGGTCTTTAATTTGCTGATTTCGGTTATGGTTCTAGCACTATAAATCGAAGGCAAAGCTGATCAGTTGAGAGACACAGAAAACAACTTCTCTTCTCTCTATCTCAGTTTCTTCAACACAGCTTCTTGTTCTTTTCAGGCAAGTGTTCAAGTCCGGCAGTGCTCGGTGCTGCTTCGAACCGGCGTACCCTGGGAACAGACGGCGAATCTGTTTAAGGGAATTGTGTTAAACACAAGCCCGGTTCATTTGTTTGCTGTTTCTTTTCTACTTCTAATTGCAGCTTTTTCTAACCACTGTTCTGATCAGTTGTTCTGTTCAAACTTGCCACTGTTCAAAATGACAGTGGTTAATCACAGGTTTCTGATCAGTGGTTTGGTTAAACTGATCAGTGGTTTGGTTAAACTGATCAGTGGTTATTTTTTCTAACATTAGATACTAACACTCGGTATTACAACCGAAAGAGGATATCCATACGTGTTTATACTGATCGTAAAAAAAAAACTGAAGTCGTGCTATGCCCAAAAGGATATCGATACGTGTTTATACCGATCGAAAACCCGCACTCACTACAACTAATGACACCAAAAAATACTCTGTTTTGCAGTATAACAACCGAAAGAAAATAACCCAAAATATAAAGTCATGGTATATACACCTAAAAGGATATCGACACATGCTTTATAGTTTATATCGATTGAAAACTTGCATTCACATAGCTAGCTATAGCTTATGATACCAAAATATACTCTATTACGAATACGACTTTGTTTTCAACAAAATTTGTTCTGCAACGTTGAGAAAAAACCAAGCACAACTGTATATTCAAATTTTTTATATAAAAAATTAACAAAGTACTCAAGTTGTTATTAAAGAAAAATTAGATCAAATCAGAAATTAATTGGTTTTTGAATGCTCTATTTGATGAAGGGTGGGTCTGCACATGTAAGTATACTCTAGAATGGACTATTTTGGCTCCAAAACTAACGATGTTTAATAGATTATGTTCATAGATTGTTGGATTGAATCCAGTACGAACCCGTAAGTTTTATGCAAATCCAAATATTGTGTCAAACACATTAGCTATATGTGACTTGTGTGTTTACGAGTTGATATGAACACGACTAGTTTAATCATATGTGTGAACACGACTAGTTTAACCTTAATTTTTTTTCTATACATTACTACAGCAAAATAATTTATAAAAATAATGATTAGCATGCAAACCCTTATGTTAATATTAACTAGATTCTTTTTGCTAAGCAAGATTGTGGGATCAAATCAAAATTGATCCAAATTCGTTCAGTCTAAACTTAAACATGCAAATATACCTGAGGTTTGTGTTAATGTTAACCATACACATACATACATACACACACACAGGCATCCACGCATACACACACTATACATATTAATGCTAAAAGGCTATTATGTCTAAAAAGTGTAAAAAAGATGTTGTATCAAGTTTGGCTAAACGCATCCTCCCCTCTACTAAACGTACTCGTTGATGTGAGCGGACAGGCATCCGCGTACATGTAAGGAATTAGAGTCGCTTGGTCTTGATATTGGATATGCGTGGTCAAGGCTACGATAATGGGGCAAATATGAGAGGAAAAAACAAAGGTGTTCTAACTAGATTTTTAGAAAAATATCCTAGAGCTTTCAATAGTGCTTGTGGTTGTCATAGTCTAAATCTAGCATTGTGTGACATGGCTAACACAATTACCAAGTCTAAAGATTTTTTTGGAACAATACAACGGTTATATACTATCTTTGCCCATTCTATTAATAGGTGACAAATTTTGAAAGACAATGTTAAAGGATTAACTCTTAAATCATTGTCTACAACTCGTTGGGAAAGTCGTATAGATAGTATTAAGCCTATAAAAAATCAACTTGGAGATGTAAGAAAAGCTTTGCGAGAAGTTAGGGAGACGGATAGAGATGCTAAAATCATAAGTGAAGCTAAATCATTAGAAGAGTATGAACTTGGTGATTTTGAATTTTTGGCACAAATTGTCATTTGGTTTCAATTATTATCAAAGGTGAATGTGGTGAGCAAACAGTTGCAATTAAAAGATGTTGTTCTTGATGTTGCTATTGATGAAGTGGACAAATTAATTAAATTCTTTAAGAATTATAGAGAAGTGGGGTTCTCTAAGGTGCTTGATGAAGCTAGAGAAATTGCAAATGAAATAGGTGTTAATGCGGAATTCCGTAAAAAACGTGTGATAATATGGAAAAACAATTTGATGAATCATCAAGTGTAGAAGAAGTAACATTTTCACCCGAGGAGGATTTTAGAATAAATTATTTTTATGTATTGTTGATCAAGCTATTTTTTCACTTGAAACAAGATTTGAACAATACCAAAAATTCGAAAAAATATTTTGGTTTTTGTTTCCTAAAAAGTTGAAGACTCTTGATGAAGCCAAGCTTAAGGAGTGTTGTTATCGCCTTCAAGATGCATTGAAGTATGAAGGAGAGTCCGATATTGATGCTAAAGAATTGTATACGGAGTTGAAGTTGATTAATACAATTTTACCGAGTCACATTGACAACCCTTTTGATGTTTTAGACTATATCTTCCAACGCAGTACTACTTATCCTAATGCTATAAATGCATATAAAGTGTTGTTGACAATTCTGGTAACCGTGGCATCGGCATAAAGAAATTTCTCAAAGTTGAAGTTGTTGAAGACCTATTTACGTTCTACAATGTCACAAGAAATGCTAAACGGGTTGGCGACAATATCTATTGAAAGTGAAATATTAGATACTATGGATTACGAGGAGTTGATCGAGAGCTTTGCTTCAAAAAAACGCTAGAAGAACCACACTATTCGCTTATCTAGTAGGTTCGATAATTTGATCATTTTTGCTACACTATTTTTGTTAATTTGTTTTATCTATTTGATAACAATTATCGTAGTATTTTGGGTTTTTATTATTTATATATTTGATTGAATGATTGATGAGTTTATATTATATGAAGATTTGCGAATAGAGCCCAATTTTTTTTATCTCGAACAGGGCCAATTTTTTTTTTTTTTTTTTTTTGTGATTTTCAGAAACGACCCTGTGAGCGATAATACATTTTTAATAGTGGGCCATGTCCCATGTTTTCTGAGAGATAAGGGTATGTTTATCAGCACCCGCACCCATTACACGTTGTACTATTGATCATAGGTAATCAATGGCTATTGTGTCTGAAAGGTAGTTTTGTAGTTGTTTTGGCAAGGAGGGGTAAATGGTGGCAGGCCACTGTTTAATTTTTTTCTTGTTACATTATTTTTTAACGGAAATAACTTTTTTCATATGTTATATTAAAAAAAATCACACCATAAAAACGAAAATTATATTTTTAATTCTGTATGTTATTAATATATTTAAAAACAACTTTAAACTATTTTGAAATGGAAACGTATAACGATAGTCTCACATGTCTTTTTAGAATAGTGTCCTGAATTTGTGAATTTATGCAAAGTTCTTTTATATTGTTGAAACAGTTGGGAGGTTCGATCTTAGTCCCACCCTTGGGACACGTGTAGTACGTATATTTTGCCAACTTCATTATATTCAAGTACTATGAGCTTTTCTTCTTTATTGTTTGGGTGGACAGGCCACATGATCTTTGGCTAGCGGGTAAGGACTTCTTACCCGCATGAGTTACATCGTCGGCGGTTTGGCAGGTGGTGGCCGACGGATAAGGTGAAGGTTGAGTGCAAGCCGCTGTTGTTGGTAGATTTGAATACTTTTAATCGTTCAACGGTCATTTGACATTTTTTTTTAACTTAACTTATTTTATAAATGCATACAAATATCACACAAAATTTATGAAAATTCAACCACACACTCTCATTCATCTCTATACACTCGTAAAAAATGGCAAGAAGACTGTGGAACGAAGATAAAGACATAGATCTGGTAACCTCTTGATTGGACGTGTCCGAAACAGACGAGGAGGCGTTGCATCTAGAACAACCTTATTTGAAGAATTCCGCCAACGTGTAGGTGAAACCAATCGCTCTTCGCACCAAGCTTCGGCAATGTTTCGTATTATGTTCAGGAAGGTTTGCCAATTTCATCAACTCTTCAACATTACAATGGCCAACGGTGACGGCTCAGTAAAGGCACAAGGGATTGCTCAGGCCCATCATGAATACCAAATTAGATACAATGGAATATTTACTCACATTGTGCCTTGGCTGTTAGTAAGAAGCCATCCTCGTATGTCACCAACTATGCATTTGGATGGCGAGTCTGATGATTAAGGCGTTGATGATTAGTTTTTTTAATTATCTAGTTTGTTTACGTTTATTTATTTATTTTGTGTCCATTTAGTTATGTAATTTGTTTACGTTTATTTATCTAGTTTGTGTAGGTTTAATTATGTACTTTTTGTAATATTTCTAATTTTAATTAGTTTATGATGTGTCGCATTTTGATACATTTAGTTATGTATTTTCTATTTGATTTATTATTTTGTAAATTTTCGGTTAAAATGATATATTTATATTTGTAATAATAAAAAAAAGAAATAAAGAGGAGGGGAAGAAAGTCTAACTGTTGCCATTAAGACGCACGGCGTGGAGGGGCATGAAGCGCAACATTACAATTACGTTAATAGGGGGCGTGGTAACACTGGAATATTTACTCACATTGCGCCTTGGCAGTTAGTAAGAAGACATCCTCGTATGTCACCAACTATGCATCTGGATGGCGGGTCTGATGGTTAAGGCGTTGATGATTAGTTTTTTTAATTATCTAGTTTGTTTACGTTTATTTATTTAGTTTGTGTCCATTTAGTTATGTAATTTGTTTACGTTTATTTATCTAGTTTGTGTAGGTTTAATTATGTACTTTCTGTAATATTTCTAATTTTAATTAGTTTAGGATGTGTCGCATTTTGATACATTTAGTTATGTATTTTCTATTTGATTTATTATTTTGTAAATTTTCGGTTAAAAATGATATAATTATATTTGTAATAATAAAAAAAGAGATAAAGAGGAGGGGAAGAAAGTCTAACTGTTGCCATTAAGACACACGGCGTGGAGGGACATGAAGCGCAACATTACAATTACGTTAACAGGGGGCGTGGTAAAAAACACGGGGTAGAAGGGCTTGAAAATAGTGTTTTAAAAAATAAAACATAAACATTAAAATCCCAAACAACCAATCAAAACAAATCTTAACAACAACAACCAACCACACATTACCACCTCACCAACCAACATCCCCTTCATCAAGGGCACAACTTTGTGGGGGGTGGGAGGAGGCGGCCGACCCCCCCCCCCCCGAACTTTTCGCTCAGTAGTGAAGAGTATGTAGTTTTCGTATAAAAATTTTCGGGTATATACGTTTACGACCCCTGGTTTTATAGAAATTTTTGAATATATACGTTTTCGACCATTTGATCGGAAATCTCAAGTTTTGCCACTGTCTTCCATGCTGGTGGAAATCCTCATCCCCCCCCCCCCCCCCCCCTCCATGCCACAACCACGCCATGGCACGGGGCGGGTGCCGGCGTGGTTGAGGCCTCCACACCATTTCAACGCCTCCACACCGTCCGGTCTAAGAGGGTAGTTCAGGGTGGTGGATAGGCTAAGTGACGTGATGCAAAGGGATTGACGGGAGTTAGGGTACCCGGTCTTGCCGTCCCTTGACGTTTCTCGAAAAAAAAAATGCTTTTAGAATTCATTTATAAATCTAAAATGAAATTACTGTTATCATCATTGTTTCTTGAGCTAAAATGTAATAATAAGTAATATTTTTATTTACTCTGAAAAACGTTTTATGACTTATGTAAAAGGAATTTAAAGAAGAAATAACAAGTAGGGTACGGCGTTTATACTCTAATAGATTACAGTTTAAAAAAAAATTGTAAAAAGTTATAAAAATGCGTAGCATGCACCATAGGAGTTGTAAATACGCCCAATTAGAAAGAAATATCGGCTGACGCACCATTATATGATTTAGACATAAACAAGAGAGCTATTCGTGATCGGTTTGGTTAAAAGCTCGAACGAGTTAAGCTTTAACTAGCTCGAGCTCGAGTCTGAAATAGAGCTCGTTTAGTTATCGAGCACTAGCTTGAGTCTGAAATAAAAAGCTCGTTTGGGCTCGTGAGCCTAAACGAGCCCAAACAAAATTTTAGCTTTTTTATATATAATATTATAATATTGATGATAACATTGGCGAGCCGAGCTTTGGCACGCCTTAGCAATATTCAAGCGAGCTCGAGCCGAGCTTTTAGCTCGTTTAAGGTTTTTCTCAAAATAGCTCGAGATTTGGGTTTTACTCGTGAGCCGAACCCAAGCTCAAATAAGTAGGCTCAAACCGTGCCGAGCTTGAGTTTCATAAAAACATGACAAGCCAAACTCGAGCCTAGTCAGACTCAGGCTCAGCCCAACTCATTTACACCCCTAGACACACCATATATTGAGCGAGCGATTAAGTTAAGACCAACGGTTCTAGCCCATAGTCTTACACACCAATTTATCAACACCTTTAAAAAGAAAGTGTTTTTCTAAAAAAGTATAACAGTTGGTCCCATGCTGTTGGGCTTGTGTCTTCCTTTGGGAGGTCACATGTTCGAAACCCGGCTGCGGCATTTCGGGGGGAGGACGTCCCAATGATGGATCGTTCCTACCGAGGCATGGTGCGGTCTTGAGGGCAACCCGGTTTTACCCAGCTGTTACCCCAGCGAGTCCCTCGTGTGGGGGCGGTATGGTTTCCGGGCGAAGGTCAGCTTGCGCAACGGCCGGGGCCCGATCGAACATCGCGTCCGGAAGAACGGGGCTGACGGGTGATTGTCATCGACATGAACCCGGTGACCAATAGGTCCTGTACATAGAAAGTCACCCTTCAAAAAAAAGATAAAATGTTTGGCTTTATAGTAAAATCTAAATCGATAAAAATATAAAAGCTTTTGTATTTAGAAAATCAGATGAAATCTAAAAAAATATGGCCTTTTCTTTTAGCTCCTAGTAAGGCCGGTGGGTGTGGCATGGCGCCACTCCGCCACATCATCGACGATAGCGCCCCCGGGGCGCCACCATCCATACCGCACGATTTAAAAGGGGCGCCATCAATGTCTCGCCAACACGTTAACGGAGGTGATTTGGTTGATCGAGGGGTGTTTGGTCAAAGTTACCGTTCAACGGTAACATTTAGTTTAAAAAAAAATTAATTTCAAACTTCATAAAATTCACCTATAAATACCCCACTTTTTTCCATAATTTTCATCCCTTCTACCTCAATCTTTATACAAAATCTGTACACTTTTTTTATATAATGACACAATGTTTCCCAACAACCAAAACGCGTGGGATCTGACTCATCCGTTTTGGCAAAGTGCGCCAAGCAACGAGCAAGAAGACCGTTATCGAAGAGACCCACGGACGGATGAGCTTGGATATTATCCGATGCCACCTAGCACCCCAACTTCTCCTCATCCGACCACTCCACCGATTACTGGTTTTTACGGATATTATTCCCAACCTCGATTTTTACCCAAAACATACCCCAAACCCAAAACACACCCTAAACGAATCCGTTCCCGAAACCCAAGCCAAACCCACTTCCTCAAAAGGTGGATGATCGAGAAGGCATCGTAAGAAGGATGAGACCGAAACACGTGCTCCTAAGAAGGTCGAATTGTGGACACCTAAAGAAGAATTTGTGTTGGCACAATCATAGCTCGACGTATCGGAAGATGAGATTGTTGGTAAATTTTATCTCCATAAACTTTTTTACATACTTTTGTAAATTTATTTTTATAATTAAACATTTTTATAGGAAACGACCAAGATGTAAAGGTATCTTGTACCGCCGTTCGACCTAACCGCCCATAAGTCAAAACGGTCCAAATTAGCATCCACTTTGTAATGTTTTTCTTTTATTTTATTGAAATTATGTTTTTTTTTAATTTTCTAGTCATTAAAATTGGCATTTAATTTAAAAAAAATATATATATAAATAAAAAAATAATTAGGTAATGACGATGGAGGCTTTATAACACACTCTGCAAGTTAAAGGAAGGGGTTTTACCCCCGGTGTGATATGGACATAACATTACGCTAAGGTGACATAATAAAGCCCCTAGTAAATTTATACCAGACCCTCCAACCTAACAACTAACTTCAACAACTAATTACATTCATCATTAATCATTCGTCAGTCGTTTTCTCATGAATTTGATCTTATTATTAAATTGCCCCATATCGTAAATAAATAAATTAATTAGTGGTCACTTTTTCGAAACACTGTACCAGAATTTTTGCTGAAAACTAATATATATCGTTTCTTAATAACTAGTAGAGAAAAACATCATCTTTGCTTGTATATACCAAAGGACTATCATGCCGGTTATCCTTTTTATCTAAAATTGCTAGTTTCGTAATTTAAGAGCAACCAAAAGTTATTAAACATCGAATTCATTTATTTTGATAATTGTCACAAAACAGAAACAATAGGACACGAAGTTAGCTGCCTAAATTAGGATAGTTTTCAACTAAACTATCCAAACACAAGAACCAATATATAACAAGATCTACATGACCGAATTGAACCATGAACCCTTCAATTCGTTTCGAACCAACCATATTGATCGATGACTCGATCATGAGCTCATGCAGCCACTTCTATGGTGTGGTTGGGCACTTGTGGTTCAAGAATCAAATGATCATCAACAGTGTTGTTGTTGTTGTTCTCGTTTGGTTTTGAAACAACTGGAATCGAACGCATCAATGCGCTGAGCTTCACGACATCAATGATTTCTTGATCTTTGTTTTCTTGGATCTTTTGTTCTTCTGTTGCAATGTTCTTTATTTCTAATTCTGGCTTCTTTTCGTCGCAAACGGGCTTCTTGTTTTTGTACACAAAGTAAAGGATAACTTGAACAACACCAAAGGTGAATCCAAGTACGTTTGGGATCTGTAATAAATATTCAAAAAAATTATTAATTTCAAACACATTATCCAAAGATATATATTTATGTTTTTTTTTTTTTAACTTACTGCAATGTTGAAGTCATGAAGAAGTAGGCCATAAAAGAACCATGTAACAGCATTGAGGGTGAGAGCCACAGAGAGTAGAATGGGCATATATTCCACACTTTTTGTTTTAATCACTTGTCTCTACAAAGTTCAAATAATTTATCATAATACTGATTAGTATTGATGTTATTGTAATCATTATCGATATAATTTTAATTTATATATGCATACCACAACGCCTAGGGGTGCAACGAAAACACATAGAGCGAATACAAGGCAAATCCATCCAACTATCATGACACGATTGGCTCCTTGAGCGCAAAATTGAGTTAGGCCAACAATCAACCCGAATCCAACTACTATCATCAACACAATCAACTTCAGGCATTCAATCTGCACACAATTGTAATTGTTATATACTTATATATCTCTCATCTTTCAATAAATAAAGTTAACTAGGCATTTATTACTTGCAATGGCAAGAAGAAAAGATCAATGATCACATACCCTAGCCTTCTTTGGTGCATAGAAGAGGAAGAAGCAAATGTAGCCGGTTTGAATGACGCACCCCACAGAGTTGATGGTGATAAGAAGCATCGCGTTGGCCTTAAGGAGCGCATAATATATCCAAAGCATGGCGCTGAACAATGCCACAACATATGGCACCGATTGAAACCCTTCTGTTGATTTCTTTTTGTAAACTTTGTAAAAAGTCGGTCTGTGATTTTAAATAACAAAAACATTAGTTAGCCAAACTTGAACATGTTTATCAAGAAAATATAAATGAAATAACTTTGTAATAAATAAAGAGACTTACAATGGGGCAAGAAACACCATGAATGATACAGCATTGCCTACAACATATATGTTTGGTACATCGTTAGTAAAACATTATAAAAAACATATGATAATCCAAGTTCACATGTCATAAATTTTTTAAAACGCATTAACCGAGGCTAGAAAACTGCTACTATTCCTACGCATTTCCTACTAATGGTTAAAATGAAAACGGTTTATGTCGGAAATTTCCGACACTTCTCCTACGCATACTAATTCCTACGAATTTATGACAAATGGTTAAAATAAAAACAAATTCCGTCGGAAATCCGTGGGAAATTTCTGACATTTTTCCTACACATACCAATTTTGTGGCTTTTTTGTCACAAAACTAAGATCCTTTTTTGTTTGTCGGAATTTTCGTTCGTAGGAAATGCGTAGAAAATTTTGGTAGGAATAATAGCAGTTTTCTTGTATTCACAAAATGTCACAAATATACATATGGCTTTCCTATTTAGAAAAAGGTTTTGTATATTTATCATAACTTGCATGGTAATGTTATATTATCATCATGCATATATGTATGTATATATATATAAGAGAGAGGGAGGGAGGGAGTGTGTGTATATATATATATACATATATATATATATAGAGAGAGAGAGAGAGGGAGGGAGAGAGCTATATACCAAGAAGGCCAAATGCAAGAGTAAGATGAGCAAAAGTTTCTGTAGTCATCTTCTCTATCAAGTTTTCACACACACTCAACACAGACAAGAGATTCAGAGAAATGAGAATTCTTTCCCTCTCTCTTTCTCTCTTAGTTCTCTTTCTAGCTCTTAGTCCTGACAAGTGGTGCACATAAAATGTTTGAGTTAAGGGTTTATATAGGGGAAGTTTTGATGAGAGTGGTGGGGCATCTAATGAACATAGCCATGTTTTCTTAAATTAAAAGTATAGAAGAAAGAAAGAAGCTAAAATTGTTGTTATTATTGAGTGGACACATATATAATTGTAACAGGTGTTCATTTTCTCCTCTTCCCTATATTACCATATTATAAATTAGGAAGATGTTCATGCTTCATGGAATGTACTCCATGCATAGGGAGTCTTTCAAAAAAATTTCTAATTTTTCACTTCTAACCCAATGGTTTACATTTTTTGTATTTTAAGCTTTTTATTTTTTACTTTTAACACAAAACTTTTCATCTTTTACAATTTAACCCCAACACATTTTTATTTTCAACTTTGATCCACGTATTTTTCATCTTTTGCAAATTTTTTGTTTTACGTTTCATTCTAATTTTACGAGTAAACACATCGTAACGTACGTGTGGGTTTAAAGGTTTTTTTAATATTTTTTCCCATTTGACAAGACCGTCACAACGCGTTTATTTTCCCTGTTTGACAGGTTCGTCGCAACACGCGTGATCTTAGATTGACTTAGTTACTCTTTTCTATTTTTACATTTCAGTCTAATTACTTCGCATTAACATGTCGCAACTGGCATACGTGGTTCAACGATTTTACATATCTTTTTCGTTCGGTGTTATTATTTCCTTTTTATTTATTTTGTTTTTACGAGTTATTCCGGTGTTGTTGGTCGCATGTAGTTGTATAGTATTAGTGCTACTTGGCACGGTCTATTCCCCCGCCGCAACGCGGGGCCCTTAATACTAGTTATAACTCATTTACAAACAAAAGTTACTTTTGCTTTTCATTCCATTTTATTTTCATTTTAAGTTTCTAAAAAACAAAAGGTATTTTGTTGATAGAAAGTTACTTCTTTGGATAGTTTTGTTGGCTCTTATTTTTATTTTGTTATGTCGAATAAAATAATTAAACTAAATTATTTATTTAGAAGTTAGTTAAGTAAATCAAAGCATACACGATAAGTCATTTAGGATCATAGTTAAGCTCTTATCTCTAAGTTCTTTGTTTTAAATAAAACTTTGTAATCTAAGTTTTCAGCTATCACGATTTTATATGGACAGATTACTACCATATATGTATATAGATTTTATTTGTATTTTTTTAGTAGGATCACACTTTTATATTACCATTTCATACCCAATTTATTTTTAACAAACTTTATGGTGTTTTGTATATTGAATCTTACTAACAATATAAGTAACCAAATGGCTTCTAGGTTTCTAGCCCAATGGTAATGAGGTGTTGCATTGATGTTTATCTTTCAAGTTGTGACTTGTGAGAGTTCAAGTCTTATGTGAGACAACTGAAGTAGATTTTACTTTTTAGGACCATAAGTTTATAAAGTTATGAATATTTCACAAAAAGTAATAAATAATAGTTTGAATTTAAATGTTAATTTGTGTGTATATACAAACAAGTATAATTCATTATTTATATAACAGTTAAATCATTAAATACTTTAACATTAAAATAAAAGGCCTCAACTTTTACAATATCATTATGAATGCTCTAAGCCTGTATCTTTAGAAAGAATCTCTCTTTTAACAATTTCAACATCAATTTTTTTTTATATAAACCGAGTATTCTAAACAGAGTTTGAACACATTCAGCAATTTTGTTGGATAATCTTGATGGGTTCGGTTCGGGTCATGGATACGGGTCTGAAACGTGCCAGCAGTTGGTGTATTTAGTCACACGTTTTATATGTTTAATTAGTGGTAAAGTAGTGGGCTAAGTCATGGCTTACGTTTTGTTGATTGAGTCAAGTAGTTGGTTAGTATTTTCCCTTTATTTAGGTAGCATGAGTTTGTATATATATGAAAGTTTGAGGATGAATAAAGTGTGGGTTTTAAGCAGTAAAAACAATTCTCTATTAGTGAGTTTATCTTTGTGTGTTTGTGTGTGTCATTGAAGCTTGAAACCCAACAAATCTTACCTATAAGATACTTATTCATAAATTTTAACAAACAAAATATGATCTGACAAAATTGTTGTAGACTAAGTTAATAAGCATGTATATGTATAAATGGTTGCGACTTTTCCATAATTAGTAAATCACTTATATATATATATATATATATATATATATATATATATATATATATATATATATATATATATATATATATATATATATATATATATATATAGGGTGAGGTTCTAGAGTGAACACTAGTGTATTTATGAACTGAGTGAACAAATCCTGGCCATTGATCTACACACGTGTATGGCCAAGATCTCATCATCAAATCGTAAAATACACTAGTGTATTTCAACATCAAATCCTGGCCATTGATCTACACACGTGTATGGCCAGGATTAGTTCACTCAGTTCGCAAGCTACACTAGTGTTCACTCTTGATCCAAATCCTATATATATATATATTAAAAATAAAGGCGTATAGAGTATTGGCTTATAAATTAACAACATTTGCTAATATACGAATAAAATATTGTATTATTAAACAAATTCAAATCATCTTAGGAATAAAGAAAAGGAGATGTTGACGTATTACTCATCACACAATTAAAAGTTGCTCAATATAAAATAGAAGAATATGAGCATCACTAACTCTACAAACACGCTTCTATTCCTGTAAAAGAAAAAAACAATTTCCATGCGAAAGGTTAAAAATCAATTTTATACAACACCTATATTCTAGGCAAGGCAACAAGTGTCTCTACTATCTATAACAACAAATTTATCATGTATATAGTCACGCACTGGTATGCCGTATGCATATAATTGTACGCACACAGGGAGAGGGGAGAGGGGAGGGGGGCTTGATGCGAGGGAACACATACACTGTTAATACGTAATATGTTATATATATTTTTTAAAATTAAGAAAAGCAAAACTAAATCAATACCGTTCTAAAATTAAACAAAATAAATGCTCGTTTATTTTTACTAGTTAAAAAAATAACATACGAAAATATTTTGATTGTTTAAAAATTATGAAGATCTTGATTTAAAACTAAACAATGTGTTTCATCGAATTATATCATATGTTTTAAAAGCTATAACTACTTAAAACCAACCAAAAAAATAGTATACTTTTAGCCTTTCTCATTTTAGCCACAAGAGTTTAGGTACTTTCATCGTGGGCAGTATATGTTTAAACTCTTTTTGTGCCTTGTCAAAATCATTAAAAATAATTCTTTATGTTGTATTTTTAGGGACTGGAAAAATTAGCCGTTAGAACGTTTCATCGGATTATATCATATCTTTTAAAAGCTATAACTACTTAAAACTAACAAAAAAGAATAGTATACTTTAGCCTTTCTTATTTTAGCGACAAGAGTTTAGGTACTTTCATCTTGGGCACTATATGTTTAAACTCTTTTTGTGCCTTGTCAAAATCATTAAAAATAATTCTTTATGTTGTATTTTTAGGGACTGGAAAAATTAGCCGTTAGAACAATAGCTATTTGAATAAAAAGAGCCGTTTGAAAAAAAAAAGTTGTTGAAAAAATTAAATATTTTTCATCACTTATTTTTTTATTTGATAGAGTAAATTACTATTTTAGCCCATGTGGTTTAAGCAGTTTAACCCTTTCAATCCGTAAATGAATCTTTTGATATATTAGACCTTGAGGTTGCATTTTGTAATGGTTTTGGCTTCTAATACTAACTTTGTTACTTTTTTCAAATTAAGTGTAAATGTATTTTAGTTCTTTTTTACTTTAGGGTTTTCATTCTAAATTACAAAGTATTTTGAATATTTAAAGGGTCATTTAATTATATAATTACTCAACTAGGGTTGTTTGTCTAAATTACAAAGTATTTTGAACATTTAAAGGGTCTATTTATATAATTACTCAACCATTACTATTATTATTATTATTATTATTTTATTATTTTAACGATTATTATTTAATAAAATATGTTTTAAATATACAAATAAATATGTAATTTCTTTATCAATTTGTTTTTTTTATAAACACCGTTTTCAAAATCATTTGTTTTTTAAACTTTAAAAAAACCGTCCATCTTCTTTAAATCGTTCGCTTTTAAAACGTTTGGTTTCTAAAATTATTCTTTTTAAAGTCGTTCGTTTTTTTAAGCAGTTCATTTTTATTGTTCTTTTCAGATTTGTTTGTTTTTATACTTTTTGTAATCAACTAGTTTTTTTAATCTATCATTTTTAAAACCGTTAATTTTTATACCATTCATTTTAAAATCGTTAAAGTTTTTAAACTTTGTATACTATAATTTATTTATAGCCGTTAGGAAAAAGAACTTTAAAAATGAATGATTTTAAAAATTGATTGAATTTAAAAGCTAACGATTATAAACAAACAAACAAATTATAATGGCTTAAAAAATGAAGACTTTGCAAAAAAAGACGTTTATAAACACAAAAGATTTAAAAACTAATTTAAATAAATGTGAGGTTTTAAAAAGTGAACGATTTTAATATATAAAAGGCTTTAAAAAAATAACGAATTTTGAAATAAGCAAACGATCCAAAGAAATAGATGATTTTTAAAAAATGAATAGTTCTAAAAAAAGTTAAAAATGAACCCTTTTAAAAAGAAGTTTATGAAAAGGAAAACGCTTTTAAAAATAAAAACATTTATTTGTATATTTAAAACATGTTTTAATGAATAATAATCATAAAAATAACGATATAATAAAAACCAAATAACAATAAAAATATTTAGAAATATTTTTTTAATTACAAAAACTCATTTAAAACCGAATAAAGTATGAGGTTGGGGTTGATTTTTGTTAATTTGTGTAAGAGTTAATTACATAGTTAGTCCCTGTGGTTTGCAAAAAATAACAACCTTAGGTACTAATAGTTTAGAATCACATTCTAGGGTATTAACTTTTCATTTTGTAACGTTTGAGGGTATTAGCACTGTTTAAAGGCTTAAAATCACATTTTATTAGTACCCTCAAACGTTACAAAATGAAAAATTAATACCCTCAAACGTTACAAAATGAAAAGTTAATACCCTCAAACGTTACAAAATGAAAAGTTAATACCCTAGAATGTGATTTTAAACTATTAGTACCTAATGTTGTTATTTTGTGCAAACCACAGGGACTAACTATGTAATTACACAAATAGATCGCTTAAATATTCAAAGTAGTTTATAATTTATAAAAACAACCCTAAAGTATAAAAGGATCAATACATCTTTACACTTAATTTGAAATAAGTAACAGAGTTAGTGTAAGGGGCTAAAGTCATTACAAATATAACCTTAGGGCCTGATACGTTAAAAATTAAACTGAAAGGGTTAAACTGTCTAAACCACAAGGGCTAAAATAGTATTTTAATATGTTATTTTTTTAGTTTACTATAAAGTTTTTATTTAAGAATAATAAATAAAAAATATTTAAGAAGTTTTATGAAAAATATATTTTTGAATATAAAAGAAATACAGTTATTATTTATATAATTTATAAATATATTAAATAGATTAGATATAGATAATAAAAGGGAAAGTAGGTGATGATTTGAAGGTTTGGAATAGTTTAGTATTAGAAGAAAAAGTTGGGTATGAAATGTAACGCCCCAAAACTCGAATATTTACATTCGTAATACGATTCCATACGATGAAACATAAAACAAAATGACTAGACTATTTAACCAATTAAATAGTTTAGTTAAAACAAATAAAGAATGAATTTGGGACATGTATGAATACATAACAAACATGAGGGGCTGAATTTGTAGATTTAGGATGAAGTTTGGATTAAATGTAAAATGCAGAATTTTACTATGTAATGTGTGTGTGTGTCGTTAATGGGGAGGAAGAAAGAGGAGAAATCCTCTCAAGAACAAGAATGCAAATTCATCCAAATTAAACCCAAGATCAAATGAAAAACATTGCATGGATGAAGATCTCTCATCATCTAGCTCTAATAAGCAAGTGGTAAGTTGAATTTAATGTTTTGATGATCTAGTATAAAGTGGGTTATGATTAATCCACGAATTGGTATGAGATTTAGCATGAATATGTGATAGAATCATCATATGAAACATGGGTTGTGCATAATTTTGATTAATTTCATGTTTAGAAGAAAAATCCATTTGGGATGATAAAGTGAGTGAATCACCATGTTCAATAATTGTGTAATTTGTGATGTAGTATGTTGTATGTGATGGATTATTTTAGATAAGATGATTAGGACATGAAAGAAATGGATGTTTAGTTAAACTTGATGAATGAAGATAAGAACATGGAGAATCATGCATGAATGGGTTATACATTGTGCTAAGATAGTGGTACGCACACCAAGTGTTTGATGAAATGCCTAGGAGAGCTTGATAGATGAAAATTGTATGTAAGTAGAAGATGAATATATGTGAAATGCGAAAATGATGTGTTTGATAGTAAGCTAACATAAAAAGTGTGTTTTGGATATAGTTCATGTGGATATCATGTTGAAATGATGTTGGGTTAGCTTAGTATGGGTTAAAGTGTTAGTTGTGAAAATATGAGAATGGTAGTGTGGATGGAATGGATTATGTATGTATATGTGTATGTGTGTATAAGTAAGTGATCGTGTAGTTGAAGATGTCATACAATATGAGTGTGTAATGTGTATAACATTAATATTATGGTCTACCCTATCAAGATGGATACATGTTCATAAGTTGAAAATGTGTAAATAGGACATTTGACTTTCTGAAAGTCAACAATGAATGTATAGCATGGTTAGCCTTTCAGTTATGATTGTAATAGTAGAGAAGTCAGGTGTATTGTAGTAGATGATCTATGTGTCGTGTATGATGATAACTGAGTTGCGAGAATAAGGAACAAGGTGACTTTTAGTCTATGCCTTATGTACGTGGTAATTGGTTAATAAAAAAAAAGTCAAGTAATGTATGAATGGAAAGAAACGAATGTAGTATGAATGAGCATGTGTGCTAACCATAATGTAATTGTGATAACATGAAAGGATAGGAATCACATTAGCAAGGACTCAAGAACGGAAGGTTAACGGGTCAAGCGGAGGCGAGGAAGCAAGCATGAACACTAACGCTCGACGTAAGTGACTTTCGATTCACTTCTTAGTATACATATAGAGTTTTCTTGTTATTGGATGAATGGCGATGATTGATGTATATAAAATGGCTCTAGGAATTATGTAAAAACCCCACTTTGAGTGCCATTCTCGGTTGTAAGGCAAAAAGCATGTTTGTAATCATTCTACAACCCAAAAGCAAACTTTCCCGGATCAGAAATGCACAACCCGTCGCCGACGGGCCTGACCCCGTCGCCGACGGGCTTCGGTTTGTTCGAAAATGGCCAACGGCCTATACTCCTGTCTACGGGGTTTTTCAGCTTACGGGTATATTTACAACCCGTCGCCGACGGCTTGGGACCCGTCGGCGACGGGCTCTCTTTTGTGAGAACTCTGTTTCTTCGCTCTTGAACTCCCGGTGGTCTCGCAACACGTCCTGGTGCTCCGTTTTGTTTTCAATCACGTATCAGTAAGTGGTATTTACGAGTTAGTATGTATGTATGAATGTATTTAGGAAAAATTACGTAAGTACATGCACATGTGAGCTAAGGTATGCACGGAAGTAGTTATGATTCATTTTATGAATGTATGTAAGTATGGAGTTATGTATGCATGTATGTATATATGTAGGTATTGGTGTATGTATGTACGCAATTAGTTATGTATGAGCATGAGCATTATGTATTTGAATATGAAAGTACATACGTGTGTAGGTACGAACATATATATATATATATATATATATATATATATGTGTGGATGCAAGTATGTATGCGTGTAAGTATGTGTGTATGTATGTATGTATGTATGCATGTATGTATGTATGTATGTATGTATGTAGGTATGTATGTATGTATGTAAATACATATGCGAAGATGTAATCATGTATGTATGTAATTAGATGCGTGGGTATGCAAGTAAAGGTATGTATGTATGTAAGTGGTTCTATATATGATTTGTATACGCGGTTTCAATGCATTTAAGTATTGACGTCCTTAACAATGTGCTTCGAGAATGAAATGAAATGCAGGTAGACGTAATAATGTGGGTATGTATGTAGATGTGTATTTATGTATATGCGAAGATACGTAGGTATATATGAACGTATGTAGAGAAGTAGTAATGTATGTGCGTATGTAGATATGTATTTGGTATATAAGAAGGTACGTATGAGTATATGCAGGTATGTAGAAATATAGAAGGGTATGTACGTATGTAGACGCATATGTATACATGTAAGAATGTACATGTGCATGATTTAGATACGTCGAGTAATACGTTATTAATAGTGTGCCTTGAGAATGAAAGGTAATGCAGGTACATATTGAAGTCTCACCAGGATATGGATACGCAGATGAAATGCTTGAAGTTAGAAAGATAACGCAATGGAAAGTGTACGAGATTGAATCTTATTTATGTATTGTGTACTAATGTGATGAACGTATGTGGTGAGTGCAGGTTGTACAAATCACGGGCGGTTATATCGAGGAATAGAGATCGAAGACCGAGTCACAAGATAGATTGTACGGGAATAATTGAGTATGTATTATTAGTAAACAGGACTTATGCTTTTGTTTTGTAAAAGAGATATTTTTAAAACAAACTTTCAAGTAGGTCAAGACGTTTATAATGAAAGAAATTTTATCGCACGAATTTCCGCTGCGATTTTTGTTAAATACGTGTTAGGGTCTTACATGAAATGATTGAGATTTGAAATGATATGTGATCGGAGTGTCGCGCCGCGGTCAAAGATAATATTTATAATCCCAAATTACCTCAAACTAATAGCTAGTGGTAGTCAGGAGTCGAACCACGAAGAGTCTGTGGTTTGTGTCAGAATTCGGTCAATTATCAAGTTGGAATACTTTATGAAACTTGCTATGATAATAATTTCTTTGTTTGGTTTGTTTGGAAAAGGCGTCGAATTGGACCGACAAGTTTACTAATAAATATGAAAACAACTTACTTGAACTATTGCTATACTTGTGCGTCGGCGACGCGATGACTGGGTTTCGTTCCTGGTTTCTTTGTTTCGCATGTTTGGGTGGTCCTAGCTTCGTCCCGATGCTCCGTAAAGTCCCCGAAATGCCCCCTTAAAATCTGTTAGACATGCAAAACACAGATCTCATCAAAGTGTACCATTTGAAACTCAAATTCATGTAAAAACATAAACTTTGATACGATTAAACAATGGGTTTTCAACCACGTATCAACATGATATGCTGACGTGGCAAGATTTTGAACGAAGTTTATTATTGTGGATGATCTAATGTATAGTGTAGCAGCGTAGGTTATGAGTGGTGTCACAACTCATGAAAGTTAGGGGGTACAACCTTTGAAAGAGTTATTGTTGTTGTTGTTATAATACTGATTTATGGCTAAAGAAAGTATATGGTACAAGCTTAAAAGCACATGTTTTTTTTATTATCCTAATTAGTTTTGAACGTAACTGGTTTTCTCTTGTAATTTTTAGAATATGATTGTTTATAAGATTATGAGTATAACATTGCGACCTACTTATTGTTATGTACATGTGGATATAAGTTTTATTTGAAACTAAGTTGATAAAAAGTGTTATTCAAAATTGAATGGGTTAAATATAATTGATTTTTTTGTTCTTTATTTTCCAATATGATTTCGTTATTTCTTTGTAAATTTCATATATAATGTTTTATAAAGTTTTGGATATAGTGTTAGGTTCAAAGTTCATAGGTTCGCATTTGATTTGAAAACGAATTGTTCTGTCCGGTTAATGATCAACTTCGAATATTAGAAATATGAATTCGAATATGTACGTTATTGATGAACCAAATTGATACCGGTTTCACTATTATCTAGGGCTGTAAACGAACCAAACGTTCGGCGAACAGTTCGTGAACCGTTCGGCGGGAAGTTCGTTTGTGTTCGTTCGTTTATTAAACAAACGAACACGAACAAGAAATTTCGTTCGTTTAGTTAAATGAACAAACATGAACAGAGGTCGCGTTCGTTCGTTTATGTTCGTGAACGTTCGATAACGTGTTCGCTTGTGTTTGATAGTTCATTAATATTTTTAGCTTTTATATTTATTTAAATATATCAAAATTCTGACAAATTAAATATTTAATAAGTGTTAGTGTATTATATATTTTGTTCATGAACGATTGTTTGTGTTCGTTTATTTCCATTTGTGTTCATGAGCATTAGTTTGTGCTCATTTGTGTTCGCCAACGTTCGTTGCCTAAAATTAACAAACAAACACAAACGAACACGAACAAGTTCATTTCCTTAACAAACGAACACAAACATAAAATCCCGTTCGATAAGTGTTCGTGAACGGTTCGCGAACACATATATTTTTTAACAAACGAACACGAACAAGGTCTCGTTCGTGTTCGTTCGGTTCGTTTACAGCCCTACTATTATCTGAACCAGTATTGGTATAGTTTTTATGGTTTTGCAATCAATGTAATCATATGTTGAAATCCTTTTAGGTATATTAAAACTTTACTTTTTGGGGTTCTCTCTTTCGCTTACTATATCAAATGTCATTACCATATCGATACCGACATAACTCCCACATGTAACGAATGTCATTACCATATCAATACCGACATAACTCCTGAATTCGTGACATCGTTGCCATCCCTTGGGTAGGCCAAGTGGGTACCCAAAACGGGTATCATTCACCGTATGTTGATATCTAGCTTTTTTACCATTTGAACAGCCCGTTGAGGAGCCCTTTTCCTAAAAAAATAAAAACTTTCTAATAATTACATATAAATAATACCGAACCTTTTACCATTTTTATTCACCCAAAATACAAACCATATTCTCCTACATATTGACCTTTCTACTCAATTTTATACCCCATTTGTATTTATACTACAACATGGATAATTTCTCAAATGATGAGCTCGCGTTATTCATTCTATTCAACGATTTTGGTAATGATAAACGATGATAGCATACAATTTTTCAAGGATAGACCAAGTCGAAGATGAATACACGAAAGTTTTTAATAAAGATACGTGCCAGGGATCCTCTGGTCGAGCCCGTTTATGGCGATAATGTCCTTGTTGAGTTGATGGATGAAAATACGTATTTCCAACTTCGATTTAATCTTGTGGAACATCTTGCAAGGATCTATCATACTTCCTTGAGTTGGACGAGGAATAGTTTAATTTTATGCCCATGTATTTTATTTTTATTTTTTCTTGTTTTGATGTTTTTTATTTGATTTATGTATTTTTTTTTAATTAAATTTAAAGCTTATTTATTTTTTAGTGTTTAATTGTATAACTTATTTTTGTTTAAAAATATAAAAATGTTCTAGTGTTGTTGAGATGAATGTTGTCAATGATTTAGTACTATATATTAGGGTAGTTGAAGGTAAAAATAAGATTAGAGTGAATAATTAGTGGGTTTCAAAGTAAATGAAAGAAACCACCCCACCTCTCTAAACAACTTCAAAGTTTAACCTGTATCCGTCTATATTAAATGATCTGCACAATAATAAATGTTTCATTAACAAGTATTAAACCGACAACAAAATATTAGATTTTTAGACTAGATTTAATTTAACCCGTGGAATTTTGTTACATTGTGTCTTCTATCGACATGTATACTAACTATCACGATTCATATAAGCTTATTTTCTTTCACGTCAACCAAAAATTCCATTAAAGCACCAACAAATGCTAAAAATCTACTATGAATCATGAATATTGTACCGCGGAACTTGACCAAAAACCAGGAGTAACAAAAAGATAAAACCCGAATCCTAAACGTTTTATCCTTAATCTTAAATAGTTAAAACATGCGTATAGATTTATAATATTTACTAAAACATAAAATCAACTTTAACATATTAACTTTAAACATACTAGTTTGTCCATTTTAAGACTCGCATGTAAAGCTAGAACTATTATACCCTATGATTAAAGTATAAACTTGCTTAGTTAGTACATTCATTATTGCCTTCCAAATATACTTGCACATTTTGAGGCTCAAATTTAGTGATCATCTTATCATAACCTTTGATTAAAAACAGAAACTTGCTTATCACCTCCCAGTTTTAGGGTGGGTGTTCCTTAACCAAGGTGGCACTCAAGATTTTGTAACCTTGACAAGCCTTCATTCATAAAAATCAAAAGATGTGTTGGACCAATACAATCTTGCACTGTCAGCACTTTTACGGTCTTGATTAAGTGCTTTTGATCAAAATTTGAACATAAAAAACAAGATAATTTTCTTGTGGTGTATCATCAATTACCCAATCTTTCGTCTCTCCTTTGCCCTAGTGCTTTGATTATTTAAAGATAATTTATCCACTAACACGTTTATACATTTCTTGAATCATTGAGTCACATTTTGAGATACTACCGGGAGCCAAATGTGATAATAATAATAATAATTATTGTGGTTGTTGTCATCGTCGTCATCATCTTAAATGATTGAGATGGAAACTCTAATAGCCAATATAACACGATATATTCGGTTAGTTATACATGCTACCTATAACACGATATCAAAAAAGATACATCAAGTTAACCAATTAAAGAAAAACAATACCATAGTTATGATAAAAAAAAATTAACTAAAACGATGACAAGCGTGTAATTTAGAGTTGGGGGTAAAACAATAATTTGTCAGGAGCAATTAGCGAGTGCTAGGCAGCTGTTTGGCATGAATAAAAACAAAATTAAGTCAACAAAGTAAAATAAAACACTACCATGGTTTTAAAATGGAGGTAAAATAATATTTTGAACTGAGGGCAAAACAATTTTTTTTATTTTGAAATGGGGGCAAAATCGTAATATTTTAGCTGCGGGCAGAATCGTAATTTTTAGCTGGGGGCAAAATCGTAATTTTAAATTGGGAACCAAATCGAAATTTGGCAGGACTCTAGCTGAGGGTAAAACCATAATTTTATTTTGAACTGGGGGCAAAATTGTATTTTTTTTTAACTGAGGGCAAAATCGTAAATTTAAGCAAGAGACAAAAGCAAAATTTAATTTTGAATATAGGGCGAAATCGTAATTTTACACCTGGGATAAAATTGTAATTTGGCATCACCTATAAATAACTATTATATGAAAAAAGAAAAAAAAAACAAAAGTCAAAAGTGGCCGCCAAAAGTGGCCAACCACTTAACAAAACTATTCCCCTATGACGTCATCAACTTGTAAATGTATATGTTGAAAATTAGTTTTTGCCCCGCCCGCGTTGCGGGGCAATAAGCCGAATATTTCTCTCTCATAACATGTATGTCTGTGTTTCGGTTACTTGTACATACTACTCATAACACGATTTCAAAAAAAATTAAATCGATTCAACCAATTAAAACAAAAACACTACCATACTTTTACTAAAAAAACTAAAACAATGGAAAAACTATAATTTTAAATTGAGAACAAAATTGTAATTTTTCAGGACATATGAGCATGTACCAGACATGCCTGGATGAATAAAAATTACACCTATGCCCGCCCTGCGGCGTTAAATCAAATATTTCTTAGTTTCATAACATGTATGCATGTATTTAGGTTACTTATACATACTACTTATAACACGATCTAAAAAATACATCGAGACAACCAATTAAACGAAAACACTACCATAGTTTTGCTAAAAAAAATTAAAACAATAACAGGTCTGTAATTTTGAGCTGGGGTAAAATACTAATTTGTCAGGACCAATGAGCGGGTGTTAGACAACTGCTTGACACAATAAAAGTTACATGAGTTAACCAAGTAAAATAAAACAATACTATAGTTTTGCAAAAAAAAAAAAAAGGTAAAACGATGGCAAGATCATAATTTTTAACTGAGGGAGAAATCGTAATTTTTGAAATGAGAGCAAAATCATAATTTTGAACAGAGGGCAAAATCGTAAAAATATGTTGAGCTGGGGGCGAAATCATAATTTTAAACTGATGGCAAAATCATAATTTTGAGCTATGAGGGAAAAAACATAATTTTATTTTGAATTGTGGGCAAAAACGTAATTTTGAGTTGGAGGCAAAATCGTAATTTTGAGCTAGTGGCAAAAACATATTTTTATTTTGAAGGGGGCAGCAAAAGCGTAATTTTAGATGGAGGGTGAAACCGTAAATTTAAACTGGGAGTAGAATTAGAAATGGGTTTTTGAACTGAGGGCAAAAGCGTAAATTTTGAGCCAGGGCAAAAAGATAATTTTATGTTGAATTAGGGGAAAAAACGTCATTTTAAACAAATGACGAATCCGTAATTTTAAGTTGAGAATAAAATTAAATTAAAAATTGGTTGGTCCAATAGGGAAGTGCCAGGCCAGCTTCCTGGCACTATTCCCCTAACTTAGAAATGTATATGTAGTAAATTAATAATAACTAGTAATAACACCCGCGCACGTTGCGGCGGGAGAACATCGCAAACATCGAATAGATTAGTCCAAACGTCGTGTGATGCGTTAACCGTATGGAAACATGCATTTTGACGTATCGAATTGAACCCGAAGTAACCTATATAAGCATTGGGATTGGATCAATACGTAAAGTAAATCAAATTTACATGTGACCCGACACATACATAGAAAAGAAACTACAATTTGACTCCACAAGTTCGAAATAAAATTTACGAAACACACATAAAATACACACGAATACATATTATATTTGTCCCGACTCATTCCCCAAATCGAAACGTAGACCAACTCAAATTTATAATTATTCACATAAATTTTTTTTAATGAATAAGTATTATATTTGACCTAAATCGTTTTCTAGAAAAAGTTTACGTCGAAACACAGAGCAAATCAAATTTATACCGACACGTAAATAAAAATATGTACGTAAAAAATATTTTTTTAAGTAAAGGAATTGTAGGGGTAAACTCGAAACAAATTATAGGTAAAAACTTAATAGGTTAAAAAGGTTCGTAAAACCGTACCAAGTAGCACCAATGCAACACAATTGCCGGCGACCCCAACATTGGAAAATTTCATAAAAATAAAATAAATAAAAAAAGGAAAAAAATAACAGCAAACGAAAAGCAGACGTAAAATCATTGGACCATGCACGCCCGTTGTTGTGTGTTAATGCGCAAAAATTAGACAGAAACGTAAAACGTAGAAAAAAATAACTAATTCGAACGGGGAAATTAAATGTGTTGCGACAAACCTGTCAAATGGAAAAAATAGACAAAAAAACGGTGAACCCCACACACATGTTGCAGCATGTTAACTTGCAAAATTTAAAACGAAACGTAAAACGAATAATTTGTGAAACATGAAACTTATAAGGGGCAAAGATAAAAATAAAAAGTGTTAGGATTAAATTGCAAAAGAAGGAAAATATTAGGTTAGAAATGAAAAATCAACTTTTTTTTTTTTTGAAAATATCCCCATGCGTGGGTACAACTCTATAAAGCAACATTTAGTTGCTAATTTATAGTTTATAATAATAATAATAATAATAATAATAATAATAAAATTATTTTCAAGAAGCATCTAAAAAATCATTATAGTTTCAAAAATACTGATGAAATACATACCATAATTGATCAAAATCATTACTTGTCCTACGTACTACAAACGTTAACGTTATATAATTATTGGTACTAAATGATTGTAAATGTTTTATCTACATAAATGTTCATTATTCTTGAAGATGCCACATGTGTGTGCCCATGTACACAAGATCTCAACATTTTTCAATCATATACAGAATATTGAAAGAAGCACGCAATCGAATTTAGAGAGGTTTAGTTCATTACACATGTACCAAAATACACAATCTTTTTGTGAACACAACTCAAACTAAAATATTGCATTTATGCATAGGTTGGTACGTCGATTTTATTAAAAATGACACGACCTCATAATTATTGTAGCCTATTAGTGAAACGAAGTTGTGACCCAACACTCTCATCAAAGTTTTATGCTTAATTATTTTCTGTACAAGTCATCATTCTTTTTCTAAACTTTTTCATAAACGAACACTGCAATGTAAACGATATTTAATTATTGTAGCGTATTAGTGAAGCGAAGTTGTGATCCATCGCACTCATCGAAGTTTTTATGCTTGATTATTTTCAATACAAGTCATCATTCGATCTTTTTTGTAAAACGAACATTGCGAAGTAACCCCCCCCCCCCCCCCCCCCCCGAATGAAAAGTATTATGTTCCTACCCGTTCTCTTATATTTACGTTGTTACCTTTTTCTTCAGAGAATTTTACTTATTCTCACTTAGAATTTGTTTATGAAGTATGACTCTAGTGATGTATGATGCTTTTCTTTGTCTACATAGCCTTCAAACGTCAATGATGTTCCAAACTAGAAATTACAATGGATAGTTG